>CP115868.1:7980579-9180579 GCA_027920645.1 Caenorhabditis nigoni | reverse complement strand
ACTGTATGCTGGTGGCGTTATTAATGATATCATTGACGGCTTCAAGATCATAAATTTTTGAACTTCATTATTTTCTGTTTTTCCAAGCCTTATATGAAGTGAAAATACTGTAGCACTGTCATAGACGGCCACCCTACACTCGCAATTTGAGACTATTAAGTCGGTTCCTGTAAAAGATATCGAAAAGTGGTCAACTGACTAAATGTTTATTATAAAATCAAAAACATTTTGTGAGTTGACCACTTTTTGATATCTTTTACAAAAACCGAGATAAATTGGCTCATATTGCGAGTATATGGAGCTTTCTATTAGAGTGGTTACGGTAATCCCAATTTCACATAGGAATTGTTATCTCTGCCTCAACTTTGAAATAATTTATGGGTCTATATAAAAATACCAGAGTTTCAAAAATACAACTAGATTCTCCCTTGTTCGAACTGAATATTCTTCCAACTGTCTAAAACTTTCAGAAGAAAATTGTTATCTGGTTCGAAAAGCGAACGATACATGCTCCAAAAATGAGTATTCCAAATCTGAGGAACAAGAAAAGATGTTAAAAACTAGCTACACGAAAAAATACGTTTTACTGTCAATCCCAATCGAAACGAAACGAATTCTTCGCAACCAGGGCGCGCCTATAGACCTGCCGGGCAGGACAACGTATGGTGACGGATGGTGTCACATGACTTTGATAAAGTGAAAAAGCAGACAAAGTGAAACATGGGGATACGGAGAGCATGATTGATACAAGAAGTCCGAACACACGCAGCACAAAAGTGTCACTAGCGTGGGTCTGATGCTCTCTCTCTTCCTCTATTACAACGCAAAAACTGTTTCATGTCGTCTGTGTCTCTATTTCTACGAGGCTGCAGATGGTTTACTACAAGCGGACCCTCCCGAAAAAACGAACTATAACAAAAACTGGGTGTGTTGGTAGTAAAATTGATTGGTACTCTTTTCTCCGTCTGTCGGCATTCTGTTGGTTCGGATGGTTTACAACTGGGAGTCTCAAGGACATCAGAGGGTTACTGGGTTAGGTAAATATGTGGACGTTCAGAAGAAGATGATGGCTAGATGAAAGTGAAAGTTTATGTTTGAAACATAAACAGTTCTACTTGTACGTGATTAGTCGTAGACGGATGGGTTGAGTGATTAATTGAAGTTTTAAATTGCCTTGATTGATTTCTGCTATCAATCTCTGCTATCAATCACTCTAGAGATAATGGTGTCCAAGTGTTGAATACTTGGGTTTTAAAATAAATTGAAAATATTTTATTTCGGGAATCTTCAGAAATAGTTCCTGGTTGGTCTACCCTAGAAATGAGAACTTTCTGGAACCAATACACAGGAAATTAGAAAAGTGATAACAATTATCAAAACATACATCAGAAGGCAAGGAATAGAAATAGAGGATAAAAGAACACAAGTATCCTGGGATGATGGTTTTTCAAAAACGTTCCCAACGGAAAATCGAGTTCTAACATCCATAGTATGTTCAATCGAACTTCGTTTCGAACGTGTGTTGAATTTTGCACTTTTCTTCTGAGTGAGTCCTGAAGAAATATGACGTTGAAACTATTGACAAAGTTTCAATCTTTACCATAGGGAGGGGATCCAACTGGTGCTCCACCTCCCTCCGGCCTATCTTCTGAACATATTGGCCTGACACACTCTTCTCCTGGTTCTCGAACCGTAATTGATATTTGACACTGGAAGAACAGCGTATCACGATCGGCAAATTTATAGACATGAGCTTCCTGTCCGGCAAGTAAATTTTCTGGATATTCCAGATTTGATAAGAGGAATTTGTCAATTGCACATCCGTTGGAATCTATCAAAAATGCACGATCTCCTTTCCCGTCGTCCGCGGAACAAGTGTGAACTACCATGCAAAATGTGTCATCTGAAATTTAAGCAAAAATTTAGACTCCTATAATTTTAGTTACCGTCACTACTCTCACATCTCCATTGATGGTACACTTGCCGTCCAATGAGTCCGAACTGCACTGGTTCGCCAAACGGACCACCATCCAAGATCTGATATGTACAGTCAGGCAGTGTCAATGTCTCATTCACATGGGCGGTACTAATTTCAGCCACTTCAATGTTATTTCCTACTGTAGTTTGAGATTCTTTATAGAGACATAGAAGATTGTAGGATCTATCGATTTTAGTGATGAAGTATGGCTGGAATTTAGAACTTTGGAAATTATGAGTGATTGAATATTACATGAAATGATATGGTTACTGTAGTCCGGACCACAGTTCCCTTTGGATTCAGAATCCTTTGCCTCAATGCTCCACACAATCCAATTTCAAATTCCAAAAACGCAGATAACCTTCCATTCCCTCTAGAAACGCAAATCGGCTCTGATGCAAAGTCTTTCACAAAAATGGTTCCAACGAAATGTTTTTCCGTTTTTACCTGGATTGAAATGGTTCGAGCATCACATTCTAATTGAACATCTCCTAAAAGAATTGAACGATCCAAAGTAAAAAAAAATATGTATCTTATTTTATCGAAAAGAAAACCGTTCACTTTGAGCTCAATTATCTCGACTCCTGTGAAAGATATCAAAAAGTAGTCAACTCATGAAATATTGGTGATATCATGATTAATAATTTGACAGTTGACAAAATGTTGATGTCTTTCACAGGCATCGAGATAACTGCGATCAAAGTGGACGGTTTGGCTGGCGCTCTTTCAGATTATATACGGTGTACATATCAGCTTACCAAATAAGGAGTTATCTACTGGAATAGAATCTACATAGAAAATAATTAAGAGAATCTGAAAAAGAGTATACATTAAGCAATACTGTTTTGAAACAACTTGTGTTATCCATGCCATAAACATAGGCTAGCTAATAGTGTTCAAGTAGCAGTCTTAAGATTTCCGGTTGTGTGGTAACTTGAGAGATATACAATTTCTGATCTTCATTTACAAAAAACGATACAAAAGAAGCAAAAGAACATGATTTAGAGAAGCGTGAGTTGATCTGCAGATACTTGCTCTAATAGTGTTCTTATTCGTCCACTTTAAGCTCAATTATCTCGGTTCCTGTGAATGATATCGAAAAATAGTCAACTGACAAAATGTTTATCAAATTATCAGAAACATTTTTTTAATGAATCACTTTTCTATATCTTCGACAGAAACCGAGAAAAATTAGCTCAAAATTGACAGTTGATTTCATTTTTATATTACTTTTCAAAGTTCAGCAAATTGAAAATTTAAGTGAAATTTATACGTGGTGAAAAAAGAAAAAAAAAGAAATCCACGTGACGAAAATAGTTTCAAATAAATTAAATTCTTAGCCAAAAAAGCGACGTAAAAATCCACGACCCTCAATGGCCCATTGACCTCGGGACCTCGGGAAGAACACTATAAAGGAAGAAGAAATTGAGAGGAAGAATCAGTTCTCTCTTTCTCTGGGCTCCCGAGAGGGACCAGGGGAAGGGAGCTCCGGCTGGAGCCAGGAGCCAAGAGCCTGGGCCAGCGGGAGCCGGAGCTCTGGAGCTGGAGCTCTGGAGCTGGAGCTCTGGAGCTGGCGCTCTGGAGCTCTGGAGCTCTGGAGCTGGAGTTCTGGAGCTGGAGCTCTGGAGCTGGAGCTCTGGAGCTCTGGAGCTGGAGCTCTGGAGCTGGAAGAAATGCTGGTAGAGGATCTAGAATCAATTTTTTCAACTCCTGGAACTGAAATCAGACAATTTATGCGGATTGGTCGTTCCGGCGTTTAGAAGAATGTTCACCTGCGAAGTTCACGAAGTTCAAGATAACGATTCCTGTCACGCCGGCGATTCAGACAGTTCAGATGACTCAGACGACGCGAACACAGGCGATGATGCAGACGATTCATGCAGGAACGCATTCTGCCTAATTCAGACTGAAAATAAGGATACAAGAAAAACTCTAGTCATTGATCTTGCCTCTTTTTTCTTTGAAAATGGATTTGATAAAAGAATAAAAGAATACATTTTACATATGAAAATTTTTTAACGGATTAAGTCAACTCTGAGCCATTTTATCTTGTTTCTTGTGAAAGATATCAAAAAGCGGTCAATTGATAAAATGTTTATCATAAGTAATATAAAAATATTTTATCAGTTGAGCACTTTTAGATGTATTTCATTGGAAATTATTGTCGAATTAAAAGAAGTGGAACCTGGAAAATTTCGGGGGCGGCTTCCGTGTCGATTTACGAGGCCTCGCCGAAAAATCACTACAGTAGTAAAAGAAACTTCTTCCTGTGAATTTAGTGGGATTTTCTAAACCGAATTCAGATTTCTTGGTATGTAAATGATCGCTAGCACTTATAGAATCTGTTTTTCATCGAAAAACCGAACTTAGTTGAGAAAGTAGCTCGAACAAGGCGAAAGTCTGAAATATTACGTTTTTGCATCACTTTTTGCAAAAGCGATGGTTTTCAAATTCTCAGGTCCCAGTTCTTTTAATTCGACAAAAGCTAATTTCTCATTCGAAGCCTTCATCTTTGAACGGCCGACCGACCGCGGCCTACCTCATTTCCAATTTTCTCCTCTCCCGCCCTTTTCGCTCTCGGTCTCTACTCTCTAACCCGTGTCAAAGATGCGCGTTTGCATTACTCTGTCTTGTTTTGAATTTTTCCACAAATTCTCATTTTTAGTTCATTTACATGTAAATTTACACCTATTGTGCTATCCTTACAACATAAAATAGCTATAATAAAATTTTCTCCAGTTGCAACAGCTATTGGCTTTTGCAAGTTTCAGTTAAAAACATGGAAATCGACGAAGAACCCGGTCCAATGGCAGACACATCAGATGAATCCGATATCGGCGAGGATATGGAATCATATGGTGAGTATCATTCCGCCCACAGATTAATTCAACGAATTCCAGTCGCACGAGATCCATACTTTGATCGATTCACGGGTAGAACGCCAATTCCACACAGAGTTAAAGAAACGATACAAATGGATGTGAAAACCGGGGAAAGACTCGGGAATTGTGCCCGCATGCATTACAGTTTATTGTGAGTTCTTGTTTGATGACTAAACACAAAAATGATTTTCAGAAAAGCGTTCATGAACCGAGTGGAGGAGTGTGGTCTGATGAACGTGAAAGATCCACCGAAACACATGGTAGGAAACTCTAACAAGCTGCTCACTTCCTTTCTGCATTTTAAAAATAGTTTCTTTTTTCTTCGAAAAACATTTCCGATCAGGGAAACAACCTTACCTTCCATTTGACCTAAATTCAGTTGCTGTCTCTCTATCTCTCCCACACTATTTCTTGCCTTATACATCCTCTCTGCGTCTTCCCTACTCTGAGTACCTCTCTTGGTGTTCTTTACGTACAATTCATGTTTTCTATCGCTACCGTCACTGTTACTATCGTTCTCTTCTCAATTGTTTATATTAATATTCAGCTCATCATGTCGGACTCGCACGTCAACGCTACTGGCGGATCTCACAAACTCAACACTGGATTTCACATCCCACTCGTCGGTTTCGGAACCTACAAAGTCGTGGGAGACGATGTGATGACAGCGATCGATGCGGCTCTGACTGCTGGCTATCGGATGTTCGATACGGCCAAGTATTACAATAATGAGAAGGAGTTGGGAGAAGCTATCAAGGTTGTTCTTCAAGCATCTTCTCATCTCAATTGAAATTTTTACAGGTTCTGCTTCCGAAGCATGGATTAACGCGCTCCGATATTTTCATCACTACGAAATTCTTCCCAGAGAGGGATGATTGCCGGAAGGCTTGCGAAGACTTCGTCGAGGAATCGCTGAAGAATCTGAACACAAATTACATTGATATGTACCTGGTTCACTATCCAAAACCAAACGTGTGTGATAATGACGATGAAAAGAATGCAGAATATCGGAAAATCGCCTATCAAGTATTGGAAGAAGCCCAAGGTTTGTATTAGATTTATTAGCTTTTCTAAATTTCAAACATTTTCAGCCGCTGGTAAGATTCGGTCAGTCGGAGTCTCCAACTACGAAATCAAACATCTCGAAGAGCTGAAAACCTACTCCAAAGTTCCACCGTGCGCCAATCAAGTCGAGTATCATCCACATTTCGTTCGTAAGGATCTTCACGAGTACTGTAGAAAGGAGAATATCTTCTTCCAGGTTCGTTAACATTGATTTCAGGCTCTGAAAAGAGTGGTAAAACCTTCTGAAAGTGAAAAATTGGAATTTCTAGAAACTTCCAGAATGTTCTCGAATCTTTTTTTATTCCGCAAAAATTGGAAACTCCAAGAAAATATCGATTTCCGTTAGGATTTTGCAAAATTTTTAGACCTGTTGAGGTTTCCTAGCAGCTATTTTCAAAGATTCTTTCTCGACTTTTCCGGTTTTTGTCTGAGATTTGATGGAACGGTTTTCGTGAAGTTTACTGTAGGTTACTGTAGAAAACGTTCTATTTTAGTTTTTTTCGCAAACACAATCACGTGCGTGTGCTTGCAAAAAAACCTACAAAGTTGAAGGTTTTCTACAGTAGCCTACAGTAATCTTCGCGAATTTCAGACAAACCTGTCAAATTACAGACAAAGAACCGGGAAAATCAAAAAAGAATCATCTAAAATAGCTGAAAAACCTGAGGCATTGATTCGAAAAATCAAACTTTGCATTCAATTTTCAGGCGTTCTCTTCCCTCGCTCGACACGAGAAAGCTCTCATCGAAGATCCAGTTGTCGTTGAATTGGCCAAAAAGCATCAAACGACTGTACCGGTAAGCATGAAACTGCAACATTTTCATACTAACCTCCATAAGCTTCCAGCTAGTTCTCCTCGCATGGGCTCTTCGTCAGGACGTCGGAATAGTTCCAAAATCCGTGACACCGGCGAGAATCGCTGAGAATTTCAAAGTTATCGATGTCAAACTGTCTCCAGAAGACATCAAATCGTTGTCTGCCCTTGACAAGGGTCAGCATTATATTCGATGCACCGGGTGGCTTGTGAAATAAATTGATATCATTTTTATATGTAACGATTTCATGTGTTATCAGTAATTTAATTTTCTTTGATATGCCGAACTATTTCTGTGAAACTTTCTAAATTTGAATTCTATCTAAAACTGTTGTTTTTTCTAGTTCCTTTGATTCCTCGCAATACTTCGCTAAATATATCTGCAAGCTTTTGACTCCTAATAGTAAGCTAAGTTGTAAGTAAGTTCTACAAATCCTTTCAGATGTCCGTGAAACTAAATACCGGCTATGATTGCCCATTAGTAGGCTTCGGAACCTACAAAGTAGTTGGCGATCAGGTCCATCGAGTTATCGACGAAGCTCTAAAAGCTGGCTATCGGTTGTTCGACACCGCCAAAGTGTACAACAATGAAGCGGAGATTGGCCTGGCGTTAGAAGTATGCCTGACTTTTAAAACTAGAATATAACTATCTTTGTTTATTTTTCATAGAACCTCCTCCCACAGCACAATTTGAAACGAGAAGACGTCTTCATCACAACGAAACTTCATCCGAACACAGAGGACGAAGTCAAGAAAATGGTTGAAGAATCGCTGCGATTGTTGAGAACCAAGTTTGTCTTCGTTTTTAGAACAAAAAACAAAGAAAAATTGATTTCAGTTACATCGATATGTATCTTATTCATTATCCGAAAGGAACAAACTCCACCGACGAGGATCCGAAAAATAAAATTCAAAGAATCGCCACGTGGAACATACTGAACGAGTATAAAGACGCCGGGAAAATCCAATCTGTCGGAGTTTCAAGCTACGAAATTCGTCATCTAGAGGAGCTGAATTCGTTAAAGAACTTTCCACCTTGTTGTAATCAAGTCGAATATCATCCACACTTTACAAGAGTCGAATTGAAGAAGTATTGTGATGATAACAACATTTTCTTCCAGGTCACTTCCTTTTTTCTAATAATTTACATTTTTGATTTACAGGCTTTCTCCTCGTTGGCAAGACACAACGAAGCGCTTTTGTCTTCCCCAGTTATCACAGAAATGTGCCAAAAGTATAATGCGTCGAGCAGTGTATCCATTTCTTTCTTAATAAATCGTAAAGTTCAGTTTTTCAGACGATTCTCCTTTCATGGGCTACCAGCCAACGCGTCGGAGTGATCCCGAAATCTAGCGACCCGAAAAGAATCGCTGAAAACAGGAAGACTATTCAATTGGAAGAAGAAGACGTTGTTAAGATTTCCAAGCTGAATATAAATCAACATTATGTTCGTACCACCGGATGGCTAGTTCTTTAACAATTTTGTTACTGTTGTTTTCAAATTGTTATTAGATGAATATTGTTTCGCTGTGTTATTTCCGAAACGTTTTTTTTAAATTAAATTTTTCCCCCGCTTTTTCCAATGGAAAGCCGGCACAAAACCGTTTGACTCGGCAGTCCAATTAGAAGCTTTCGTGTCGAGACCACTTCGGAAATTAGCATTCCAGCACATTTACATACCGTTCCTGTTTGAAATTGCCGTGTTTTTATTTAGAAGTTACGAAGACAGTTGTGGCGCCATGACGTCGTAGTATTTGAAATCAAGTGCGGAGATAAACTTTACTTCTTCTTTATCTTATCTCCTCGCATCTCTCGAAAACGATTTTGCAACAAATTCCTTTATCCCAAGCAGAGGATATCATTATGTGGTCAAGAGTTTAGTGATTTCAGTGGGTGTAACCGAAACGACTAAAGAATGTGTTACGTAAATGAAGGTTAACTCAAAGAACAGATTACTTGTAGTTTCCGGGAAACTATGTACAGGATACAGTATACTGAGAAACCTGGAAAATTTTCGTTTCAAAACTGAAAGTACCGGCCAATACGATATGCAAAATCGACTTTTTCAGTTGATTTAGACCCTTTTCCGGTGTCTGGAACTCGGATATCAAGTTTCCAACCACTTTGAAAATTTTGGAGGGTGTGTAAAACAGATCTAATTGGAAAAATTTCCATTCACAGAATTTTTTAAAAATTCCGAGTATGTCAGATACTTGCCGGTTTCCGAAGGACACCTCCTTTTTCCTGTTTCTGCACTCAAAACGTTAGAAAAACAGCTATCCTTTAGAAATCGGCAAATAGCTGATAAACTATGAATTTTCATCAGATTCTGTAAATGCAAAGTTTTCAATCTAGGCATGTTTTATAACTCGGGGTTTCTCGACGACTTTCTGCAGTTGTTCTACCGACTTTCTGTGGCTGTTCTGTCGACTTCTTTATGAACATTTAGAGAAAGTCGACAAAAATGCTGCAGAAAGGTGACGCAAGCGGCTGCCGCGCGGGCGTTCGTTCCCTTCCTTTCTCTTGACTCGAATTAAAAAAACACATTAAAAATGAGCGTTTTATTGAATCAAGTGATAATAAAAAAGTACGACTAACAAAAAAAAAATTAAATTTAGAAATGTGTTAAATAGCAAGAAAGTGTATCTATTGTCGTTGAGAATTTCAGTGGCATCTTTAATTCTTTAGACATTCCATCGTAGTAAACTTTGATTCGAATCAACATAAACATCAATCCGAATATTCACTTGTCAGATGGTCCAATAGAAACTGAAAACATATTCAAAAGTACAAAATTGGGTACAGTAGGCAGGTTTACCGTAAAAACTGTAATGTAAAACTATGGTATTCTGTTGTTCGGAAAAGTACTGTGGATTTATGTAAAGTAACAAATTTTGGTTTTGTGCTTGATTATCATAGTAGAAAAAAAAAATGGTGCGATTTTTTCAGATTTCCCCAAAACGTCGTTTTGTTTCCTCCAATATAAGTGTGGCGTTATAGTAGAGCGGCGGTACTACGATACCCTTATGTTACAGTTTCTACGGTAATCAGAGTCAGTAATCAGAGCCGGAATTTTTTCGGATAATTCATTTCACAAAGAAAAATAATACGATAAGTGAGAAATTAGTAAAACCAAAAAAAAAGCTTACCTATATATTTTTCGCTCCTCCTTGTTATTAAAACCGCTTTTCATTTAAAAAAAAATTGTTCAAAGTCGCTGGCTTCAATAAAGTCCCAAAATTTTCTGTCCGAGATATTCCGCAAAATCCATAAAAATTCATATAAAAATCGTTTTTCAAAATTTTTGTCGTCGTATTTTCTTTGAAGTTCTTTAGATTTCCAATAGGAACATCGATCTGAAATTTTTGACGTTTTACTAACCGAAAAAGCTTAATTTACCTGTTTTCCTTTCTCATCAGAGTATGCCGATTAACAAAATTTTGCATTTCAATTTTCCTCTAATCTGTTCCTTATAAAATCATAAATTATTCCATATTTTGTGAAATTTCGATATTTTCTTAGTCCCTCAACAGTTTCGTTCTCAGTTGGAATCATCCGAAACACAAAAAATATCGTCATCAATCAAATAATTTCTTCTTATTTTAGTTCCATTTTCTCTGAAATATTTGTCTGAAATATTGAGATTAATTCTTACCTAATAACGGTTGTGAAAACTATGTTTCCGATGACCCGTTTTCCTCAACTCTAGTCGTCACCGTAGATTCCTTTTCGTCCACTCCATATCGACTTCTTCTGTGAAAGTTCACATAAACTTCGCGAAATTCGCAAAAAAAAAACAATGAAAGTTGTAGTGTCAAATTTGAAAAACGAAAAGACATAAATTACCAGTTAATACTTCGCCGGCAGTCATCAAAAAACGAAAAATCGCACGCTTTGCGAGCACGCAACGCGCTTAAACAGCTACAGAAAGTCGATGGACCCCTAAAATGCTACAGAAAGTCGAGAGATCCTTCAAAATGCTACAGAAAGGTGCGAGGAAATCCCGAGAACCTCCAAAAGTTTCAAAGTGGTCGGAAACTTGACAGCTGAGCTCCAGACCCTTGGAAAACAGTAAAAATGACCTGAAATCATCTGAAAAAGACAATTTTGTATATCTTATTGACCAGTACTGTAGGTCGGCAGACTTCTGATTCCAACCAGAAACAAGACGAGAACACTGAAAGTTTTAACCCATTCGAAACATCAGAATACAAAAGGGTTCCCATGCCAATCATCTTCCTCTTTTACTGCTTCCTATTCTCCTTTTTCTGTCTCCACCACATTGAATTCATTACATTTATCATTATACAGTCTCAATTCCTTCCCCCATAATGAAGCTTCATCCCTATGTAATGGATATTGCGCCAGAACTGGTACTGCACTTCTCGCCACATTGACCACCACAACATGCACTTTTTTCCGAAGCGATCCTAATCACTTTTGTCCTTCTCCTATCGTTTTTTCTCTTCTCAATCGTTCGTCAGGAGTCGTTAAGAGAAAACGCTTGCGTAACGAAACGTGTCTGATGTGTGTCCCGTAGACACCTAAACGCAAGATACAGAAAGCCAGAATGTGATGAATTATCGGCGACGATAAGCTTTCGCCGAAAAAATTACGTGTACAAGGTGTCAGTGTCTGTCGTCTCCCTACAAAAGAGGCGGAGCTTGTCTCTTCAGAGTATTGTTTCAAAAGTTGTAGCATCGTTTGGGAAGGTACTCTCTAAAGAATGCACACTATTTCGGCACCACCCACTGTTCAGGTTTTGCCAACGATATCACTCGTCGTATAAAAGGCTCAAGTCGAGGCTGGAAAAAGTATAGTCTTCGACTTTCAACAACTTTCTTCAACATGCAAAAGATCGTTCTTTTCTTCACAACCATCGCCGTCGCTCAGGCCTTCCTTCTTCCATCCGGAGGAGGTGGATGTGGATGCGCGTAAGTTTAAATTTCTTTTCAAAATCATAATGTCTAGAAATATATCCTGAACAATCATTTGTTTTCAGTCCACCACCACCACCACCACCATGCGGATGCGGAGGAGGAGGTCTTCCACCACTCCAACTCCCAAGATTCGAGCTTCCAAGACTTTCCCTTCCATCCCTCGGAGGAGGAGGTTGCGGAGGAGGATGCGGGGCCGCTCCAGCTCCAGCCTACGCTGCTCCACCACCAGCTGCCTCTTACGCCGCCCCACCACCACCACCAGCCGGATACGCCACCGCTGGACGCAAGTAAACAGTGTGAACAAGACGACTAGGAATCATATCTTTTAATTTTCGATTTTTAATTTTCCCCCTTACTGTCACTTATGTGTCTGTACATCTATGACAATGTTTTGCCCCATTCCTCATCATCCTTCCAATCGTTCTCAAATTCAATTCACCTGTTTAGCAATGTGGTCCCCATTTTTCAAACAATAAATCCAATTTTCGCGGTTCCATATATTGGTCTGAAACTTGCAACCATTCCAAAAACTGATTCAGGTCTCTGAACCTGAGAGTCATGATGATCCTATAAGTTCAGGACACATCAGAGGTGTTCAGTTACGAAGATTAATCACCAACCCCTATGATGCTTTAGGGATCATGTTCCTCATTCCTTTCTCCCCAGCGTAATCTTTGTAAGGGCGAATCTATCTTACGCAATTTCAATTTTCTTTTCGCAAATCGAATGGCAATTATAAGCTGGGTGGTCTACTTTTTTTGTTCACTCATCACAATGGCATTCCGTCGTTTGAGACAATGTACTTGCGACATAATGAAACATTTTGTGGGTTGATTAACCTTGTCAGCAGGGTCATATTGTTTAAATTCTATGATCGTGTGTGATGGTTTCAGTTTTCACGTGAAGAGGAAGTTTAGAGACGACGATTTAGTGTAAAAAACGGGTCAGAAGAAGCATTGAACGCACAATGATTAGAATATGTGATTGGAATTTTTAAAAGGAGCGGGTTCTTTTTGTGTGTTGTGTTTGGTTGGAGGCCAAATTTCGGAAAGTAGAAGAAGCCCTGAAAGCTTGAAAACTGCTGAAACTTGATGACAACATGGGCATATTACGGTTTCTGTAACTTTATTTGCATTTTGAGCTGAATTACCATGTTGCAAAGTTAAAAGGGCTCTCTATTGCTTTGGCCCAAGTTAAATGTTGCACAGTTCAAAAAGGCCGTCAAACTTTTAACTTGGAGCCAATTTTCTCGGTTCCTGCCGAGGGTATGAAAAAGTTGTCAACCAACACAAAGTTGTTAATGATATTCTTATCATTTTATCAGTTGACAATTTTTCAATATCTTTAACAGCAACCAAAATAAATTGGTTCAAAGTTAAAAGTGGGGGGGGGGAACTTCTATTACAAGTTTTACGGTATTAAAAGTTTGGGTTATCTGTTAAACCCCTACAAAAATCTTACATCAATAACTTTTTCAGCTTCCCCTTTTTTTTCTTATAGTTCTCGGTTCATGTTCAGAACAATAAGGAATCATGTGAAGCTTCCTCACATGATACCTCACATGGTATACAACTGGATTTGTGCTTCAACATTCCGGTCAGATTGCGTAAGGCATCAAATGAACTTCTCGATTAACATGACGTAAGGAATTTGTATTTTCAACAATTGGGAGTTGGTGAAATTACGGATAAGAATTCTACTAAAGCCGACAAAAGGCCGACAAACTTATGAAAAGGTTGCGACCTCTGTCCAAAATCTGACCATTACCCGCTATTCAGCCGTTCTTGGGCAATCTCGGACCAGAACCTGGCCAGAATCAGTTCAAAAGTCGAATCCATCTATACTTCTGATCAGAAGTTACAAGGCGACAACCGAGAAATACAAAACTTTTGGGGTCGTTGAGTACAACGCAATTTAGGGGTACAAAATCTTCAATTCGTGGGTACAAAATACCAGAGAAATTGTTTATTTTGTACTCTTAAATCACTTTGTACCCCCTATATTCCAAATTTACGACTCGTTTTTTCAAGCTCTTAAGGACACAATTTTTTTTCTTTTTTTTCAATTCCTGAAATATTGGTTTCGCTGATAACGTAAACCAAGATTATAGTGTTGTGGTCCCACACATCTATGTAGTTCCACATTAGTCTTTACGTTCTCAGATCCAATCGTCCATTCCGAATTTTTAAAGATTTAGTCCTTGTCTATTTTTGCAACATAATCTCCCTCATATCGCTATCCTTTCCCCTTTATCCAAACGGTTTTAATTACACAGTCCTGTATACATTTATTATCTTTTATCAGTCGTCCTCCTCCCTGCCATCTCACACAAAATAATATTATGTCTTCGAAATCCTCCACCTTCGTTTGAAACAAAAATAATGGATAAGTGGAAAAATGGAGACGGAGGAGGAGGCAAAGAATATCAAAATGCCTTTCTTCTATAACGGATTGAGGAAAGATATGCCACCGATTCTTATCTCCTATTTCGGCCAAGCGTCTAAAAGATATCGAAGAGAGGAAAAGAGAGGAAAAAGCTTCTTGTGGAGGTCACTGCGCATCAACTTAAACGCAACAAAATCGTCTGGTGCGTACCTGAAGCTTTTTCATTGACAGCAAAGGGCATTTTTCTGACGCATTGATGAGGAATGGGATGGATGAAAGTGAGAGCGAGTTGATCTTCTCAAACCACAATGTTATGCAACGTGAGGTAACTGAAAATGAGTGATTAGAAGGAGAAGAAGCTGATGATGATGATATATATATACTTCGACCGGAAGCAGAGATTCGAAAGGAATGTCGTTTTGGGTTGGAGAAGCGAAGAGTTTCGAAATCTGAAAAAAAGGCAAATAACGCGGAGGGTGAAGAAAATTTGGGGGTCATAGGGGTACAAAACAATTTAGGGGAAAAATCCTCATTTCAGGGATACAAAATAACTTTCTAAATCCAAATATTGTATCCCCGAATGCTGGATTTTGAACCCCTCAGTCACTTTGTACCCTCTTCTCGTTCTGGAAATTTCTTAGGAACTATAAATGTTTCCGCACATGAAAAGTGAGCTTTTCAGAGTTCCAATGACAAAATTAGTTCAAAACTTTTGAACTTATAATATCAGGTCCACCGATGAATTCAGAGCAAGATTTCAGAGGCTGGGGTTGGCTACCATTAGAGGAGTTACTATAGATAGGAGAAGACAATCACAGTAATCCTGACATCAAATTCAGTGATTTAGTTAACAGAGGGTGTAGCTCAGATCCTCATACGAAGTTAGATCAGTAAACATTAAAAAAATGATTGATAGGATGAAGCAAATTAATGGCCATTATTTTATCCGTTAGCAACTTTCAGACTGGTACTTACGAAAAATGTCCGTATTTCCTCGAATAGAAGCTCACCCAAACCGTCAACTTTGATCCCAATTATCTCGAATTCCGTGAAAGATAGCAAAAATGTATCAACTGATGAAATATCGGTGATATTATGACAAACATTTTATCAATTGACAAGTTTTTGATATCTTTCACAAAAATCGAGATGGTTGAGCTCAAAATTGATGGTCTGTGTCGGCTTCTTTTAGAGGGAATGGAGTATTTATCTGAATGAAAGCTGAACATCAGACATCTACCGATTTCCAGACAGTATTACTAAAAAATTAGTGATGCATTCAGCCAGTCAGCGGAAAAGACAACTTCCTATTTTTTTTGAAATGGAGAAAACTGAATTTTTGGAAAGCAGCAAAATGGTTATCCACTTTTTTGAACTACAAATTTCTCTAGAATCCAGAACCGAAACCGTCATTCCCATAGGAGAAACAATGACAATCCTTGTACTTTCCGTCACTTGCCATACGCCTCATTTGACATGAAACGTATGCTTCACCGTAAAATCCTGATAATCCTAATTTCACTTTTTGTCCTTCTTCGCTGCCATTCAATTCGATCCATCGCCCTTTTTCTCATATCTGTCACTGTATTCATCCGATGAAAATCATCGCCCGAATCCATGGTCTCTCCGTTGTCTGGCATCAGGTGAAGCGAAGGAAAGGAGTAGGGAGGGAGAGAAAAAAAGCGCGAAAGCGGGGAAAAAGCTGAAGACGAAGAGATATACATTGTTGCAGAACTCGTCATATCAATTGTCCTTTTTCCGCAGCGTCCCTGTCCCACAAACCGTGCCGTTTTGCGTCGTCATCTTTCTTTCAATGTCGCAATTTCTGGTTTTGACCGATGTCTCGCCCAAAAGGCAAGCTCCTTTGGCATTTTCATTCATATAAGCCCCGCCCACTAAATGAGAAGTATTTAAGGAGGAGATGCCATCGATGAAAGGTATCCAATTCATTTGGTTCTAATACTTCTCTAGCCATGCAGAAGCTCATCGTTTTCTTCACCACCATCGCCGCCGCTCAGGCCTTCCTTCTTCCATCCGGAGGAGGAGGATGTGGATGCGCGTAAGTTTAATATTTCTTGAATAATTGAAATCTTGCTTTTTACAACAATCCTTTTCTCCTTTTTGAATGTCTTCTAAACCATCAAAATCTATAGTTTGAATACGAATCACTTTCCTATCCATTTCTTTTAATCTTCATACCATTTCCTTTCCTTCCAGTCCACCACCACCACCACCATCACCATGCGGATGCGGAGGAGGAGGTCTTCCACCACTCCAACTCCCAAGATTTGAGCTCCCAAGACTCGCTCTTCCATCCCTCGGAGGAGGAGGTTGCTGCCCACCACCAGCCCCAGCTTGCGGAGGAGGATGCGGAGGAGCCGCCCCACCACCAGCCGCCGGATACGCCACCGCCCCAGCTGCCCCAGTCGGAGGATACGCCACTGGACCAATCGGAGGACCAATTGGAGGACCAATCGGAGGACCAATCGGAGGACCAATCGGAGGAGGATACCAAGCTGCCCCAGCTTTCGGAGGAGCCGCCGCCGGAGGAAACTACCAAGCCGCCCCAGCCCTCGGAGGAGCCGGACCAATCGCCGGAGGAAACTACCAAGCCGGACCAGCCCCAGCTGCTCAAGGAGGAAACTACCAAGCCCAAGCTCCAGTCGAGTCTGCCCCAGTTGAGCAGGCCGCTCCAGCTCAAGGAGGATACCAAGCTCAAGCCCCAGCTCAAGGAGGAGCCTACTCTGAGGGACACAAGAACTAGACGATCTAATAACGTTTAGATATTTATTTATTCGTTGTTATTGTTGATTCATCTCATTCTTTGTATATCAGACCCTATTGTTTTTTGCCGCCCCGCGACTCATTTCACGAAATGAAGTTTTGACTCTAACTACATGCTTAATCGTGTTCAGTCTTATTTCAAAACTTGTTCTTATTCAAGCCTGGAAAATTGTAATAGTACGAATTGTATTTTTGAGAATTTATTGAAGCACAATCAAGAAACAAAGGAAACAAAAAAAGTTACAATGAGATAGTTACAGATTTAAATGGGGCAGCTGTGTATCTTACACCATCGGAGAGTAGCATGCTGAGTCCTCGATTGTGATTTTGCATTTGGTTTTGATTGAAGTTGGAGTTTGTGGTTGAATGAAGATAGTGTGATGGCTTGATCGAAATAAAATACAGATAGTGCAAATGAGAGCAAGAAGGATTACAATGACAATCATAAGAGATACACAGAAAAAAGTCATAGAACGGCCTGGAGCATTCTCAGTGTCGACTTTGACGACCTTGGTGATTCCAGATGTAGTTGTGGATTCAGGAGTAGTTGTAGACATAGTTGTTGATATTGAAGTAGTTCTATCCGTGCAGTGATTGCCGTAAAATCCAGAATCATATTCGAAGAAAGACTGAACCAAGATTACGGTTTGAGAAAATATGAAGGCTTGGTAGCTGGTTCCATTCCAAGTTTCCATTTCATTTACGTAAGATTGTGGGAAGCTTCCACCTTTGATAAAGGTGATTTCAATCGTCTTCTGGTTTAATTTTGGGTGGAAGCTGACAATCCGAGTGACTCCCCTGTTGAGACGTAGATCTTGGAAGGATGAGCTCGTCTTGAGATGGAGAATGGAGAGTACAGTGTTCTGAAGATGTGAGCTCAATACGAAGATGGCCAGTAGCAAATGACATGGAGAACAGTGAGAATAAAATAGTTGCAGAATAAAATGATAGCATTCTAAGACAGGAGCAGACCAGAGTGGATGAAAACTTGGATAATTTGGGTCCTTATAAACACTTTTTTGCCACCGCCCACTCTGATGAGCACCCGAATATTACCATCACTTTTTAGTCATATTTCTGATGCACAGTTGTAAAAAGATGGAAGTATACAGTATGCCCAAGTATACTCATTGTGTACTGTCGCTTGATTTACAACCAAGAAGGAATGATGATGAATGTGCAGATAGCATAACTTTGTGACGAGCGGCACCTTTAGTGACAGGAGTAGATTAAAAATGATTTGATACAATTCACAAAAAACTGGTTGACGTTTGGTATCTTGTAAACCAACCATAGTACTTGAGCTCAACGTGCACGTATAGGGTGAGCTTCTATTTGAGAATTTAATGCAAAATAAAAAACGTTGTCCCAATTTATATCGGTTCCTGTGAGAGGTATCTGAAAGTGTCATAAGAGTACTTTATTTAACAATACTTTATTTAATGGGTTAGGATTCTGAGTTAGGATCTTCTTAACCGGTGGGGTCCACCAAGCTACGATGTAGTAGGGGCATCGGCTGTCGGCCTTTTTTTCCGATGAGCGTCAGCATTGGAACCCTTCGTCACAGAGTTCATTGTTCCAAGATCATTGAAGCCTCTGCTGCCGCGATAAAGATCATTCACTTCATTCCTTTCTTGTTTTCAGTCTGAACCATCAGGAACGCTCCAAATGATCTTGTTTCTCGTGGACCATCTCTCCGAATGAATCGTCTGATTTCAGTTCCAGGAGTTGAAAAATTGCTTCTAGATCCTCTACCATCATTTCCAGAGCTCCAGCTCCAGAGCTCCAGCTCCAGAGCTCCAGCTCCAGAGCTCCAGCTCCAGAGCTCCAGCTCCAGAGCTCCAGCTCCAGAGCTCCAGCTCCAGAGCTCCAGCTCCAGAGCTCCAGCTCCAGAGCTCCAGCTCCAGAGCTCCAGCTCCAGAGCTCCAGCTCCAGAGCTCCAGCTCCAGAGCTCCAGCTCCAGAGCTCCAGCTCCAGAGCTCCAGCTCCAGAGCTCCAGCTCCAGAGCTCCAGCTCCAGAGCTCCAGCTCCAGAGCTCCAGCTCCAGAGCTCCAGCTCCAGAGCTCCAGCTCCAGAGCTCCAGCTCCAGAGCTCCAGCTCCAGAGCTCCAGCTCCAGAGCTCCAGCTCCAGAGCTCCAGCTCCAGAGCTCCAGCTCCAGAGCTCCAGCTCCAGAGCTCCAGCTCAAGAGCTCCAGCTCCCGAGCTCCAGCTCCAGAGCTCCAGCTCCCTCCCCTTCTCTGGAGCCCAGAGAAGGAGAGAACTGATTCTTCCTTTCATTTTCCTATCCCTTTATAGTATTCTTCTTGAGGCCAATGGGCCACCTAGGGTCACACGATTCTGAACCATTACGTAGCATTTTGGTTTTATAATTTAAAAAAAATTTATTTTGTTGCCACGGGAATTTTTTTTATTCACAATTTTTTTCCCTCCACGTTTAAATAATAATTGAATACTCACTTTTGAAACCTGTGAAACTCTATGAAAAGACCTTCACATTGAGCCCATTTATCTCGTTTTCTGTGAAAGATAACAAAAAGTGACAAACTGACAAAATGCTTATCATAATATCGAAAACATTTTATCAATTGACCACTTTTTGATATTCTTCACAGAAACCGAGATAAATTGACTCGAAGTTGAAAGTTAGGGACTGTTTATCCAATAGTTTGTTTTGTTTTTTCGAAAAATTAAACAAAAAACTTTGCCTTAGAAACTTCGTTATCAGGTTGATTTCCTATAATTTTTTATTCTAAAATTTTTGGCAGCACAAGAAAAACAATTTGATTTTTTTCACACACAATGATAAGATTATATTAACGCACTTATGGTAGCTTTGTCAAAAAAGTTTGTACCGTCGTGTCTCTAATTTGATGTCAAGTCGAATATACACTTTGCCAGTAGAAGGAAGTAATACGTCACGACTCATACTGTTGTTTTTCTTTGCTTTACAAAAAAACGCCTAGTCATTTTTCTCATTAGGCGAACAAGAACAACCTATATTTTAGATATTTTTCACTTCCATTTTGTTCTGAACACTGCTTACTGATGATATCTCTAGATGGTTTAGATGAACCACTGAGCTCGATAGATTATGAACAGTTTGATGGATTTTTTGAAGCTTATCAGTTTCAGAAAGAAAGGTAACCGATGTTGCTGGTTTGCTGCGTTTTTTTATTCTTCGATTTTAGGTGTTTCGATGTTTGTACTAAAGTATTCTCGATGGTTTTAAGCATGCTAGGACTTTTGACAAGCTTATTCACAGTTTATATAATCTTCTCATCTGAAAAAATTGATCGAATCTATCGACGATTAATGGTTGAACACATCGTTATCTCAACGGTTTTATCTTTTGTATTTCCGTTCACTGGAATTAACATCATTGCCAACTACCAAATATTACTGATTGGTGATAAGGAATTCATACATTTTTTTCAAGTTTCCAAATGTTTCAGATAAGTGGTTCAGCAACTCAAGTCTACCGCTCCTAACCATATCTACTATTGTGTTTGGGTACTTGGCAGTAGCTCTACTCTTTATGTATTCCTTTTTTATCAACTTTCTCGCTTCCACAAACTTCAGCGTTTTCATAAACTATTTCAGAGAGAAAAATCTATACTTGGTTTTGAGGGTAACACTGATAGTGTATGGGATTATTATCTCTATCTGCATATTCTTTTTTGCTTTCAAAAGTGATTAAACGATTTGTGCATTAGATTGATAATCTCATGGATTTAGGTTTCTATTTGAACATTTCTCCAATTGTCATGAAACTGGTGGAAATTGAACCAAAGTTTAGTGACATTCTCCAAGAGAAAACTGTACATGTTTTTGTCATGACACGTGGGATTCGATACATCATACATGCACTGGTGGTGATTGCAATGATTTTCTGTCCAATGTCAGTTTTGACACTACTCGGGTAACTTCTTTTTTTCCGAATACTAAATATAATACATATAACTTTGATTAGAAACTACTTCCATGTGAAGAGCCAGAGAAACAAACAGTCCGAAATGGTGAAAAGACAGCAAAAACTAACAATTCGAATCGAAATATTTTATCTTATCATGATTTTCACTTGTTATTTTCCATCATTTCTTACACTCATCTGTTCGGTCATTCTTCAAATTTTACCAGAATCAATGAAAAGGTAACCAAGTTATTCGACTCAAAAGTACTCTACTGCATATATTTTCAGATTTCCCATTATTTTATTTGTCAGCATTCCGTTCCAACTTCTGCCAATTTTTGACTGCACTCTTCACCTTTGTATGATAACGGTTTATCAAAAAGCTGCCTTTGGAATACTCAACAATTTTATCAGTGGAATTTTAGCGGTACTAAAACAACGAGAAAGCAGTGTTGATAGAAGAACTACATTCTTTTAAGCCAACTTCGGAAGGAGTGCTGCAGGATTTTCTTCTAATTTGAATACATTGAACATGTTTAATAAACGGTTTAGTTCACAAATGAACTAACAACAGGTTTTCTAGCTTCTTGGACGACTGAATTGATCAAACCCTGAACTTCGGCTCTCAAGCTGTTTACTTCTTTCAGATAATCCTGGATATGTTCTTTCTGTTTAGATGCTTTTGTTGGCAGCGGACTCTCAGCCAGTTCTGGACTTTTGTACTGAAAAAAAAACATGTCTTAATTACATCATACCAAAATGTGATCGTATTACCCCATAAAGATTAAAATGAACGATTCCATATTTTGAATTCAACTCATAGTACTTTCTCAAAAAGCTCGCAAAGTGGTTCATGAGCTCTTCACTAAGAACATAACTATCATAAATCGTTTCCAGCAGGTGACAGCAAGATGATTTTATTTCGTGATCTTGGCTAACCAGCCCGTTGGCCAAATTCTTCAATTTTGCGCAGGCTTCGTCGCATTGATTGGAATCATTCGGGTTAGATGGAGGCGCGTCACGAATATCAATCTGAAAAATGTCAAGTCTCAACAATTTGATTTTAGTTGAGGATTCACCTGTTCCAAGGTTTCGATCAGAATATCGGATATTCTTTGAACATGAAGAAGGAATTTCGCCACCATACTCATAGGCACAACTATTTTTCCGAGTATACCCAAACTGTTGAGACGCTTTTCATCTGCGGTATCCACTATGAGTTTACAAGTATCAGTTACACCGCAGCTGAAATATATAGATTTAAAGTAACGGTAGGAGGCGATTTTCTTTGTGATGGATTAGACATAAATCTTTAAAAATTTCTTACCCAGTTTCAATAAAATGTTTGACTACGCTGTCATATGCGGTTTCGATTATATCCATGTAGTATTCTTGACTCTTACTGTCCTCAAGTGTTACGTTGTTGTCCCAACGAAGCAAATTCTCGATTCTTTTGGAAGCGTGTCCAATTCGGTCCAACTGTTCATCATAAAACTCAAGGATGCCGTTGAGATCGGAATGGAATTCTTGTATCTGAATAATTCAATAGGTTGCCGATCATCTAAACACAAATTTCTCACTTCCTGATCTGCCTTATTAGATTCATTCTGATGCCTATTCACTGGAAGATGTTCCCTTAAACCAATGCAAGTTGCCATTTTTTCAGCAATGTTTTTACGATATTCTTCCTGAAAAAAGAATTGTAAATTTGTTTGACTTAAATTTGGAAACTTACTAATTTATCTTTCGACTCCTTTTCCTTTTGTTCAGCAAATTTGTTCAATTCATCTTTACGATTCATTTTTACTCGCTGGTTAGGAGAAGTATGACGGAAACGTTTTTCGTGCGAATCATCTCCCACGGGCGGTTTTTATACGAGAGAACTGATTACAAACACTACAGAAAAGTATCAATGATAATAAAAAGACATGGAGAGGTTAGAAGAAAGATAGAGTATGAAACATTTATGGGGTTATTCAGGGAGTCGGCAAAAAAGGAAAAAAACTCCGCGAAAACTCGGAGAGTGTTGCAATCTTGCTGAAACTTTAGCGAAAACTGGAGAAAACTATGGGAAACATTTTGCCAAAGTTTCGTGAAATTCCAGCCAATATTTCAAAGACGATATTTTGACCCCAAACTTTGGCAAAATGTTTCCTATAGTTTTCTCCAGTTTTCCCCAAAGTTTCAGCCAGATTGGAACACTCTCCGAGCTTTCGCGGAGTTATTGTGAATAACCCCATTATGTTTTTCAAGTTATTGACCTTTTCCGATTCATGAGTAAGAACGGTTCTGTAACAATTTGTTACCTGTTTGAATCCATCTCTGGATTAATCCTTAAACGGTTAGAGTACAAAAAAGTGACTCATTTTTAGTCCGTTATCTATTTTGTTGTCGAACAAAGATCGAGAAAAGTTATAACGGTCAAACTGACTCATACTATCACTGTTCAACTTGAATGTCATCGGAAAATTGACATACTCTTTACTTGTTTTCAAACCGGGAACTTCTTAATGTTCCGATTTGACTTTTTGTTCATTAAAGATCGAGAAAAGTATTAACAATCAAATTGACTCATTCTCACTATCAGTACAGAGTACTGAAAAAACGCCGACATAATTTCCTTGAACCAAGAACAACTTCCTGGTCTAAAATCGAGGATTTTCTTGAGTTTGTGTATCTGTGTACCGTACAGTAAGGCTGTGCAAAATGCGGCCGCGGCCGGCCGCGGCCGAGGCCGTGGGTAGGTTGCCGTGGACCAATCCGGCCGTCCTTTCGAAAATAAGCTCAGCTACCCTGAAACTACTAGGGCCGCTAGGCCGCCGTACCCTACCTATCTCAGAAGTACCCTTTTCAGAATGCCGCGGCCGGCCGTGGCACAGCCTTGCCGTACAGCAAGTATCTATGTTTTCTTCTAAGCTGGTTCCATCAGCTTTGTTGTCGAAACAGTCTACAGGGTGGCTCATAATGACCCGGACAAGGATGTGTACTAGCATAACATATGAGTAAAATTTTGTACTGGGTTCAACTTTGGAGTGCACAAGTTCAAATAATTCATCAGTAAACTGGCCAATTTGTAAATTATTTGATCAACTTTGAGCTGATTTATCGTTTGTAAAAGTTGTTTCTAATCATATTATAGAAATCACAATGGCGTGCAAGAAAAATTACGCCGTTCATCTTTGAACAATCATAACATGACCAACACATGCGGAATCACTTTGAAAATTTCAATAGCTTGGAATCAAACGTAAAATTATCTATAGATATATCCGTTTTATCAGCCCGAGTTACTGTGCACCACCTTGTATTCAAACTGCGAAAAAAAATTTCGGTGTTTCTCACGGAGCAGCCATTTTCCAAAAAAAAAAGAAGCCCATTATAAATTAGTTTTCGTAATTTCAGAATAACAATTTTATTAATTCAATTGTGAAAAATAAAAACTTCAGAAGTTTGAGTCATCTCTCTCATCTATTGTTACTGCCTTGGACGGATATGGAGAACGATCGGGACTGCTTCAAACTGAGTTTCCTGGAAAAAGTTCACAGGTTTAAAAATTAGTAGAGCAGTTCTTACGAGAATCGTTGTTTGAATTGTATCGTAATTGGTTTAGAAAACAAGAGCAACATCCATGCTGAGAATGTGGAGTAAATGACGCAGAGGATATTGTAGAGGAAATAGAAAACTCTCTTGTTCATCGATTGATTGATTTGAAGGGAGTAGACAACGAATGCAAAATATAGAAGCTCCACACAACACACAATCGCAGTCATTTTATCCAAACTACTCTCTCGTTTTTGTTTCTCCCTGTTCATCAAGTACTGTGACCCTGTCACTGAGTTTCGTTTTGATGCACCCTTCTGAAATGATTTTTTGAGACAATTAAATTTTTCTAGCTCAGTTAACTAGCTTATACTTTTAGGTTCGCTTCACTAGTTCGAATTCTTCTAACTCACTTTGATTTTGAAATGATATGTGATATACGTCACCAGATTATTCACAACGATGGATAGCACAAAAAACACCTCAAGAACTGCCACAAAATTATAGAATGGTTTTCTGAACTCGTTGTTCACAAAAGCCGAGTAGTACCTGAAGATCAAACATCAATCACTTTTTTTTTCTTTTTCCCACGAAAATCACGAACCCTCCATTCTCATTCACATACTTGTACTCACGAGGGAGCAACAAGAGCACCGAGGCAACTGCTCCAGAGAGTTGCATGGCTTGCATTGTGTACGTGTATTTTGCATAGCTCAACTGAAAAGAGATAAATTATCAAAGATCAAAAGTGGGCACTCACTTGTTGATAAAATACAGGGAAGCATACGGCACTGACTCTGCAGAACGACAAAATGGTAGCAGTAGCTCCTTGGACGCATCTACCACCATAGGTAATAGCGTAGAAAATGGCGCCAAGCCAACTTTCATTTGTAAAGTAGAAGAAGGAGAGCCATCTGAAAGTTTTTAGATGATTGGGGAAGTTATGGCTAGGTTACGGTACCCTCTAGCTGGAATAATTTGTAGGGCAAAAAGATTGACAGCAGATGTTATATCCACCAAGATACCAACAAACATCAACCGATAGAATGGACCTGAAAATGGGTGAGTAAGAAATTTACATGGATAATTAAGTTGTGATTAAAAGGGTTATTTTTCAACCCGAAACTTTTCAGCTGTTAAAAAACTAGGTTCCAACTGCTGTTCAATGTAAAACATGTTGAAGGGCCCACACTCTCAAGTATGAGCTAAATTATCTAGACTCTTATGCAATATATCAAAATTCTGTCAGCTAATAAAACATTTGTGATTTTATGATAAACAAATTATCAGTGGACAACTTTTTTATTTCTTCGACAGGGACCGAAATAAATTGGCACAAAGTTGGGAGACCCTCTTATCACAGGTTTACGGTAACTTCAAACCTTTAAAAGTCGTGTTCCTGGAGGCATACAAAATTTGAATCTCCACAAAATACACCGCAAATGACACACCCGTAATAGCCAATAACAGAACTAGAGAAACAGTTTCTGCAATTAGAAACCATTCGGGAAAAGTCTCATAGACCACGTTGTTCATTTCTGAAATTTTTTTTGAAGTTCTGAAATCTGTAGTAATGCAAAAGCACAAAACTAATAAGGTTTGTAACTTCTGCTTGAGAGAATAAAAAGTCAAAAATAGAAGATTTGAGAAACACATTTCGTTCTGATCTTCGTACACAGTGTGTTTGGTTCGTTTCATGTATTAGAAACCTTTTCAGTGAAACACAAAAATTATAGAAGCATGATGAATGTGCAGTGGTGAGAAAACTGAAAAAATTGATGTGAGTAAGTGAAGCACGTGCCGAAGGTCCCATGTGCTGCAATGGAAAACATGGAGGAAGAAATGAAGTCATTGCAAAACCCAAAATCAAAAAGATCAGATTTATTCACAAGAAAAATCAAAGATTATTTATTAGCATCACGACTGCCTTGGACGGAAATTGACATTGAGCGAGTCGAACGGCGAGAAGTCAGGCTTCTGAAAACAAAAAATAAAAAATGTTCGGGCCTAATGACTTACGAGAATCTCTGATGAAACTGGGCATTGATTGGTTTCGAAACGAAAAGAAGCATCCAGGCGGAGAATGTGGAATAGATCACACAGAGGATATTGTAGAGAAAATAAAAAACTCTCTTGTTCATTGATTGATTGATTTGAAGGGAATAGACTATGAATGCAAAGTAGATGATTTCTACGAGGCATACGATGAATGTCATTTTGTCCAGACCGTTTTCCCTTTTCTGTTTTTCCTGACTTTCTTGGTATTTACTAGGCGAGATGGTGCTGATTGTTTTCTTCTAAAAATTAAACTTGCTATATATGGTATATCTGAACTATCCTTACCTTACTGAACTTCACCTTGAACATTGTGTATGTCACCATATTGTTCGCCACGATTGCTACCACGAATAATACTTCCATAATGGCCACAAAGTTGTAGAACCACTCTGCATCTGCGTCATCGGATCCCACGGCGTATAACCTGAAACAATTGACCTTTCTGGTGATATAGGTCTACAGTTTTACCCATTATCCTCCATTATATACTCATAAGTATCCGGTCCCAAAAGCGCCAACGCTACAAAAGCACCAGACACTTGTAGAAATTGCATGGTGTAAATGTAATTTGGCTGGCCCAGCTGAAATTTCTAGGTATTACTGGTTACTGGCTGAATGCTGGTTCACGAACCTTATGGTAGAAGATCGGGAAGCAAACTGCACAAACTCTGCAGAACGACAGAATAGTCGCAGTGGCTCCTTGGATACAACGAGCTCCGTAGGTTACTGTAAGAAATATTGCGCCGAGCAAACTTTGATGGCGGAGGAGAAATGGTTCGAACCATCTAAAATTCAAGTAGGAATCGAAAAGAAGTGGAAAAGAGAAATAACCTTTTAGCTGGGATAACTTGCCCGGTGAACATGTTTATAGCGGAAATCATGTCGACAATTATTCCAACGAACATCAAACGGTAGAATGGACCTGAAAATATCATTTGGTGGAAGTTCAAATTCTAGGAAAAATGGACGTTTCTATTTCTTTGAAAACCTACCTATCTTACCTCTAAAAGTGGTTTTCCGGTAAGAAAGTATGATTTGGATTTCCACAAAATAGAGAAAAAACGAGACGATTGTAAACAGTAGCAGAGCCGTTAAAACTAGATCCTCCAAAATTTCGAACCAGAAGGAGAATTCATACATTTCGTGGTACATTTAGTATTGAACCTTATAGTCAACTCGTATTCAGTTCAAATAAGATGTACTTGCCTTCCTACACGTTATGAACCGAAAAAGCTAATGGATAACTCGAGCGGAAAGTCAGTTGATACGATGGAAAAAGCAACTCGTGCTTTATGGGAAGATCAAGAAAACAATGACGAAAAATGTTTGTAGTTTAATTTTTTTTTTTCAAGATAATGAATCTGGGAAGATTTTGAAA
This sequence comes from Caenorhabditis nigoni, assembly GCA_027920645.1. NCBI lineage: Eukaryota > Metazoa > Nematoda > Chromadorea > Rhabditida > Rhabditidae > Caenorhabditis > Caenorhabditis nigoni. Next base: position 9,152,845 of record CP115868.1, on the reverse strand, counting down.
ATTGAAGTTAGTTATGCACCAATTTATGAGTGGGAATAAAAAAATAAGGCATCATAGTTCGAAAAATTATTTTGCAGAAACTTTGGGAAATCTAGGATGGCCTTCCCGTATTTAGGCTTAAATTTTATGCAGAAAACATGATGACTCCTGATCATAAATCTTCATTATTTTTATATCAAATCATGAGCTGCCGGCCGATTGCGGGCCATGAGTGCCGGCCGATCCCGGGCGTTTCGGCTGATAGCTCGCTTCAAATGTAAATTTGTTGGCAAAATAGAGCTTGACGAAAATCATCATCCCGCACCCGGTTACTGATTTTAATGCTGGTCGATTCTCATTGGAGGTTAATGAGCTCGCCAAGCTCCATCATCTGTTATTTTGTTTCAGCCACAACTTGAATTTTGAAATGAGTTATGAGCCGGCATGTTCCCCAAGGAAATTGTGGTCTGCAAAAAATGAAAATGTTTTTTACCATTTGCAAGCTTAGATGATAAACTTGGACGTTTCTAAGAACCACACCATAGGGCACCTGAAGCGTAGGCGGACATCAGGAGGAGACGTCACTACGAAAACTACAAAACTTTTGTCATTTGATACATGAAAAAGATATATCATTGTTACTTGTGGTATATTGTTTTCCCTATTATTCACACCTAATCTCGTGGTAAGCTTGTCTAGTTTAAAACTCACCTGCATCTTAACTTTCCTTTTTCTGGAAAACAAGCCAGGATAAATGATAAATTGCTTCTGACAACCTTATTATTCAGAAGACAAGCATATTTGGTCGAGATTCCATAAAAGCTCAAGAAGTCAAAACCGAATTTCCTGATGCTGGCGATTCCTCGAAAGTGTGGCAACTCGAGTTATGTGGATCATAACTTTTCCAATGTTTTTATTCATTTCACAGTTATCTTTGAGATACCGGTCTCAATATTTGCAGTCTACTGTATTCTGATGGTGACACCATCGAGAGCAATCGCGATGAAAATTTTGCTGTTGGTCCATCAAATTTGGTAGGTTGAAATTATTTTTTTTAACCATCTCATAATCACCCTGTTTATGTTTGTTTATTTACCGCATTTCCTCAACTCGAAGCCCACCCAAATCGTCAACTTTGAACTCAAACCTCTCGGCTCATGTGAAAAAACATTTGTCAACTAATAAAACGTTGGTGATATTATGATAACAAACTTATCAGTCGACAAATTTTTGATATCTTTCACATAAGTCGAGAGAATTGAGCTAAAAGTGGACTGTTTGGGTAAGTTGCTATTAGAGGAGATACGGTATTCACGATTTCAAGAATTGTGAGATAACCAACATAGTTTTCAGGGTAAACTACTACAGTTTGATGGTAAATATTGCCTTATCCCCTATTTTCTTTTTTCCAAACATAGCGATTTATACTCGAGGACTTTTTGACTATCTGGATATCCCTATACGTCTCCAAGTTTATTTGATGAGTACTGCCTTTGCTGGGATGCTTTATTCCATATTCTCTTTGTTTTTTTACCGTCATCAATGTGTTCTACCAAATGGTCACATACTAAAAATGCGAACCACCATTTTCAAAGGTTCTGTTGTTTTCCTCAACTTTTTCTCTGTTATTTACATGATTCCATTTTTGATTGGAGAACCTGAACAAACTACTGCTATCGAACGTTTAAAAGAAGTAAGAATGTTTAGGCTCTCAACTTTGTGAAACATGAATTTTCAGAGCTTCACAAATTCACCATGTGATCTTTGGGATCCTCATGTCTATGTTTTCCTTGATGGCACTAACAACTATTTGATATTTTGCTATGGTTCTCTTATTATGATTACTGGATCTTTGATGTTTTCACTTGTTTTTCACAGTTTTAAAGTTATCAGAACTTCCGGTCCAATCACTTCGAAAAGTTCTCAAAAGCGACACCTTGGCTTCTTCTATGCTCTTATTCTGATGGTGATTCATAGTCATTGTTTTTAATAATAAGTCTAAGCTTTTCAGGCAATGGTTCCAAATGTTTTCTTAACTTTACCAATAATGGGAATGTTATTAGGAACTGTTAATTCAATGTCATACAATCCAGGTGATTCTGGATTCATTGGTTGAAAACAATAACAATTTTTCAGCTCTCGGTGAATTTATGGTGTGTTCTCTGTCGATTCATGGAATTCTGTCTACGTTAACATTGATTTTGAGTCATAAACCGTACAGAGTCGAGGCAGATAGACTGAGAAGAAAACTATGTTGCCGTGAGTTGGGATCACAGAAGTGAATTCTTGAAAGTTTCCCCGCCAAACGAAACTATTTAATAGTCTGTACTCGGGATGTCTGGAAAGGAATTCTGAATTCCGAAAATTTTGAGAGTTCCCACCATTTTCGGGATAAAGTATCCAAGGGTACATGTCGTTCTTAGGGTACATTGGTCCCAAGAGTATATATGATTTTATAGTGTATGTGATAGGCGTCCAAAACCAAGGCTGTGTAAAATGCGGCCGCGGCCGGCCGCGGCCGAGGCCGTGGGTACTTTGCCGTGGACCAATCCGGCCGTTCTTTCGAAAATAAGCTCAGCTATCTAGGTACTACTAGGGCCGCCGTACCCTACCTATCTCAGAAGTATCCTTTTTTGAAGTGCCGCGGCCGTTCTGGCACAGCATTGTCTAAAACTATAGACGTACAATTAGGCTAAAACACCATATACTGCATGATCTCATGTACCGTCTGAACCAATGTACGCTCGATGTGCCCTTTTTCAATATACCCTTGGATCCAGGGCCAAAATTTCGGAAAATGCCTATCCGAACATCCCTTTTTGAAATTCTCTTACTTCCTTGTTCTTGTTCTTGGAATTTCGTCCCATTTTCTTGTCACTCATGAAAAATTTTGTAGTTTCAGAGAGGTTCAAATTACGTCTAGACTAATACAGAACCAGTTTTCCCCGTCACCCTTTCTAGTTAGCAGAACCATCCTGGTTGCTACAATTTTTCTGAACTTTCCGGATCTTCTTAGAATTTCTGGAAGTTTAATAACAAGGAACCAATACACCGTCATCTTATTTTTCAGGCAAGTCTTTCTCGAAGAATAGCACGTTCAAAGTGGAATGCAGCACGAAGTCTGTTAAATACTAATTGTGAAAACTCGATTGTTATTGACCTCATCAGCTTTCGTTGTTTTTCCCCCATGTGAATTGCTTTTTTCAGCCTTTCTCGATAATTGAAAAAGGCATTGAAAAAGACATAATAAATATATAAAATGAAATAAAAAACAGCACATTTCTTCATTCCCCTCAATGGTTCCACTTCCGGATTCCTGCCAGAACTCTTCCGAAGTAAATCACGTAGCTTCTTCAGCTTTCCTACATGTGACTATGGCAATCGAAACTCCACTTTCATTATTTGCAATATATTGCATTTGCAAACTGACTCCAAAACATTTGCTCATTTCCAAATGTCTCCTTTTGGCTCATCAATTCTGGGTCACTTTTTATAGTGCGACTATGTGTGTCGGGCTGGTCCCGGTCGTATTTTTTCCATACATCGCATATTATTCCCGAGGTCTTTTTGATTATTTACAACTAGATACGAATGTTGTGGTATATTCTATAGGTACCGGCTTCGCAGGTAAATAGTTATCAGGAGAACACTCTACAGGAGGAGGAACAGGAGTTTTTACTGAAATTGTTAGACTTAGGGCATGCATTCATTCATTCGTTGTTTTGGTTCCTTGTAATTGAAATTTCGGAAATTCTGAGAAGAGCCAAGAAGTTCAGAAAATTGTAGCAACCAAAGAACTGGCTCTGATAACTCGAACGGGGACGGAGATAACAGGTTCTGTGTAAGTCCAGACGGAATTTTACCCTCTCTGAAACTATGAAATTAAAAAAAAATGAAATAGGACTAGAACGAATCCGAGCAACAGGGAAGTTGGTCAAGGTCAGCCAGAAACTTTTAGGGACTCTAGTCAGCCGAGTCCTATTCCTCCCGAAAAAACCCTAACCGAAAAGCGCGGATTTGTTTCTGACAGCCTTGAAGTTTGATTAAAGGAGGGGAGAATACAAGATTTTTTCGGATATTTTTTTTTGGAGTTACGGTATGAATTCTGACGTGACGGTGTAGAATGCTTAGTGCTCACAATGCGTACAGATATTGTGTCGGCCATCGCACGCTCTAGCTTTTTCCGCGTGGCTCAGTCGGTAGTGGCGCGAAAAAAAACGTCCCACATGTTCAACTCCTCGCGAGGCTTATGAATGAACGAAATTTCGAGACAATCATTTTTAAAACAATTTTCAGGAGTGTTCTTCTCAATGATTACTCTGTTTGCCTATCGACACCAAAGTATTCTTCCTCAATCACATTTCCTGAAAATCAAAACTACGAATTTCACAACACTTGTAATCTTCATACACTTTATGACTTTTTTGTTCACCATTCCTTTTCTCGCCACTTTCCCAGACCAGGAAGTTTCCCTGAATGCTCTTCAAAGAGTGTACAGTAATCCGCCATGTGATCTCTGGCATCCGCGTATCATTATTTTTTGGTTCGGAATGATGAAGCAGATCATTGGATAAGTAGTTTTTCTAACACTTTGTAGTAATCTCATGGTCGGTATTGTATTTCACAGTTTTCGAATCATGAAAGCCTACAAAACGCTAACTTCCAAGAACACAAGGAAACGACAGATGGGATTTTTATACGCTTTGACGCTAACGGTGATTTCTGGAATAAGAAGATATTTGTTTTAGAAAAAAAAGTTTTCAGGCGACCATACCGAATGTGTTTTTGTTCGCCCCGACAATGGTTTTCATATTATGTAGCTCTCATTCTTACAACGCAGGTGAATCTGGATAATTGATTCAATAAAGTTCAAAAGATATCTTTCAGTTCCTGGAGACATAATAGTGTGTATTGTTGGTCTTCATGGGCTTCTGTCTACAGTAACCCTCATTTTGAGCTATAAGCCATTTCGAATGGAGCTGGTTCATTGTATGAGGCGGTGTTTATTTTGGAGTAAGCGACTTTTGATAACTTTAGATAAGTAATCACTCTAACTTCCAGAATCGCAGCCAAAGCAGAAGATCATACGCTGTGAGCAGGTGACAAAAAGTGCCAGATACTGAAAAATCATGGATCCAACTGGCTAGACAGTCTTGTAAAAAAAATCATGTGAAAAATTTTTTATTAAAAAATAAATGATTAATTTTTATGATTGTAATCATTTATCAACAAATAGCGGTTCCAGTATTTGTGAAATGAGACACCTGTCCTCCGGAATCAAATCTTGCTGCTTTCGTAGAACTTTCGATTGGACGTGTTGGAAGGAACATGCTTCTTCTGATAACTCTCATAAAGAATTGACGGTATGGTCTGACAAAGCACAAGTAGGTGAAAGGAGAGAGAGTAGGCATAAGGATGAAGGAGGAGAAAATTGCGTATTCCAGAATTGGAGAGACAACAAGTCCGGTTTGTGCTGAAAATTGTGCATTTAGATTATTTTTGTTCAGAATGACTGTTTGTATAACTTACAAAGAATATAACAAATCACAGCAACACCCAGAAAAGCTGGGACCAGCGCTTGAAAAGTGAGAGCTTTCAAAAGCTGAGCATGTGCTGCTCTGGTATCTGAAGACATCATCTGGGTATTCTCTTCCAAATGTTTAATGATTTTCCGGCGGAATATGAAAATGGCTGTGTAGACCGGAAAAATTGGGAGACAAATGTGGCTGATACCATAGGCAGCAACCCAGTTGGTGGTGTCAACGATTCCAGTGATAACACCAGTTTCCAGCTCGATATGATAATCGGGAAACCATTTATTGGCAAGGGGGAGGATCTGCTCTTTAGTGGCAAGTGTAGTCCAATAAGTTGCCCCTTGAAACAGAGACGGAATATAAATGAGCAATAGAATCTTGAATAGGGTCATCCGGGAAAGTGCAGAATGGTGAAGGATGTAGTATCGATATCCGAATGAGAGAAGGAGAGACCATACAGCATGAGGGAGGCAATGGAGGAGAAGACTGATTCCAAGTTTACAACTGAATGGGTTGATGTATTGACATGGACCATTTGCAATATAAGTTAGGGAGATGTCTCCTGGAGTTGGAATAAGTCTAAATAAAAAAGAAATTAGACAGAAAGTTGAAGCTTTTACTCACCTCAACTGCGTAAACCAGTCCAAAAAGCACTCGAGGAAATCGGTGATAGCAAAATTGATGATCAATGTTGCATAGGTTCGGATCGCTTTTGGAGTTTTGAACACAGCTACGTAGATTAGCAATAGATTCAGCGAGCATCCAAAGAGTGCCCATAACCAGTGCCAAATTTCAAAAAAGATATTCATACCTTGCTGTTTTTTGACTAGATTTTTTCAGTTGAGATCTGAAAAATAAGGCGATGAAAAGGTATTTAACGAGTGGTAGATTCAAATTATATAGTGGGGCTGAATTGTATTCTACTAGGAAAAATCAGCTGTTCATTGGTGCCAGACTAGAGAAATAAGGAAAACAGAAGTAAATTGAAAGGGCGGTAATGACGTCTGGATCGTCTGAGAATGTTGTTCCTGGAGTTTATATGAGAATGGAGTGTATATGGGATTACTGTAGCTAAGCAACAAAACATTCCTTTTTCCACAAAATGTTCTAATCCGTTGCCGTCATTGTTCTTTTTAGGGATGAGCCTAATCTCTAAGGTAAGCTTGTTTAAGGTTACTCTGAAGACAATGAGTTTATGAATCATACCGGGAATTATTTAGCACAGACTATAGTAAAGTCTCTTAGGACATGAAATTCTATTTTATGAAAACAAGAAACTGAAAACAAATTATGTGCCTCTTGGCAAATACATCACTTCCCATAATGATATGGTCACCGTCCGAAACTCTTTGAAATCGAAGAAAATAAAGAATCATGTCATTACTCAAACTATTCAAAAACGAAGATCATATTTGTTGGGAATTCTTGAGTTTGAGCTTTTTTAAGGAAACTCAAAAATTCTATTTTGGACGAAAAAAAATTCCACTGAACCTATCATTATGTGGAGTACTGTAGTTACCGTAAAAACTCTAACAAGGCCAGCCGAGCCGCCAACTTTGAGCCCATATATCTTGATTCATATCAAAGATAACAAAAATGGGTCAACTGATAAAATTCTTTTGCTCTTATGATAAGCATTTTGTCAATTTATAACTTTTAGATATCTTTCACAGGAATCGAGATATGAGAGCTCAAAGTTGGCGGGTTGGGTGGCCTTCTATTAGAGTGTTTACGGTAGAGTTCAATACATCGCAACAGTCTGAAAATATACGCGCTTCAGGCGCGCCATCACCTATAAAAATAATCTCGCGTGAAATTTTGAAATCCCTTTTTATGTGTCACCAACGTCACCATAGACGGTTCCACCGTACTTCTTACAATTCCTCTTGGACCGACAGGTTGCATGAAATAGAATTTTCTATTCGAAACCATGGAAGAGACTGATTGTCCAACATGCAGTAAGTTTCAATTCTAGCCTTACCAAGCTTATCGGGTTGTTTTCCCCCAGAATATCCAAGCGTCAAATTTCGAGACCGCGTTAGTGAAGTATGTCAATTTATCGTCCCCCGCCAAACCAACACGATGATCGTCCCGAATTACGGACAGATTCCTGTCATCAAAGGAGATCTCTCCTGGCTGTCTCCAGATGTTTCGATTTTTCTAAACGAATGCGTCCAACTTATGACACCTTCTGCAATTCGAATTTGCAATGGATCGGTGTTCGAAGCACAGGAACTTCGTGACGCCATCGCCAACGAATTTGGAAGTGATGAGCAGAAGATGTTGAATCGTTTGCATCTGAATATCACTGATATCGGATTCGATGATATCAATGTTTACACAAAGGATCGTGTTGATGCGGAGCCTGGGAAGCCGGCACCTCAAAGTTCAACCAATTCTGGATCCAGTGAGAACATTGAGAATGTTCGATTGAGTTCTCATTATATGTCCGCTAGCCACTTTGAATTCTCGAAGGACAAACGATTCAATGGATGTATGAACGGAAGAACGATGTATTTGGTTCCATTCTCTATGGGACCGATTGGTAGTCGTCATGCAGTTGTAGGCATTCAAATCACTGATGATCCGGTTCTGGTGTTGAATTTGAGATCTACATTCAGGTTGGTTTTCAAAAGATTTTTTTCGATAAACAAATAGAAACATGTTTTACAGAGTTCTCTCAAGCGTCTGGGATCACTTGGCTGCTACGACTCAGTTCATTCGAAGTGTTCACTCGATAGGAATGCCACGTCCCATCATCCGCTGTATCGTGACACCAACACCATCTGAAACTCCAGGCGGAAGTTTCATCGTCCTGAAACACGATGAACAACAAGTCTGGGCACATGGGTACACGTTTGGAAGAACTCCAAGATTCGGAAAGACCTTCTCTATACATGCTGCTTCATGGATCGGAGCGAAGAAAGGGTGGCTGGCAGAGAATGCGGCGATTCTGGCGATAACGAGTGAGTGTCGGTGGAATTTCTATAGTCTTACTAGGCCATCCTAAAATATGACCCAACTTTATCAAGTTGAGTTTTCCAGCCCATCAAAGTTAATGACCTAGATATGGTCTAACATTCACCTGGTGGGTTTTCAACCATAGTGGACTAGAAATCTCAGTTTGCAAACGTTAGGCCACAGTGTCAAAATGGTTTAGAAAGGCACACCAGGTGAATATCACAGCATATGCCGAAAATATGCTGGCCTAGAAAACAAACTCAACTTGCGAAAGTTAGGCTATGATAAATCTAGGCTCTTGAATTGTTTTCAGACCCCAAAAACGAAACTATCCACGTGTGCTACAGTAGTCTGGCAAGTGTGGAGAGTCTACAACTTCAGCCTGGACCTGGATGGAAGGTGAGTTTTGGCAAGATGTCTTTTTGGTGCCAGAATAATAGTCTGCCTAAAATCATGTTCCTCACAGATCGAAGTGATCAGTGAGAAAACAGTTTGGATTCATTGGCATAATGGAAAAATGTACGCTTTGTGTCCGGAAAACGAAGAAATGGACGATATGGGATCTCCGAAGAATCTCTCGAATCTCTTCACTGGTGCCACTTCTGAATATCAGATTCAAAGTTTCAATCCTCAAAAAACAAAGTGGACATCAGATGTAGGCGTTCCGATTTCCGGCTACATCTTTGCGAATCGTCGTCACGATCAATATCCGTTGATTCTGGAAGCCAATTCTTGGGAAGAAGGTGTTTGTTTGGCGGCTGGAATGCGTGTCAGTGTAGCTAAACACAAGAATAACTCAGCAGAAAGTAAGATTGTTTTTCTAAAAGTATAACTTCTCAATTTCCGAATTCCAGACACAATCGAATCGACGCCTCGTCATATTCTGGTCGAGTGCCCGATGCTTCGTGTCGATGCGATAAATTTCAGTTTTGCGAAATATGTGAATCACTGGTTTGAGATGGGAATCGGCGTTAAGTCTTCATCATCCGAAAGTTCCGATACTTATGAAGCACCACCTCCACCGCCTATCTTTTTTACGAATTTGCACCAGGAAATCGAAGGGAAACTGATTTGGCCGGGTGGTGTCGATAATGCAAAGATTTTTGAATACATTTTTGCGAGGTTAATCTCCGATTTTACTCTGGCGTTAGTGAAAGGTCTCACAACGACAACTACCGTAACCTGAAAATATTCATATTTTCCGGATTTACTATCTTGATTTTCGGGCGTTTTCAGTCAATTTTCACTAACTTTTTTTAAAATTTCTCACTTGCTTCGGGAAAATTTCCCGAAAAAATCGACGAAAAGCAGTGAAAAACGAGAAAATATAGTAATTGTCGTTGTGGGACCTTCGGCCGCGGCCACTGGCGTTTCTCTTCTACAGCACCGACTTTTTCGTACCAGAATAATACAATTTTCTTCAGATGCACAAATCCCTCGGACCTCTCCAACACCACCCCCTCCGGCATCGGAAAAGTTCCGAAATCTCTAGAATTGAGCGCTCTGGTCAATTTGCCACCGCTCCTACAAGTCAACATTCGATTCTGGCTCACTGAGCTCAATAAACTCCGCATGTTTTTCAACCTTCAAATGGAGTGCTGTCTTCCGCCACAACTCGAAAAAGTGCTCACTGATTTGGCTGGAAATCTGTAACTGCTTTTTCTATAGATAAATGACGGATGTTTTTAATTTTACTTATAAATTTCATTCAACCATGGAAAGACAAACGAGTATCTTGGGAAATGAATAAGCTAGTATAATGACAGTGAATATTAAAGCAATAGAAACCCAAAAGAGTTTTGAAAAGACGATAAAACTATAAATAATCGAGGTTCTAATATGTTGGGCTAATAAAAAGAGTAAATATTTCAAGGATAGAACGGGGATTGGGAAAAATATTATTGGATGGGGATAAATATTGTCGAATCGAGAAAAAACGGGCTCCTAAAAATTTCGCGGACAGAATCAAGTTCTGTGAATTTCGAGATTTAGTGAATTACAAAATTCAGATTGATTGGTATTTAAAAAAAAAGATTGCTAGCATCTCTAGAATCTGTTTTTATCGAAAACCCGAATTTCGCGTTGCTCGAATAAAGCAAAAATTCTCAAGTGTTAGTCTTCCTAACTCGACAATATCAGATGAATATGGCATGAAATATGGCATGGAGAGATTTCAACAAAAAAACGAAGTAGAACAATTATTCTGTGACGATTTGGTCTTCTCTGGAGTTCATTCGCACTGAAATTTTTTCTATGGGGGGTTAGTATACGAAAGATCGCCTGAGACTCACTTTAGAAGTTCTCGTGCGAAAGCTCACTCTCCTGGCTTCATCTCGATGCGATTCTTGAGCTGGACGCGATTCTTGCACCTTGGACGCGACTCTTGAGCTTCTGGACGCCATTTCTGGAGCTTCTACTGGGTCCTGGGCGTTAAATGATCGAGGACGACGAGGAGCGGATGTGCTAGCTTGTTGCGAAGAAGACGGTCTGGGGACAGCACGAGAACTTGGTTCACTGATTTGCCGCTTCTTCGAAGCCGTTGCTTCACGGACGGACGGAGCTCGCAGTCTCTTCTTGTTCGGTTTCACTTTCTGCAACAACAGGTTTACAGTCTCGAGCTATCTTTTTTTGTCGACAAACCTTCGTATCTTTCTTGGCTTTACCAATTTTCTTGGTCTTTTCGTCTTCTTCGGCCTCCTCTTCGCCTCTTCCCATATATCCCGTGCAATTGTCAGCTCCGCAAAGGCACGGAATCTCCACGGTGCTTTCCATTTGATAGCAAAAGGTGATTTCCTCGCCTTTTGCAATTGGCCTTGTCGCTCTCACACAAACACGACGCTCATACATCCGATTGTCCGCTTTTCCGCCTTTGACGATGGCAGTGTGGTACGATGTGGAATTGGGATCACAGGAATGGTTTATGTATCTAGCGAGATTCCCGTATCTGGCTGCATCAACAGCCCATCCTTTTCCGAGTTCCATCATGTACTGATTGGCCTGAAGTTTAAAAAAAATTATGATCAATTTGAAGCATTAAAATGACGTTGAATGTTCAATATTCACCTGGAAATCTCTCGAAATAGCAATGATTTGAAGACGGCGTGCTTTTTCTGGAGGATCTATCAATTCGCCGACATATTCTGCCAGAAATTCCCCTTGCTGAATGTCTCCTTTTGCGAAGATCCCATACCCCTTGATTTTGGTATCCCGAAGCAACAGCTTCGGGTTAACAAAACCCTTGGATACGTTTCTATTATTGCACGAGTCTCCGCATTCCGGTGGACACTCGACACCTTCGCTAACAGTATCGCAAGATTCGTCCGAGCATTTTTCCGCGTTGTCCTTGCAAGTACATCCACCGGCAATGCTCTGCGTAGTAGGCGGTTGAGCTGTTATGTTCCTTCCGAGTCTTGAGGTCTGTAAACTGGTGTTCAATTCGTCAATAAAATATTATTCAGTTACTAACCTTCCATTGTTGGTAGACCAACTTGCTGACATATGGTCCGAAGAGGCATCCCTTATCATTGTAGTCGTCGAACGTTTTCTTCCAAAAGGACCTCAAGCCGGGCTTCGCCAATCTAACGTACTCATCTATGAGTGGTGCGACATTTTGTACGGGCACGATACTGAACGTCTTCGCCGTAGAGTCTCCGGATAACCACTGAACCACTGTATAGCCGAGCTTTTCGAAATTCGACTCCGAAGCTCTTCTTTGTGAGGGGAAATCGTACCATCCAACGGTTTTTGCAAGATAGAAGCTGTAAGAAAAAAGAGATAAAATTATGTGTTAACTGAACTCAACTCACTCTTTGTTTTCCCACAACGCGAGAACTGGAACGTTGAGTGGAACATCATCTTTGCAAAGACATTTCTCGCATAAGTCGTTTGAGACGGGTTGTCCATCGATTTTGATGACTTCTCGACATTCTGCATGGAAGGATCTGACACAGCTTCTACAATTGATCAACTTGGATTCGGCACCGAGTGTACAGCCTTCGGAACAGCAAGCTTTAAGATTCGGTCTCTTCCCAGAATCTTTCTTGTTGGGCTTCATTTTCTTTTCACTGGATTCTGTAGATTCTTCCTCAGCGTGAGCTGGACAAATCAAGAACTCGAAATTCTTCTTCGTCTTGTCGCCCATTTTGAACTCCACATACTGATCTCGAGCGCCCGCCGGATAACAAGTGTGTATATGGAAGGCTCGAAGACACTTGGCACACTCGATAAGCTCTCCGGCATAGGCGGTTTGTCTCTGATGTCCAACGTTGCATCTGTTACAACAATGAAGGGGGCACAGGAATTTGGCTTGGCATTCAAGTCTTGCGGCGTATTGAAAAAAGTATCCAGCAGCGTTGTATTTCTGAAAATCTAACATTTATGTTTTGATCTATTACTGACTGCAGTCTAACCATAATACAGCTCTCGTGGAACTTGCTCCGACATGGACGATCTGGAATCGAATGCTTCTTTGGCCTATATGGCGCATTTTTATCCTTCTTCAACAATTCCTCATACTCCTTCTGATATTCTTCCTCGTAGTTCTTGTTGAGCGTTGTGATCCTCTCCACGCCACTCATTTCGCCGCTCATATGTCCGTGACAATCAATCAGCTCGGTTTTTCCTTTTGGACATTCTTCTTGATGGCAGATCACACACATCGAGTCGGCTTGTGGAAGAAACTCGCCAGTAGCTTGCTCTCCGTTGCCGTGTTTCTTTCCGGGAACCGCAGTGAGCTGGAGGAAGCGCCGATCGATCGGGCTAGTGGTTTCTATAAATATTAATTGTTCTAATAGATGGTAATTTTCAAATTCTGCCTCTAAACGCACCTTCTGGATAATTGTTCCCTTCGAAAGGCACATTATCATTATATTCTTCGACCTGCTTCCTCCGGTCAGTTTTTTTCGTAGCTGGCCTTGCTGAAGGTATCGAAGGATCCTGATTGACTTCTTTCAATGGAACTTTTCCGTGTTTCACGATCTGATTCTTTTTTGAACCGTCGTTCTCGGCATTTTCTCGACCTGTAAAACGATTATTGAAATTCGTTAGCGAAACACGACCACTTACTGGATTTTCCTCTTGGGCGACAGCTTGTCGATGGCGAGTTCATTGTTAATCTGAAAATATGTGGTTAAAATATCTGTTTTAGTTATTTAAGAGAGATATATTTCTAAAAAAGATGAGATGGCCTAAACGAGGAGCAAGATGGTTGCACTTTTCAAAACTGCCGCGCGAAAACGACACTCCGCCATAACGCAGAACGACGTGCGCGCGTTGTTTAGCAGCAACGACGCACAATCGAAGCCTCGACGTTCGAAGTTCTTTGCGAATCAGAGAAATCGGTTATTAATTATTTTGAGACAGATGCACGCCCGATAAATTGGAAGACTGTGAAGCCGAGTTTTTCAAATATTTAGTTTCTCGACCAAGTCTTGAATGGAAGGAGTTCCCGACGGTCATAAGTTTTTCTTTAAATTACCGAGAAAGTTCCAAAAAGGGGTTTAAGCTCTGTTGGTTATTATTTCGAACTTCTGGAAAAAATATAGCAAGAAGAAAAAAAGAAAACTGCACAAATAATTCCGTCCGTGCCGCGATTTTTGTGAAAGGGGAAAAAGAAATACACCACAACGAACAGAGAGACGGCAGTCGGGAAAAGAAATCGAAAATTCAACAAATTGATCGATGCAGGAAATTTTCAAGTTGAAACAATTGGGAAATCGAATAAATTTCACCTCCTACCGGAGAAAATGAGCATTCATGAATGACTAATTTCGTTTAAAGCTCTTAAAAATTAATTCTAAATACAGAATCGAACAATTTCAAGGAATACCGACAGCAGGAGCAAGATTCTTCTGCGGATCGTCCCCGGATGAGTCATTGGGGCGGTCACTGTTCGGAACATTTACGAACACGAAACGAGACGAAATGGAGCTTTATACGAATCAGAAATGTTCGAAGAAGAACTGTTTTGAAACCGAAATGCGACGAAGACAAAGTGTTACGTTTATGAAGTGTTTCCTCAATGGAGCGCGTTTACACGACTTGATTTTTAAACCATTTTCAGCTTTTTTAAATGACTTTTTTGAAATTTAGTTCTTGTTTTTAACTGTTTCCTTTATCGTTCATCTTCTATATACGCCTTCTGTGAGAAAACTCCCGTCAAAATGATAGAAAAAACGCTGATAAAATATTTAAAAAGAGTACTGTATTAAAGGAAATTTTGCAAAAAACACTTCATAAACGTAACACTTCGGTTTCGTCGCATTTCGGTTTCAAAACAGTTCTTCTTCGAACTTTTCGTATTCGTATTAAGCACTATCTCATCGCGTTTCGTTTTCGCAATTGTTCCGAACAGTGACCGCCCCGAGTCATTACTCAGCCTGAATGATTCAAATGCGCGTTGATATGTGAGGCTGTGCTGACGGCAACAGTAGAAGAAACATCTGTTGAATGGTTAAAGGTCAATCTAGTAGCAAGACGTATAAAGAGTAATATGACGTCATCTGAACAGGCAAAATTCGAAAAAGGATAACAGTTGCTTCGAATTCCGTAAGTAACTCTGTCGTGAGAAAAGAGATGTAAAAAAGAATGAGCTGGAAAAAAACCAAGATTTTAAAAATGATGTCGCATGATTCCGGAAAACATTGTGTGAACAAGGAATTCATCAAAAATCGATTGAAAAGTGAGAAAAAAGGCATAACGGGAATGTTACCGTACCTAATTATTTTCACTTCGAGACACTTGACAAGGAGTTACTGTATGTTCCTTTCCTTGTCGATTTACGAGCTTACGTGAAAAAAAAACAAAAAACGGTGTTTTTGTATTTACAAATCAAAGGATTATGCTGAAAGACCTTGAACAAAACTTAAACAAAAACCAGAATACCCTGAAAAGAATCAATCAAAATTACTGAAATTCACAAATATTAGCAAAAATTTCCACTTTTTCACTGGAATTTTCACAGAGTAGCCCGTTTTTTGTTTCATATTTTGGGCTCAGTTTTGAGCGAATTTTCCGCAATTTATCAGAGGTTTTCACCACTTTCAGAGTTTATATACAGCCAGCGAGAACTCATTGAAAAAAGGCCAGAAAAATTAGAAATTGATGATATTCACTGAAATTACTGTTTTGGCAATGTTAAACTGTGTTCCAGTAAGTCATGAAATACGTGTGTATGCTTGTATCTTCAGAAATATCGAAACGGTGGTACCAGGGATGAGAACTCGACAAATGAGAACTGCTACAAATAAGAACTAGTAAAATATATGTCAAGATGTGTTCCCATTTGTCAAGTTCTCATCCCTGGTACCATCATCGAAACAATTCATTGAAAAACGCTCGAAAATGATAAAATGTTCCTAGTAAGGTAGTCAGGTTTTTTCGTCAGGTTCGTCCGTCAGGTTTTTTCGTCAGGTTCGACCGCGTGGCGTCGCCAAACGGTCGAGCCTGACAGTCGAACTTGGCAGTAGAACCTGACGGACTAACCGGACGGTCGAACCTTGCAGTCGAACCTCACGGACGAACATCACGGACAAACATGACAAACTTCCCGGACGACCGAATCGGAACAGACGGACAAATCTGAAGAACTTGTAATTCTGGTCCTTTAAAAAATCTGGCTCTTAAACAATTCTGGTCCTAATTTCTTAAGACCGGAATTTTCAGATTTTTAAATTTTCGACTTTCTGAATTTCTGTAAAAAATCTTCTCCAAATTTTCCCAAGTCACCATTTTCAAATTTCTAAAATTTTTTTAAATCTTGGATTGTCATAGTTTCCTGAGTTACTGTCTTCTGAGTTACTGTCTTTTTGAATTTCTGATTTACGGAACACTAGATTTTGAAAATATCAGAATATTCGACTTTTTATGGCTTTCTACAGTATCAAAATATATGTTTTTTGAACCTTAAACCCATTACATTCTCCATTTTCACAACGTCATCTAGAAACTTCTATTCAATTCTGAGTAATGTTCTCACACACCGTTTTGCCATTCACAATCACAAAGGCAATCACCCAAGCTTTTCCCTCTTCTTCCTCATTACAACGTTTTTTTATGTCAGTTCTCACAATGAACAGTTCATCAGATATCTTTTTGTCTCTCATTCTCACACACTACTTTATCATTCGGCGCGGTGTACAGTGAAGTATATAAGGAAAGGTTCGGTATGCCATAATCACTGTCATCTAACAATGTCAGCTAAGACTCTTGTGTACGGCGCTAGCTTCTTGAGCGGTCTCGCTATCCTCGGATGCGTTTTCACCGTTGGATACATTTTCAACGACATCAATGAGTTCTACGATCAAACTATGGAAACAATGGACGAGTTCAAGGTATTTTAATTTGAGTATCTTCAGCTTGCAATATTTGATTTTCAGCTGAACGAGAGAGGAGCGTGGCATGGAATGGTTGAGCGCACTCGTGCTCCATCTGAGATTCTCTTCGGACGTGCTAAGAGACAAGCCGGACAATGCAACTGTGGAGCTCAATCATCCGGATGCCCAGCTGGACCACCAGGACCACCAGGAGCTCCAGGAGCCCCAGGAGATGATGGACATCCAGGAGATGCTGGAAAGCCAGGAGCCAGCGGTGTCTCTGTTGGAGTCTCTTCTGAAGCTGGAGGTTGCATCAAGTGCCCAGCCGGAGAACCAGGACCAGCCGGAGCTCCAGGACCAG
This sequence comes from Caenorhabditis nigoni, assembly GCA_027920645.1. Classification (NCBI taxonomy): domain Eukaryota; kingdom Metazoa; phylum Nematoda; class Chromadorea; order Rhabditida; family Rhabditidae; genus Caenorhabditis; species Caenorhabditis nigoni. The sequence goes on along the minus strand of CP115868.1, from coordinate 9,135,698 downwards.
ACGGACCAGCTGGACCAGATGGACAACCAGGACAAGACGGACCAGCCGGACAACCAGGACCAGCAGGACCAGCTGGACCAGCCGGAGATGCCGGAGCTCCAGGAGCCCCAGGACAAGATGGACAACCAGGAGCACCAGGAAAGGACGGACAAAGATCTACTGGAACCCCAGGAGCCGCCGGAGCACCAGGACCAGCTGGTCCAGCTGGACAAGACGGACAACCAGGAGCCGCTGGAGGACCAGGAGAGGCTGGAGCTCCAGGAGCACCAGGACCAGACGGACAACCAGGACAACCAGGACAAGATGGAGAGGCTGGAGCTCCAGGACAGGACGGACAGCCAGGAGCCGACGCTGCTTACTGCCCATGCCCAGCCAGATCTGTGGCTGTTCAACGCAGTGCTTCTCGCAGAAGAGCATCCAAGGTCGTTGTTGCTTAAGCAATTTGACTCTTATTTGTATATCAATAAACATTATCAATTCAAAATGTTTTCTTTTTATTTTAGTGTTGAACAAGAGCGTTGGGTATCAGCTGTAAAGGAGTTGGGAGTCTGTGAATGGAATCTTCCATCCCAAAATTTCAAAATGATTTTCTTTTCCTTATCTTTACAATCTTCTTTTCCTTCTTCTCCCACTATCTTCCTCACTCTTGCTAATAGTAAAATTGTGTTGTTTACCATCAATCTCCCCTTCTCTGTTTCCGTGTCTCTATCTCTCTTTTCACTACGTTCAATGCCAATTCATTTGAAAAACTGAATGCATCAGCAATAGTTTCGTCACCTGTTTCGTTTTTTTTTAAATTTTCTTCCCCATAATGTAGTCGTGTAGTCTTGAGAATTTTCTCTTAAAAACTTAAAAGCGATAAGAGCGGAAGTCTTCTTTTCATTTGAGTTCATGTCTCTCCTATTTCCTATTCCTCATGAAAAATTTGAGAAACTTCGAAAATTGCACAGTCTTATTTTGCATGTGAGAAATTTTTTGTGACCCAGAAACACAGCCAAAACTTTTGCAGGAAATCGAAAAAATGCAGAGCTTAGAATCACTAACAAACTTTGTGAGTTGTTTTTTGCTTGTTCCTCAATTTTCAAATTTTTTAGAACTTCCATCCGTTCCATATCATTGCTATTATAGCTCCAGTAATCACTAATGTCGGAAAAGATCGATTTGACTACAATTTATCAGAAAACCAAGTGATAAGAAACGCAAAGATAGTTGAGTTCTTCTTCTTTACCAATCATTCTACTATTTTCCTTCTTCAGGACCTTGAAAACTTTCGTGCCCGTCCAAAGCCACACGATTTGTTCTATTATTTTTGTCATAGTGATACATCAAGTGATTCATCGAACATTTTTTCGATAAGAGACGACCCAGAGGTGGTTAGTTTCTTCTGAATCATTTCTATAATTTTTTTTTAAATTTTCAGTCGATCCCAAGTTCTACGTCCTTCTTTACCTTGTTCTTCGCAATGTGTCCAATTCCTCCACCTGAAATTTTTCTGAACAAATTTCAGTTGTATCGTCGTCTCCCGTATTGTTTCCAGTGGATCTGTGTTATCACTGTGTGTTTTTGCAAGTGCCCCATGTTTTGTTTGAAGAAACTCCTGAGCTTCTTTTTGGCGATCTTCTGTTGTCCTTGCACCACATTCTTCCGATGGATGCGTCCAAAGAGTCGAGGGTATATACCGTGAGATTTGTTGTGTTTTCACAAATGTGCTCCATTGAAATCGAATCATTCCTCATTCTTAGTGTTGTCAACAATACAGTTGACTGTTTCTTGAAAGAAAGTGTCATTGATAACAATCAGTTGATTTTTTTGTTTACACAGAAATTATTACCGTAAACACTCTAATAGAATGATACCCTATGCAGTATATAGGCTATACTTGTCCAAAATGTTAATGATATTTTGACAAATGTTTACCAGTTGACAAAATTATATTATCTCTTATAGAAATTGAGATAATTGAACTAAAAGTGCAAGTATAGGCTGGCCATCTATTAGAGGGTTTGGTAGGTTATTTTTTGTAGTGAAAAGTCCAATAGAGCACATTTGTCAATTCAAGTCTAAATTCAGTTCTTGTGTTTTTCAAAATTATAGTGATTCCAGAGTACCTGAAAATGATCCTGAAAATCCCCCGCATGTATCACGATCCGGAAACCACGTGCGTACTCAGGGCTATACCAACTACGGAGCTAATTCTGAAAACCATGATACTGTTCCAAGAAGTCCCGACCATACAACGCCTTCGAAGATTCATGAGAACGGATTAACGAATCAACATCCTTCTGGAAAAAGTGAACCAAAACCCTCTACTCCACCCAAAGAAGAACTTGAAAATAACCAAGCTGATTCACCTTCTTTCAGCGTTTTTGATGAATCTTTAAAGCAAATGCAAACTGCCACAGAAGATCCCATCGATACACATAAAGGAACAGAAAAAGAAAAAGAAGATGTTGAAGAGTACGAGAAAGAAATGAAATCCATTACTTCTAACAATGATGATGAAGAGCACAAAAAGAGAATGGAAGAAATTTCAAAATTACAGCAGCAACAGTAATCAATTTAACTTTAAAAAACTTGTAAATTGTTTTAATTTATAGAGAAGAACGGTACAATAGTTTGAAAAATGAACAGCCACCGAGTGATAGTGAAAATGAAGAAATTCAAAAAAGGGAACAAGATTTCCAAAATCAAATTAAAGAACAAAATAGGAAATTTGAAGAAGAGATGGAAGAAAAAAGAAGGAAAAGAAGAGAAAGACAGGTTGGTTTCGAAGAAGAAAAATCTCAAAAACATAATTTTCCAGGAGGAATGGGATAGGGAGTTCCAAGAAATGAAAAAAGAATCTCAACAAAGAATGTCTGTTCTGTTGCAATGTATTCGAATGAAACTTCGTTTTGAGGAGAAAGAACAAGAATGGGAAGACTTTTTGAAGGCTATCAGAAGTCCTCTGATAAAGATCACCAATTCTTATTACGATGTTCAAAACGAGGTGAGGTTTAGAACTCAGTTTGATTTCTAACGAATCATTTTTCAGTTTCGAAAGCTTACCGATGTTGATGATGTTTTAGTGAGTTCTTTTTTTCCTGAGTTTTCTACAATAATCATTTTATAGACCGAAATTAGATTTTTCGCAAAGCAAGTGTGTAGTGGACAAAAAATGTTGGCCAAGGCGTATGACTACTTGGAGGGTCTTTCTGGAGATTACGATGACCGTATTTTCTTAAAAATGATAATGGTAGCGATATCGTTTGAGAATCTCATGAGGTTACCTTTTTTCAGAAATCAATTAGTGTACAAGGAGAAAAATGTGATGCCATTGGAAATGCACTGTTAAAACTATCGGTAAGTATGGATTCACTTCAAACACTCTAATAGAAGTCTACCCTTTGAGCTCAATGATCTCAATGTCTACATATAATAGATATCGAAAAATTGTCAACTGATAAAATTTTGATGATATTATGACAAACTTTTTGCCAGTTGACACATTTTTGATACCTCCTATAGGAATTGAGATAATTGAGCTCGAAGTGCAAGCATCGGGTGACCTTCTATTAGAAGGCTTACGGTATTTTGAACCTTAAAAATTGAATGGGATTCCAGAGTTCTCCATCGGATGTTGAAAATCAAAAGGAATGTAACAAAGTTGTAGCTGAACTAGATGCTCATGCCATTCCAACAACTGACAGATTGAAAAAAGACTCAGCAAATGCTAGAACAGAAGACTATGAAGACATGGAGCCATCTCCCTATCCTGAATGGTCCCAATTTTTCTCTTAGGATTTTTCCCATTTCTCTAGCTCGGGAACCACTGATTTGAATCCATTAATTTTCAAAAATCTCAACATACTCCGGAAGACAAAAATTCAAAACCATTACTAACATTTTTCCAACATCTAACCCATTTTTGCGCCGACTTACCCCGCATGCTGCTTTTTTTTTCCTAACCTCTGGATTTATGTTTTTTTTCCGGTCTGTGAGTGAGGTTTTCGAATAGATGGATGATTTTGATTGGTTTTGAAAGTTTTGAGAATTTCAATTTTACATATTGCTTGGTTTTGCACATATTACTGTACTTTTAAAAACATATCTCATTGATCTCTCGAGTAAATTGCTTGTGATTTTTATCTTTTGGGTCAGCATTGGTTTTTGCATTTTGGTATACAACCGTTAATAATAAAATTTCATGATTTCAAAGTTTGTGAATGATTGTAATCACACAATACCGCATTTGAACCCACCCAGTACCTCACTTTGGCCTCATTTATCTCGGTTCCTTCGAAAGATATCAAAAAATTGGTAACTGATAAATTATTCATCATAATATCCTCAATATTCTACCAGTCGACAAAATTTTAATAGCTTTCGAAGAAATGGGGATAACAATATTATCGATCATTCTCAACGATCGATGCATCGCCAAGTACACTGAAATTATGATACTAAAAAGCTTTAATTAGTTCTCGAATTCACGGGAATACACTTTATGGGAATACTCCTGTTACAGTATGCTCGTTTCAAACTTTTCGAATCTCTTGATTCTCTGAACTTGTTGAAATTAAAGTCAACTTTCAAACATTCCTCATAGTTCATGTTGTATTTTTTTTCCAAATATCGTTCAAATTCAATTTTGCACGCTTGAAAACAACAATTTAACATGAATTCAATTCAAAACATCAAAGCGACAATCAAAACAAGGACTGAAAATCCGGCTGAAACGCTTGAATTCATAGCAGACCATTCCCATGGATCGTTAGTGGTGTTCGAAATTGCCTGAAATAAATCTATTGTAAGATCGAACACCTTCGATTTTCTCTCACCTCAACATTGTATTTCAAAGCGAATGAAGATTCTTGAGATGTTCCAGTAAATGTTACAGCCATATATGTTCCGATCGCTTCTTTCCTGTAGCTTTGAGGTGTCAATTTGAAAAACTTTGGATCGGAAAAGATGTGAGGCTGCCCAACTTCGACAAGCAACGTCCCTGGTCTTAAAATATTCATTTCTTCTACGTTTAATACAAATTTCACTGTCTCGGTTGCAGCTGAAACCGTTTTTTTTACGATTAAAATAGTTATTTCTGCTTACTGAAATTGACAAAATACGAAGAAGGTACATTTTGGTTCCAAATCGAAGGGGAAAAATTTTTCCTTTTCTTCCAGCCACAACTTTGGTGTAATCCTCCATCGGTCCGGATTTCAATTCAAACTCAATTTCACCTCGACTCAATTCCATTTTGAAAGCGTTGGAAGATATTTGTTGTGGAATGCTTTTGGGATCGAACAGATTCGAATAGTGATTCTTTTTAATGTAATTCCTAGATTTTAACAATGAGTTCATTGTGATATCTACGTTACCTTTTCATACTTACCTGTAATTAAGTGTATTGTAATAGAGATTCTTGTCAGGAAATGGTCGGAAATAAACTGAATGGTCGCTATCACCAAAATTTTCCCGTGTGGTATTCCCGAATTTCAAGTCGGTAAGATATGTCTCGTTGGAATCAACGCAATAGAAAACTGTAACAGGCAACACTTCGTTTCCATAAGTAGAAGCTGACTTATTAATGCGATACGGCTTCTCCTTCGACAGAAGGACTAAATCATAGTTTCGATATTGAGAATAATTAGCAACGAGTAGGAAGGAATCTGATGGCAGACGATAGAAATTGACCAGAGTCAGAAATCGTCCTGTGCTCTTTGGAGTTTTGTTTTTCAAGAACTGCTCGAGATTTCCGACGAATTTGGAATCCAAATCATCTCCATCATAAACATAAATATTCTTCAATGAAGAATCGACACCACCGGAAAGAGATGCTGTCAACAAGGTAATGGATTGGGATATGGCTTGAAAACGATAGTAATGATTTGCAGTGAGATTCAACGGGATAATAGTTTCAGATGGTTTTTCAATGTCCGTGAATCCAGAGACATCAATGTATTCCCAAGTGAAATGAAAACTAGAGGAGCTAGATTCAGTTTTAACCCAAACTGTTGCCTTTTCTGCAGCTGCGTAGAAGATTGAGCTTGGTGATGTGAACCTTAAGGAAAGAAAAATGAGATCCTTATTTTTCAAATTCTGAAAACATACTCATTGAGAGTTCCAATTGAATCACGAATGACAACTTTGTCACCTGGATGGTCGGCTTGTGTTTGAACTTTGAATTTCAAAACTTTTCCAGTTGGAATTTTGAACTGAAATAAGATAAAAATTGATACGATGAATTGAAAAAAACCGATTCAAATATTTTTCTTACACCAATTCCACAATCATAGTTTGCTGGAAACTGAGCCAATCCACCGGATGGAAATGATCCAGTGAGTGTATCAACAGTGATTGGAACCTTCGGACATGTCAGATCCGGTGGTATGATCACAAAACTGGACAAAATAGTATTGATTAGAGGAATCACCGACAAATTCATGATGCTTGTGTCGACTGAGTTTTGACTCCAAGTTATCTGTGCTTACGGTTGACTTAAATATGATGACAACCTATACATATTTTGAGAGATAAGAAAAAAGTTTGATTGATTTTGGGGGCATGGACAGAATTACTTTTAAGAAAGAACGTTGAAGATACTATGTATTATTGCTAATCAGTGCTCTATGAAGCTGAACACTGCTTCGATTCAAAAACAATGAACATTGTTAGATATTTCAAACAATCTATGTAGAATCCATTCAACTGCAGTTATGAAACCAAAATTCTACAATTGACTATTAAATTTATGGGGGCTCATGCAAATGTGCCACATGAGGGAAAATGTGTAGGCAGGTTACAAATAGTTAGTGTGTAAGCAATATTTAACACTGGTTATAACAACCAAGCACTGTTCCAACTCTACGGAAAAGGAGTTTTGAAAAACTGACCTAGTTTTTACTACAATACGAATTCTATTCAAATGTGTGTTAATCTATTCACGAGTGTCTCAGACTATGTGATATCTCAATGAGTTGGTCATTTCAAATTCAAGCTTATAACAAACGAACGAATTTGATGACAATTTATTTTATAGAGATAAACGAAGACTGTCATATTTGGGTGTTGATAAGACTACTTTTGATTTTATGAACTACTTTTTAATCGGAGTGATTCATCACTTTCAATATGACACGTATTCTGATCTTGTTTACTTTCTTTGGGACTCATTCTTCATGTATCTGAAATCCATCCTTTAGAATCAATTTCTTTGTTAGAGGATGGATTGATTCCAGTTTCTGTTCTCGGTTATTTCGCATCTTTGATTTTTGACCGTCCAAAAGATATAGAACGGAAAGCCATAATAAAAACTAACATGATCAATTCTTCAAATTGGTTGTGTGTTTTGAAATAAATGAGCATTCCCGATGACCGTTTTTTTGTTGTCTTCGCTCAGGGGACCTCATTTGAAAAAAGCTCATAAATAATTTTTATTTCATTTCATTTCACATTTCATTTCATTTCATTTCACATTTCATTTCATTTCATTTCATTTCATTTCATTTCATTTCATTTCACATTTCATTTCATTTCATTTCACATTTCATTTCATTTCATTTCATTTCATTTCATTTCATTTCATTTCATTTCATTTCACATTTCATTTCATTTCATTTCACATTTCATTTCATTTCATTTCACATTTCATTTCATTTCATTTCACATTTCATTTCATTTCATTTCACATTTCATTTCATTTCATTTCACATTTCATTTCATTTCATTTCACATTTCATTTCATTTCATTTCACATTTCATTTCATTTCATTTCACATTTCATTTCATTTCATTTCACATTTCATTTCATTTCATTTCACATTTCATTTCATTTCATTTCATTTCATTTCATTTCATTTCATTTCATTTCATTTCATTTCATTTCATTTCATTTCATTTCATTTCATTTCATTTCATTTCATTTCATTTCATTTCATTTCATTTCATTTCATTTCATTTCATTTCATTTCATTTCATTTCATTTCATTTCATTTCATTTCATTTCATTTCATTTCATTTCATTTCATTTCATTTCATTTCATTTCATTTCATTTCATTTCATTTCATTTCATTTCATTTCATTTCATTTCATTTCATTTCATTTCATTTCATTTCATTTCATTTCATTTCATTTCATTTCATTTCATTTCATTTCATTTCATTTCATTTCATTTCATTTCATTTCATTTCATTTCATTTCATTTCATTTCATTTCATTTCATTTCATTTCATTTCATTTCACATTTCATTTCATTTCATTTCACATTTCATTTCATTTCATTTCATTTCATTTCATTTCATTTCATTTCATTTCATTTCATTTCATTTCATTTCATTTCATTTCATTTCATTTCATTTCATTTCATTTCATTTCATTTCATTTTATTTCATTTCATTTCATTTCATTTCATTTCATTTCATTTCATTTCATTTCATTTCATTTCATTTCATTTCATTTCATTTCATTTCATTTCATTTCATTTCATTTCATTTCATTTCATTTCATTTCATTTCATTTCATTTCATTTCATTTCATTTCATTTCATTTCATTTCATTTCATTTCATTTCATTTCATTTCATTTCATTTCATTTCATTTCATTTAATTTCATTTCATTTCATTTCATTTCATTTCATTTCATTTCATTTCATTTCATTTCATTTCATTTCATTTCATTTCATTTCATTTCATTTCATTTCATTTCATTTCATTTCATTTCATTTCATTTCATTTCATTTCATTTCATTTCATTTCATTTCATATCATTTCATTTCATTTCATTTCATTTCATTTCATTTCATTTCATTTCATTTCATTTCATTTCATTTCATTTCATTTCATTTCATTTCATTTCATTTCATTTCATTTCATTTCATTTCATTTCATTTCATTTCATTTCATTTCATTTCATTTCATTTCATTTCATTTCATTTCATTTCATTTCATTTCATTTCATTTCATTTCATTTCATTTCATTTCATTTCATTTCATTTCATTTCATTTCATTTCATTTCATTTCATTTCATTTCATTTCATTTCATTTCATTTCATTTCATTTCATTTCATTTCATTTCATTTCATTTCATTTCATTTCATTTCATTTCATTTCATTTCATTTCATTTCATTTCATTTCATTTCATTTCATTTCATTTCATTTCATTTCATTTCATTTCATTTCATTTCATTTCATTTCATTTCATTTCATTTCATTTCATTTCATTTCATTTCATTTCATTTCATTTCATTTCATTTCATTTCATTTCATTTCATTTCATTTCATTTCATTTCATTTCATTTCATTTCATTTCATTTCATTTCATTTCATTTCATTTCATTTCATTTCATTTCATTTCATTTCATTTCATTTCATTTCATTTCATTTCATTTCATTTCATTTCATTTCATTTCATTTCATTTCATTTCATTTCATTTCATTTCATTTCATTTCATTTCATTTCATTTCATTTCATTTCATTTCATTTCATTTCATTTCATTTCATTTCATTTCATTTCATTTCATTTCATTTCATTTCATTTCATTTCATTTCATTTCATTTCATTTCATTTCATTTCATTTCATTTCATTTCATTTCATTTCATTTCATTTCATTTCATTTCATTTCATTTCATTTCATTTCATTTCATTTCATTTCATTTCATTTCATTTCATTTCATTTCATTTCATTTCATTTCATTTCATTTCATTTCATTTCATTTCATTTCATTTCATTTCATTTCATTTCATTTCATTTCATTTCATTTCATTTCATTTCATTTCATTTCATTTCATTTCATTTCATTTCATTTCATTTCATTTCATTTCATTTCATTTCATTTCATTTCATGCGGTCCATTTTGTCCGGCGCTTCATTTTGTCGGGCGGTTCATTTTGTCGGGCGGTTATTTGTGTAAACTGCCAAAATAGGCTGTTTTAAGACTATTTTGATGACTTCCAACTAAAAAAAGTCCAATTTAGGTCCCGAAAAAACTGTAGATTTTTCGTTTTTCTGGGGGGTCCTATAATTATTGAACGCCTGCGGGAGGGCCTTTTGGTTGGTACGGGGGTGTGGAAAGAGGTAGGGATCTTAAAATTTGTAGCTGGGGGTTATTATATGGCTTTCACAGATTTTTCATATCATTTCTAGTTTTTTCAGAACCCTCAAAATCGAGGGGGGTCCTATAATTATTGAACACACTGTATATTGCTTGTGATTTTTATCTTTCGGATAATCATTCATTTTTGCATCTTGTTATACAGTTTTTGATAGTAAAATTGGTTAAACAACTTGGAAATTGAACACGCATTTCTTATTTTATTACTCACCTCCTAATTACTGTGTAGGCATTTTTTCAGCTGCTGGATCCTAAATAAAAGAATCAGAACCAACCTTTTGATTTCCTCTTCATTTTCTGATTCCAATTTTTTCGAAGTAATTCTGCCGAACTCAGCTAAAAGCAATCTATATCATTTTTAATCTCCAAGCAATATCCCAGATTGCCTAATTGCCTTTTTGGTTTTTGAGATCACAAGACTCAAAAAGCCCCTATTCAATATAGGTTGATATTTTGGATATCACCTGCAGGCCTGTGCTATCACACCTACGTGACATTCAACTATAATATTCGGAGAAGACTTGACAAGAGTTATATTTTACAAGTCTGTTTGACCTACAAACTATTCGGCTACTGTTCTTGAAATTTTAAAGTCATGGTACTTACTACAAGATCTCCTAACATCGGTATAGTTGAGGTAAATAGGTATATCTTTCAAATGTTCAAAAAGGTCAATTTTTTCAGGATTTCGGAGCGATTTCAGACAACGAAAAAGGGTTCATATACTATTTCGCTGTGCTACTATTTGTTATAGTCACGATTTTTTCAACGCTCCTCACTGCGGCTTTTATAATTGTCTCCATTTTTCTATGGAATCATTTCAAACCGGTATTGTTTTCTTGGAAAAAAATTCATTGCCAATTTTGTTATAGATCAAATTCTTTTGGTTTTTATCCCAGCTCACAATATCAGCATTTCTGATATCCACCCTTAACTTGCTTATCAATGTCCCAGCTGCACTATCCTTGATTTCCGCAGAGATTGCTCAGTCTCGTAAGATGTTAATTATCAGGAATTTGAGTAGAATCAAATAATTTTCAGCAATGTTTATGATAATGGCTTATACTATTGATTTCTTCCATTATTCCATTCTTTTCTCAAATTTGGTAATTGCCATTCAACGACTTTTTGTCTTTTTTCTCCGACACTTGACTGATAAATTTTTTGAGACGTAAGGCAGCCCAACTTTAAAAATTGAGTCATGTTAAAATTCAGACCTATAATTTACATCTGGTTGTTATCTGTCTGGTTATTCCCTTTTCTCATAGAATTCTCGTTTGTTTCTTCCAAATGTAAATATCGATACTCTACTAGTGAGAAAAGATTTTTATTGAACTGCGAAGTGGATTCTATCACATCAGTTCCTATTTTTTCAAATCCAACAACTGGAATTGCAATGGTTTGAACCACAAAAGGTCTAAATTTTCAGTTGCTTTTTCAGATCGATACATCCATTCAACTTGTGATTCCATTTCTTATACTGGGTATTTATATTGCCATTATAGGGAAAATTATTACCATGAAACGAACGACATTGAATAAAAATGAAATTGCCATTTTGCAACAGGCTATATTCGTTTTCATTGTTTTCCAGGTAACATCAAATCTAACAATTATTTTTAAAAATTTGGATCATTTTCAGACTTCATCATTCGTCTTCTTATTGTCAAGAATTTTTGAGATCACTGGTGCCACTGCTTTCATAGTTAAAAGATTCGTGAATACGGTCAGAAAACATTTAGGTTGATGTCATATTCAATTTATTTTTTTAGATGGAAATATTCGGGGGTGCTGCTACGCCTTGTTTCTTTTTCTTCACATCCAAAGAAATACGTAAATTGGTTTCAAACAGAGTTTCAGCTGCCAGTTCCCTAGGTGGATCAAATGTTCAAGTCAGGAGGCAAACTGTGGATGGTTGAAAATTGAACAAGTTTTGGAATTTTTGTAGTTTTTGTTTTTCAGAAGTCTGATTTTAAATTCCTAATAAACTTTTAAAACTGAATTCATCTCCACAGATAACCGCATTGATAAAAACGGGCACATCTTTAGAAACAAGTATCTTGGAAGGACGAAAATTGGCAGAAATCTAACTTTACGTTTGATTCAAAGCTACTGAAAATTTCAGAGCGATTCCCGTAGTCTAGATATTGTTATGATTGTCCAAAGATAAACGTCGTAACAAGATTGTGATTTTCAGGAGATCTAGCAAGTTTGACAAGCGATAACTCAGCTCAAAGTTGATTAATCAATTTGAAACTTTGCCAGTTTACTGACGAATTATTAGATTTTTTGCTATACCAATTTGAGCTCTGTGCAACGTTTTGTTCAGATGTTATGCTAGTATAAACTTTAGTCTGCGCAATTACGGGTAGCCCAATGAATTCAGAACTATTTTTAGATGTGAAGATTATCTAATACTGTATTTGCAATAGAAAGCGCGTTAGGTTGGTAGTATCAATCTTATGTTCTTAGCGACTAACGAGTCAAAACTAGGTTATATCGCGCCGAAGCTGTTTGAAGCGCCTGAGGCGGCAAACAGGCTGGTTATTCAAAGCGAATGGCAGCAATTGATCTGAATAAGTTTGGTTTCCTACGAATTCTTTAATATTCAAAGTTGATTTTTTACTTTTTGAGTATTTTTTTACACTTGACTCTCAAAGAATTGATTAAAAGTAGGTGTTGTTGGTTAGACAGGTGAAAAGCAATCAAAATCCTTCGTCAGCAGATATGGACGGAGTTCAAATCCGCCTCTTTTTCTGTGTCATTTCGGAATGGTTCAACTTCTCAACCTTATAACTCTTCTTCTGATTGATTTTAATTTATTGACAGTTCAATGTGTAAAATGTTACCATAAAAATTTATACTCGGAATCTGAATCGTGTGAAGGAGATTTCTGCATTATTCGCAGAGCACCGAGCACTAGTAACTTTGGTGTGACACAAGTAAGATACTTAAATCTTAATTATCTCGGTGCCTTCAAAAGATATCAAAATTTTGTCCACTGATAAAATGTTAATGATATTATATGGAACATTTTATCAGTTGACAATTTTTTGATATCTTTTCAAGGAACCGGGATAATTGAGCTCAAAGTTTGAATTTCAGAGCTGTGTGACCGGTGCAAAGATGCCAGAACAAACTTGTGTTCTGGATTACGAAGATGGTATTCATTGCTTTTGCAAGTGAGAAAGTTTGAATTTGTTCAATTTTCATTCTTTTGTTTTCAGCACTGACTTCTGCAATGCACCAAATATGTTCCGATTGAACATGACTGTCTTGCCAATTATTGAGTGTAAAGAAGTGTATGAAAAGGAGTATAGAGCAGCAGCCTGTAACAAATGCACATGGAAAGTTGATTATGTAAGATAGAAGTTTCAAAAAAGAAAGGTTCTAATCAAGTAATTTTTCAGATGGCGTATGATAAAACTCTAGCACCATCAAACGCGGTTGAAAAAGTACAGTGTGGTTACAGTGGGCAGTCTGGACCATTCAATTTGGATCTCGTTAGTCACATTTATGATCGAATTGGTCTCAACTTTTTCAACGATGGATGTTACAATGTTTCTATGAATCCACAACAATACAACTTGTACTGTAGGTGCTCAACGGCTCTTTGTAATAATCCAGAAGGTTCTCTTCCGTTTCCTCTACCAGCACCACGGATATCTTGTTATACAAGTGGTTTTGATTCTGATGTGAATAATGCAAAATATGATACTCCCGAAGCAAGTTACTATGACGTTTATCGGGAATTGGTGAAAAATGATAGTTATTATGATAGAGATAGTAAGTTGGTTGGAAGCTGGAATTCCATGAAATAAATTTACGAATTCCAGTCGAATGTCGTGGTCAATTTTGCTTCATTGTGTATAGTAAAGAACAAGACAAGCATTATAAGGGGTGTATTACTGCAAACGAGCAAGGAGACAATAAAATCAAGGTTTATTCTTTTAATCTTATTTGTAAACCGGGCACTGCTATAGTTAAATCAGATATGATATAATTTAAAAATTAATGAAAATTAATGCTTTTTGGAAAACTGTACCTAATCTATGAGCAAAGGTGTAAAAGCCATAAAGTGGTTGATCCGTTCCAGGCCATTTTTTAGTCCGTTTTGCCTGAAACTTTGTTCATTGACAAGATAAAGTTTTTACATAGTATAGTTTTGTAGTGCTTATCGAGTTCTATTATACCCAATTTTGTTAGTCCAAAAATAATAATTCTAAAAGAAACTGTGGCAGGCCACACCAATTTGGTTCGTTTCCGAGTCTGACATCTTCTTCTGATCGCATTTTTAAATACAAAATTTCAGCTGGGATATATGTATGTCAATGACGTGCCTTACTACATTTGTAATACGAATTATTGTAACTTGGACATGGAAACAACTTTGGCAGAAGCTAAAAACGGAAGTCTTGTGGACAACTCATCTATATTTTTAGTCTCTTTTAAAGTTCAAATCATTTTTCCTCTTCTTTTGTTTCTTTTTCAATAATAAAGTGTTCTCTTCATACAATTGTTACATCTATCACGTACTCCTCTCCTTCTTCCCCTTCCTCCGCAAACACTCGCATCCTAATCGACGCCAATAACCAGAGTAGACATTTTCCTGTGGACTAGCCACACATATATTTAGTAATGAGTGGACCAAACTCGTATAGGCTTACTTTCAATTTACCAGTATTACACGATGACAACGGTCGTGGTTATGTATCGATGGCTCAGGAAGCAGAGAATGTTTATTGGTGAGGGTTTGATTCAAAATCTTGGAGAAATGCTCAAAAATAAGTTTTCAGGCGTTGCGGGGTAGTTGGAGTCGAGAATGGAAAGCTTGGAATTCAGTTAATGTGCAACTCAGAGGATAGATCGAACTTCTGGAGTATGGACATAGATTACGAGGCAGCTCTTTGGTTTGAGGGGAAAGGACATCAACATAAAACTGGAAGCCATCACCATGTGGCTCGGAAGTATCTAACTCTCCATTTTCCACTGGATATTTGTCGAAAAATATCCACAAAACAATATGGAATGACTGTCAAATATGTAGTGAAAATTATGAAGAAAGTTGGGATTAGAGAAAAGCGAATTCATAATTTCTCAATTCGCGAAAAGCATATTTCCAATTTGGCACTGATCGTAGAAGGCAAAACGATTTATTGCAATAAAGAGGTAGGCTTCTGAAGACGTTATATTTTTAAATATTGTGAATTTTCAGATATTGGCCATGAATTCAGAAGTGTTGATGGAGCTAGTGTATCCGGACAATTTCAAAGGAGTACAGGAGTTGAAGCTCCCAGACGATTTTAAATATGACAAGCTGCTTCGACTCATCAAACTTTTTCACGATGACAGTGACGCGATAGACTGTAAGGAATTCAAAATTCAGAATTTGTAGAGTTGAAGCTGTTGCACAACAAAAAACTGAACGAAATTTAATTCAATAATGAAAAAATGCTACGAGATTGGTGTCCGGCGGCCCACCAGCGGACATTCAGTTTGCAGTCTTCAGTGAAACTAAAAATTATTTCCGGATAAAACCAAAAAGATCCAAAGAAGATTATGTAATTTCTAGACTATAATGTAAAGGAAACTTTCGAGTTGCTAAAAGCAAAAAATTCGATTTCAAAAAATACAGCGATATTGGTGTCCGGCGGCTCACCGACTGCTCACCGGCGGATATCCATGTTGACATTCTTGTAAAGGCCCAAAAATTTGAAATTCTTTCCGAAAAGACCCCAAGAACATTCTTTTTCAGGTAATAACGTGGAAGAAACTCTAGAAATGGCTTCAAATCTGAAATGCGCCACTGCCATCCTCCGATGTGAACGTTGGCTCAGCAAAACTCAGTTGATGACTGCAAAAGCTAAAATGAAATTAGCTGAGAAGTATTCTCTGGTTGATTTGCAGGTATAAACCTCAGAGTATTGAAATCTTTAATCCAAATTAATCGTTTCCAGAATGGCTGTATTGAAATGCTGAAGACATCTCACGAAGTTCAACGTCTATTCGAGAATCCCCAGGATTTCACGGACAGCGAAATCGTAGAGCTTATGGATAGAGTTACACTCTCCATCGTTGGCCATTCGTATGACGGGTTCCCCAAATGATCATTTTTGTTGTTATTGTTGCTCATGTTCTATTCTAAGTCATCTTCCACTCATTTCTGTTCGAGTCTTTCCCGAATCCCAGCCAATACTTATCTTGTTCCAAAGTTGCCTTTATCTAAGTTTCCCCATGATGCTTATCATTCCCCCTTTAATATTTTTTGTTGTAAAAATCGATACTCAATGTGATTAACGATCCGCATAAAACTTTCCTCTCCTCCTATACATTGTTATGTGTGGGAGTCCGCAACTGAACGTAATGGTGTACGCGCAGACAGGAATGCAATAAACCCAACGACACATTGGGGTACCAGACAATTGGACTCCTATTCATTCAATTCTTAATTTATCTTTCTTATTCTTAGTTTCTATTCCAAAATGTCGTTGTTACAACCAATGAGAGATATGGCTGCCAAAATGAAGACGCTATGTTTTAAAATTATGAACTTCGAACATTTGGATGGATCTTATACTTCGGAGTCTAGATTGGAAAATGGAGGACACTGGTAAATTTTCAAACTTCATATATATTGGATCTGGATTATTGATCTTATTTTCCAGGGCGGTCCGGTTTGTCTCCAGCAAGACTGCCAAATCCACGAAGCGTCGCCTGAGTGTCTACTTGGTCTGCTTCCCAGCCACCGACAATCCCGAGTGGTCTGTTTCCACATCGTTTGCATTCAGATTTCTCAACTCTTGGGGAAACTCGAAAACCAAGATTTCTCCACTTTGCACCCACACGTTCACTGCAAAGGATAACTCCAAAGGTGCTAGTGGATTCTGTGCCTGGGATGATATTGTTACACCAAACTCTGGATTCTTGGTGAATGGCGTTTTCACAATTGAGTTTGATTTGAGCATCAGTCGAACAACCGGATACCAGATAGAGAAAAAGGATCATACCAGTTTTCTGGCCGATGGGAAACTGATTGTAGAGGATCAGACTATTGATGTCTGTCTAGCAGTGAGTTTTGAATTTGTGAATTTGGGATAAAACTTATCTTTATTATTTCAGCTTCTTGCCGACAATTCTCCAGTTCTTTATGACATGATCTACAACGAGAATCCGGGACAAACCGAATTCGAAATCTTCGACTTCACTTACGATTCCATTCTTGGTATGGTATCCATTCTTCAGTTGGATGAGTTCAAAGTTAATGGTAAACGTCTCCAATAATTCTAAAATATAAAAAAAATCAATTACAGTACGCAACTATCGAGATCTCCTGGAACTGGGTCAACGATACCAAATAGTGGCAGTGATGGATCAGTGTGAAGAATTTTTGCTGAGAACGAAGAAAGTTTCGATTGAAACCAAACTGAAACTTTCGGAGACTTTTCAACTGCATTTCTTGCAAGTAAGAGAACTTTTAAAAGATTCTCTGATACAAAAAAAAAATAGGATATGTGGAAGAGAAACCCACGAAAGCCTTAGCCAAAGGTCCCACAACGACAACTACAGTAACCCAGAATTGTTTTATTTTTCAGAATTGATTTTCTCGATTTCGCTGCGTTTTCAGTCAAATCTTTAAAAAATCGTCAAAACATTGAAACCTGTAATAGAAGAGCCCCCTGACTTTTCACTTTTAGCCAATTTATCTCGGTTACTGGCACGGAATGTTTACTATGCGACTTTTCTGAAGGAAAACAACTGAAAAAACGACAAAAAGCAGTGAAGACGATAAAATAAATTTTGAATTTTTTGAAAGGTTACTGTAGTTTTCTCTGTGGGACCTTCGGCCACGGCCAATGGTGCTTCTCGACCGTATCTGCGAGTTTTGTACCAAAATAAATATTATTGTCAGTTTAAATATATAACCACAAAACAAAAACATTTCCAGTTCCGAACAATTGAGCGCATCCAATGTATGGAACGCTTGGAGGCCATCCTCGACGAGAACATCGACATCGAAGACAAGACGTACGAGGCTCTTCTGGAAAAGATGAAGCAACTCAAATCTCAGGAAGAGAAGGAATCGTGCAGTTGTAAAAAGAAGCATTGTGGTCGATCACGAGTATAGCAGAAGATTCTGTGATTCTAAAACAGAGGCACAAATCATAATTTATATTGATATCTTGCTTAATAATAATTGTTGATAAACTATTTTTTTTTTCTGTCATCACTGTGACCGTTTTTCTGCCCTAATTTTTTGTCATAAACAAGCCTTTCAATCAGCTACAGTACACAGTACTGTACGCTATATTATCGCCGCGAGACTCAAACGTCAATAGAGATGTTCCAGTTGTGTTGCCGACAAGCTTATCTTATGATCTTTGTTGAATCATTCTCGCTCAACAGTAAACATGATGTCATTTCCTGTTCATTCAATGAGTACGATTTGCACAAGGTTCAGCTGACTTCATAATTAGTTTTTTTTTGTTCTCGAAAATTATATTTGAAAGCTCAAAAGTGTGGCTTACTTTAGACGAATCACAGTGATTCTTTTTTTTCAAATTTTTCTCTTATTAGATTTTTCTTCTGTAATCAAAATGCAAACTATTCTTCCTCGTAGTGAGGAAAATGTCGGTGCAAGGTTGTTAAATTCGCCAAAAAGTAAACGTTAACTGCAAGACGGTTTATCTTATGTTCCGTTTCGGTTCAAACTGTCCCCAAATGCAAAGCTGAGAGTTCGCTGATTCATTGATTTTTCAGCGAATCCTTCAAATATTTGTTCAGCGATAAAAACGCCTTGAGTGGTCTTTTCCTCTCTGCGTCTCTCGCTTTTCCGCACTCTCTCACTCGCCATTCTCCTCTGTTTCCCTTCTGACTCGTCGCGTGATCGAATTGAATTTCGCAACCAGCCTCTTCTTCTTCAACTGCTGCCCCTTTCTATCAGTGAAAAGTTACAGTTTTGTGCCAACGAGACGGACACTGTCTTTTCACTTTTGTACATTAACAGTGTTACGAAATGGCAGCAACTCAAACTGTTGGTGAGTGTCGCCTTTTTGTTGATCTCTAAAGATTAACTCCTTTTTCCAGACGTCAGGTTTGTGGAGCCAGAATCTTTGAGTAGACGTCGAAATGTACAATTGCCAGTTGAAAACTTTGTAAGTTCGCGTATCCCTCTCTTTAAAGAGATTTTTTGTCGTACCCTTCATGTTCAAAATTTTGCAGAATGAACATGAACAAACCGGAGTGGAATTCGTTCCCTTCACACCAATTAACCAGGCTTTGAGAGCCACTCACAACCAAAGTACGGATACTTTGGGTCCACCAAAAGTCGTCAAATTCCGCATTTATTTGTCGAGAGTCGAGAATCCAGCTATCTCTGGTAAACATCGTTCGAGCTCTTCCCTTGTAATCAAAAGCTAATTTTTACAGAAAATGGAATTGAGCTCAATATTGAGGCTGGCAAAACTGCAGATACAAAGAAACTAATGTTTCATCTGGCTAAAGAATACGATATTGATCTTCCCGCATTCTCTGAAATGTTTGCAATTTGGATGATCTCTCCGTTGTTGGAAGTTCAACTGAAGCCGTATCACCGTCCATATGAGTGTCGTCAGGGATGGGAAACTCTTTTGAATCGGTTCACTGATGCACCAACAGGCCGATCGTTGATTGCCGATGAGCCAATTCTGATGCTTCGAAGGAATGCAAGTTTGACGTGCGATCGAGAATTCGAGGTAAGCCATCATTCTTCTGTCTCCAAACAAAGTTACGTTTGAGTGGGCAAGCCACAATCGTATAAGATTTGGTTCCTTCTCTCGACAAACTCGATTTAGTCGCGCAGCAATGACTCATCCTTCTTCAATCTCAATTTTGTTTATTTGTTTTGGAATTTGATTCCCCAAAAAATTGGGTGTATCTTTCTGATGACGATGCTTGTTTTTAGCATTTCAGAAACTTCTAGAAACCTGCAAATGTCAATAAATAAATCCTTATTCCAGCTGCTCCACCAATATCCCCAATGTGGTCGTTTCCTTATCATCGATGCTCGCGAAATGCTTCTCCTTGGACGTCTTCACTTCCTTTCTCTTGACGACACTATTCGTGTCGCCGCTCTTCTTTTCTCTCTGCAGTTTGGCGATTTTAATGAGCAACAACACGATGTAGCATTCATCAGAAGTAATATCGAGGAGATACTTCCGGAACGTACCTGTGAATCTATTGCTTCGAAGACAATTTTCGGAAAGGCCATCAACAAGAAAACGTGAGTAATTTTCTAGTGATACTAGCGCGCTAGCTAGCGACCTATCGGTGATAATAAAAAAGTCGTAAATCTAACTAAATAAGTAAATGTAATATGTCATCATTTTACAGAGCTCAAGAAGAACGTCTTATAAACTGCTGGAAAGCGTGCTCCCGGAATCTGAACGAGTATGAAAAGGAACACGAGATTCTTCAGACTTTCGCAGAGTCATCGAGTTGTTATGGTGCTGCGTGGTTCTCTGCGAGAATTGAGAAGAAGGTGTCACGAGCAAGTTTGAGAAACTTCGGACAGACTTTCGCCGAAGTTGAGGTCAACGTTGGAATCAACGATCGTTTTTTGACAATAGTCGATGCGAATTTCACGGAAACACTCTTCGTCCAATCTTTAGAAGAGATGTCATGGCAATTAGAAGGAACGAAAGAGGATCAAACACCGTTCTTGATTCTGAATCTCAGTTGCGATGAGGACATTAAAGAAGGATTTTCAACACAAATCAATATTACCGACAATGAAACGACACTATTCCTAATGGTCACTGGATCTCAGACACCTCTCATCGACGCCCTTCTCAAAACAATGACTGGGCGGAGGTTGGAGAGAGCTATTTCAGATGTAAGCTAGTTCATTTTAGTATAATTACTAATTTCCATTATTTTCAGAGCAGCTCATCAGACTCAAGTACCAGCTCTGCTGGACATGCATCGCTCATTCAATCGAAATTGAACTTGAAATCCTGCTCGGCAAGCGCTAACAGAAAACTTTGTTTGGCGAAGTTCAAAGATGGAAAATGTACAGAAGTCGCCGGAAGCTTCAAATCTTTCTACTGCCAAGGCCAAACGCTTTAACTTACTTTAATTATATCGCTAGTTGTTCCAAGAGGTCATACGAAAGCGGGTCAGCAAAACGTCATAAAAAAGTAGCTGCTTTCTCGTTTCTTTATGACCTCTAATTTCCCCGTAATTTTCAGCTTCGCCGGTGCTTCAAAATGTAAATACGATGGTTAGAATATGGGGAAAACTATTTTTAGATCTCACATTTTGCTTGAACAGCATGTACTAAAAGCTAAACCCTTAAAAGTTGGTCATGTACTTCATTGTACCATGAAATAAATAAACGCTTCGAATTAAATGAATGTGTCTGTTGACAGATCTGTTAAACAAAATCAAAATGAATAAAAGTGATGAGTGAAATGTTATTCAGTGCATCTAGTTCGAACAGCTTGCTGGTCTCTGACAAGCGCTGCAATCAGCGATACAATCGTTGGGACCGATGCCATCGCTCCCATTCCAGAATCTCCGCACATGAGCTCCTTCTGAATTGGGCAGATTTCCTTGAATCTCAATTGCGATCTCAACACGTCACGATGCTGCCGAGTCAACGGGCTCTCCCACATGTGACTGTTCATGGCTGGTGCAAAGTATAACGGTTTGGAGAGATCCCAAGCCCGGATAATCGAGGTTGCAAGGTTATCACAAATGCCGTTAGCGATTTTTGCCATTGAATTTGCACCGAGTGGAGCAATGAGTGCGGAATCTGCCCATTTTCGGAGTTCTGAAACAATAATTTGCTTTGAAAACCTAAATTCGTCGAAAACAAAATTACCGATATGAAGGACTGGATCTCCTCTCTCTGTCCACATTGACCATTCGTCGCGATCTTCATAAACTGTTTCTTCAAACTCGAACTTTTGAATTTCAGTCAATGAAAGTGCTCTTTCGGTTGTAACGATCTGAAGTGACAATCAGTTAAAATTTCTACAATTGGAAGCAACAAACCTTGATGAACAAACGATCTCTTCCGATTTTCGCGTACAGCTCACTGATCAACTCTGGTGCCTTCATAACGGCAATACTTCCAGTGAAAATCAGAAGCAGATGATGTTTCGATTCTTCGCGAACGATTTGATGATATCTTGTGTATGGAGGACGAAACTGGAAATACTTTCAAACGAGGTTAGATTTATGAAAAGAGCAAATAGAACCTACTCTTGATGATTCATCAGAATCAGAGGTTTTTGGCCTTTTTGCTGGAATCTCCTCATCTGGCATTTCTTCTACATTATCCGCCATTTTCAGTCAGTTTCGTTGTGTAGGCAAAGGAAAATTTCAGATTTCCGAAAACAAATCTTGTCCTCGTGGAGTACACGGCCGTCTAACAGGGTGCTTTCTAGGCCATCACCTCGTGTACTCCTCGAGAACCTCACCTCGAATTATTATTTTTTTTAATTTTTACATCATGAAAGCTGCCCAAACTGCCGCAAGAGCTATTAATCCCGAAAGATTTCCGTTGTACTTGTATAAAAGTATTCTCAGGTAAAATATTTACTGTTTTAATTCCAAAACATAGTTTTTCAGACTCCACTATGGATTACCTGCACCGGCTCGACTTATGGGCGACACATACGTGAAGGATGAGTTCAAAAGGCACATCAATGCGAAGCCAGAGTTTGTGAAGCCGTTCATCACAGAGTGGACTGTGAGTTTTATGTCTAGTGAGGGTTAGATGACCGATTTTTTACAGAACTACTGTATGATGCTCTCTAAACAATTGTCAAGTGCTGGAATTAGAAAGGGAAACATTGGAAAAGATTTGGATTCGGATAAGATGGAACAGCTGAGCAACGAACACATCCAACAGTTGGTCGAGCTGCGAGTGGAGGCTGATAAGCATATGGGACGAGACGACTTCTTTCAAAATCTTCAAAATATTACAGAAAACCGGGAAAAGCCAGTTTGAAGCAGAATAAGTCAAATGTAGAGAGTTTTCGTATAGTTTGTTCTGTTTTTTGTTTGAGTTGATA
Organism: Caenorhabditis nigoni; assembly: GCA_027920645.1. NCBI lineage: Eukaryota > Metazoa > Nematoda > Chromadorea > Rhabditida > Rhabditidae > Caenorhabditis > Caenorhabditis nigoni. Next base: position 9,112,547 of record CP115868.1, on the reverse strand, counting down.
TGTTAATAAAGCAATGAGTATGTTTTATGACAGTTTATTGGTATTAGAAAGAAAACGAATAAGATCGTGTACAGGAATAAAATAATAATGACCCGCTTTCATTGGTCGAGAGTAAACAATTGAAATGTACAAAAAACTATGGGAAAAATTACTATAATCCTACTTCTGAAACGCATAGAAAGTGCCGAACAAATTGAGATATTCCCCATAAGTTTTCTTGATTTTCGGTGAGTTGGGCCAGTTGTCAACTTGACAATAGGTCTTTCGCATCAATTTGTAATAGTAGACAAGCTTCTCGGCTCTCCAATTACTACATCTTCTGAACTCTTCAGTTGTCACATCTCGAGCCGCAATAGTGCCACAGAACTCCTTCTGTTGATCGTTTCTCTGTTTGACCAGACGATAGTACATTGCAGTTTCCGATTTCAGGCGTTCGATCACTTCGTCAGTCAGATTCTCTTCGTTGGCGAGGCACTCTTCTTCTGGCTCCTCATTCTGAAACGTTCCGATGGTTTATATTACTTTTGTCCGAATGCGATGAACTTTGCGAAATACGGTATCGAATAAGCATGTTTTTTTATTCAGAAAATTTGGCTTTTTCGCTACTGGTCCGACGATGTGCCTTTAAATAAAAATACAACGGCAAGGTTCATTACCGCCGGACAATAATAGTAACCTCATTGTCCTCTGAAGCAGGAGGTGGTGGAAGATCGTCCTCATCAATATCTCCTTCAAACTTTGGAATCGTGGAAGACACTGATATCCATGCCTTAGCCTGTACCTTCAAAGTCAATCCAATCATGACTTAATAGAGCGAAAATATTTACCTCAGCGCTAGCTTGTTTCGCAGGAGATAGTGTCGAGTAGTAATAGGGATCTTCTCCAACTACAACCGGTTGTTCAGTCGAATGTTCAGTCGAATAACCAGGAGCTTCAGAGTATTGTAGAGATGTTGGCTCCGGGGTTGGTTCGGGTGCAGATGTCGGCTGGACCACATACTCAACTTTTTTGTACATGTCTTCTTGAGACGATGGAGGAAGATCGGTGGGTGCTGGGGATGGATCTTGATCTGGCTCGTGAAAATGATGATGGGGTGTCTGGAAAGATTGGTTCATGAACAATATGTAGCTACAGTAACCCGCTATAAGAATGTATTTTTCAGTTGATTTTCAGCTATTTTCAGGAGTCTAGAGCTCGGCGTTCGAGTGACAGATCACTGTGAAAGTTCTGGAGGATGTAAAACAAACATAGATTGAAAACTTTGCATTCACAGAAAGTTTTGAAATTTTTCAGTTTTACAGCTATTAGCCGATTTCTAGAGTACATCCCCTTTTTCTTATTTTCTTCTGAAAATGGCTGAAAATCAACTGACCGTACCTGTTCCGTAGTTGTCCCTTCCTCATTCTCATCTCTTCCAGCATTTGTTCTATTCTCATCCTCATCTCTTCTTTCAGCACTTATCACTACTTCTGGAACAACGTGGGTCGTATTGTCATCGATCAATCGAATCTCGATCCGTTCAATTGGAGCATCCAATCTTTGAACTGCAAATGAGAACGATTTTATTGTCTATTTCTATTTTCTTCTAAATGCGATGACTTGTTTTGTTGTGTTGATTCTTTGTTTTCTTGTGTGATGATCCAAGATCCAATGAAAAGGTCGTTCCCCGTCTTTTAATCTCCGTTTCATTTCTTCTGAGCAATCAGAGGAGAGTGCACGTGATATGAACACAACGAACGGTGATGAGAAGGGGGAAGAGAAAAGTTGTTGTTGTGTTTGAAAGTTTTTGGAAAAAAAAAGACAGAGAAATGAGTATACTCTAGGGTTTGTGACATTTTTGACAAGTGTGAGTCATCAGAAATTTGAGTTGTTTGAATTCTAAAACAACCAGGAAACCCACTAAACAGGGAGGTGGATTATTACCAGGTCCAAAGTTTCTGCTCTCATTAAATTAGAGTCAAGAGTTGTACAAAATTGAAATTAGGAGAGCAGAAATTCAAATAATTCATCTGTAATCTGGCCAAGTTTCAAGTTATTTTATGAACTTTGAACTTAGTTATCGCTAGGCAATGTTGCTTCATCTCATGAAAACCCCAAGAAAAATTACGCCGTTCATCTTTGGACAATCAGAACAATACCTAGACTTGAGGAATCGCTTTGAAAATTTCAGTAGCTTTCAATAGAACTTAAAATTATATTTCTCCCAAAGACTTCCATTTATATATTTTCAGAGTATTCCCTATTTTGAAAATGTTTTTTTCTATTTCCCCCAAAAGCTGGTTTCCCATTCATTTTTGAAAGCATCTTATTTTCTTATTTTTCTTCCTCCTTCTAGCCATGTTTTGTTTTTTTGTCTCATCTTGGAATTCAGAATTCTAATCCACGAGATGACTCAAAAAAATGCGAAAATTGCAAATTCAGAATGCTTCTTCCAAAAAACAACACAGTTACACGCACCATGATCTCATAGTTTATGAATGAAAAATGAGACTAAAAAGAAAAGAGAAGACGTTCCGATGAGACTTTATAGACTACATTCTAATGTTCTACACGATATGGACCTTGTTGGTTCGAACCTGTGAACGTCGGATGCGTTGTAGTCTCCACTTCATCGTCTTCTAGGTTTCTGGGTCGGGAAGTTGCCACAATGCCTTCATCAGATTCTTGTCCTAGTGGACTTGCTGCTCCATTTTGAGCAATTAATAGCAAAAAAGCGAGTAGATAAAAGTTCATAGGTGATTATGACGAAGAATAGATGAATTATGAGATATGAGCAAACGGGTGGAGCCCTCCCCGACGTCGAAATTGTGACAACGTGTTGGGTGATGATGATAGTCGGAGGAGATAAAGAGATGGCAAAAGACAGGCAAGAGCAGCTGACACACAACGATCGGAGACGGCGGTGAAAGCCGATATTATTGATCTGATTTGACCTAACCTTTCTTTGTTTTGACACTTGATTCTACGTTTTTACTGACGTCAAGAAGGAACAAGTTTGAAAATACTGGAGACTAGGAGAAGTCTGTAGCATGCTGAAGATCAGAATGGGTTTTTCGAGATTCTTAAAAACTAAAGTTTTCAGGGGGTTTATTGTTAAAATACCGCTAAAACTGCATTTGCCCTTTGAGCTCAATTATCTCAATTCCTACAAAAGATATCAAAAAACTGTTAATTGATAAAATGGTTTTCATAATATCACCAACATTTTATCAGTCAACTGATTTTTAGTATCTCTGGTAGGAATCAAGATAATTGAGGTCAAAGTTGACGGTTTGAGCGAAGTTCTATTAATGGTAAGCCCACACAAACCGTCGACTTTGAGCTCAATCATCTCAATTTCTAAAAAAGATAACAAAAATTTGTTAACTGATAAAATATATCTCACAATATCAGCAACATTTTATTAGTTGACACATTTTTATTATCTCCTACAGAAACCAAGGTAATTGAGCTTAAAATTGGCGGTTCGAGGGGCGTTCTATTCAAGGCAAGCCCACCCAAACCGTTGACTTCGAGCTCAATTATCTCGGTTCCTATGACGGATATCAAAAAATTGTCCACTAATAAAATGTTAACGTAATCATGAAAAAAATTTTCCCAGTTAACAAATGTTTCATATCAATTATCGTTACCGTGATAATTGAGCTCAAAGTGTAAGTATACAGTGGACCTATTTTAGTGTTTTAGGCTGTTAGGGAAAAACATTTACACTCGGAAAACAATTACAGAGATCATAACTTTATTTGTACATTCAAAAGTAATTTAGTCACATTCATTGATTCAAGATCCTTTTATTTATGAGAAATGGATAGTCCACGACGGAGAGGAATTGCTGAAAACAACCGAACTTCAGAATTTTCTCCCTTATTTACTCACGATTTTTACGAAGATATGATCCAGATGCAGACTCATCGGCGACAGTAACAAAGTTTGGCTGAAAACAATTGCTCATCTTTTGATCTCAATCTTTCGACTACCAACCTTTAAACTCGGCGGAGCACTCAACTTTGGAAGTGGAGCCCTTGAGGGAGCCGACTGAAAAGAAAGAAACAAAATAATTGAATGTGTTTTGAGCTAGAGAATACGTGCCAATTGGTATCATTTTGAGAAGACAAAGGAAATGTGAAAAACAAAAAGAAGAGATTTTTCTAATTTCCTGTGTTTTTTCTCGCTTTTCCTTACCCTTTTTCGTTGAGTCGGAGTTGACAACTTTCTCATTGGTGATGGCGATTTTCGAGTAATTACACGGAGTCGCGGTTGTGGAGAGGCATTTTTCTTGGGCTCAATGTTCTTTGGAACTAGAGAAGTCTGTCGTCGAAGTTTGAATCTGTCATGGTTCGGAACTGCCAGCTCGATTTCTTCAGTATCGTCGATTTCTATTCCAGGGCTAGAAGATTTAAAATTCTAAAGAAAAATTGACTGAAAATATCTCACATCATTAGCATGTCTCCTTCGTAATGGTCAATAATTTTGGCATCCGGGGAGAAGAGTTCTTTGAAAATCGCCTCGATTTTGACCTCTGAATCTTTGCGATAAAAGTTGCGTCGCTTATCAAGACCAGAAGAGCAGTTAGAAGACGTGGAAGATTTTCTGGTGAGATGCTGCAAAATTTGGAGATGTTGAGGTTGGAGGGAATGAAGGTGCAAAAACCAGCGATTCTCTGGGGAATCGCTGAAGTGTATTTTGTGGGATGGTGTGAAGATACAGGATGGCGCCCTGACTGATAAAAACTGGTATATCTTTAGACATAAGCCTCTTGGAGGCAGGAAAATTGGTAGAAATATAATTTTACGTTTGATTCAAAGCTACTGAAATTTTCATAGCGATTCCTCAAGTCTAAGTATTGTTATGATTTTCCAAAGATGAGCGGTGTAATTTTTCTTCACGATTTTCATGAGATGAGACAACTTTGACAAGCGATAACTCAACTCAAAGTTGATAAACGAAATTGAAATTTAGCCAGCTTACAGAGAAATTATTTGAATTTTCGCACTCCAAATTTGAGCACAGTACGACGCTTTACACAAGTTATATGCTAGTACGCGCGCTGACGGACTTTTCGTGCATTGATTTTATGCTCAAATTTTTTCCCCGTCTCTTCATCAGTAGAAGTGCAAAGTTTCATGTTCCTATCTCAATTTTTACGATGATAGCACTACATTCTGCACACCTTACTTGATTTTTCCTGTTTTTTGGCAGATCTAGATGGGCAAGAAAGTGTACCAGAAATACTACTTATTGGGAAAATCATGCTGTCTGAGTCATGGTGCCTAAAAGATCGTGATATAAGACTACCCAAAGATATGTAGAATTTACTCATACGGAAAAACATGTTCAGCAAAAAGTGCCAAAACCAAATGTTTCAGCTTCATTCCCGAAAAGGATGACCTGTCTCGAGTCAGACGACTATCCGATGAAAATTTCGATGCTTGAAACTTTTAGAGCATATGTTCAAGTTTATTTTCACATGTTTTTGGGTGCTCTCAAAATTTTCTTTACCGCGGAATGAGACCGTTTACCCACAGACCACCCCCGTGCCTCCAAAGACGCTACCCAGAGATGTTGAGCCCTGCGATCTGAAATAGAGCTTCCAGAAACAAACAAATATAATTTAATTTAGTTACAAATCTTTTTGATAAAGTCCTGTAAAAATTTGAACCGGATTGGACTATTTTCCGAGAAGTTATGGCGTTTACTTTTGGTTGCAGAACTTTTGCCCCACCCTGTATTGGCTCAAAGTCAAAAGTAAGAGAACCTTTTTATTACAGGTTAAAAAAAAGGAGAGCTCAAAGTTCTTATTATACCAAAAATTATGATTTCCATAACTCATAGACCATAAGGCCCAAAAAAAAACAAGACTCACTCCTCTCTCATGATGTCCACCTCCTTCAGTCGACTCACTATCCTGATGCTTCAAACTTCTTTCAATTGCCATCCCATTGAAATCATTAGACAACTCGTGGACACTCATTTTCGCTGCAAAATAGAAACCAAAATGCGTTGTGGTCCGACGTCTTGAGGAAGAACAAAAAAGAAGGCGTGGCTCATGACATCTTGAGAAGAGGGAGGAGGGAACTTGCAGAGGTCGAATGCCATTCTCTCATGAATACGAAACAAACATGAATTCAGTTATTTGGGCCCTCCTGTATGAATGTGACCTTTGGATGCAAAACAAAACAGAAGAGAAGAGAGTGACAAGTTCCAGGAAACTGAAATGATGACGAGGACCTAGAAAAAGAAGAAGTGGGAGAGAGGAAGATAAACAAAGCTATATTTCATTTTCAAAAAGAGCAAAGATTTTGAAAACTTATTTTATTCTCATTTTCTTATTGCGAAAACCAAGTTTACAAATGAAACTTTTCAATAAATTCCAAAATTAAGCATTCCATTGGTCATGCAGGTTCTTAAAATGAGCTTCCTGTCCTGATGCTCCGATATGCTCCCCAGTCAGCGGCATTCCCAAAACGTTGCGAATCGAAAGTACGGTAATTGGTGTGGTTTCTGGATGTGGAGATACGGATTTGATTCGGCGATTTGGACGACGTCGGATTGAGTTGCAGCAGAATTGAGTGAAATGGAACATAACGATGCATGGGATGAAGTATTGAAGTGTGAAGCCAATCTGAAAATTGGGAACTATGATCGAATTTTTTATAAATCTGATTTCTGAGATTCTGAATTCTCGAATTCCGAAATTTCTGATATTTCCAATATTCGAAATTTTTAAACCGAACTTTCGAATTGTTGAAGTTTCGAATTTTAAAATTTTCGAACTTCAAAATTTTAGAGTTTTCACTTAGTCAAACTTCTGAATGTTTAAATTTCTGAGTTTCCGAATACCGTAAAACCTGTACTAAAAGGGCCCCTGAATAAAAAATTTGGATATCAATTTCAAATTTTCCGGTTTTCAATTCAAATTTTCCGGTACAGAAGTTGGAAAATTCAAAAAATTCAAGCAGTGTATGTGCCCTTCTATTAGAGGTTTTACAGCACTTTATTTTTTCTAGGCTTTCTCATCGCTTCCTGAAACACATGACCACCCGATAGCTCCCAAAATAGAACTTGCCCTACCAGGGGAAATATAACATTAATAAGCTCTAGTTCCTGGTCAACTTCTGCTGGCCTTTCTTTTTTTTGTGGATCTTGCAGTTTTTATTACAATGGAAATGTGTAGTTTGGATCTCGCAGAAAACCAATGGGATTAAATATTGTGTTTCCTGTTCTCCTGACTTATTTTTTTCCAATTACAGATTTCTTGTTTTGCTCTGGATACCAGGAAAAGAAGGAAGTAAAACATCATGAATTATTCACATCATCCCCAGCTGACAAAAAAGAGTTCTAACCCATAATTGATGGGTCCCAAAAGTATGTACTTTTGAACCTTTTAGTGGTGAAAAAGTTTAGATACAAAAGTTCAAACTTACCAATCGAAACGCGGTGAACTTGTTTAAATACCTATCGTCGTCATAGCAATTGTTGAGATTCAGCACCTGTCCTGCTTTCCAAAACATATCGGAGCATAGAAACATTATTTGAATTGCTGTATCAATGACAACGACAGGAATTTGGACTCGTAGAGCTCTCACATTCTCATTGACTTGGTATCTCTCGGATAGTGCCGATTTGGCTCTTCCATGTTTTGATTTTGCCCGATTTGCCAGGAGCAGAAGACAGAGAGAAACAGAGCAGGTGATAGCAAACAGGGTTTGAATGTTTTTGGTGGATACGGCAGCCAGGAGTTCGTGACGATTGGAAAACTCAATGTATACCAGAATACTCTGAAATCATCAAATAAACGATTGGGAAGCGGGGTACGGTATTTCTTTTAATAGAAGCAAATATGTCCGGAATGACTTTTTCGAGAAACGGAATCAGGAATCCGGAATTCGGAATAAAGTAATTTTCTCGGAATCCGGAATCCGGACTAATAAAAATTTCCCGGAATCCGGAATCCGGAATACGGAATGAAACTCATTTTACGGAATCCGGAATGAAAAAAACCCCGGAATCCTTAATTTTGAGCTTTACAAATGAACAGAAAAGTTCTAAAATACACATATCGTTTTAGCATTTTTTGTCGGGGAAGTTCAAAAAGTCAGAGAATTCTTGCAAATTAAAAAATATGCTTAAACTCCGGGATGAAAATTTTTCTCGGAATCCGGAATACGGAATCCGGATTCCGGACATCTCTGAATAGAAGCCCGCTGAAAACGTCAACTTTAAGCTTAATTATTTTGATTTCTGTGAAAGATATCAAAAATTTGTCAACTGATAAGTTGTTTGTCATATTATCGCAAACATTCCATTAGTTGACAAAATGTTGGTATCTTTCACATAAATTGAGATAATGGAGATTGAAAAAGAAAATATGCTCTTACCGCACAAGCCAACCCTATTCCAAGTAGATACCATGGCCTAGCATGTTCATAATAGCGAGAAAACGTTGTGGCGATCAATCGTTCAAGAATACTAATGGCAACTGAAAAAAAGATTTCAGAACGGGTCCCTAAATTCTTTACTCACTCAATGGAGGAATATAAAAATTGATTGCCATATAAAGTCGTTCACAATTTTTAATAATGAGGTCAGCGTTTCTTTCTGGTTGTTGAAAATTGTCCCCGTAAATTGAAAAGATGATGTTACGAATTGCCAAAATTGTTGTTGAGGAGTAGTACAGAGTCAGAAGAGTTAGAAAACAGAAGCTGAAATTGAAGGTTTTGAATAGATATTTAGTTCTTACAGATGTTAGAAAACTTACGAAAACAATGGATGAAAATTCTTTCGGCTGTTGTAAAACGCGCATATCGATCCGAAAAACAGGGAAGCCAGGGGTACTAGAGCCAGGGATGATATAATCGACAACAACTGGATACGTGCCGGTCCACAGTTCTCCATGAATATTTCTTCCCAGGATCGATTCATGAAACAACGATAGAAATCGATGAAGCGGAGGCGGTGTGGAACCAAAACTGAAAATTTGGTTGAAATTGGGCGAACAGGTGATTTCGAGTGAAATTGGTAAATAGGAAGGAAGGTGGAAAAAGCTGTAGTTTTTGTGACATTCAGGTTGGCGGGAATTTTAATTCAAATGATTTTTTGTTAAATTGGTGTAAAAGAGGTGACTGGTTCTTGAAATTTTGTGATGTTAGAAACCGCAGAAATTAATCATAACTTTAATTAATTTTGGTTATTTAGAAAGCTAAATTTTAAAAGTCTATGACTCAGAATAGTTGTTCGTTCGGTATTACTACGTATCTACTGAAAACCTGAAATAGAAGGGCCACCTAATTTTCAACTTTGAGTTGATTTTTCTCGGTTTCTCTCAAAGGTATAGAAAACTTGTCAACTAATAACTTGTTTATCATGATATTGCTAGATTACACATTTTTAATATTTTTCATAGGAATCGAGATAATAGAGCTCAAATTCGACGGTTTGAGGGGTGACGTTCTATTAAGGGTGTTCACCCAAACCATTGACTTTGAGCTCAATTATCTCAGTTCCTGTGAAAGAAATAAAAAAATGGTCTACTGATAAATTGTTTATCATAATATGAGAAGTGTTTTGTCAGTTGACACATTTTTAATATCTCTTACAGAAGTTTAGATAATTGAGCTCGAAATTGCCGTAAAAAAGGAATTGTTCCTAATTAAAGCTGCCTGAATAAGAAACACCTTTTCAAAGGCAACATGTGATATGATCAATATCAAACATTTCAAGTAACTACAGTAACCCAGTTTCTGAAATAGTGAATTCAAATTTGAGGAAAACTGAAGAATGAAAGCTCGCAAGAGATGTGTTGGGCAGAGGATTAGAAGGTTGTTGACTCTAGAAATGTCAAAAAAATTTTGGATCCTTTCAACTATAAATTTATGTAGTAGCAAGAAAATTTAGAAAGGAAAGATTATATTCTTATTTACTCTTTATCCGATAATTACCGGTACATACAATATTGGATTTTTTTTTGAGTTTTTGATCTTTGAGAGGCGGAGCTAAATAAAAATTTGGATTTAGGGATCTATTATCTCGAAATTTGGTTTTTTTTCGAAAAACTATTGAGGGTCTTTTCAGCAGTACTGAAGATTCTATAAATATTATATGTGCTAATAGCTCAAGGCGATTTAGTTTAATGGAAGATTTCAACCCCTCAAGCTTGACAACTTCCGGTTTTAAAATTTCTTTTTTTTTTCAAAAAAAAAAATTCAAGAAAAAAATTTAGAAAAAATTGATCAACTGAGTGTTTGTGAGTGTGTCCAACTGATCAAGCCAATGGCATTTCTGGGTTAGAAAATTGCCACTTTCAAGACATTTCCTCGAATAACATTCAATCGGTTAAATGTTTTGGCTAAGAAATCATCATTTTCAGAAAATCACGAATTTGGAACTAGAAACTGAAACTTGCGAATATGAAGTTATAAGGAGTAATCGGATCTAAAACTTGCACCTGCTCTTTATAGCTCAGCAAGAAAAAAGAAATGGTGACGCAGATGGGGCTAGATCTCTTGAGAACACACATTATCAGTACATACTTTTATTCTTCTAAATTAGGAATCTTATCAAATGCAAAAAAATAATATATTTTAAGTCAGCCATTGAGCTTTCAGTTGTGTGAAGTAGTCTACGTTCGAGCCGGCGATGTCCATTCCAAGTACGTTGTTGATCTGGAAAAATGAATTTGTTGAATTGATAGGATTGAGGGGAACAGCGGCTACTACAAAAATGGTTTAGAATCTGGGAGCTAAATTTTTAATTAGAAAACAGAAGTTCTGAAAATCAGAGATTGGGTTCCAAGAACGTATTCTTGGAATCACCTCAGCTCTGATTGGATTTACGGACTTCGAAATTGGATTAGAAAATCAAAAAAAAATCTGATCTTGGCTTCCAGACTTTAAACAATTTTTTCAGACTTATGATAAACTTTAAGAACTTTGTTATTCGGGTCGCCGTCAATGCTTTGTCGTACTGTTGGTTTTCTTCGAGCGAGTTGAGTTTTAATTTGATTCCAAATAGAAGAATGTTGTCTCACAACTAGGAGAGGCATGAATAGCTGGGTCACCAGAAGGATCTGAAAAGTTTTGAGTTTTTTTTGTGTAGGTGATTTTACCGTTAAACCGTTAGAAGGGCCCCCTAACTTCAGAAGACATTTTTGAAGATCCTAAACTTTAAGCCCATCTTTCTCGGTTCCTGTCAAAGGTATAAAAAAGTTGTCAACTAATAACTTGTTTATCATAATATCCCCAACATTTTATCAGTTAACACCTTTTTGATATATTTCACATGAACTGAGATAATTGAGCTCAAACTTGATAGTGTAGGGTCCCTTGTATTACAGGTTTCACGGTTTCTTTGTGTGATGTGTCCTGAGGCAGGGTCCTGGTCAGTCTGAGAAGATCAAACTCCTAACAGATACACAATTTTTAATTTTGTGTTCTAGACTAAAACACTAACTTCAGAACTTGTTTTCAGTTTGAAAAAATCAAACTAGCCACAGCATTACATCACTCTTTTTAACTCACCGTTCTAAAAACAGCAAAACTAATTTTATATCCAGGAAGATTCCTACAAACTTCCAGATTTATATTAAAGTCCACTTCAAAAAAAATCATTGAGAAAACAAATAAAATTGATATGCTGTTGTCTACAATAATGAATGGGACGAAGGTTCTGGAATTCAAAATTTTCGAGTGATTCTGCAACTCTCTTGACACCTCAATGCTTTAACGTTTTCCGCCAACTGATACCTCACAGTCAATTTTGATCTGTGACGAGAGTTCAATGTCAAATAACGATTGACAAAATATAAAATAACCAGACATACACAAATACAAATCGACAACCCGAACTGAACATTCTTCGCAGTATCATTGTAATCTCCATTCTCTACCAACACGTTTTCATAGTACACCACACCAATCTGTAACTCGTTTTCATACCTTATTGTTCTATTCGGAAGTCAAAAACCTACACCTAAGACTTGTCCAATAACATAAACAATCCAATATCTCGAGTGCTCATAGGCACTTACAAAAATAGTCGCACATAGCCTTTCAATCAATCCAATTACCACTGAAAAATGATGCATTAAACCAAAGCCAAAGCCAAAAAATTTACAAACCGCATGGTTGAATATAAAAGTAGACCCATATGTAGACTTTATCTATGTAGAAGATAATTGGACTTTCTTCATCGTATAATTGAAAAACGGCGGTTAAAAGAACGCATAAGTTGCATATTGCGTAGGAGAATATTAGAAGGATGAACGAGATTCTGAAATGTTGGGATCAGAAAGGATTACTGTAGGAGTTACATCATTCTTAGTAATTTGACCTACAATTATTGGAGAATGATATTGTTATTATGTTGTTGTAAGGTGATGTTATATTTATGAGCAAGCTAACAATTTCCTTGGAAGTTTTTTCGATTACAGTAGTAAACTTTTGTTCTACGATTTTCAGAAGTCAAACTACATATAAAGTGGTGAACCGTGGGAAAAATAGTATTTTGAAATTCAAAGATTTAAAAAAAATGTAGGTTATTATGAATTTCAGTTGAAAAGTAACAATTTAAGGTGGCTAAAACACCATGATCACACAAACAGAAAACTACCCTATACTTGAACTTTGAGCTCAATTATCTCGGTTACTATAAAAGATATTAGAAAACTGTCAACTGATAAAGTGTTTGTCATGATATCACCAACATTTTATCAGTTGACAAACTTTTGATATCTTGCATAGGAACCAAGATAATTGAGCTCAAGCTTGACAGTCAAGCGGCCCTTCTTTGAGTCTCAATAAACTTACGTGAAAAATGGATGGAAAGTTTTGGAATGAATTAAGAGTAGCACACATAAAAGTAGGAAAATAACCACCATTGGTAAAGAAAGCGTAATTGAGAGAACATTTATAGCCAAGAGATAACCGTCTGGACATAATGATTCATTCATTAACAATCTGAAAAAAAACATATTTTTTTGGGAAATAGGATTCCGGAAAGCTGTAAAAACAATGACGAATAGAATAAAACAGAAAAGATCTGAAAAAAAATCTGAAAAAGCGAAAACCAGAGAAGGAACCGGAAAAGATCAGAAAGCTTGTTTCGATGGAAAAAAAATCTTTAAAACAAGAGTGAGAAGGTGTAGACAGAAACACCACGTGGGAAGATGGATAAGCTGGGAAAAAAGTTAGAATACAACGATCTTTGTGATGAAAGACCAATTGTGCCGAAAATATCATTTGACATGGCAATTTGAGTGTTTTTGTCTAATACCTGACAAACAACGTGTTTTTCTATTGCTCGATGATAAATTGTTATTATAATTTATCGGATTCAGACTTGAGCTTGAGAACGCTTCTTGTTTTTAAGAATATATTATATTTTTTGAAGTTCAATAAAAGAGACAGGCAGGACTTTTGAGTTGTGGACCCCTAATTTTCGGATTTCTAGTTTTCACGACGAAAAAGTTTCAATAAATCAATAAAAACAAAATTGAAGTTCTGATAACAGATTAAGAACCAAATATGAATCGTTTCCTGTAAAAGATATCCAAAAATTTGGAGAGCGAAAATATTTGTCTTGATATCAGAAACATTCCATCAGTTTAAAATGTTTTAATGTCTCAAACAGGAAACGAGATAATTAGGTTCGAAGGAACGATCTTTTTAAGGAGTTTCACAGATTTAAAAGGTGAAAATTAAAATCGATTTGAACGTGATGAAAAAAAATTAAAAAAGAAACCCCGTTGCAAAAAAAATGCTTCGAAAAAAAAATTATAATTCTAGAAAAAAAAAACGACTACGTGAATTGGTTTAGAAACCATTGACCTCTGGGAGACTAATATAAAAGAAGAGGGAAACGAAAGGAAGAATCAGTTCTACCTTCTCTGAACTTCAGAGAAGGTACTCGGGGGAGGGTCCTGGATCTTTGGACCCTTGGATCCTTGTATCCTAGGATCCCTGGGTCCCAGGGACCCTGGGTGACCTGGATCCGGGTGAACTGGATCCCGGTTACCCTGACCGGGTGACCTGGATCCGGGTGACCTGGATCCGGGTGACCTGGATCCGGGTGACCTCGGTCCGGGTGACCTCGATCCGGGTGACCTCGATCCGGGTGACCTGGATCCGGGTGACCTCGGTCCGGGTGACCTCGATCCGGGTGACCTCGATCCGGGTGACCTCGATCCGGGTGACCTGGATTGGGGTGACCTGGGTCCGGATGACCTGGATCCGGGTGACCTCGGTCCGGGTGACCTCGATCCGGGTGACCTGGTTCCGGGCGACCTGGTTCCGGGTGACCTCGATCCGGGTCACCCGGTCAGGGTCACCACGATCCAGGTACAGGTAGGAAGAGCTTTTATTAAAGCCAATACGACATCTACGCCGGAAAAAATAGTAACTTTCTAACAAGAATCTACAAAACTAATTTTAGTTTTCCTTACATGCCAAAATGATGTCATGAAGTTTCTCACCAAGGTCACTAGATTCCAATTAACAACTCTCCAGACATTTTTAGAAGGTCCGATTCCAAAGAAAAGGGTTAGTCAGGCAATAACGGGATTTCCATGAAATTGCCGACATCACATTTTCACATGAGCTACACAACCTCGAGAAACTTCTTCAGGAAATTTTCAATCAACTGGCGGCTATGTGCCAATTTGTACGCTATTTGTACACCTCCGGGCTATTGCTCCTACAATCAAGTAAATGAAATAAAAATGTCAAAACACCCTTATGAGAAAATGTTTTCAGTTCAAACAGAGCTCTGTCCAAAGGCTATGCTCTCAGCTTGAACTATGGAAAATGTGTATAGCTAAAAGACATACTCCAGCTGAATGCAGAAATTTTTAAATTATTGTGGGAGAGAGCTGTTATTTTGGAATTTTTCGTTGAAAAAAAAAACTGAAAAATATGTCAGATGTGATATCACTGAAAATTTCTAACGCCACATTCCAGGTATTTCAAAGTGGAAGCAAAAATTCATAAAAAAATTACGAACTTTCCACAAGAATGGTTTTTCAAATGCGCATTGAACTAATTAGAAGAATCTCAGAATATCAAATGTTGTCAAAAAACCAAAAAATCAAAGAGTCCAACTCAAAAAGCTTTCCGTATTATATTTTTGGGAGAAAATGTGTCAAGTAGGAATGAAATGTAATCAGGTAGACCAGAGTAGGAAATTAAATATAAAGCTAACCGGTTTTAGTATAAGAAATTCTTCGTAAAATATTTACGCAAAAGGGGAACATTTGTAATTGAGTTATACAAATGGAAATATATCAAAATGGATAATAGACTACTCTACTAAAGCAATGAAAACAAAAAATATCGAAGATAGACGAATGAAAAAGTGTTACATTCTAAAGAATTAATCTCATTTTCAGCTGTTTAAAGGTGGGAAGAGACATTGTGACGCAGAATTGGGAAACATGGAAATGTCTAAATTTGATTAACTTCCGTGCATTTTCCGAGAATAGGTTCAATGTGGTGTGAATTGTTTTATTGCTTCCATTCGTACAAAATGTATGTAGATTCACACAAATTTAGTGTTTGAATTTTGCAGGGTTTTTCGACTTTAAACCAGTTTTTCTCGGAAATTTCAAAATTTGTATGACATTTCATCAAAAACCATTTTCGATATGTGAAAAATACGAACAATTCTGTAATACGGTTGGAAATTGGAAAAAGAAACCTTGAAAAATTGGGAGCCAGGGACTAGAAAACTCACACTCGGATTCGATTTTTTTCCCATTTCAGGGATTTTTTTAAATTTTTTTTCAATCTACATCCACCTTTGAGATAGTTCAAGACACCAATTGTTAAGTTTTCTTACGAAATTTAAAAAAAAAACTATAACTGAATCTCATAAGTCTCATTTTCTCAGTTGATTTAGTCCATTTTTGTATTGAAAATGGGAAAACAGGTGTCTTTCAGAAATTGGCGAATAACTGAAAAACTAGGAATTATTAAAAAATTATGTTAATTCAAAGTTGTTAGTCTATGTCTCGTCTGTTTAACACCCTCCAAATTTTTCAAAGTGATCGGAAACTTTATAGGTCAAAATAGCCAAAAAACTGAAAAATCCATTTTTGTAATATCTTATTGACTGGTATCGTATTCCTTCCGGACGTCTACTTTACATTATTCTGTTCTGATTTTCTACTGGAGCTTTTTTATTTGTCAAACTTTCAAGGTCCTTCAATCTAGTTTAGAATTCCCATTTCCACAATTGAAAAAAAACATTGCAGGGTTCAAAAATCCGAATAGGTCAACAGATTGTGAGAGAAAATATTTATTCTTTCCAGAGAAAATATAAAAAATCTAATCGTGACAAGAGCAGTGTGAAATGGGGGATCTAGGAACCCGTGGGAAACGATGCGAAATTCGAAGAGGTTTCTAGTTGATTCTAACTTCATAATAGACTCTATTCTCCGTCTTCTTCCGATAGCACTTGTACGTCTTCTTTCCAAGTGTCAGTTCAGTATCCACATTGATAATTGTCTTGTCATCAACAATACAGTTCAAGATCACAGTTGCTCCGTCATCGGTACACTTTTTGGTGAAGATTCCGTCGGAAACCCAACTGAAAAAGGATTAATAGAGAATATGTTAAGACGTTATATGGAGACTTACACATCCCCAGCTTTTCGGTTCTCTCCTTCAAAATCACATGTAGTTTCTGGGCTTTCCATCATTTGCTCAGCTGCTGCGACCTGTTGAACTGGCTCTGGGGTTTTTGGAGCAAGAAGATTGTCGACGTCCATAGCTCCAAAGTTCTTGAACATGGGACCAAGGATTTCAACTGGGCTCAACTGTAAATGTGATAAAGGTTTAGATGTTAGAACTTTTTTTTTGAATGAAAATCTTGTTAGAAAGTCCAAAATTGAGGATTTGTCTGATCTTAAATTTTCAAGGTACGACGATAAAAACTATTGCATTTTGCTAGTTAACCTCTGACACTCAAAAACTGAAAATCCTAACTAAAAGTTTTCGAAAAGACAAAAATCTTATGGTCCGCTAGGATATCTAGTATACTGAAGGCCACCCAAACAGTCAACTTTTAGCTCATATATCTCGGTTCCTGTAACAGATATCGAAAAGTTGTCAACGGACGAAGTATTGTTGATATTATGATAAACATTTTATCAGTTTACTAATTTTTGATACCTTTTACAGAAACACGATATACAGGCTCAAAGTTGACGGTTTGGGTGGGCTTCTGTTTGAGGCAATAAGGTAATACCGAATAAACCTTCAATCCAATTTATCTCAGCTTCTGTAAGAGATATCAAAAAGTGGTCAACTGACAAAATATTTATCATAATATCACCAATATTTTATCAGTTGAGCACTTTTTGATATCTTTTACAGGAATCGAGAGAATTCGCTCAAAGTTTAAGTATGTTGTGGTCCTCTATTAGAGTGTTTATGGTAATCTTTTATGCTCAAAAACTGAGAATCTGAACTTAAAAAGACAAGCTCAAAAATGTTAGAATATCCCTAATCTTTTTTATTCAAACCTACCGTAGTCGCTTTTGTAACTGCGACTTGTTGTGGAGCAGCATCTCTGTGAAGTGAAACTTTGCCATTCGCATCCATGACACAACTGAAACCGCTTTTTTACTTTTTCAGAGAACAATTCAGTACTAACTTGTACTTGACACCGGTCAAAACTAATGATCCATTCAATGGAACTGGAATTCCTGAATCCGAGATACAATCCGTAATCTGCACTCCTTTCTCCGTACACTTTGCCATAAAATTCTTCTCGAAAATCCACGAATCTCCAACCGAATGGTCTCCACAGCTCTTCTTTCTTTTGATGTTTAATGTTCTTCTGATTTCAACAGTCCCGTCTTTCTCCTTGATACATTCGTACTTCTAAACTTTTAAAAAGTCATTCGATTTGATTTTTTCTCGTCTATCTGTTTTCCTTATCACCTCTGCCACTTCTTCTTTTTCTATTCAACTGTCATAACCGGTTACCAAGTTATCAATTGAATCAAAACCGAATTAGGGGTTAGGGGAGGTACCGGTCGAAAATAGTTTTGACGAAGAAGAGGTGAGTAAGTATGAGGAATGTTAGTAATTGATACTGGTCACTAGTTAGTAGCAACTAGCTACTCACATGCGAGTCTTTGTGATCACTGACCGTGTTTCCTGCATGGACCGTCTGGCCAGGTAACACTTGGACCCCTTCTTCAGTTCGGCACCCGACTACTGTAGTCTTCCATCCACTTTTTGTGATGTCACATCGGAGAACGAATGTTGAACGAGCGATCTGGAATCAAAGATTGTTTGCGACTTGTAAAAACTAGGAAAGTGAGACTGGACAAGAACATTAATGGGGTCAAAGACTGGGTAATAGAGGTAGTTTCGAAACTTCTTTGAAATTGAATACTGGATTTAGAAGACATCAGGTTACTGTACTGAATTGGTTATTTTTTGAAGTTTCCAAATTTTACATTTCCTTCTAAATCGTACAGGATGGCGCACGAAATTACCCGGACTGATGATAACGGGTATACCTTCAGATATGAGTGTCTTGGATGCACGAAAATTTGTAGAAATATAATTTTACGTTTGATTCCAAGCTACGGAAATTTTGAAAGCGATTCCTCAAGTCTAGGGATTGTTATTATCTAGAAAAACAAATCTCATTTCCGACCCAGAATCCAACTTTTTTAGAAAAATAATTTCGAAATGGTCACAATACTTCAAGATTTTCCAGAAACATCCATGTTTTGACCTGTATTTTACGAGTTCTTATTCGTACGAGTTCTTATTTGTAGAAGATCTCGTTTTCCGAGTTCTCAACCCTGGTACCACCACTTTAGTCCGGTTGATAACGAGTCATTTTTTAAATGGAGGGCTTGACAGGATTACTGTAGTTAATTTGTCGTAAAAATAAATTAGCACTATTCCGTTGTAACGATACCAAAAAATTATAATTTCCATACTGCAGTTTTGAAATTCATGAATCAAAAACTCAAAAACTTTCGAATCTATACTATTTGAAACTTTCGGTTCTTGCCTGACATGGTGCAATAACTTCTAACAACTCAATGTTACAGTAGAGCACAAATGTATATAATTATATCAAATTTATGTTCTTTGTGATTTTCCGGTCAAAATATACCTTACAATTAGACACATTCAATTGACTTTCTTTGGAGAAAAACACAATGGGATTTCTCACATCAAAATATCAGAAAGTTCTAGATGTCAACACAATTGATGATTCAGAAATTATAATCTTTCTACAAAAGACATAGCTTTAAGATATTTCCCATTTCTATTTCCAGAATTCCAGAATTTTCAGAATCCAACTCACCCAAGTGTCTCCATCCTTATATTTTTCTCCCTTGTGAACACATCCACTAGCCAAAGAAGCCGTTGTTAATAACAGAATTGGAAGTAGTAACATGGCTGGAATTTTTAGCTTAAATTTTATTTTCAAAAATGAAATTCAAGTTTTCAGAAAAAAAACGAAAAAGCGAACATCAAAGAATTCGTTAACGAAAGAAATTAAAACAAGACGAATGAAGATTTTCGAAAAAGTGTAACATTTTAATTCGTCGAGAGATAATTTTCCGAAATTTCGGGGTCACCATCTCAACATCATCTGAATGTGTTTATCGTCGACGTCTTCTCGTTTTAATCCGTGAAAAAAAATGAGATTTAAATAGATCAGAGAGTGGAAAATATTGAAGAGAGAGAGAGAAAACGACTTCTTCTTCTTCTTCGTTTTTTCAACCTCTACTGTGTATTACTGTGTCCTTGATCGTCCGAAGAATGACGAAGAAGACGTAGAGAGAGAAATGGGCGGAGCTTCAGAGAGGCTGCAGAAAAAAGAAGACGTGTTGACGTCAATAGTTGCAGCTACGTCGATGTTATCGGTTTTCGGATATGAGATGAGATGACCGGAAGGGAAATCTTAAGGGAAATCCCTATATGGTCAAAGTACTGTGATAAGTTATTGCTGCAAGTTGATCTAGATATCCTTCAGCGTCACTCCCTGAAAGATCTCAAACATCCGTGCAATAGCATCTCCAACCTTTTTTGATTGATCATTTTCGCTACCTACAGTGACAAGAGAGGACAATAAAATAAATAAAAATATGGGATTTATATATCATGAAAAAAGAAAAAACGATGGCAATGTATCACATATTGAACTAGTATCGGGATTGGTAAAACTGAAACTCGTGAGCGAAGACTTGAATGGAGGGATTGCACAGGGTTCCAACTGATGTGGTATGCTTTCTCATTAGAGCGCAACAGCATACCATAGCAATTCGAATCCTGTGGGATTGGGGGGACGGAGGCCAGTGGCACATAATGGGGGCAGGCAATAGGGATCAATATGGAGAATTAGTAGTAAAAAAACAAAAATAATTATGAGAACACATGCATATAAATAATATAAATATCTAACCTACTTTACTAATAAATATTTTGGACATATACAAACAGATCACAAACATTTTTTGAGATGAACAAAAAATCTATTTCTGGGACTCTGCGAAACAATGATTGCACGCTCGAACTGGATGTTTTGCACTGGCGATTCGGACGGATTTCGAACTGCATGGATTACAGTAGATCTTTCCGCAAACACGACAGTGATGTTTTCGAACGGTCAATGAGAAGAGCTTCCCACACTCGGTGCAGTTGATCGCTTCTGAATCGTCAAGCCATTTTCGGGAGCTGTGACGGTCGGCATCGATCTGAAAAAAGCAACATTTTGAAAATTCGAATAAATTGGAGAAATTTCGAGAAATCGCTTCTCGTTAATTTCTGAAAACTTCTGGAACGTTCTCAAATAGTTTTTGAACTACCGCCAAGACCAAAACTCCTTAAAAATAGCCATTTTCGAGAGAAAAATTAGTTTTTCTTGGTTTTTTTGTAAAATTTTTAGACCTTTTTCGGTTTTTTACCTATTTTTGCTAACTCTTTTTTGATATTTCCGATTTTTTTTGTCTGAAATTTAACAGGATGGCGCGAAGACTACTGTAGATTACTGTAGAAAACCTTCTATTTTTCAGTTTTTTTTGCGAACACAACTGTGCATTTTTACGTTATTGTGCTTGCACAAAAGCTACAAAAGGAAGTTCTACAGTAATCTACAGTAACCTTCACGAATACCGTTCCACCAAATATCAGACAAAAAACAGGAAAATCGAGAGAGAATCTTTGAAAATAGCTCAAAAACTTGAAAAGGTCTGAAAACTTCGCGGAAACTCGAAGAAAAAATATCATTTTCATTCGAAAAATCGCCAATTTTTCGGATTTTCGGAGTTCAGTTATGAGCGAAAAGCGATTTTCCCCATTTTTTACATGTTTTCTCTGTTTCTAAATGAATCTACATATTTTTCTACCGCCCGTTCCAGGGCTTGTATTCAACCGCTCCATTTCTTTGCACCACCATCATTCTGATAACCCACCTGAAGTGATTGATTAGCTCTTCCCAACTCGTGCATTGCCGACAACGCATCATCGAATCGCCGCTTATTTTCTTGAGCTCTCTCCTTCTCATACTCGATATCACTCTCATTACCCAAACACCGTTCGATGAGCATATCCTTCTCGGCTTGCCACATGGCTTCTGCTTTTTTCAGTTCTGGAATCATATATTTAGTTTTCGGTACTTATTAACTTATATAATTACCATCATATTCTTCTTTCATCTTCTTCTGCTCATCAAGTTTCTCATTCTCCAGCGCTCTTTTTTCTGCTAAATCAGCTTCCAGAGACTCAACCATACGTTCTTTTTGGGTCAGTTTGCTTTCCAGCTCATTGATTCTCTGGTTGTTAGAAGATTCGAGATTATCCACTCGTTCCATGAGCCTTTCCTGAAAAAAATCAATATTTTATAGCTTTCAACGCCTTCAAAAGCTAACAATCTCTTGATTCTTTTCTGTAACTTCCTTCTGAAGAGTCTGTTGAACATCGGCGAACATCGCTTCGAATTGAGTCTTGCTTGAAGTCATCCTCTCAATAGTAGCTGTCTTTTCTGACAGTTCCGTTTGAAGCTTCTCCAATTCCTCTTGTTTCTGACTCTGTGTTCCATTGATAATGACCAATTTCTCCATCTCTTCCGCCTTTTCTGCTTCCAACTGCTCTATCGTCCTCTTTCCACTGGCCATTTCTTTTTCGAACTCTTCAATTCTCGAATTGAAAGATTCGATGAGAGAAATTTTCGAAGTGAGCTCGTCTTCGATTACTTGAGATGTCGTTTTCAAAGACTCGATCTCATTATCCTTCGCTTCCAATGCTTCTTGAATCGACTGAATTGTGGATTCCCGCTCTTCAACTTCTTTCTCCAGTCTTGATTTTTCTGCCACAATTCTCTCAATGTTCTCAGAATTGTTCTCTTCCGACTGCTTCCGACTGTCTTCTAGAGCTTGAACTTTGCTAGTCAGATTCTCGTTTTCAGACCGTAGAGATGTAGTCGTGGTGGTTAGCTCGTCACGTTCTTGACTCTGAAAATACGGTTGGATTAGGAATTAGCGTAGATAATAAGAAAGCTTACCAAACTGGAAATCGACGTCTTCAACCTATCAATCTCTTGAGATTTCTCCTCATCATTCTTGAGGAGTCGCTCAACTTCATTTTTAGATTCTTCCAATTGAGATTTCACCGAATTTAGCTGATTTTTCTCTTCTGTCGATGTCTCTTTCTCCTTTGTCAACTGCTCCTGTAGAGCCTTCAGTGTTGTCGACGTCTCCTCATTTTCCTCTTGATTTCTCACAATTTGAGCTTCAAACTCGTCTCGTTTCGTCTTCCAGTGCGCTTCCTTCTCCTGCATTTCAGTCACCAGACTATCGACTTCGGATTGTTTCTCAGCCAACTCGTTGTTCACCTGAATCACATACTAAAACGGCAAAACACTTTGAATCGGGAGCAGCAAAAAGGTAAACGAGGTTAGCGGAAGCTGGTCATATAGGGAAGTTAGGGGGAGGAACAACGGACAAACGGGACGATCTTGATTCTAGAGCAATAGAAAAGAAGTGACCAATTGAGGATTGGAGCACACAAAGGAGGGTTTTAGAGGGTTTGTGCTACTTTCTTCCAGCTTGTTATAAATTCGAAATTTTTTAGTTATCGTTTTTGTAATCTACCGTAAAGCCTGTATTAGAAGAGCTGATAATGTTCCAAGGTACTTGTCACGAACCCTCTTCTAACCAGGACATTTTTTAAAGGGCCCTTTTTTCCAAGACCTTCTCGGAGAGCCCTTCTAATAGAGATATTACGGTATTTCAAGTATTTTTCTCAATTTTGAAAGCGATCTGGTGCTGTTAGAAGACATAACCGTAAATGTAAGACAGACAGACAGTATCAGTATCAAATGGATTCAAAAACAGCAAGCTGACCTTCTCTACCTGCACTTTCAGCTCTTCGATGAACGAAGTCGACTCAAACAGCTTGTTTCGCAAATCCGCCAATTCAGAATCCTTATTGGAAACCGCGGTGTCTCTATTGCTCACAGACGCTTCCAACTCTCTTGCTCTCTTCTCAGCCTCCTCCAACTTCTGCACAGCATCCTCAATCCTCTTCTTATTCTCTTCCAGATGAGCATCCTTCTCTCTAACAATCTTCTCTCTGTCTTCACTTTCTTTTCTTATCGTCTCCAAGTTCTTTTCAGAATTCACAAGAGCATCTTTCAACTTCATCGTTCTATCCTTAAACTTCTGTCGATCTTCTTCCATTTCCTTTTCCATCTCCACAAAACGTTCTACTTTCCTTTTGACCTCATCTTCTGCTTCAGCCAGTTTCCTCTCAAAGACCTCCTTCTCCTGCTTCCACTTTTGTTCCTTATCTGTTCTTTGTGCTTCTGCATCTCTTAATTTCTTCTCGAGTTCCGATATTTTCGAGTCGAAATCTTCTGTCAACTTTTTGTTCTTCTCTCCAGAAGCCTGAAGTTCATCGCTCAACTTATGTTTCTCCTGTTCAATCTGCTCAATTGCCATCTTTGCACCTCCTTCGCCAGCCGAGATTTTTTCCATCAAATCCTTTGAATTCTCCTGAAGTTTGCTCAACTGAAGTGTCAGATTCTCAACAAGGGTCGTCTGTTCTTGAAGATCATTGCTGTATTTTGAAGCCTTCTTTTCACTCTCTGCCAGTTTTTCTTTCAATTCATTGATAGAAGAGTCTTTCTCCGAAATTTCTTTGTTCTTTTCCTCCAAAAGAGATCTTTCCTTATCAAGAAGAGAACTCATCGATGCTAACTCATTGGTGAGTTCCAGATTCGCTCCATCCACCTGGAATTATAAAAAATTGAAAAGTTTAATTTGGGAAATCAGATACCATTTTAAGTCTCTCTCCCTGTGCTGTCATTTTTTCCTCGAATATCGCTTCCAGCCGCTCTCGCTCCTTTGTATTCTGCAATTGATTTGTATAAATGTGACCAATAGAATATCAAATTTCAAAAAATCGTAAACGAAGACCCTTCGTCGAAGGGCTAATCAAATAAACAAAGTGACACAGTTTAGTGCTCACCCTTTCAAACTTCTCATTAAGCGTTTTACAGTGTTCTTCATTGGTATCATTGACACTGGATAGTTTCTGAAGAGCGTTTCCAGCTTCCACAACCTTTTCTTCCAGACGTTTCACCAGCTGTCTACTCTCCGCCAACTGATACACCTGCTCATTTATCCTTCCTTCCAGCTCAGTGACTCGCTCGTTCCTCTGCTTCAACTCCTCTGTTTGAGCATCATACGATTGCTGTAACTGCTTCACAGTCTCCTCTCCTTCAGTGATCTTTTTCTCCAGATTCTCATTGATCGCATGCTGCTTCTCTCGCTCCATACTCAAATTTCGAATGGAATTCATTTGTTCCTTCATCTCGACGTCTTTGTCTTGAGAGATGGAATCCATGATCTTTTGAGCGTTGACAAGCTCTGTTCGAAGTACGTTGACGTCATCTTCAGAAGGTCTCTGATCGAGCATCTTTTCTAGTCGAGCCACTTCGATTTCGTATCGACTAACATCAGATTTGACTACCTTCAACTCTCGTTTCAGATCTTCCATCTGCACTTTTGTCGCCTCTGTCTCATCAGTCAGCTCTCGCATCGTAACACTCATCTGCTTCAGTTTTGTCATCAAATCCATACGTTCTTGTTTCACTTGCTGCAACTCTCGTGACTGTTGACCACTTTCCTTCTCCAATTCCAAGAACTGCCTTGTCACCATTCCTTTATCTGCTGTGAGAACTTGGATTTGTTGTGCCATGTATGGTATCTCATCCTCTGTCACATCTGATGCATTTGCCATTACTGCTTTGATGTTGTCCAGCTCTTTTTTGATCCTTTCAGCAAATCGTTTCTCTTCTTTCACTCGGATCCGGAGTTCTTCAATTTCCTGATCCTTGGAGCCAAATGCCAGTGGAGCTGCTTGTGGAGGTGCATAATCTTCGTGGTTTCGGTTAGCAGATGTCTGAAACTTTCAGAGGGGTTAGAATATCTAATACGGAGCACTTACATCGGAATGTTTGTTCTCAAAGTGTACTGTAAGCTCGTCTGGACTACCCAGCTCGATCATGCAAATTGGACACAGAAATCCCTCGACCTCCTGATCATTTTCTGATTTTTGCTGTGTTTGAGAGTCTTGGCTGGATATACTTGGTCTACTGCTGTTGCTCAATCTTCCGTCGAGCTGGAAATGAATAGTTGAACGGTGCGATTCATTCAGAACTTACCTCATTAGCCACTTGGGAAACTTGTTCTTTTAACCTTCGTAGCATGTGTTCTGGAAAACAACAGGTCATAGAGAACGGAACGATATCGTTAACACGAACACTGATTAAGAGATGTAAAACGAAACGAGAGATCTGATCGATTTATAACATAAAGAAGAGGAAGAAATTGCGAAAAGCATTGATTTGACAACAAAACCGGCGCATTTTCTTCGCGTTTTCTGTCTCGAAAGATGATTCAAACATAGCGCAAAACAAACTGGCGAGTGGCTGGTCACTCAAAACTAACCGGATTCCTTCCGATTCTCTCGCCTTCTGCGTTTATTAGCTCGCAACGACACTCCGCGCGTACACCCCGCGCGTTGTTTAGCGAGCTTTAAATATTTTTTCGATTCGACTTTTTTGCCAGTCTCTCGGGTCTTCAACATCAAAATGGTAAGTGTTTTCATTAAAAAATCGTAAAATGCATCATTAATAAGCTCTAGTTTTTTGAGAACCAAGAAAGAATTCAACAAGGATGGTGCCTTGAAAATGCTTTTCGATATATTTTCAAATTTCTATTTCAGCTCTTCTTCTCCTTCTTCAAGTCATTGGTCGGCAAGGATGTCGTCATTGAACTCAAAAACGATCTCAGGTTAGTTGATGGGCGTTTTGACACTCAAATTTCGTCATTTTTCGGATAATCCATTGGAAGGAAAACATACCTTAAATTCAAACAAAAAAAACATTCTGAAAAAAATCCCAGTAAAAAAGTGCTAAAATATGCGAAAATCAACGAAACTCCCATTTTTTTCGCTGAAAATTTCAAAAAATTTCAATGTTTTCGTTCAAATCATAGGCTGAAATTTCTTTTTTAGCTTCAACTGAGGGAAAACATTTCAGCGCATAAAGTGAAAATTCCCTGATTTTCGCGATTTTCCGCACTTTTTATTAGAATTTTGTTACATAATTTTTCTGTTTAATGCTTAGGCTGAAACACCCTGTTCCCCTTCCACTGGGACACCCGCATTTCGTCACCAAATATGAATGTTCTGGTTCACTAGATAATTATCACAAAACTAAATGCCCTAATATTTTCAAAATTCAATTTCCATGAATAAAAGCCAAATTTTTTCAGCATCTGCGGAACGCTCCACTCAGTCGACCAGTATCTCAACATGAAGCTGACAGACATCACTGTCTCCGATCCAGAACGCTTCCCACACATGGTTTCTGTGAAAAACTGCTTCATTCGCGGATCGGTCGTCAGATATGTTCAACTCCCATCCGATCAGGTCGACACACAACTCTTGGCCGATTCGTGCCGGAAGGAGTTGGCCGATTCGAAGGCTAAACAATGATTCTGACTTCCCGAATCTCTCTTTCAAAAATCTCATCACTTTCCCAATTTCCGCAGTTTGAATCAACTCAAATAAAACATATTTATTTTTACAAAAAACAAGGAACATTCATTCAATTATTCACAGTCACAAAAAGTTTGTTTATTGCTGATTGAGGGCACCGGTAGAGATATTAGAAAAGTCGATAAGTCTTCTAAAAAATCAAGTGCTGATGGCAACTCCATATTGTCCATAATGCGTCCAGTAGGAGATATTAAAAGTGAGGAAGAGTACCGGGAACATGACACGAGAAATCAGATCCGCCCGTTTCGACTTGTCATTCCACTCGGTCTTCGTCTTGATCCATTTCCAGAAGCTGTTGCTTTGTCGACGATTCAGACGAACTGTCATCACTTCTCTCTCCTGTTCAGCTACCTCTCTCGGAACCCAGACATCGTTATGCGAGTTTTGAAGAAATGGAAGTTCCGTTTTTTCCTTATCAAGGCGAGCTCCTGAAAAAATGAGTTTTTTGGAAAGTTCTGTGCAATTCGAAATTACTTTTACTAGCATCCTGCTTGTTCGCAATGTATGTAACCCAGGCGAACTCCAGCAGAGCACAGAAAATGAATGTCATGCATGCACCAATCCACACATCAATAGCTTTGATGTATGCGACTGGTGGAAGTTTAGCGTTGATTCCAGACGACTGAGTTGTCATTGTGAGAAGAGTGGTGACTCCAAGAGTGACACGAGCTGGAACAGCAGTTCGATCGATCCAGAATGATACCCAGGAGACGATGACAAGCATACAAGATGGAATGTAGAGTTGGAGTAGATAGTAACTGAAAAGTATACGGTTTTTCTTGTCAATCTTGAGCCGTGGGCAAGGCTCTTAAATCTGGAATTTCTAGGTCCAGAAAGCAGTCCAAAGGGACGCCTAGGTTCTCAAGAATTAATGAGAAAATGACAATTCGGACGGTTGAAATCAGTGCGACCTAACGCAACGAGATCAGCAAAAAATTCATCATTTTTTTAAGGATTTTTAAAATGATTCATCATTTTTTGAGTGTAAAAGATTACTCTCTACGTATACACTCTAATAGACCACCGTATATCTCGGTCAGCTCGTATATCTCGGCCAGGACCCAGGACCTAGGTCACCGGAATCCAGGTCACCGGATCCAGGTCACCCGGATCCAGGTCACCTGGTCAGGGTCACCCGTATCTAGGTCACCCGTATCTAAGTCACCCGGATCCAGGTCACCCTGATCCAGGTCACCTGGATCCAGGTCACCCGGATCCAGGTCACCTGGATCCAGGTCACCCGGGTCCAACTGACTTGGATCCGGGTCACCCGTATCTAGGTCACCCGGATCCAGGTCACCCGGATCCAGGTCACCCGGTCAGGGTCACCCGGATCCAGGTCACTTGAATCCAGGTCACCCGGATCCAGGCCACCGGTCAGGGTCACCCGGATCCAGGTCACCCGGATCCAGGACCCAGGACCTAGGACCCAAGGTCCCCGGGTCACCTTCTCTAGAGCCTAGAGAAGGTGAGAACTGATTCGTTTTTTCATTCCCCTCTTCTTTTATATTACTTTACCAGAGGTCAATGGTTTCTAAACCAATTCACGCAATCGTTTTTTTCTAGAATTTTTAATTTCTTTCGAAGCATTTTTCTTTGCCTGTTTAAAATTTATTTTTTCATTACGTTTAAATAAACTTGAATTTTTTCTTTTAAAATCTGTGAAACTCCTTAGCAAGATCGTTCCTTTAAACCTAATTATCTTATTTCCTGTTGGAGATATTAAGATATTGTCAACTGATGGATTGTTTCTGATATCAGGACAAACATTTTCGATTTTAGAATTTCTGAATATCTTCTGATTTCATTTTTAGGTGTCTAGTGCTCGGCTGTCAAGTGTCTCATCAATTTGAAAATTAAGGATGGTGAAAAAGACCTAGATTGAAAACTCTGGATTCACAGAATTTTTTAAAAACTCCCAGTTTTTCAGCTATTTACCGATTTTTGAAGGAAACTTCTTTTTTATTGTTTTTATTTATTTATTTATACTGGAAACTTAAAAAAAAACATTATGGGCCCAGAAATCTCAGATTTGGGAATTTTGGACTTTCAAAATTTTCCTCACCTAAACTGTCTTCTCAATTGTAAAATTGTTCTCAAACATGAATATGCTCCAGTATTGGTCTTACTGGTACAATACGTCGTTGAAGTATTCGTCAACTGGAACGATGGCAACGAACTCGAAAGACCAGCTTTCAGCTGAACTGGATTCTCCTCTTTCCACACGTATTCAATATCCTTTGTGGTGTATGCATACGAAGCCAAATCAATGAAACACTGTTGAACATCCATCGGATAATATTGAAGATGCATTGGACAAGAGAGAACCAATGAGATACGAACGGAATACAAAATCGTTCCGTCTTTATGTACTCGAATCAGAATGTTTGGTTTATCAATCATATGTTTGTAGGCTTGTTTCTCATTCTGGAAGAACGAGTCAGGCATCCAGATCTCTTGTCCAGCTGTCAAAATCAAGAAGTCCGGACGGGCGTCTCCTTTCACTCCGTAACTGAGTCGTTTGTCAACCCAACTCTCACGGAATGTCAACTGAACACTGTACTCCATATTGACGTTGTCGATTTTTGAGATACTTCGAAGCAACATATTCACAGAAACGACAACTGGTCCACCATGGATTGTTCCATCTTCTCCAGGAGGTCTCACTCGATGATCGTAGCCACGTGTCAAAAGGTGCTCCAGAATCTCTGTATCAGATGTTTGAGGTTGTTCGATGGGCACGTGAGGCTGGAAGAATATTCAAGTTTGAATAATGAAATCTGTATTAGAAGCAACTTTGAGGCAAGGTTTCTAGGTTCCTGTCACAGTTACACAAAAATTGTTAACTGATAAGTTGTTTATCCCAATATCAGAAGTGTTTGTCAGTTGACACATTTTTGATATCTTACATAGAAATTGAGATATTTCAGTTCAACTCTGACAGTTAGAGGGCTCTTCTATTACAGGTTTATGGTATAGGATAGCTGTAAGAACATACCGGAGCTGATATCCTAGCGATCGATTCCAACGTGGTTGATTGATCATCTTCGAAAAGATCAGACGATTTGTGCATCGGAGATTGTTCCTCAGATTTTGGTCTGAAATATTTTGGATGAAAATTTGAAAAATTTTTAAACCCCTATTCAATGTTTTTTGTACTTTATTTGAAATTTGAAACTTGGGTTTCAATGAGTACATAGTTCTTACACTTGACACAGTTTTTTCAACTACTGTTTGATCTTCAAACAAGTGTCTCGAATTTCTTTGTGGGCGTTTATATTGTTTTAAATTTTGACTATTCCGTATTTGCTCTAATAGAAGCTCACCCTAATGCTCAATTATCTCATGAAAGATATCAAAAATCTGTGAACTGATAAAGTATTCGTGATATTATGATAAACAATTTATCAGTGAAATCTTTTTTGATATCTTTCGAATGAACCGAGATAAATGAGCCCAAAAATAGAGTTGGCTTCCATTAGAGTATGGTATATTGGTCTTACGGTACCTAGAATGATAAGCATGAATGTCTACAAGAAGGAGACTGGTCACGATAAGTCTGCTGATCATTGAGAACATTTTGGGAAGAAGTGACGTCGCCTGAAGTCGACAATTCGTCCTTTGCTTCTTTCCAGTGGCAACGACGACGAGGTTTTTGGAATCAGCAGTGGCGACGTCTTCTAATTCATTAGAGGTAAGGGAAGGCACTCACAGAAGAAGCAGAAGAAGAAGTGAGAAAAAATAGAAAGACTGGAAGATAAAGAAGTAAGGAATGGGATGGAAGAGGAGGCGAAATTATTTGGCCTGCGGGCAGAAATGGCCCATCGGTGGGGATGAAGGAGTGAGAAGTGATTGGAAGGAGGAAAAACTGGGGGAAACGAAGGGATAAGCTTGGCACCAGAAGATGGAGGAAAAAAACGGATGAAGGACTATAAACAAATGAAGTAGAAGAAGAAGATGGAAGGAAGGGAAGGAGGCGGTTTATGGTTGTAGATGGAAAGAGTAGTTGAACGTGGGAAGAACACAAAAGTTTGAAAGAAGTGGTTGGAAAAGAGTTTTGCGTTGAATGGAATTGCAAAGAAGAAGGATAAGAGATTTTGTGATGATGTTGAATGATGAATGAACCACTTCATAACTAAGATCGCATTAGAACAAGGAAGTCCGAATTTCTGAAGTACTGTGAGATTAGAGTACAGGGTACTGATAAAAACGGGTATATCTTTAGACATGAGAATCTTGGATGCACGAAAATTGATCAAAATAGTATTTTACGTTTCTGAAACTTTCAAAGCGATTCCTCAAGTCTAGGTATTCTTATAACTGTCCAAAGGTGAACGGCGTAATGTTTCTTGTGATTATCATGAGATGAAGCAACTTTGACAAGCGATAACTCAGCTCAAAGTGGATGTAATAATTTGAAACTTGGCCAATTCACAGAATATCTATTGGAATTGTCGCACTCCAAATTTGAACCCAGTACGCCGCTTTATTCAAATTTTATGCTATTATAAACTTTATCGAGTCCGGGGAGCTATAAGCCAATCTGTAGAGTAAGACTGTTCAGACTTTTAAAGCTTCAAAACATGACATAGAACCAAAAAAACTTGGATTTTAGGGAGGTGGATATATGAAACCATATGGAAGTCTCATTCAAAAATGTGTATGATGAGTTGGTAAACAAACAATATGCGCTCATGTTCTTTCCAAAGACGTTTATGAAATTAAATGTTTTGGGATATAAACAATATTATTTTCCCTCACAAATATGCTGGAAAAATCTGGCTCTTCTGGAGGTTTATTTTCAGATTTCCAGTTTTGTTTTGATTTCCAAAAACAGAACCACATTTTTGCATTTCAAGTTTTATGACCTATATTTTATGGAATCTCAATCCCCTGGTGAATCCTAAAATGTTCCTCAATTTTTTTCAATGAATCACCGTAAAACCTGTATTAGAAGGGCAGGGTCTTCTATTGTTCCAAGCCCTCTTGGAGGGTCCTTCTATAACAGGGGTCCTTCAATTAGAGGGGGCGCTTCTATTGAGGGTCACTTCTGATACAGGTTTTTATGGTGTTTACTAATTGCACCTAACTTGCTGACCTTCCTTACTATTAGGTGCAAAGCTTAGGAACCAAAAAAAACAGAGCATAAAACAGAAAAACCAAGTTATTAGAACGAGGAACGAAACTCTACTTTTTCCAAATATTGACCTAAACAAACATGAAAAAAAAGTAATAAAACTTTGGAGTAAAATTTTTCTAGATAGCGATTGTTCTTGAGCGTGAGAATGTAGTTATTCAAAAAGTTCAATTAAAAAACTGCAATTATCCAGGTTAAACTTTCGAACTTCAACATAAGTACACAAGAACTTTTAGAGATTTAGAAAAATATTTTCTAGACTTCGAAAAAATATTATTCTCAAAAAAGATGATCTGCTATCTTCTTCTTCTGTTTTTCAAAACACCAATGAAGCGTTTTTCAACGTCTTCTTCTTCTTTTTCTGAAGACGTGGTTTTCGTGCGTGCACAAGGTGTTCATGTGATGGACATAGAAAACCAAAAAAGAAGAATCCAGAAGACGTCGGGTGGTGGACATACGAATAATAGAGGATTGGAGCCTCTCAAAAAGCATCAGAAACACTCAAAAAGGAAAGGAGAAAACCGGTGATCAAGTGACAGACTTTGTAGGGGCATTAATTTGTTAAAATTCTCTTTTTTTTGTTTTCTGTGTGTCTTGATTCGAAAAGACAGTCGAAAAGGAAAGATAGATGGAGTAATTAAAAAGAAAAGAGATCAATTCAATGTTGTGACAGAGAACGGAATCAAATTGGAAGAGAAGGAAATGTAGAAATTGAAAATATGAGGAAATTTCTGTCCTAGAGATTGAAGCAAATATCCGGAGTATCTTGACTTTAAGAACGGGTGAGTGATGGATATGTGAGAGAGGGTGGATCTAAAATTAAGATTTGAATAAGATTCTCAATTTTTGATTCGGAAAAGATGTGAAATAATAAACTACCGTAGAACCTGTAATAGAAGGGCCCCTATCTTGTCGGTTCTTGTAGAAGGTATGGAAAAGCTGTCTACTGATAAATTATTTATCATGTTATCACCAATATTTTATCTGTTGACACATTTTCGATATTTCACAAAGAAACCGAGACACTTGAGTTCAAAGTGAAAGTATAGGGTGCCCTTCTATTAGAGTTTCTACCAAATTACAAACTGAAACTATAAAATAGAAATTCCTACTCCGCTCTCAGACTTCTACTCACCGCTACCAAAAAAGAGCTCCAAGATTCTATGAATCTACGCAGACTCCAATTCTGAATAACTATTTATTCATTTTCCCAGCCGTCTGTTCTCTCTTTTTTCTCCATCAAAATCTCTCAAATAAAAAATTAGCTTTTCTTTGCAAAAAGAATAAACTAGTCAAAATGGAGTTCCATAGAAACCTGGGTTCTTGGACTCCCCGGAGCAAAAGGCCAATCAAAAGTTTTCAATAAAAAAGGGACCTCAAAGAAATTTGTTTGAAAAAAAAAATCCGAGACCAACCACAATGACGTTTATGAAGACAAATTGAGAACAATTTGACATAGAAAAAAGAGAAAACACATGTTTGTGGACCATTATGAAACTTTTCAAAGATGATGATGAGAAGCAAAAGATCGGATAGACATAAAACTGACCTTGCTTTTGATTTCATTGCTAATTGGCTATATAAAAATAGGGAGAAAAGAAGAAGGAAGGGATATAATGAGAAGAGAAAGAGAAGGGGAAGGAACGGACAGAAGAACTCATTCAAATTCAAAATGATTGTTATGACGTGGCAGTTGGATGAATGCCAAATATGGATCATTAGATACAATATGAGTCAAGTAGAGAGGAGGAAGTATATGCGACAAGCTAGCAGCACGCGATCTAACTTTTTTTTCGTTTTGTTCTTTTTCAGTTTCAATTAGCAGCCAGTTAGATCAAAATTTGGCTCATTTAGAAACCCACGTAGATGATGCGGTTTTTGTTTTACATGTTGAGTGTCTCAGCCACAGACAAAGATCTGTGGTCAGAAAAAAGGATGAGGATACCTTATTCCCTCTAATAGAAGGGCCCCCACAAGGTAGTTTGAGCTCAATTATCTCGGCTTCTATGCAAGATATCAAAAAAGTGTCAGCTAATAAAATGTTGGTGATAATATGATAAACGTTTTATCAGTTTTCAAGTTTTGGTATCTTTGACAGGAACCGAGATACAGGGGCTCAAAGTTAAAGGTTTGAACTGGGGTTCTATTCATTAGATTAAAGACTCTTCAAAACGTAGTAATAAGGAGTCAAATAGTATATCTTCCGGAAAATAATATCTCAATTTTACTTTTCAAGAGAGGATGGTTCTAGGGTTCTTAGGTTCTCAGGATTATACCAGAACTCCAGAACACGCAATTTCAGATTTCCAGAACTTTCGTAAACGATAGAAACCCTGGAAATATGAAACTACTGAACTGACCGAGCATTTGAAAATCCCCTATTTTTTGCTCACTATACCGTTACCTAGATCCCTAATTCTGATGACCCAAAACATCCCGAGTCAATCAATCATGATCCAGATAATTATCCCACTAAAGGGGCTCCAATCTTTTGATTCTCTCTCCTTCAAAAACGATTTCTGATCACCGAAATACAGTTTGTCAAGAAACCCATAAAAACAAAGAAACTCCCACATAGAAATGCATTATGCTAATTTTTATGCGTTTTCAGCCTTCCCTCCTCCTTCCAGAAACGTATAAAAGCATCTCAAAATTCCCCAAAAATCACCGGAAACTTCTAATTTTCCATCTTCTCTATACCAACTATGAATATTCTTGGCCTTCTTCTCTTCGTCCTTCTTGCCATCGCAGCTCCGATCGTCGATGCTGGAAGACCTTGCCACACGAGCAAGCAGTGCGCCTACGTGGAAACCTGCTACGAAGGAAACTGTTACACCGTCGATGAACTGTTCGAGAAGTATGGCTAGAAGAAATAAGATCCCTTCTTCTAATTGATTGTGTTTTTCCAAATAAATGAGCATTCCCAATTACTGTTTTTTGTTGTCTTGGGGCCACCTTACTCGAAAAAGCTCAGAAAGAGCATAGTCCATCGGAATAGGGGTTCGTCCTAAAGGCAAAATCAGTCAAAAAAGAATGGGCCGAACCGGGGATTGAACCCGGGACCTCTCGCACCCAAAGCGAGAATCATACCACTAGACCATTCGGCCACAATATCATGGATTTATTATACAAATCAAATCAGAGAAGTCTGATAAGATGAGGTGGGAGATAACTTGAATCTTATCTTCGCCTATAAAGAAGATGTGATGAAACAAGGAAGTGGCTAGTTCTGATGGGTGACGCAATACCTTCATAAAGCAACAGAAATAATCATGATTCGACGATCTCAACCAGTTTTACAGTAACCTCATGAAGCCACAGTAGTGAAAATGCTCTTCTGAGCTTCTTTAGCCCAAAAGAGATTCATTCGGTCAACTACTTTCTTGGTGAAAAATTAAAGCAAATATCGAATGGGACAGTTTCCTGCCACAAGAAAATGGAACAGAAAAAAGGTAACCTTATCTTCGAGAACCGAGGACCAAATATTATCTTCGAGAACCGAGGACCAAATATTTATATCTTCGAGAACCGAGGACCAAATATCTTATCTTCGAGAACCGAGGACCAAATATTTATGCAAGAAGAAAAAAATTTAGGTCAGTAAGTGCGAACAGTCAATTTATAAGATTAAAATTCAGATTCGAACGATATTTGTATTTCTACCTAAATCCTTAAGAACCTAGAGTATCAAAAAAAAAGTTCATCGGTAGATCAAATAAGTGACAATTTTTTGTCGAAAGATAAGTGCGAAAAGCCCAAGGTGGTGGTGACAAAAGGTTGGGCACAAGGCTCTCCAAAAAGAACCTATTCTTCTATTTTCTCAAACAAACACTTATGTATAACCCAGGGGGCAGTCCTTTTCGCGAAAAATGCGACAATGTGTAGAGAATAACTTTTGAACTTATTTCCCGCTTTATATGTACTACAACACTAACACCCACGGATACTAATTATGGAGCTCAAGGAGCACCGAAAAATGTGTTGGAAGTAATCTGAGAAGAGATCTGTGAGCAGGGGGGAAATATGCGATGAAAAAAGAGGAGTGTGAATAGTAAATCTGTTGTTGGTTTCTCGAAAAAGTTATATTCTTCAAAATATGAATATGGCGAAGGAAGAAGAAATTGGAGAGAGAAAAAAGATACATCCAAAAGTTCCTTTTCCGTATTCTAGGTTTTCCCACAAAACGTGTCAAGTTTCATTCTGATGATGACACCCCTTCTCCCGAAACTTACTTGACGTCTTCTTCTTCTTCTTCTTCTTCAGGTTCTTCGACCTCCTGAGCAGTTGTAGTAGTAGTAGGGGTTTCAGTTGTAGTCGTCGTTATTGTAGTAGTAGCTTCTTCCACAACAGTCTCTTGGGTTTCTTCTTCCTCCTCTTCCTCATATTCTTCGGTTTCACCTCCATTCTCTTCCCCGACATCTTGCTCTTCCTCCTCTTCTTCTTCTTCCACCACGTCTTCTGGCTTCTCAACCTGCACTTCCTTCTGCTTCACTATCACTGGCTCCGGTTTGATCTCCACGTCGCCAGCTGCTGTATCTGCACCTTCATCGTAGAATGTCAAATCCTCTTCTAACAAATGATCTATGTCATCCTTGTATTCTTCGTAGCTCTCGCGTGCCTCTCTACTCGTACCGTTGTGATTGAAATCCTGGAAATGTGAATTGAAGTGGGGGCACTTCTAAATATGAACAATGAGGAACTCTGAACAATGAACAGAGGAAGAATTTTTCACAGCTGCCTCGATTTCTCTAATAGAAGCTTACCCTCTATGTGCACTTTGAGCTCAATTATTTCGGTTCCTAGGAAAGATATCAAAAATATGTCAACTGATAAAATATGGGTGATATTATGATAACTAATTTATCAGTTGAAACTTTTTTGACATCTTTTGAAGGGACCGAGATTATTGTGCTTGTTTGCGGTGAGCGGGATTCTATTAAAGAAATTACGGTGACCTCAATTTTTAGTTTGGTCTCTGGCGGGAAGAAGTGTAGTATGAAAAGGTTCAAGTTTCACACTTCCTGTATAAATTTGATATTTTTGGAAACTTTTTGAATATGAAATTGACACTGTCCCACGATCAAGAATGAAAATATACTGCAGTGTTGTCTCAAATCTCAAAAAATTGGAGCTAACTTTGAAATCAAATGCTCAAATAGAAGCTTACTTATAGTTTATTTTGAGCTCAATTATCTCGGTTCTTATCAGAGATATCAAAATTTTGTTAACTAGTAAAATGTTGGTGATCATGAGATGAACATTTTATCTGTTTACAGATATTTAATATCTTGCATGAGAACCGAGATAATCAAGGTCAAAGTTGGCGGGTGGGGTGGGCTTTTATTACAGGTTTTACGGTAATAAGAAAATCATTCTTATAATAAATAAATGAAGTTGCGTCTCTTTCTCTATCTATCGATCTATCTGTCAATCTGTCCGCACATTTTTGAAAAGCTTGAAAATAAAACATAGATTCACGTGACCTTTAAAAAAAGTGAGTCGCGAAGCGACGAACAGTAAAAGAAATAGAATAATTCGCGCCGAAGGCGCACCAGCCTGCTGTTTGAAGCGCCGGAGGCGCGGCAAACAGGCTGGTTTTATTTAAATAATTGTCATAATTATGATATTATCATTCAACTTAAACTTTCAAACAGATCACTGAAATTGTCTGGTGAAAACAATGAATATTTGAATTCTGAGATGCACAGAAGCTTGAAAACAATTCCAGTCTGTGAACATTTTCCTGACCACGAGAATTGCAAAAAAAGCGAGAATTCTATTGGGTAGAAGGACATCTGAGCACCAACTGGTCTTCAGTCTAGTGACTAAAAATGTATTACTCGTCACTCATCAACACCCGAGCAAAAAAGAGAAAGAAAGTGATGCTCATTCGACCTGAAAAAGTTCTCACCCTCCCACCATCTTTGTTCTTTCTTGCCAAAGAACAATAGTGCCTTGGGGAGAGAGAAGCTATTGGAATCTAATCAGATCATGTTTTTGGCTCCAACGTCTCCTCCTAGAAAAAAGACTCACCGCCAGAAGCAATCCATTGTTGATCATTGATGGTGAATTGAATGCAGCTGCGTTGTAAGTTCCCTTATTCTGTCGCATCCGATTCAAACTCTTTGGCGGTTTACATTCTACTCTGAAATTAATCGGATTGGATCCTTATTTTGGTCTTATGCTAATTTTAAGCACCATCTGCATCGAACCAATTAACTCCCCTCCAAAAACAGACAAATGGATTGAATGTTTGTTTTTTTCACTTGTTTTTTTTGTCTTGAATTTGTGAGTGATTTGCTCGTTAGACTAATGTAAAACTAGGTTATGGTTCATTGCTAATTCAGTGGAAAATATTAGATGAAGAAACCTAAATGAAAAAAGAAGAATTAAACAAAAAAAGTTGAAACTTTTTAGTTAGTGCAACACTTTTTGAGCTCTTAAAATTTCAGCAAAACTAGGTTTTTTGTGAATTTGGGTAAATCTCTAGAATTAAAAAAAAGCCTTTATGATTTTTATGACATAATTGGTGAACCATTTTTTATTTGAGTTTTTATGAGACCTTGTTTAAGATTGCTCTTGTATTTTTCAAAAATTTCAAATTTTAGGTTCTCAAGAATTTATTGGTTTCAACGACCCTAATATGTTTGATGTCTCCCTGTATTCTGAATTTCCATGAACCTGTTCTAAATTTGAGAAAACTACTGTAAAGCATTTAATAGACGAAACGCCATACTGTCAAGTTTGAGCTCAATTATCTCAATTCCCGTGCAAGTTATCAAAAATGTGTCTACTGACAAAACATTTTTGATATTATGATAAACAATTTATCAGTTGACAACTTTTCTGTATTTTTGACAAGAACCGAGATAAATTGGCTTAGGTAGGGGCCCTTCTAATACAGGTTTTAAGGTACGTGATTTTTGTCTTCTCCTGGTATCTGATCATTATCCACTTTTCATTCAAAAAAGTTATCTCTCTTTTTCCGTAAATCAGTTGTATTTGTATTTGATCACATTTTGAAGAAAAAGAAGAACAAGAGAGAAACACTTACAAGACAAACAGGAAAATTGAAGAAATTGATACAAATAGGAGGAAGCCTCCTCTCCGCCATCGACGACCTATCATCCTCGCACAGTTTGTGATAGATAGAGAAAAGGAGCCTTCTGCCAAGAGCAACGAGGAAGGAGGATAGGGGAGGGAGGAGCAAGAAGCACCAGACTTTTCCTTTTCTTTTCTCTTTTCTATCTTCGTGTTGCGCAATGGAAAAGAGAGTGCGCAACAATGGGGGATGGAGAAGAAGCTGAATAAGATGTAGTAGATGGGCACGAGTACCATCAAGAGGAACAGATTAATTTGGGGGAAAATGGAGGGATTCTGAAGAACAATAATGATGATGATGGGGTGGTTATTAAAATTTATAGGAAAGAGTCACTGGTGCAATCGCCGTCCAGAAATTTGATGTCACGAATCACAAATGGGCCATTCGGTTGATCCTGGAATTTTAAGATAGTTATTGGGTGTTGAAATCAAGGTTTTTTTTTCAATCATCAGAAAAAACTTTTTGGAATCCCATTGTTGTATTGGCACCTG
The DNA here is from genome assembly GCA_027920645.1 of Caenorhabditis nigoni. Taxonomy (NCBI): domain Eukaryota; kingdom Metazoa; phylum Nematoda; class Chromadorea; order Rhabditida; family Rhabditidae; genus Caenorhabditis; species Caenorhabditis nigoni. The sequence goes on along the minus strand of CP115868.1, from coordinate 9,072,722 downwards.
ACTCAATTCCACCTACCGTATTCCCTCAAAAGTCAGAGGCTTTTTTCAAACCAAACTTATCGTGTTTCCTCTAATCGAAGCCGCCTACTTTAATCTCAATTATCTCGGTTCTTTCAACAGATATCAAATATTTTTCAACTGATAAAATATTTATCATAATATTGCTAATATTTTATCAGTAGACAGATTTTTGATATTTCTCACAGGAACCATGATAATTGAGCTCAAAGTGTACTAACTTCAAGTTTATCTGATGAATAACTTCCAGAAGATTTTAAAAATCTCCCAGAGGCATCTAGACGTTTTTAGCTTCTGAATATCTTTCAAAAATAAATGCATTCCTCAAAAGTTAATCTAGTAGTTTTCAGAAACAATTTCTATCTTCCACAGAACTCTAGAATCACCTAGAATCACCTTAGCTGGCCTTTTCCGTAATCCGTTAACTTTGAGCCCACATAACTCAGTTCCTGCAAAATATATCAAAATTTGGTCAACTGACAAAATATTTTTGATGTTAGAATGAATATTTTGTCAGTTGACTATTATTTGATAGCTTTTACAGGAACCAAGATAATTGAGTTTAAAGTTTGAGGCTTGGGTGGCTATCTATTACAGGTTTAAAATAGTTGACATTTTCTTTGAGTTTTGTCTTTTTATTGCCAGACTTTAGGATGTTTCTTATTTTCCAGATTTTTTGTTCTGTGATACTCATAATATTCATAGAAACTGACTAATGTGACCATCTGATCATAACCTAATTCAAATTGGTATATCTCCTGTGAAGCGTTACTTTTCTTTTACGAAATTTCCCCGATTTTGAAATCATGTGACATGTTTAATTTTTCACACACTTATGATTTTCAGAGAACACGGAAGCTCCCGAAAATCTTCTTCGTCGCTTGCTTTTCTCGCTTTTCGAGGGATAATCAGGTCAGGACGATTTAATTGAATGATTTTCAGAAGGAAGTTGGAAAAGATCAGAGAGCGACCAAGCTCAAATTTCCCAAAATCTTACTTTCATATCCACGAGAAACTTTTCGTTGAGCCGCATCTCGTTGTCAACGATATCCACTCGGACCATTTGTCCTCCATCCCTTAAAATAAAATCATTTTTTGTCTTTGTCTCCGTCTCTTCGTCTCACACACTCTCTTGCCGCCTAATGCCAGGGAAAACTCACGAAATAAGCTCCGGATAAAACTGCCCGTCCCAGGCTTTATAAAACGAATTGCAAACATAAAGACGGCTGCCGTCTTTGGATAATTGCATCAATGCGGGACCTCCTCGGAATTTTGTGCCACGTGGCAATGAACGGGTTTCTGGAGGCAGCCACCAACGATCCTCCATTGCATTGGAGGTCTTGATTCGCACTTCAGGAGAACTATCAAATACTCCACCGAGATTAATCTGAATTCAAAATTTCATAGGAGGATGCTATTCAGAGAAAACTAAAACCTTTCCATGTAGGGATACTCTGAAAGGATCCTGGATATCAAATCTCCATACAATGCCATGTAAGAATCCACAAACATACAACCATCGATCATCCATCGAGATTATCATATCAGTTAGAAGGGCTGGCATCTCATCGCTCACCCAATTTTCAACCTATAACTTTTAAGCTTTGATTTCTGATTTGTGTTTGAAATCAGAAAAATGAGTCAAAATTCCCAAAGCCATTACTCACTTTCAAAGAGGGCACATGTGCCACTCTATCAGCTTGCCATTCCCGACTTAATGTGTTCATGTGCAGGTGAAAAATAGAAGATCCTATTGCAGAAATTGCGAATGCATGGTTACAATCCGTATTGTGCAAAAACTTGACAGAAATCACGAGACTCCCGTCAAACGAATCCAAACTGATTGATTGTAGTAACTTCGGAGGGCTGATCTGCCAGACGTGCAGACAAGATCCAAAGCTTTCTGACACTAAATTATGAGCACACACAGTCATTTTTCTAGTCAAGTCCGTAAAGAAAATTTAGGGAAATACCATTCTCTAGTTCACTCGGCTGGAACCCATCACGAAACAGTCGGGGATGTCCCCATTCGCTGGAGATCAGAAGATTGTGACGGGGTTGGAGCGAGAAGTCACCACCGAACGATGAGAACGTGGGATCGCTCTTTTTCCGGATCTCCCAGGTTTTACGGTCAATCAATACGAAATCACCTACAATCGATCTTTCAGTATCTCTTCAAATTGTATCTTTCAAACCTTTTCCATGTCCATATCTGTCTCCCATTGTGGAAACATGCACTGGTGCTCCTTTTAGTGGGAGTGATCTCACTGCATAAGGACAGGAAACATCCTTCCGGAATAGCTCATCGCTTCGAATTTCCTGCAATTAAGATATTTTTAGACACATTTCTTGCACTAAACATCACACCCTACCTTTTCCATATAAAACTTGTTTTTGTCAAACCCAATCACATAGATTTTTCCAGAATTCATGCAGGGAACAATGATATGTTTTCGAATCAGCTTCCCCATTTCAATCAATGACTCCGCGGATTTCGCCCAATTCATTCTTCCAGGCTCGTCTCCATTTGAGGTCAATCGGATTTCAGAGATGATCGTACAGTATGTGTCACTGGTTGGATCCAGATCTACTAGGGCAATTTTGTCACGATCGAATCCTATTGAGTGGGGACAACAGATAATTGCATAAAGTTCATCATCTTGTTCCTCATTGGCCTGTCTGTAGTCGTACATTTGATGTTCCACAGCCATCGGAGGTCGTTCGTCGACTTTTAAGAAGTTGGCAAATTGTTGTTGTATTTCAGTTTCTTGAGCTGTTGGTTTAGAGTACTCATGGCTCTGGAATAATATTTAAAGCCTAATAAATCATAAGCAGCTGAAATAATCCAGACTAATTGGGGAACATTCTAATCAAATGTTCTTGATCTTAAATTAGTCATTTACAAAATAACTGTCTAGCACATAAAACCTTCATGGATGCTGTTCATATTCAGTAGTCTGGAACTATTGTTTTTTAGATTCCTGAATATGGTCTGAATAGCTCTAAGTCAACTGAAAAATATTTTTTCGGAAATTTGATCGACTGGTACTATTCAACCCAAAAAAAATATGAAAAAATGAAACTCACAATACATACACCCATATAGAACAGAAGTAAAGTAATAAATTTGATATATAAAATAGAAGAATTCTGTCTTCACAGGCATATTTGGAAGGATGATGGAGGTGTCTAATCCGGACATGTTAAGGTGCTTATGGCCGAGAAAAGAAGAGAGATCTTGCTCTCCTGTGGGAATAATTGAAGTGGAAAGGAAATCCTGTTTGTAAAATCTGATGTATAGAAGTTTCTAAAAATGGGAATGAGAAGGTCATGGGAATCTCGTCACAACTGGTCCCTAAATAAGCACATTATCTGACTTGTGACCACGAAAAAGAGATTTTTGTTATTCAGCATTTTTTTTTCTGTCTGATCTGATTCAGAGTGGCTGTTCAGGGTTCCTTTTGTTTTCATTTCATTACTCCTTGTTCCTAGAACTTATTCTGTTCCATTATTTTTGAGATGCTTCAGTTTCCTGTCGCAGGTAAGAATGATGTCTGGGGTTGTTTCGAATTCTCAAGATATTTGCAAAATTGATAACAACATGGGTCTAGTTTTTGTTTTGTATCACATTCTGAAACATAAATTTTTCATTAGCTAATTTTGTTAGCTAATTCAAAGATGCTTCATGAGAAACCAGGTAAGCTCAAAGACTGAAAAGTTTGTGGAAATAAATATCTACATCATAAAAATTCGTATTGAATTAAATGTGCAAGTATCAAGAATCAACAGGGAGTCAGACTGGTCTTATACTGCTCAAACTTGAATAAGTTAAGAATTCCTTGTTTTTATGAACAGATTCTGATCTCCAACCTGTGTTTCTGTGGGTAATTCTGAATCTGTATACCTCCATAGATAACTGGGTTTCGAAATTCTAAACATTTATAGATTTCGCGGAAACGACTTCTGACTTCTGCATTCCAGAGAATTTATTTCCTGATTAAAGAAAGCAAAATATGCAGTTTTTTTTACTTCCATTATGCTTTGGATCAGATTAAATAACATTTATCAACTAGTATAGCTAGACAACGAGTTGGACCTCCCAAGCCATGTTTTTGAGAGAATTTAATAAAATTAAAAAGTTTCGAAAAACCCAAATTACTCAAATTTTTTAGTTTTGAGGATTTCGAAGATGATCGTATAGTATCACTGTATGTAAGAAACAGAGTAGATATTGGGATCTATAGGAAAAAGTTGTCAATTGATAAATTATTTATCATAACATCATCGATGTTTTATCAGTGGTCAAAAATTTGATATCTTTCACAAGAATCGAGTTAATTGAGCTCAAAGTTGCCGGCTATGGTGGGGTTCTGTTAGTGGGAATACGGTAGCTGAAGGCTTATATATTTTCCATTTTTTGAAAACCAAGACTTTTTCAAATTCATTTTCAGGCTCCCAAAGTTGTTTAAAAGTTCTAACAACAACTTTCTCTTCCAAGTCATCCATTTCTTTGTGAATCATAAGATCCTTATTTCCTTGAAATACGATCTTTTTCCCCTTTCTCATGGGTCTTCATAACTATTTCATTTTTTCCACCCCCGAAGACTCTCTTGTTTTTTGCAAGTTTCTAAAAATTCCATTTTTTCATTTATTTTCGCGATGTCGCACATATTCATTCTCCAATTATTTTTCACACCGCCAAACGACACTTTTTCCATCTGTTTTGACGGAAAATTGTCATTTGGTTCCAATTTCCTTGACTTTGCCAATTCCCCTATTCCTTGAGTTTTTTTTCCACATTTTTTTGATCCTTGATTATCTTCTGTGAGAAGATTTTTTCGTTCTTTCCCACACTCCAACTTGTGCTTTGTGAGCTAGATTAGGAAATTTTAGGAAATCGAAAATTAAAAAGGGCATGCTGTCTGTCTCTAGAAATTTTGAAAATTCAAATTATTTATTTTTATATTTGTCTTTTTTTCTGTTCTTTCAATATATACCCGGAATATGTACAGGTGTAGGTAACTACTTTAGCTTTTTTTCTCTTTCCACCTCGATTTCTGATTTCCACAAATTGCCATTGCAAATGTAGGTCAAACCAACAAAACGAGTTCAGAAATGTTCCTCAAAAATCAGAAACGTTTACGAAGATTCAGAAACCACTCTAGTGAGTCATGGCAAAAACATTTTCGGGGGTTTCGAGAGTCGACATGTGAGATTTTCTGAATTCTTTCGATTTTGAGATAACATTTTTGACGAGAACTTTCAAAATGTACTATTCGAAAAAGTACAAAATCTACAAGTCGGTTATTAAAATAGGCATTTGCTCAAGTCTTTGTTTGTCCTCCAATTTTGCAAAAATACATTAGCTTGCTATTTTTTTCTAGGAATCCATGTACTCCAAGAAATACTGATTGTTTTGAATAAAAGGTATTACAACTCCCAATCTATGCACAAAAAATTTAAGGAGTGGAATTACCAGATTTTTCGATGTTTTTCCCGCCTCAGCTTGTAGCTACCTTAGCTCAGCGGGCAGAGGCGCGGGATCTCCAGCATTGGGTTCACAAGTTCAATTCCTTGAGGTTCTAATATAAACAAAATTCTGAGAAAATTGATTGTTTCATGGGACATACCTTTAAAGCTTTTATTTGATCTGCTTTCATCACTTTGGCTGTTTGATTTCGTTTTGTTTTTCATAAAAGTATACTCCAAAAGTGTAGGTTATGTAGAATTTGAACCTACCAATTTGTGGAGTGGACAACATCTCGACCAGTTTTTGAATATCAAAATCAGAGATGCTGTAAATTTACGAGTTGTTTTTATACCACAAAAGCTGTATTAAAACGGTCAAACCGTTCTAGTTTTGAGATCCGGAGGGTCCTTCTGTTACAGGGACTCTGTTATTTTCGGCCATTTTTTTTCGGAAAGTCTCGTCAAAAAACTCGGTACATTGTAGTTGAAAATTCATGAAAATCGATTGTTTCAACAAAACCGAGCAAGTTTTTGGTTTGAAGAAAGTGTTTCAAAAAAATCTTAGAAAATGTGAAATTTCCGGAACATTTTTCATTGAGAAAGTACGGAAATTGTGGATTTAATTTCAAACCAAACAATTTTGAGAGGTGCCTCTCTATAGGGGTCCTTCTATTAGAGACGGATCTTCTACTGAAGAGGCCTTTCTGATACAGGTTTTCATGTAATTCTGCCTCTATTTTTTTACAAATCGGCTACTTTATAACTTTTTGTTACTTTGATAATACTCAAGTGACACATCGGTGCTCAAGCATTTTCGGTCTCGATTTTTAGATCTTCCTTATTAGCACGGTCTATTGAGTTTGTACTAAATTTAAAGTTCATTAAAACTAAAATACAAAAGTAGATCTTCAAATTAACAACGACTGAAATAATGCGACTGATCTTGCATAACCTGATCTTTTTAATCTATTCATACTATTGTAGCCTTATTTTTTTTTTCAAAAAAATTGGAAATTCGGAAATTCATTTTCCTAGACAAGCACCTGCTTTTTTAGTTTCAAACTTCCAAACGGTGAACTTTTCTCAAGTTTCTCCTGCACTTCGAAGTGCATGGGGAACCGAGAAAATGCTGAAATAGCAGTCGGAAAGCTGAAAATCGACTTTCTGTGTTATGCCCCTCATCTGGTATAACGAAGATCAGGATTCGGCTTTCCCCGTCTTCGTAGTGTAACCTGATTTAGAACAAACCTTGTTTCTAGTAGTTCCTCGTTCTGAAAACGTCTACATTCTGTTTCAGCATCCCATAAAACACTTATATTTAACAAATAATTATAACCAGTCAATTTCCGCCGCCTATCGGCGGCTACAATCTCCTGGCTTCACTCAAAGCGTTAGAATCTCAAAAGTGGGGAGAAAAAGAAGATTATATTGTACATAGTTAATTGTGTGGCTAACTATTAAAAACTTTTGATTCAGTTGTTAACTATGGATCCCGCTTACCCTTAAGGAAAACCCATTATAAAGAACATCCTGACAATTCAAATACAAAAATTCAGAGACATTAAAAAAATTTCGAAATGGGAAATTGAACATTTCTGAAACTCTCGAATTCCGAAATTCAGAAATTCAGAAAATAAAAAATATCGCATCACGAAATTCGAAACATTGAAATTTTAAAATCAGATCTTCTGAAATTCGAGAATCGGAATTTCGAAACTTTAAAAATTTCCAACTCTAAAATTTGGAAACTCGAAAGTTTGAAAAATTTTTAGGTCGAAAGCTGGAATTCAGAAACGAAATTCAGAGACTTAGAAATAAAAAATTGGGAAACTGAGAATTCAAAAGTTCATGAATTCCAATTCCTGAATTCTGAAGTCCCGATTTCTACCACTCTCAAATTCTGAAATGATCCAATTCTGAAGTTAAACAATTTGAACATTAAGCAGTTGGGACATTTTAAAGATCCCGAATCTCGGAAAGTTTTTAATATTTTTTTAAATTTTAAGTCTAAAAATTGAAGGAATGCAGAAAACGTTTTCAGCCTAAGCCTGTAATATAAATCACAAAACGCAATATTGTGAAAATTTTCAGTCAAAAGCTACTGAAACTTCCAAATATTAGCAAAATTCGTACTTTCTCCGCTGAAATGTTTTATAGAATGTTCCGTTTTCTGTTTGATACTTCAGGTTTAGACTAAAATGCCTATACATTTGTCATAAGAACAAAAAATGCGCGAATTCAAAAATTAGGATGCCTCCCTAAAGCTCAGATAATAGGAAACTGTTTTTGGATGCCCCCTCAAACTCGAATATCGTAAAAATTGTTTTAGAAGGGCCGGCTTTTTTTATTGTTCTACTAAAACCTCCGAAGGGCCCTTCTATTACAGACGTCCTTTCATTAGAGGGAGCCTTTCTATTTTTCCAGTCATTTTTTCCGAAATTTTTAGTAGAAAAATTCGGTGGATTTTCGTTCAACACTAAAAATCAACCGATTTATCCTAAATTGAGCAAGTTTATGAGAAAGAAAATGTGTTCCAAGTTGAAACTTTCAACCGATTTCTATGAAGTTGTGTTTCAAATAAAACATCTTAATGGGGGTCCTTCTATTCTTTCAAGCCCCTCCGGTTTTGCCCTTCTCCTGGAGGGACCCTCCTATTAAAGTGCTCTTTTGATACAGGTTTCACGATATTCCACAACTCAGATATTAGAAAACCTGAAGTTCGAAAATTTCAAAGCTTTGAAGATTCAAAAACAGACCTTCAAAATACTAAAAAATATGAATTCGTAATTTCGAAAATTAATATTTTGAATGCCAGAAATTGAGATATCTTTCGACCTTATATCATAAGTTCAGCAATTTGAACCCTGCGCTAGTCTCCTGGCCTCCACCTTTATGTTTTCTGTTATATGACCTGGATGTTTTTTTAAAGTTTCATGGCATTCGAACAAATGCAACTAAAATCGGCTGTCGACTTGAAAGTTATCAAGTTGGGAAACCGCGAAATTTTACTAATTTATTTTACTCAAGCTAATGAGAAAATCATTTTCACACATTCTTACACATTTCTGAATTTCAGTACTAAAAACAAAAAAAGTTGCCACCCGTCGGACGCGAACCCTCATCGCGAGGACAAAAGCGTAGTTCGCTAACCACTACACCATGCGGCCACACAGCAGCAATGGTGGAGACGGCGCATACGATTCTACTCTTTCCTCCCCCTCTCGCCTTCGCCCTCTCTTCCCAGGGGGGAGTTCCACCACCCTCTTTTCTCTGTGGTGAAACCAAGGAATGGCTCCAGAAGGCTTCAAAATCGAAATTTTGAAAAACGGAAAGTGGGGGCATCATCTCACTTCTATTTCGGATTATCTGTGAAAATTTGAGACATTTTGGTCTACTCGTGTCTTCGCTAGGGTCGGCGAAACGGAACAAACGGACACACACACAGAATTTGGTGATTGTTAATAGTAAAGATTGATTTAATTGATTTTGCTTTTTAAATTCTAATTTAGTTTCCAACTTCTGACGCAAATTTTCTGCAGCAGCTGAATATATCTCTTCCAGATTTCTGTTGTTTTTTTGGAGTCATGGGTAAAAAAATACGAAAATGTTAGATTTGAAAGTCTGCTTCTGAGAAATTCGATCTTTTCAAGCCTTGAATTATAGTTGGAAAAGTTTTCGTAGTTTCAAAATTTTTGTGACTTCCATTTTTGCCTTTTTGTGATTTCCTCAAGCTCAAAATTTTTATTATCGCAGAGAGTGCAGAATACCATAAAACCTGTATTAGAAGGGCAGGCCCTTATATTGTTCCAAGCAACCTCCGGAGGGCCCTTCTATTACAAGCGCTCTTCTACATATTAGAGGGTTTTCTGATACAGCGTTTGCGGTATTCGAATTTTCTTGACCAATTATAAATTTTTCCCAGCGCCGTTAAAGATGAAAATACCTGCATAACTTCCAGTTTTAAGAAACTTTTTTTTGTTGCTCTCAGACCCAATTAGACCTCAAAAACCAGAAGATCCCAAACCGGAAACCCGTGGGTTCTGATCCAGAAACCCACTCCACTTTTTTCTAGATACGAATTCTTAGAATTCTGCAATTTCTAGCCTCTTTTATTTGTTCTAGAGGCGCTCATGTGCCCACACAAATAGCCTTCGTCTAATAATTGTGGTCCCCCATCGGTCTCATTTCTTCCAGAAAAGCCTCAGCCAAGACTACAAATGACATTCGCGCCTGAGCAAGCAGGCGGGGGCAGAGCACAATCTGTTGCTTTTTTATGAATCTTTTTTTGATTGTTACTATTTTTGGTGGGCTTTTCTGGAGTCTCGAAAAGTGGAGTCATTTACAATATGTACTTTGTAGGAACTACAAAGTGTGACTTGAGACTGAAGATGAGAGGAGCTCTTTCTCTCCTCGTGAATGTCTTTTTGTCATGAGCAAGAAGTGGGCGAAGGTCCTTTGCATACTAGGATTATGTATAATTGTGTGAATGGCAACATGTGTTTTTCTAGTTACGCGTTGTGTTTTGCAGACTTTGAGTTTCTACAAAATTTTGAACAAAAACTTTCCTCCGCCAAGAAAAAAAAAACAGAAAAATTCGAAACTTTAGAATTGAAGTTCATTAGAAACTAGATGTCAAAATAGAGAAACATTCCGAAGAAGAGTTCATTTAAATTTCAGTTTTTGTATGTCTAGTAGTTAGTTGGTATTTTGGGAATTCCCTTTTTTTCAAACATTTTAAAGAGTTTCTGTACTGCGGTTCTGAAACTATCTTTTTTGAACTGAAATAATCAGACGACTAAATTTTTTAGAAATACAGTAACATCTGTATTAGAAAGGCCGACCCTTCCAGTGTTCCAATGTACCTCCAGAGGGCCCTTCTATTACAGGGTCCCTTCTATTTTTCCAGATAATTTTTTCCGATAATTTTTTCCTAATCAAAGAATTCAAAGAATTCTAGTTAAAAACTTTCAAGAATCTAACAATTTCATCAAAATCGAGCAAGGTTCTAAGAAAAAAAAATACTTCAACAATATTTTTCACAGCAAACATAGGAAAATTTAGGGATTTAAAGAATAAATTTTAAGGGGACCGTCCTATTACAGGGGCCCTTCTAAAACAGGTTTTACTGTATGTCCTCTTCCAGTTGTAAATGTCAAAAAAAGTTTGTAGTCCTATAGTCTATAGGCTATAAAATCGCCTTCTTTCGATTTATTATTTTTCAGAAACTCTCTTTTTGATTATAAGAAATAATGGCAGAGTACGCGGTCGGTCTAGACAATCACTTCATTTTTTTGCTTGTTTCATAAGATCTCAGAAAACGAAATTTTGAGTTCTAACCTAACCTAGCAAACTGCAGAAAACATTTAAAAAATAGCATTCCCTGTAAACCAACCTTTTCTTTATAAATGGCTATGCCCTTACTCCCTTAAGATCCTATTCAAAAACTTTTTTTTTCCAGGCTCCTCGCTTCTAACCAATGCATCAATGTTGGGTATGAACACCACTTCCCCGCACTGCCCCATGGAGGCCCAGTGGTTTGTTGGAATCTACACAGTTGTCATTTACGCTCCATTGGCATTTGTCTATGTCGTCGTGGCCAGTCTTTTCATTAAACATCCAAATGCATTTCATCCACTTTTTGTGTAAGATTTTTGGGGGTTTTCTTACGAACTGCTCACCAAAAAACCTGAAAAAGTAGGACCATCCCCCATACTGTCAAGATTGAGCTCAATTATCTCGGCTCCTATGAGAGATATGGGAAATTGTGTCAACGGATAAAATATTTGCGATATTATGATAAACAATTTATCAGTTGACAAAGTAATTTCTTAATCTTTCCAGTATCTCATTCTTCTTGATTCTCCTTGCCTATACCACTTCAAACTTCATCCTTTTCTTCCGAAACCTTCTGGAATTTTTCTTTATCGATGAGCTACTATTCTCAATTTTGGAATTTATTCTTATCGCTGCTAACTATTACACACAACCAATTGTTATCCTTGCACTTCTTGAACGGTTAGCAGCTACCGTATTTGTGACAAACTATGAGAAATCATTACAATGGATTCCATACCTAATAGGACAGATCATTTGTGTAAGTACTGTAGCTGTAATCTTTCTTTTCAAAGATTAATTTTTTGATTGCAGGTAGTCTTTGTAGTTCTCATGAGTTTATCTCAGCACGAAGGCAACTTGATCAACAATATCCAGATATGTTTGTCCCTTGTAATTTGTGTGGTAAATTTAAAACATCTGTGTTGTCAGTAATCATATTTTTTTCAGTGTCTTGTGACCTTATTCTTAGTGAATCGAAATAAAACTGCGAACTCGGTTGGGAAATCCACATTGACTACTAGGTACCAATTGGCCGAGAATATCAAAGCATTGAGGTAAGGGATCAGAGAGCAAGGTTGTGAGCGTGCTAGATCGTCTGGGAAAGAAATTCGTGGGAATACCTAAGAGACAAGGTGTGATATATTTCTGGTCGTGAGATCAAAACTTGCTTCTTGAAAGTGTGTGATAGGAAAAAAAGTAAATTTGATAATATTTCGAAATTGGGGATCGGATACACTGCTTTGAAGGTCTATACGTACACCCATATTTTAGGACATAATTCGAGAACCAATAAAGGTATCAATTCGATAGTAATAAAATCGGATTCGGGACAAAATATACACTAGAAGATTAATTTTTGGAATTTGAGATTTGCAAAATTCTCGAGTTATCTGGAAAAGTCTAAAAAACCGTTGCAAAGTCTCGAGAATTTCGCAGATCTGATTTCAGAAATCGAACTACTAATGTAACTTTCTGTCCTGAATCCCATTCTGACCAGATTTAATTGATACCTCTTTTGGTTTCAAGTTATGACCCAAAGCAAAGACGGACGCATAGATCTGCAAGCTCTGCTAGCGCAGAAACACTTCTGAAAATACAAAAAGTCTCTTCAGAATATTTGTTCCATTCATCGTACTGGACAATGTCATTTCCATTATGTTCGTCATCACAAGTTACACTATTTCAATTGGAAGGAAGTTCGATGAGGACGAATGTAACAAATCTTCAACCTATGTGCCGATTTTTTCTATACTCAGAACGGTAGGTCCCTATCTCGTCAAATTTTATTACATTTTTATTTCCAGATAGCAATTCTTATCCAAATTTCGATGGCTGTCATTGTTGTGTACATGCACGAATCGATGAAAGTTTCGAGTTTGAGAGACTATTGTTATCGGAGAAGTAATCGGTCAGAAGACATTAGCGTCACAATCAACAGACCTGATAAGCTCAAAGTGAGTTTATAGAACCATGAACGCAGATCAAAGGAATTTGTTTTCAGATCAAAAATGTGCTTGGTAAGAATATTGTGGAACAAGAAACTGGAGAGAACTACTTTGCACAATTGAGCAAGCAGTGGCAAAAAGTATAATAATATTTATTATGACCTGTTTGTAAATACGATTAATAAATTATGTACTATTTTGATCATTCGTTTAGAATTAGGCAGAAGCTTCGCTCTGCTCAAACTGAAACCACTAAAACTAACGAACCACAGTACCAGTCAATAAAATGTACAAAAAATTATTTTCAGTTGATTTTCGGTCATTTTGACCATTTTCAGGAGTCTGGAGCTCGGCTTTCAAGTTCCCGATCACTTTGAAAATTTTGGAGGGTGTAAAACAGACCTAGATTGAAAATTTCTAGTTTTTCAGCTATTCGCCGAAAAAACACCTGTTTTTTCCACCGTTTTTTGACATTTTCACTTGAAAGCGAATTCTTAAGTTAGCTTACCCATCAAATCATAAAACTTTTCTGGGACCAAACTGAATCTTTTGAAAGATTTTCGTGACGGATTTTTCATAAATTTAGAATACAGACTACACATTTGGTTTAGCATCTTGACCCTGTTGATCCCATGAAATCATACTTGCTTGATCAAATAAACAAGAATCAAAGGAATTCATTCCCAGATTAAAAATGTATTTGATAAGAATATTGTGGAACAATCAAAACATCAGAAAACTATTTTTGAGTAAAAATCAGTGAAAAAAATACAACAAATGAATTATGAACTTTTCGATTTGTTCAATACTCTTCCTCCATGATATCTTTTGGGTGATGACGACGTTTTCTGGAGACGATGAGCTCTCTTTCCTCCTTCGGGAAGATGGTCTCAAGATTCAAGATTCCGAGATCGAAAGTCTTCTTTGGAATTTTTCCTTGAGTGATGTAGGATTTTGGAATCAGGAATTTGACTTTGCGATGGCCAGGCTGAAAATTTAACTTTCTCAAAGATATGTACCTTTAAACTCACAAGAATGTCGTCACAGTCGTGGTAAACCTTGAAAATCGGATCGATTGGGGTCAACTCAGCCTCTCCTCCGGACAAATGGAACTTTCCATCGCTGTCAGTGTATCCAGCCTCCAAAAGATCATCTGGATCTGGTCCCGAATCCTCCTCCCACAGCTTTATTCTAACATTGGCTGCTGGCTTGCTTCCACAGAGCAGTTGTCCTTGAACAGCGATCGATTGATCTCTCATGGCAAGAGCTACAGAGAGTAGGGATAAGAGGATCAGGAGAAGAAGCTTCATGATTCTGAAAACTTTTCTTGGTTTTCAGGTAATGGAAAATTTGAAGTAAGGGAAATGATGGAGGAAGTGTTTTTTGAAGCGTGCGTTTTTGAAAATAAAACACAAACACTAGCCAAACTTCGGTTTATCAAAACTGTTATCAGCTTTTGTGTTTATGAAAAATGAAAGAGAGTGCTTATTTGTCCACATCCAGATGGAATGATAAGGGGAGTGATGAAAGTGACAGAGTTGTATAGAAGCCAGAAATTAGATTCGGATTAAATTTTTAGACGAAAAGGAGGAACTTTGAAACGATGAGAGGATATTTTGTTTCAAAACTAGATTATAATCAGATTAAGACTCCTGACGTGTCCATGTGTTCTTTGTCGTCTGGTTTAGTTTGAATTGAGCGGCTCCGCATCAATTCAAGACTGTGACACTTCGAAACCGGTCATTTCAAAACTGTGGTGTTACAGGCGAATGGATAAAATTCAGACTACAAAAACCGCTTTAGGAGTTTCAAACAGGCTGTTGCTGATAGAATACATCCTGAATAAAATCGATTTTTGTTGAGTTTCAGAATGTGTTCTATCAGAGAAAACATATTTGAAAACGCTCAAATTGTTTGTGTAGTCTGAATTTCATCCATTGGCCTGTAATACAACGGTTTCAAAATGGCCGGTTACGAAATGACCGGTTTCGAAATGACGCGGAGCCAATTGAGCTGGTGCACTTTTGGTCGGTCAAAATCGGCGACCGCCGACCGACCACTGACCAAGCTGACCGATCAGCCGGTGCGCCGACCGTATCCGTGCATTCGTCGAGTGTTTGCGTATGCAGCTTTGAAGTTCAAAACAATTGAAAAACGTGTCATCTGTCGTAAAATAAAATGCTGCGTACGCAAACACTCTCCAGCATGTTGACGCGCAAATGCAATAATTCCGTCGGTGGTCGATCTGCTAAATTTCCCGACGGAATGAAATCCTTGAAAGAAAATCAGAAAAATTCAAAAATTTATATCATCATCCTGTAGCACAAAATACAAGAAAAACACGTAACGAATCGGGGTGGGGAGCAACAAAATGTTGGAGGACATCGGGTGAAAAAAATAGCAACTGGGTAGGAAACGAATAGATATGAGAGTGGGGTTTTCAATATGAAAAATATAGGGAGAACTAAATGAAGTTTTATACAGTCTGGTTTCAAAAATATTAGTGATTTTCGAAACAACCAATCATCAAAGAACCACAAAAGAAGCACCGAAGGCATCAAATTGGACCTAGAGAGCAGTGATTGAGATAGTTTCATTTTTAGATAACTGATTCAACGGACGGACGTAGATTCTTGGATGACATTCTGAAGATTCCATGTCGACAATGTTCACTTCGGCGAGCCATCGTTTTGGTGTGCGGGAGGAGATCTAGATTTTCATCAATGTATTGGAAATATGATAATTGGGATCTTACCTGACTCCCATCGTCCCACCCAGAATCAATTTCATCATCAATATTCGGCCAGTCGACATTCGGAAGGTTGATCGTGGTCAGTGGTTGCCAGATCGGGAATGCTGGACTTTCGGATTCTATAATGATGTCATATTTTGCAAGATAGCAAAATTTTTTAAAAGATTTTAAGGATTCCGAAATCTTTCCAAAATGTCAAATGCCTTTTATTTCTATTTCTGACGTTCCAAAAGGCTCAAAACACATAATAATTGTCCTTATCAGAAACCAAGGCTTCAAAACAATGAAGGATTTCTTTGTGAATCAACTTTGTAGTTTTCTGATCTTACCCGCGAAACTGGCCTGATCACTTTTGTTCAAATCCAACGATGGAAGGATTAATTTCGTGCTGCTGCTTCCGTTTTGTACCTGAATAAAAAAATTCCGATGGTTTCTTGAACTTCGCTTTGATCACATTCCTATTTCAAACAAACATACCTTATCGATAACGAGTCTCGTCGATACTGGCTGATAAGCCGAGTAGCTCCGTGAGCCAGATGATACACAACAACAACAGTACTCCTCGTACAGCACTCGCTTTACTTTTTTCCAATAGATTCTGAAAATAGAAATTGGTTTCCTTTCCAAATTCTAATAGAACAACTCACTTGAAAACATCTCTGTAGTCTTGATTGAAAATAAAGTAGATGATACAGTTGACAGAAGAATTGAAAACCACTAAAAAGTTGCTGGTATCCGAGAGGAAGTTGAGAAGGACTGGAGATGGTTCCGTGAAGTTTTCAATGAAGTTCACAACCAGAGCCAACGTATTACAAGCCAAGAACAAAATGACGACCATGATCATAGTGATAGTGTCATCGGAAGTTCCCTCGTTTTTCGGAGCAGATCCATCCGTCTTGGCTTTCGATTGTCTTTTCACAATGATTGCGTTGATACACAGAAGGAAGAAAAATGGGAGCAGAGTCATTAGAACCATGTACATATAGCTGGAAAAAATTTCAGATGAGTTACTGTAGATTCAAAACAAGAAAAAAAACTCACATATTGTAAACCGAATTGATAGTTACAAAAAGAGACGTTGGACAGATTTCAATGACTTCTTCCTTGGTGATGTCATTGAAACACTTGCGTAGGTTGAATTGTGGAAATCTCAAAGAGTTGTAGAGAATCGAAAGAACAACTATCGAAATGCAGATTTCTTTTGCTCGACGGACGGTACAGTAATGCTTGGCTTGAGTTTTCCAGCAAACATTCATGAAACAATCCACCGCAGCGGCCACTGTGAAATAAATACTGCACGTTTGAGCCATATATCCAAACGGGAGAGTGTAAACCGTCGTGTATGGAGCCTGTGTGAGCTCCGGAATGTATGACCTTGCAGAATCGATCCAAAAAATGAAGAGACCAGTCACGATGACCATGAAATCACTGCACGCGAGAAATAGGAGATAAGTGTTGGCCGAGTTTTGAAGCCTTTTTCGGGTGTAGAGGAATACATTGATGATGTTGGTCAGGACGCCGAATACTGAGAGGACGGGAAGGGCAAGAATGATCGTCAAATAGTTGGCCCTGAAATTTCAAAGTAAGTGGAAGTTCTTTCGTTACAGGGTCGCACACAATGAGCCTGCAGATAATTCGGAGGGTACAAAACTTTTGGTGTCATTGGGGTACAAGGCAATTTAGGGGTACAAAATCCTCGATTCAGGGGATAAAATCTTTGAAAAAAAAAATTGAATTTCGTGCTCCCAAATTGGGGATTTTGTACGCCTAAATGACCTTGTACATTCTTGGATCACCGAATAGTTGTACCCTCTGAATTCTGTGCCGACATAGCCGGGTGGTGAAAACGGGTATATCTTCCGACATGAGTATCTTAGAAGCACAGAAATTGTTAGAAATATAATTTTACGTTTGATTCTAAGCTACTAAAATTTTCAAAGCGATTCCTCAAGTCCAGGTAATGTAATATTTGTCCAAAGACGAACGGCGTAATGTTTCTTGTGATTTTCAGGAGATGAAGCAACTTTGACGAGGGATAACTCAATGTCAGCTCAAAGTTGATCAAACTATTTGAAATTCGGTCAATTTTTGATTAATTATTGGAATTTTTCCACTCTAAATTTGAGTACAACGCTTTTCTCACATTTTATGCTATTACAGACTTTAGTACGGATAATTTTGCATCACCTCGTATTTTTAAAGTAAACTCTATCGCTGATTCTATTGCAAAAAATTTTGACACTCACCACTCAAAAAACGGCGAATAATCGTCTCTTTGAATATCGGAACACAAGCATTCTGTCGAGTTCTCGCTACCTTCCCAGTCCAGAATCATGATGCTGAAAAGAAAAAAGAAATAAAAAAGTGTGAAAAGTTGAAAAAGTATAGATTTCTCTCTTCCCGCTCTGTGGGCGGAGGAAGATGAGGACCCAAAAAGAGTCAAATTTCTTAACGTTCTTCTAATTACTCGCGGAAAGCTTTCGAGGGATCAAGATGAAAAGAATAAAAAACGATGCAGCAGATCAGGTCAAAAAGTTGATCCTTCTTTTTTGAATTTTTGAGTTTTAAGGGTGTAGGTCACCGTTTGAAAGTTTATGATATTTATAGAAGACTAAACCTTGATCACTGAAACCTCTAGTCACAAATCTGGCGTCTTCGAAATCTGATATCCTTATTTTCATTTGGCACCCCTGCTCTAAAACTGGACCTTCCAATACACCAAAGATAATTGGGTCTCAAATAAAAAACGAAACATGAGAAACAGAAAAAAAAAGAAAAAAATGTGTGGAATGAAAAATCAGAAGACATATACATATACCAAGAATCCCCAGGCGTTTTTTGTACCTCTTCTTCTTTTTCCAGGCAATTGTACTTTTCTCTGCTTGCGTCAGACATGTACACAAAGAGTTCTCATAACTCAATTTTTGGTTGTCTTTTGAATATGAGAGGGTGGATACATGAACGTCACGGTGGTTGAAAATATATCTACCCCTTGTTCGTTGAGCTTCTCAGAATATTTCCACTCATTTATTCAACCTAGTCTCAAATCGTTATGGACTATGGAGTACAACAGAGAGGATAAAAATTGAAATTAAATTCATTTCCGGTCATCCGGAAAATAATTTAAGACGCTTGGAAAAATTGAAACAAGGAGCTGAGTGTGTGGAAAAATGTAGATATGCAAGGACAGAAAAAAAAGAACAGACAGCTGTGAGAATTTCAGAAATTAAAGAAATCTTGGGTACGATGTAGTTGTTATCTGACAAATTGATAGAACAAGTGATGTTAGAAAATCATGGTTTCATATTTTCAAATTCCCGTAAGACCTGTATTAGAAGGGCATCTTTTATAGAAGGGGAACACATTTTTTGCTCAAAAACGTGCTAAATTTTTGTGAAATTCATAGATTTTTAAAACCTCTGAATTGGCCTAAAATTGGCATAAAATCAACTCAAAATCAGCTCCAAACTGATTGAGAGTATGCTTTAAAAAGGCTTAAATAGACTTAAAATAGGCTTAAAATCGGCTTAAATTGGGTCAAAATTGAGTAAAAGTTGACTTTAAATTTTTTTTAATTACCTGAAATTGGCTTGGAATTCGCCTAAAATCAACCTGAATTGACCTAAATTTGGCCTGAATTTGGCTCAAAATTAGCTCACAACTGGCTAAAAATAGGCTTGAATAGGCTTAAAACGGGCTTGGAATTGTCCTAAAATTGGTTTTAGATAAGGATTAAATTTTTGAAATTAGCTTAAATCCGGATTTTTAGATGAAAAATTTCGGGAAAAGGCCCTCTCTAATTGAAAAGCTCCGTTAATAAAAGGGCCTTCCGGAGGTAGGTCGTAAAATTGGGAGAGCCCTTCTAATTCATGTTTTGCGGTATACTAATGATCAAAAAATCAATTTCTTAGAATACAAAAACTTTAAAAATCTGCAATACCCAACTATTTTTACTTTTCCCAGGCACAATTTTTCCTGGTAGACCAATAACTTTTCCAGACATAATCAGATCAGACACATTTCACAAAACCAATCAAATCTTGATTTTTCCCCTCTTCTTTTTTAAAACTTACTCAGGTATCAACGGTATCATTCCTTCGAGTATCGTCGCCGTCCGGTTCATCCTTGAATCAGAAAAAAATATCACAAGAGCAGAAGAATAAGAAGTATCAACTTGAAAACCTAGGAGAGCGAAAAATACTTGAGCGGAAAAGAACTCACAAAAAAAAGAATTTCTGGAGGCTAAAAGTGGGCGGAGCCTAGAGAGGAAAAGAATAAGAACAAATGGGTTAGAAGAGGAAAAGTATTTGTATTTTTTGGGGAGTCAGTTAAAAAAGAAGACCCTCCAAAAAGAAATTGGTTCTTCCTGAGATAGGAAGAAAACGGATTGATTTGGGTGGAAAAGATTGGATG
This sequence comes from Caenorhabditis nigoni, assembly GCA_027920645.1. Lineage (NCBI taxonomy): Eukaryota > Metazoa > Nematoda > Chromadorea > Rhabditida > Rhabditidae > Caenorhabditis > Caenorhabditis nigoni. Next base: position 9,052,790 of record CP115868.1, on the reverse strand, counting down.
GGTAATTGAATAAATTGAGGTGGGATGAATCTAGGGGGAAAAGAAAAGAGAAGAGGAATAATTGGAAACGTAAATGAAGATTCTTTTTTCAGGAAATGGGGAAAAGGTGCAGTTACAAGCTCGTTGATCATGTGTACTTAGAAAATGTAGATCTTCTTTTAGCTAGACTGCAAAGTTTCGAATACAAATGACGAGTAGAAGGGGACCAAAAGAAATAGATCTAAAACTTCTTTTCTCCAGATTTCCGTTACCATGTCACCACCATTATCTTCCGTCAAAATGACATGTGGTTGTCCGCCGGAGAGCCGTCAGGTTTCACACATTTTTTTTTGGAAGCAGCGGCTCTATTTTTTTTCTTCATAAAATCTCAGATGAGGTATGCAGGAAAGAATCATTAACATAGAGGAAGTGGTGTTGGAAAAATGTTTTTTTGGAAAAAATAAATAATTAAGAAAAATTTTGTTTGGAGAATGTCAAGAAGAGAAAATGGAGGTGCACTAGTTGTTTTTAAAGGAGGACAAACAAAATTTGGGTGGCTTTTGAAAAAGTACAAAAATTGGGGTTGGGTATTATATTTGAAAGAAGAATATTTGAAAAAAGGTTTTCGGAGTATTGAAGGTTTTGTCTGACAAAATTTTAGAAGCCTGAAATTTCATTATGGCTAAATTCAAAACGTTTCCAGGTGTCTGTTATGAAACAGTGTAAAAACAACTAAAAAATCGGTGGTATTCACCTGAATTTTCCAGAATACAGGATACAGTAAGAACAGTTTTGCATTTAAACAAAGAAAACTATAAATATGATCTGCTCCCATTCCAAAATAAATAAAGTCTCGAAATAATCTATCGTAAACACTGCGACATAGTGTCACCCGAACAGTTAACTTTGAGCCAATTTTTCACGGTTCCTGTAAAAGATATGGAAAAGTAGTCAACCAACATATTTTTTATTATAACATCAACATTATTTTATTCGTCGACATTTTTTGATATCTCTCACATGAAGCCAGATAAATGAGCTCAAAGTGCCTCTTAATAAAATGATTTGGTATCTCGAAATTATCTATCTTGGTTTTTAGAGCTGCTAAAATTGGTCCATTTTTATAATTTTCGATTGCAACCCATTTACTTTCTGAATTCTAATTTATCATAAACTGAATCACTTCAAGCCAAAACACAATTTTTTGGGTAAATGCAACAAAATCCCCCCATTAAATAAAAAACAGAATTTTGCAAAAGAAGTGTGGGAAGCATTGCCGCCTTAATTTATTTATTTACTCATTCATGAAATTATCCAGACATCTTCTGAGAAAGGAGAAAAAGAAGGGAGAATCTTGACGATCCCTTCCACTTCAAAACGTCACTCTGATTTGTGAACAGATTTTCTGAAGTCTGGATTCTGAATTTCAGATGATTCTCTGGGTTTTGGTCCTGGCCCATGAATCATAGGGACTACACAGCCATAGAAGTTAATTGGTGACGCCATTTCGAACTTTCGAAAGTTCTGAGTTCAAGGATGGGATACACTAGAAACGGAGAAATGATACCAAAATGTAGTGTAGTTTCAGGAGCAAGGAAAAAGTAAGAGAGGGCTATTGTGAGAATAATCTGGAGGCGCATACGGGGAAAAGTTGAAAAAAGAGGAAGTAAAAAAGACTGAAAGACAGGAAGAAAACTAAAAACTATCCATTTCCTTATTTTTCGAAAATAGAAAAAAGATTAACGAGCAGGAAACTGAGTTTAAAATTGATCTAGACTAATTTTGCTGATTTTACTTACTACCATATTTTCTCCAAATTAGAGCGCAATTATCTCGATTCCTGTAAAAGATACTAGTAATTTGTTAACTGATAATTTATTTATCATAATATCACCTATATTTTATCAGTTGACAACGTTTCCATATCTTTTGCAGAAATCGAGATAATTAAGCACATAGTTGACGGATGGAGTGGGCTTCTATTAGAGGAAATTTGGTAAGTTTGGATTTTTTTCGTTAAAAAGGGGCCCATCATTTGAAAATTGAAAATCTGCAAGTCAAGCCGAAAACTTCGTACCTGAAAACCTATCCTTCAAAAATTACCCTCTCCTCTATTATGACCTCCATTTTTCTTTCTCAACTTTTCACATTATGTAAATTAGATCCCCATCTTCATGTTTGTTTTTTTTTTCAAAAAAAATGAGAAAAGAGTCGTTTTCTTAATCTGAAATTCTGATAATAGAGAATGGAAGGATTTCTAAAAACATGTCAGGGAGCATCTGGTAGAATGGATTTCTATTATTTTTTTTCGAAAGTGAGTTTTGTTTCCCAAAACCAAAAGAACACTTATCTGATTTTCTAAAAGTGTCAGAAAGAAACAAAAAGAGGCATCAGGACTTTTAAATATCAGACATCATGTGGGCCCGAATTTTTTAAGGCACGTGCTTTTTTATTTCAGATTAGCCGGAAAAAACCCGAAAAATGATTGGGAGGGTACTAAAATTCTGGGGTCATTGAGGTACGAAGCCATTTAGGTATACAAAATCTTTAAGGGTACGATACACTTGAAAAAATTTGAATTTTGAACCGCTAAATGTGCCTCCGAATCGTGGCACCATCCGAATTAGGTGCTGAAAAACCTGGTCTGGATAACAAAGAGGGGTATAAAGGTGTTAAGACACCACTAGGATGAGGTTAATGAAGAGATGTCAACGCGTATTTTTCTTGTTGAAAAAGAAAAAAATGAAGATGTATGAGAAAAGATGTGAAGATGATGCTCCGGAAGACGGTTGGGTATAATTCAAACAAAAAGAAAACACATTACATAATAAACAGAATGAAACCAAAAGGATCTTCTGTGTTCCATGTTTTCTTTTTCCTTTTGTCTTTTTTTTCAGAAAAAAAAAACTGAATTCGAAGAATCTCTTCTTCCTCGTTTTGACGAGAGAGAATTTCAGCTAGATTAATAGGTGGTGAAAAGGATCGGAGCGAGGGGTGTAACGGGAAGAGAATGGCGTAACGTTTAGAAATAGATGATAGAATGGGAACGTTCCAAAGGATGGGAGCCTCCAGAATAAAAAAGAAGAGAAATCTCGGAATCATTAGGGAGAATTGGAACTAGTATGAGTCAAGGATTTTTTGATTCTTGAGGAACAAATGAGAGCATACATCTGCTTAAATTCTGGCTCCCACATTTTCGATTACATCTTCTAAAAAAGACTCCCACGGTTTCAGATTCAATTTTTTGTATGACAAACGCTTCAGTCAGAAGTTGTTTTTCTAATTTTTGAGAACATCAGAATTTTTATTGAATACGTGGAGAAGAAATTCTGGTCTGGAGTTCCTTCAGCCCTCTTCCCTATTCCGATGGTCCCTTGAGGGAACGATATGTATCAAAACAAAGACTAAGAAGTCAAAAAGAAAAATGCACACCGACACACACTCATCATCGACACATTTGTCATGAGCTCCGAGAGCTGCTCCTCTTTTTTTTTGATTGAGCTTCCTTCGAACATCTTGAAGCTGTTCCCTCTGGATTCAGCCGGCAGCCAGTGGCCATCCGGTTCAACGTGACATTTTCTGAATTATGAGGAAAAGAGTGGGGAGAGGAAACTCAATGGAAAAAAGTGACCAGAAGGGATTGGGTTACCGTACTAAGCAGAGTTTTTAAACTCATGTACAACTGGGGAAATGATTTCAAACTGGAAACTTGATATTAGGAGGCGTTGTTCATCAATTTTATTTTGAGATAAACAAACAACTGCAATTCGAGATGCTGGCAGATGACCATTTTGGGAACAATGGAATGTTCATTTGGTCTAAAAAACAAGGATAGACTAAATTTTGGAAGCGAAAATAGCTTGCAGAAAATATGAGAAAATATCAGAGCGATTTGAAATTGAAATTTTATGTTTTTGATGGTCTGAGAACATTTTAGGGTTCTACAGGGTGACGCTTAATTACCCTGACTCAAGTTTGTTCAAGCATAAAATTTTAATAAAGCGTTGTACCGGGCTCAAATTTGGAGTTAGTAAAATTCAAATAATTCAACAATAATCTATCCAAGTTTCAAATTATTTGATCAACTTTGAGCTGAGTTATCGCTTGTCAAAATTGCTTCAGCGAATGAAAATCACAAGAAAATTATGTCTTTCATCTTTGGACAACCATAACAATACCTAGATTTCAGGAGTCGCTTTGACAATTTCAGTAAGCTTTAATCAAACGTAAAATTATATTCCTACTAGAGTTCCGTCCCGCGAGAGTCAGCGTCCGCAACTTGCGGGAAAAATTTGCGAGTCTCGCATTATTTATGCGAGAACTGTCTCGCATTTCTCGCATCTCTTCTCGCATGTTCTCGTTCTCGCATCTTCTCGCATTTACCCGCATATACTCGCTCTCGCATTTCTCTCTTCTCGCAAAATTTAATTCTCGCGTCATTCTCGCGAGTTCTCGCGAGAATATGCGAGAATCTCGCAATAGTCGCAATTGCGAGAATGACAATCAGAATTATCAATTAATTGGCGATTAATAAACAAAAAAAAACTGAAATTCGGCAATAAAAAAAGGGACAGAGCAACACAGTTTGCGGTTTCGAATGGCCTAGAATGGTGGCCTTAAAATATTCATGCTAGGAAAGAATCCGAAATCCGAAGTGAAACTAATTTTCGGAATCCGAAATCTGCGATCCGAAATAAAATCCGGAATATGGAATCTCGAATCCGGAATCATAAATCCGGAATCCGGAATCCGGAATCCGGAATTTGCAATCAGGAATATGAAATCCGGAATCTAAAATCCGGAATCCGGAATATGAATTCAGTTTCCGGATTCCGGATTTTAGATTCCGGATTCCGGATTTATGATTCCGGATTCCGGATTTTAGATTCCGGATCCGAGATTCCATATTCCGGATTTTAGATTCCGGATTCGAGATTCCGAATTCCGTATTTTAGGTTCCGGATTTGAGATTCCGGATTCCGGATTCTGGATTCTGGATTCCGGATTCCGGATTCCGGATTCCGGATTCCGGTTTCCGGATTCTGGATTCCAGATTCCGGATTCCGGATTTATGATTCCGGATCCGAGATTCCGTATTCCGTATTTTAGGTTCCGGATTCGAGATTCCGGATTCCGTATTTTAGGTTCCGGATTCGAGATTCCGGATTCCGGATTCTGCATTCTGGATTCCGGATTCCGGATTCCGGATTCCGGATTCTGGATTCCAGATTCCGGATTCCGGATTTATGATTCCGGATTCCGGATTTTATTCCGGATCGCAGATTTCGGATTCCGAAAATTAGTTTCACTTCGGATTTCGGATTCTTTCCTAGCATGAATATTTTAAGGCCACCATGGTAAATGGCCTAGGAAAACCCCAGAAAAATGTTAGAAAATTTCTAGGTCATTCGAAACCGCAAACTGTGTTGCTCTGTCCCTTTTTTAGTTTGCCGAATTTCAGTTTTTTTTTTGTTTATTAATCGCCAATTAATTGATAATTCTGATTGTCATTCTCGCAATTGCGACTATTGCGAGATTCTCGCATATTCTCGCGAGAACTCGCGAGAATGACGCGAGAATTAAATTTTGCGAGAAGAGAGAAATGCGAGAGCGAGTATATGCGGGTAAATGCGAGAAGATGCGAGAACGAGAACATGCGAGAAGAGATGCGAGAAATGCGAGACAGGTCCGCCCCGCAAGCTTGCGAGAAGAAGCGAGAAATTGCGAGAATCGTCTCGCGGGTCGGAACTCTAATTCCTACCAACTTTTGGGCTTCCAATATACTTGTGTCTAGAAATATACCCGATTTTATCAGTCCGGGTAATTATGAGCCACCCTGTAAACACCTCATCAAATTTAAGTGCACAATTCATTGTGTTTCTTTTTGCTTCTCCAGCAATTCTTTCAACAAAATTTTCCGAAGAACACATGGAAATATGAAAGAACCACAAGAAAAAAGTACAAGCAGATGTGACACACACACACACACACACCCAGATCATTCGCATATATTTTTTGTTCCAATGTCTACTGCTCGTTCGTCATTGTTCACTCGATAAATAATACATAAATCAAGTAGTCAGCTGGAGGAAGAAAACGAATGGAATTGGAAAAAAAGAATGTGTGGGTTATGTCTTCGAGGAAGTGGATGAGGGGAAGATCAGGATGAAAAAAAAGCGAGATCGAATTAGACGGACCTACTGGGGACAAAGAACTATCAAAGGACATGAGGAAGGGGATGTAGAAAGAGCACAAAAGTAAAGAAGTAAAGCTCAGAAAAAGTAACTTGACGGAAAAATTCTGAAAGAAATCCGATGAAATGTCTTAACCAAAAATTTATGATTCTTGATCTACTGAGCAAGTTATTAGCTCATGTGCCCTTACTTGGGCACCGGTACCACTGCAACACGGTAATCGTGCCCGGAGGGCATTTTGCGTGCTCCTCACCGTGCTCATGTGTGCCGTTCTTTAAAAGTCCGTGGCTAATCACGAGATGCGAACATAATTTAAGAAAGGGCACGGGTGCGGTGATCCACGGCCACTCTGAACGGGACACGGGGAACTAGCGTTCTCTAAATATGGTGAGAAGAAACACGACGGAAAAATCTCAACAATATCCGATAATTTCCCATTGTATGTTCCCATTGTATGTAGAACTAGAATTCTGTGATTCTTGAGCTAACTCAAAAAGAGAAGTCACGATGACAGGCTACCCTTACAGTATCAAGAGTACAGTTATGAGAAAATACTTCAGAACTCGTCCTGGATTTTCTGCTCCAAAGTTTTGTACAAAATGCATGGAAAACTTCGAGCCCGCGAATTGAAGATTTCGTACCCCTTAATCGGTTTGTACCCCAGTGACCCTATAACTTTTGAAGACTCCGAATGATTCGCCCAAATAGTTAGATTGCAACTTTAGAAGAAAACCTCTATTCTAGACTTGCACAAAGAGTGCTAAAAACAGATTTGCATGAAATTGTTTCTGAACAAAGAATGAGCATAGTAGCTGACTAACTGAATACAAAATGCCGCTCTTTGACCAGTTGAGATAATTGGGCGGGGACAGAGAACGACTACAAATCATAATTACCACGAGCCGGGCCTGTCGAGGTTTTTAAATAATTTCAAATACCGGACCATGATTTTGTGTGGAAAACCCGGCCCACAGAAGCGGGCCGGGCAAAAGAAATTGCAGGCTGGTTCCTTATTTTTTAGGTATGCTGAAAGCCAGTTAACTGGAAATACAGAAAGTGTTAGAATTAGTACGCAGAGGGTCTTTCTGCACATCTTGAAGTCTTCAACATTAAAGATCACGGAGGACAAAAACACGAGACAATATATAAAATGCACCGGAAGACAACTTAATTATGAGTATGTATGTACCTTCCTTGAAAAACCTTTTTCAATTTTTCCTACTTTTTCTGAAATCCCACATTTTGATAAATGGAGACTTACCGTATCCGTCCACTTCGGATGCAGCCCAGATTATTGTGTTTCGCGAACTTCCTGTAATAATTGAAATTAATAGGTTGGTCAACAAAATTCGGGATACCGAGGAATCACAAAAAAAAAGAGACAAAAGTGAAGACGTTGGTTGTTTTTTGGTTTCAGAAGGTTTTGAAGTATGAAAAGTGGGGAAAAGAAAATTCGGGAGGGAGCCTAAATTTTTAGGTTGTGTTAGAAGAGCCACTTGGAAAGAACACAAGTTCCATATGAGTCAACGGGAAAGGAAGGCAAAGATCAAGGAAGGAGAATCTATAGGGATCGAACTTGTGAAATTCATAACGTTGATTAGAATCAAGAAAACAACTTTTTGATGATTTTAAAATGTTACTAATCAGAAGTGTGATTTTCACCGTCTAACATGTTATCCCATTGGATTTACTGGATGAGCGTGGTTTTGGTGTATTGAACAAAAGAAAAATTTTAATTGAAAATTCGGGATGTGATCCTATTTTGAAAAGATCAGAACCTGTATTACAAGGGCTGGACATTCTATTGTTTGGAAAGACACTCCTAATAAGGCAGGCCCTTCAATTAGAGGGTGCACTTGTATTTTTCGTCGGGTCTCTAGGGAGCTCTTTGATTTCAAGGGACCAGGTTTTACGGTTTTTCTGTTTAATAATGTTGTTTGAAAAATTGAAAATTGAATATAGATCGATGCGACCTTTGAATGTTCTAGGAGAAAACGTAAGAACCGGAACGACGAAAACGCGCCGAAGGCGCCCCAGACCAACTTTCTATTCGTATTCAACCAAAATTAGGTTCGGCAAGTCTCATATCTTGGACAAAAAATGATTCTGTGAAAACGAAAAAATCAAAAACTTAAACTTCTGTTCTCTCACAGTCAGCAGTTGTTCGTGTGCGCCAAAAAGGACACCACATATATCATTCTGTTCGTTCTCAGTTCTAATTCATAGCGATTAGTGATTCCGACACTGAAGAGAGAGAGAGATGGAAAAGTTTCAAAGATGATTTGTTGTTTTTATGAATCCATCATCATCAGGCATGTTTCATTTTGAATTGACATAGACGAAAGAGAGTGTAAAGTGAGAGAGGATCTTTGAAGAGAGATCTTCGTTCTGGAGGGAGAAATCTAAAATCTGGTGGAGAAAGATTTCAGAATGCCAAATTGGTTTGGTTTTTGCTTCTGAAAAAATCCTCTCTAATCTCTTTCAGGCGATTCGGATTGAGAGGGTTTTGGGGAAAATTAGGTTTCGGATAAAAATAAGTAGAAACCAAGAAGAGCTAGAAGTTGGAGTTAAACAAAAGCTCAAGAAGTGAGTATGCGTTTTTCTCTTATTTTTAAATGAAAAAAAAAACATAAATGAATGAGGCAAAAAGAGAAATTGGGAAGGATGGACGTGGATCGATTGTTTTAATTCTGACAAGGAAGTTACTCGAGGGAGCAGGTTAAACTTTTTTTGAAATTTTGGGAGCAGATAGAAGAGCTCATGAGGATTCCAAATCTGTAAAAAAAATCAGCAAAATGCTCACGCGAGCTGAGTTATGACCTAGAAAAGTTTCCCTATGATTAAGCAATTTCTCGTGAAATTTTTTTCACGGAATGGTGTATTTCTTTTAAAACAATAGATTTCAATCAGCAGTGTGGTAAAGTGGTAAGATGGCAAGTTCAGAGGAGGAAGGTTGTGGGTTCGATTCCCCCTATCCTCAAAAATTTTGCAAAATTTTTTAGTTTTATTTTAAGCTGCCATAACTGGCTCCGGAATAGAATTTACGCAATTTGAACATGTTTTTCGGGAGTTTCTCGTTATGAATAGGCATTTTCCAGAATAATAACAGACATTTATTTTTTGAAGAAATTCACAAATATGCTCATGGGTTCATCGAAGATTTTTCAAAAAAAAATTTTCAACTTTTTTTTTGTTTTTATTGAAAAAACAGTTGAGGATTCTAATCACATCGGTGGCATTCGATGACAAACTGCTGGAAACATATGTTCTTGGCACAATATCTTTTGCACCCAGATAATTGGCACTTCCCATAAACTTTCCGGTCGAAGCAATATTGAATTGGTCTGTCACATTTCGGAGCGCAACTGTCCACATAACCGCCAGAATACCAGGCATACTGTCTCCATTCTTGGAAGATGGGAGAGCACATGTGACAATATGCTTGGCTGTGAGTGATTCCAGTAGCTGACCTTGAGGGGAGAGATACCTGTCTCCGCCAATGTTCTCCTCAACTGTGCAAAATTTTTGGAGATAGGGGGAATCGAACCTACAACCTTCCTCCTCTGAACTTGCCATCTTACCACTTTACCACACTGCTGATTGAAATCTATTGTTTTAAAAGAAATACACCATTCCGTGAAAAAAATTTCACGAGAAATTGCTTAATCATAGGGAAACTTTTCTAGGTCATAACTCAGCTCGCGTGAGCATTTTGCTGATTTTTTTTACAGATTTGGAATCCTCATAAGCTCTTCTATCTGCTCCCAAAATTTCAAAAAAAGTTTAACCCGCTCCCTCGAGTAACTTCCTTGTGAGAAATACAATGAAGAATATGGATGAAATAAGAATCTGGAACGGATTCCAGCTAATGAAACTTTGATGACGTCATTTTTAATCATACCACACAAGGATATCCACACAGGGTTCCAAAAGGCTTAGTCAGAAATCGCGCCCCAGATAAATTTCAGGCCAGACAGTGGACGTTGATCTCACAATCAGATTCTCGGAATTTCAAAATTTAAGACTTTCAGCAATTTCATTTTTTAGATTTCCAAAATTACAGGATTTCGAAAACGGAGAATTTCAGAATTTCAAGCATCCAGAGTTTCAGATTTTTTGAACTTCTGGGCTTTAGACTTTCAAAATTAATGAATTCCATAAGTTCAGAATATCGAATTTTCAGAATTCCGGTATTTTAGAAATTTCAATTTTCAAAATCTGAAATATACAGAAACTCGAAAATAGCGGGATCTCAATCCTAGGCTGAGAAAAAAGGATTCTTGAAATTTAGAACCCAAAATTCCAGAATTCTAGTCAACTCGTGATTCTTTTTTCTCTATTCCAACAAAAAGAAATGAGACGGAACGCCGACGACGTTCTTGTCATTTCAGTCTTCGAAAAAACACAACAAAAAGTGCAGAACTTTGATGAATAATTCAAATTTTTCCGGGGTTTGTTTTCCAGTCTTATTGGTTTTGAAGATTGGATGGAAACTAGACAAAGCTCGAAAGAGTCCAAAACCTGAACTAAAAGTATATGTAACCAGATTTATACATGATCATCTAGTAGTATATTCAACCCAAATAGTTATTTGATATTCCAATTTCCTGCTCTATTCATGTTTATTACTGAACCTATGAAAAAACCACAGCGTCTTGGATATCAAGTTTCCATGATTTCTGGTTTTTCTTCCATGAAGGACCGTCTGTTAATCAAATTGCTAGAAGCAAAAAGAAATCGTGACTAAAATTGGAACAATTCCACCCACTCTGAGAATGGAAGTGCTATGCGTATTTATTTACGGAATAAACAAAACGGAAGGTGTTTTAGAAGACGTTTTGGAGCATACGATGAATAGGGAAGATAGATCAAAATAGAGATTGAAAAAAAGAGAAAAGGAAAAAGAGTAAAAAGATTTCTTGTTACAAATAGAAATTGAGGTCAAACAACATTTGGAAATAGAAAAAAGAATTAATGAATCAGAGTTTCCAAAGTTTCAAGTTTTTTGTGATTATGAAGAAATTAATTTTGAATATCTCTAGACTTGAATGGGAACACTGAAGCCTTTTCAAAAATATATTAAAGATAAATTCAAAAAGCAGTACTTTCTGTTAAAGGAACTTGACATGTTAAATATCAGGTGTAAGATTCCATCAAGTAGGTTATCTGAGTTCCTAGATTTTCAGCATTTTTCGACGCTAAAAATCATTAAAATCGGGCGATTTTGAGCCGAGATACAGCGATTTGGAGTTGCGACGCAGAGAAACGAGAGTGATCTCGCTGTCTGCGTCTCTCTACCAACTTTAAAGACTCATAACTGACTTCAACGTTGACCAAAATGAATAAATACAATTTTTCTGGATTATTGAAATCTCGAAATTCATTCGAAACTGCGACACTTCGAAACCAGTCATTTCAAAACCGGTTAATTCGAAACCGTGGTAGCACAGACTAATGGATAAATTTCAGACTTTAAAAAACTATTTTAGGGTTTTCAAATATGTTTTTTCTGATAGAACACATTCTGAAACTCGCGAAATTCAAAAAATAAATGTTTGAAAAATTTAAAATTTGGGTTTCTCCGGATTTCCGAATGTGCTCTTTCAGAAAAAAATATATTTGAAACCTTTAATTGTTCTTGAAGTCTGAAATTTATTTTATCCATTAGTCTGTATTATTATTACACGGTTTCGAAATGGCCGGTTTTGAAATGACTGGTTTCGAAGTGTCGCAGTTTTGAAGTGACTCGGAGCTCGAAGCTCTAGTCTGTTTTTAAGTTTTTGCAAGACCCACTTCCAGAATCTTTCAAAATTTAAAGTTTTCCCAGAAAACAGTATTTTTTTATACTTTCCTATCTGTGCCGTTAACTTTAGCTACAACGTCATCTTCACGGAACAACAATTGTCTTAAAATGGAAGAAAAGCTAAAAAAGAAATTTTCAGGCCTAGATGCAAAGGGAAAAAAACAAACAAGTTAGGTTGGTATGTGAGAAGCCACAAAAAACTTTCTTCCTTTCTATTTTCTATTCCATTTCCTTTTTTCTCACTTAATCCCCCAATTCAAATTGGTATTCATTTTAAGTGAGTTCTCCAGGCGCTTCTTTGGTTCTTTTGAAAATAAAAAAAGAAAAGAAAAGAGCCCCAACAGATGGATAGGATTACGGTAAGGAAAATGCGTCACGAAGATCTTAAAGTTGGGGGAATAAATTGGATGGGATGAACCCTTCTCTTCAGAAGACGTCATCTGCAAACTCTGCAATTCTGGAAGGAAAAACAAAAGAAAGATAGAGAGACCGAGGAATCAAAAAGACAGATAATGAACATTATTTCGGATAAGAAGAAGAGAAACGAAGAGCATGAATAAAACATTGGTAACGGCAAGGGCCTTTGCTAACGGCAAGGGTAGGGTGATAAAAAAGTTATTGAGCATTACTCTATCCTCTTCTTTTACTTTTTTAAATAATTCTACGAAGTAGATGAGAATTAGTCGAGAGCCAGAGTCTCTGGTTAGAAGGGTCGGGTTTAATTGGGAGGAGGTTTCCTGGAAGACCAATTCGTAGATCATATGGATTTGAGTTATTTAGATGAAGAAGAGGAAGTGTGGGTGGAGGAACGGATCACTGGAAAGTAGAGAGGATGAAGTGGAGGAATATTGTTAAGTTTGGATGGAGAATCTGTGTTTTGAAGCTTGAGATTTTTCAAAATGTGATTTTAAAAAAATAGAAAAAAACGAATTGTTTTCGTCAATTACTGTGTCAAAAAGATTAAAGTTCAAAATAGTTTACTTTGGGTGTATGGCAAGGCTGTGCAAAATTGCGGCCGGTCGCGGCCACGGCCAGCCGCGGCGTTTTTTGATATCGAGGCCGGCTGCGGCTTTTGTGTGAAAGCCGTAAAAAGCCGCGCTAGCCTATGAAAACGCGTGACGGGAAAATCAAATAGTTTTTGAAGAATTTATTTATTTCTTGTCCTACTTTTCAAAAAAAAAATCTACATTTCTCATGAAACATTTTATTTAGAACGCCGTGAAAAGCAGCACGGCTAGCCTGGGCCGGCCGCGGCTTTTTCAAATATTTTTTCTGAAGCCGCGGCCGGCCGTGGCACAGCCTTGATGTATGGAAAACTACCTTGATTCCTGTAATAGAAGGGCCCCACACCGTCAACTTTGATCCCATATATCTCGGTTCCTGTGAAAGATATCAAAAAGTATCAATTGATAAAATGTAGGTGATATTATGATAAATAAGTTGTCAGTTGCCAACTTTTTCATATCTCTGACAGGAACCGAGATAAGTTGGCTCAAAGTCAAAAGTTAGAAGGTTTTTAAATACATGTTTTACTGTAAGTTTTGATGGAGAACCTAGGGGCTTTGAAACTGTTGTATTTCAATCTTCTGATAGTGAGTTCTAGATTTTTCAAAAAAAATGGAGATTTTTAAGAAGTAGAAAAAAGGAAACTGTTTTTGATAATTACTGTGCCAAAATGTGTTAAAATTTACATTTTTCTAGTTCAAAATAGTCAACTCTGAGTGTCTGGAAAACTACCGTACACACTTTAATAGAAGGCCGCCTAGATCGCCAACTTTGAGCCCATATTTCAAATTCGAAAATTTCTAACAAGAAAAAAAACCAAATTTGGAAAAAAAGCGCTTTTTTCAAGCTTAAAAATGAATTGAGAACCAAGACTTGAGACATTTCTATTTCATAATACCACCCACTTTAAAATCACTTAGAAACCCTACTAGACAACTTTTCGAAACACATTTCGATCCATCAAAAAACCACAAAGTTAGAAATATTACGAAACGAAGTTATGAAAAAGAGCTTCAAGGCTTTTTTCAAACTGAAATTCTATGATTCTCTTCTGAGACAGCACACGCTTGATGGAACTTGAAAATGACAGACAATATGCGACAAGTTGCGATATTTCCTTAGAAATATATGAAAAAGGGGTTCTTCGTAATTGGAAAAAAAGAAAAGGAAGAAGAAAAAGAATAAGGTACTTCTTAGTATATTTTTCCGAGAAGGAAGAGGAAACGAACGACATCTGTCCCATATGGGGGTTCCATTACTATTTTTGGTTTTTTGATTGACATGGTAACAACGTATGTAGCGTGGACCAAACTTAGAAGACGTTCATCTAGGATTCTAGATTTTCATTCAGAAGTTAACAAATCCGAAAATTCGGAAGTCGAGAAATTCAAAATTTGTGAAAACCGAAAATTCAGAAATTCAGAAATTCGGAAATTCAAAACTTGGAAATGCATAAATTCGGAAAATCATTAAATCAGAAATTTGAATATTCAGATATTCAGAGGTTCCGAAATTCTGAAATTTGGAAACTGTGAAGTTACTGGGATTCTGAGATTTTCAGATTTTGAAATTCTGAGATTCTGCGATTCCGAGATTCTGACAATGAGATTCTGAATTTGTGAAATTTCGAAATACAGAAATTCAGAAATTCGAAAATTCGAACATTCTGAAATTAGTTAAGTCAAAAATTCTGAAAATCGAAAATTGAAGAATTCAGAAATTCGGAAATTCGAGTTTTAGAAATTCGGAAATTTGAACATTTGAAAAGTATTGAACTTGACAATTCAAAAATTCTGAAATTTGGAAATTCGAAAATCAGAATTCAGTAATTTGAAAATTCGGAAATTCAGAAACTCAGAATTCAGAAACTAAGAAATTCAGAATTTCTAAAATTCCAGAAATTCAGAAATTCAGAAATTCGAGAATTCACTTTTACAGAATCTACTAACAGAAGTGGTGGTGTAGGCAATAAATTAACTGCGTCATTCTTGCACCTAATCCTACGTTTTCTCTATTTCTGATGATGATGTTTCCAAAGTATGGACGGAAAAAAGAAAAAAAAGTGCCTCCAGTTTCTGCGCAGTGAGACTCTAAGGACCTTCGGAACACGCGATCATAAGTGAACGACTTGTAAGAGTCGATAAGTGGGGTGAAGACCCCATGAGACATGGAAGGCGAAGGGACCGCCCAAAGTTTCATTCTTCTTTTCTGAGAGTTTTGTGGAGAACTATGTCGATAGAAAAAACACTCGGAGCTACTGCTCACAGGAGACTCTGAATGTAAAAAGAAAAAGCAGAAGCCACGTCATTATGCGGCGACGAATGGGATGTGAAACCGATTGGGGATCAGAGACGACTAGTGGGAGTTGCAAAGTGTGATGTTCGTTTCGGAAAAAAATCGAAAAGTTTCTGAAAAAAATTGTTTCCTTTAATGACAACATTGTGTCGAGTGCAGACAATTCCTTTTGACGTAAGTCACCACCGACCAACTTGTCAGATCCATTTGTTTAAGTTTTTAAAGACATTTACAACAAGGCTATTACAGTAGAATGATAGTATTAAAGGCTAAATAGGTCATACACGCATCGGAATGATATGGAAAATCATGGAAGTAATCGGGATGAGAGGTAGAAAAGCTAATGGGAGCTCAAGTATACAAAATGTTCAAAAAAAGTTATCATGAGAGATGAATAATATCGAATGACTGTACAGGGATGTGACAAATGGGGCACAATAATGGAATTTGCTTCTGGAAGGCATCGTTGCACTTTTCGCAGAGACAGAAATGATTGCACGGACGAAGAAGGACTTGCTTGTCGGCTAGCTTACACAGATAGCATTGAAGACGTGTTTCGTTGAGCGACTCTTCAATTGATCTGCAAATGACACATTTATTGTGTGGAGGAGTGAAGGAATTTAATGGATTTGGTTCAGAATGTTCGTCATTCACCTACTTGATACTCTTCTTCGATGGCTTCGGACCATGGAGAGCTTCGACGGTGCGGCGGATCGGAGCAGCTCTGAAAAAATCAATAAATCTAGAAGAGTTGACAAAAAAGTGGGTCGCTTACCTGCTATCCACTTTCTCGATGAACCCAAGAATAAAGTTTATTGGATGAAGAAGCACATTGACGATTTTCGTGACGAAATGTACCTGAACTCAAAAAAACATCGCATTCATTAGCAAAGCATAAGATTTAAATACCTGAGGAAAAATGAATCCAACAGTTGTGTACACTATTGAAACGGCATACGGAAGAACCGTGTAGAGAACGTAGCTGATAAAGCTTTCTCGTGGTGTTGATGAGAGTCTTCGGTACACATAAATCACAATTAACGTTGTGGACACAAAAAGGAATAGGGATAGGGAGGAAAATACCGGAAAGTTTGTGAAAAACCAATTTGTTATTCGCAGTGGAATTGTGACGAAGTAGAAAACAGGATAGATGAGCTTGAAAATGTAGTCGAATGCCACTCGAGATGCTCGGAGAGTCTCATCTTGTTCTTCTTCGTGAATTTCAGACATTTTTGGATTTCGAAAACCTCGAAATTCGCTGGAATTCGGTGAATATTCAGTGAAAGTTGTGAAAAAGTTGTGAAATTTTTGCGAAATTTTTCCAGATGGTCGCGAAATCTCGTAGTTGGCCTAAGAGACCAAACACCGTGTAGTCCACTCGGACAAGAGAGGTTGTCTATTTTTCAAGGAAAATATTGTTCTTCATCTATTTTGTTGACCTAATTCTTGTTATTTTTAAAGAAAAATGACATCATCCAAACCAGACAGTGTTCTTGTCTGGATGGCCAACCGTGGTAGCTACGTGGAAAGCATGCCAGGAACGATTCTTCGAATCAAAAACGCATCGAAATTCGGAGAGAATCTTTACGGATTCAAAGACCAGCCAGGAGATCTTGTCGACATTCAATGGGAGTCTCTATTTAAACTGAGACCAACACTGGTGGAAATTGATTTTGGGAGAAATCCCTGCGATTCGCTGGTCAAGGTGCTTGAGGAGAATTATGAGGATGAACAAGTGAGAGCTAAAAATTTTCTGGCGCGGAAAACAAATTTTAATTTCAGATTCGCGAATTTTTCAAAAATGTGAAAGCAATGTCTCTGCACATGACCGATATTTCTTCAGAAAATCTGTTGAAATTGATGAAAAAATTCACTCTTCTTGCCGCGTTTTCCTTCTCTGAAACCAAATTCCAAAAGCCAGAATGGGCGGAAATTCTGAAGCGATTGGCAGAGCTGAATCTACGTGGAATCGAACTAGCTGATAATATTCTAGAAGAAGTCGTGCAGAATTTGGATGTATCTCTGATGAAGTTGTCTGGAAATCCAGGTGTTAACGTGAATGAATTCAAAAAAGGAATCGAATTTGTGACTGTGAAGGTGCTTGCAGTTCAGGAATTGCAATTTCTGGGAGAGACCGATGCTGAAGAGTTACTTGAAGTTCTGCCACAGTCGTAAGTTTTTTGAATCTGTCACCTTTCATTTAAATGCATTATTTCTCAGGTTCCCACGACTTCAAACTCTCATCTGGGATTGGAACGTAGTAGATCCAGAGCTCAACTTTGACGATCGAACTAAAAATATTCTGAAGCAACTTCTCAGCGTCCACGAAAAGCTGAACCTTGGAGCACTGGCAGTTGTTGCCTATACACCTAATCCGGATACAAAGGCATCAATGGCAGAAGTTGCAAGAACGCTGAAAGTAGCCATAAAGGATGTTCAACTACACCAGTTTGCCACGAAAGGGCTCTCCGATGGAATGGCTAATTTCTCACTGATAGTGGCTGGAAACAACGAGAAAGTTATCAAGGAGCTCATTGAAATGTATATGGTTGATCGGTCGACAATGCCACCGATGGGGTGAGAAGTTCTGAAGGCTTGGCTTATAAAATGTTGGATTTTTTAGAAAACTTCTTCGGCTCTGTGAGGAGGATATTGTCCCAATTTATCCGGCAATCACAATGGACTTTGGAGGATTCGACAAGGCTCGTATTCGTCAATTGTACACGAGTCCGTCTGATTAGATTCTTCTCAGTTTTTGTTAACCAATTTTGTTGATTTTTTGTTTCTTTGATCGCTTTTTTTCTCAAAAATTCTTATTTACACATAAGCAATGATGGCAAGAGATTTCTATTATAACTACAGGCAGGCACAGGGAAGCTTTCTTTTTAGGCACGGGATACTTCACTAATAACGCAATTCTTGAATGGTTTCCAACCCCATGGTTTCTCGAGTCGTCCACGAAGTCCACGATGAAGACGATCACTCATGACGGCCAAAAATTCAGGGTAGGAAAGTGTCCCATCGTTATTCTCATCAAAGATTCGAAATATCATCGAAACAACCACCGGATCCAATTCTTTCCCAATTGTACATCCAACAGCTCTAGCGAATTCGGGCTCAGAGACTGGTACATTGCTGTTGACATACAGACGAACGGCACTTTGAAATTCTGCCAAGTTGTTGAGGAATCGACTGAATGTTGCCCATTGGTGCAGAGTGATTCCTTGCTCATCATCTGAAGACTTTTCCTGCACTCTTTGGAGGTATTTGTGGTAGTCGTCGAAGTTGACGATACTGTATCGGAGTATGAGACGAGCGAAATCCACAGGAGATATGGTGCTCTTTCCACGCGCGAATTCGTAGAACTCGATTTCCATAAGCTCCTCTTGCAAATTCTCATAGAACCTGAATCAGTCATATTCGGGTTAATATTTTTCAGTTCCAGATGTACAACTTACTGTTGGAACTCGTCGAAACTCAATGTGGCGTTACCTCTCAATCCGAACAAATGGAGAAGCAGTGTGGTGTCTTGCTTGCGGACTTCTTCTTCGCTTTTCTGAAAAATCAATTATCAGTATTAACAAATTGTTTAATTGGAAGAATGCATGAACATGAACGAGTCGGGTGCCTGAAAGTGTCGCGGCTTTGGAAGCGAACATTCGAGCGATCTGGAAAAAGTGTTGGGAGAAAGTTTTGAAAAACGAACACCAGGCTAAATTAGTTGGAGAGAAGTGGGTAGAGAATAGGAAAAGGAGAAGCGCGATATTCGACAACAAACAGGCAGGGAACAGATTGTGACAGTTACTGTAAAAACTCTAATAGAAGGGCACCCAGACCGCCAACTTTGAGCCAAAATATCTTGGTTCCTGTGAAAGATATCAAGATGTGCTCAACTAACAAAACGTTCATCATGATATCAAAAGAATTTTGTTAGTTGACCACTTATTGATATCTCTCACAGGAACTGAGATATATGGGCTCAAAGTTGACGGTTGGGGTGCCCTTCTATTAGAGTGTTTATGGTATTCCATTCATAGCTGTCACAATCTCAAGGATAAAAAGAATTACTATCCACGTCCTCTTTATCATGCAAACTTCCTGTGGTTTCAAATTGTTCTTACAGTGAACATAACGGCATACGAATCAGCTCCAGTAAACAATCGATCGGCTCCGATTCTGCTAACAGCAAAGTGATAATCGCCGGCGTCGAGTTGGCAAGACTAGAAACAACAGAGAAAAAGATAGATAAAGGTGAAAAGTTAAGCTTTTTAGCGTTGTGATGAGGGGTTGGTTTTGCAAACGCTTACATCTTGTACATCCTCGACTTCTCCGGATTTCGGTTGCACACGTGTCGTTGAGCGAAGTGAAGACGTTAGACTACGAATCTAAATTTCACGAGATTCTAAACTAAATATACGGTATATAGGGAAGGCAAAAAATAGAGATATTTCGGTATTTTTTATTAGATAGGAAAAATGAAAACTAGGGGAATGAATTCAGTAGTAAATAAGGGAAAGCTTCAGAATGTTTTTTTTTAAGAGAAGTTCAAATTTTTTTGAATAAACTAACTAAAATAAAACCTAAACAGCGGGATGCAAAATGCAAAACCTAAAATGATAACGCGTGCAAGGTATATTCTTAAAACTGAAATTGGGGATTTTAAGCATATTTCAACTGCATTCATTTTCAATACAAAAGCAATCAGTCAATCAATTACAGTAAAACCCGGAATAGAAGGGTTCCCTCACTTTGAAATTTGAGCCAATTTATCTCGGTTTCTATCAAAGAGATGAAGCAATTGTCAACTAATAACCTGTTCATCAGAATATCACAAAAACTTTATCAGTTGACATATTTTCGACATCTTGCATAGGAACCGAGATAAATGAGTTCAAACTTGACAGTGTGGGGGCCCTTCTAATACAGGTATTCCGGTATACATATCAAATCACAGTTAATCAAGGGATGTAGCATTACGAAATTTCAGTTAACTCACGCCTTTCATAGAGATTTTTAATTGATTTTCACACAAAAGCAAGCAAATATCGCACTTCTCTTTTTTACTCATTTTCTCAAAATTACCGAAATTAAGACTCACCAGCATGAATTCATCACGATCTATATTACCGTTATCATCTTCGTCAAACATCAAGAATGCGATACGAAACGCCGATTTAGATTCTGAAAGCTATTGAGACTTCGCTAAAATGGTACCGAACTCTCTTACTAGTCAACAGGGTCAGTAGAAATATGTATTCCGAGTAGGAAATTATTCCACTCTGATCCATAGTTCGGAAAAAGTGTTTGCTGCCACTTCGGAACGGAGGCGTCTTCTTGAGTATTCGATTGATATCCTTCTCCTTCAGAACTCGTCGATAGACACGTTCTCTTGGAGCATCCAAAGTCAACGAATCAATGAAATCCATCGGGCTCATGTAGATAACATCGTCATATTCAACGGAAGCGAATTGAAGGAATCGAAGTTCTCGTTTTGTGAGCTTATGGTCAGTTTGAACATTGTGTCGGGATGCATCATCGGGGCCATCTGAAATACTTGAAAACTGAAATATTCTGAAGAAGGAAAAGAAAACAAACCTAAAATACCAGTCTTTGCTGTATTAATCAATTGGTAAGCCCCAATTGAAACTCCTATTCCAGTAGCTGCAATCGCTGCTAGACTCCTGCTACTCCAAAGAATCGTGGAGCGAGCCACGATTCTTTGAGTCAGAATCTGATGTCGTTGCTTCGGTGAAAAAGCCCAGAGTCTAGAGAACGCCCGTTTCATCGATTGGCCTGAAATATGTTCTGTGAAATGTCAGGTGTTTTCGTTTCGAGCGTAATACGAAAAAAAAACAAGTTCCTTCCTCTCCCCTTTTCCCTTTACACTACATTGTTTGTTCTCTCGTTTCTTTAGATTTTTAGCAAGTTCTTAAAAGCCCAAATTCTTAATATTGCGATTAAGTACTGGTATCAAACAAGCGTGAAGTGATAAGAACAACTTGAGTCTGCAGCCATAAAGTTTTTAGAGCTTGGGTGTCGAAACAAGCAGTTGTCATGTGCCATAGACATTGATATTTAATATGGGAAATGAAATTGACACAGTTAAGTGAAATATTTTGGTAGAAGTCCCAAAAATGAACCGGAAATCAACAATATCGGAAAATAATCGCTTTGTTCGAGAGAAGTACACGAGAGGAATTTTCTGGAGTTTTCTCGGCCGCCGCTCCCTCAAAAGCGCGCGGTTTCAAATTCAAAGGGAGGTGCCACTAGACTTGTTTACACCCGTACTTCTCCTTGTTTCCGCTAGTGTGTGTAAGCAAACTTCAATGACGATGGGTGGTTGGAATGCACCGATAAGGAGTCGTTATCTGAAACTCAATAGAGATTGGCACGTCCTCGAGGAGTCGGCCAAATAATAATACATACACACCCCTTTTTCTCATTTGCTGAACAAAACTCTACTTTTAAAAAAGTGAGCTGAAATGTCTCGTAGAGGAACTTCTGATAGCGACGGCGAGATTCATCCACTTCCACGTCATCATGATATACCTCAATATGATATGGTTGATGTAAGTTTTAATACCGTATTTCCAACCATGTCGTCAAATTTGGGCTCAATTATCTCGATTCCTGTTAAATATTTCAAAAAGTTGTCAACTGATAAATTATTTATCATAATATCACCAATACTTCATCAGTTAACAAATCTTTGATATCTTTCACAGGAACAAAGATAATTGAGCTCAAAGTTGTTACTGTAAGAGTATAATAATTCAGGACATCGAAGATCTGGAGAACATCACAGAAGTGGAAGTCAAGTCGAACCGAGGATCTACAGTACAATCCGCTCGTCCACACGTGACTATCAAACAGGTTAGGGCTGAAAATTTATGTCTGTTACTTGTTTGGAGAATTGTAGGATGAGGTGGACGATATAGGAGAGCGGCAGGTTACTGTAATTGAAATTGCATCCCAGCGAGGATCCTCGAGAAGAGTGGCTCCGAAGAAAGTGAGATTTGTGATCCGCGAAAAAGAATCTTTGAAAAAAAAAATCAAAATTCCAGGAAGTTGCTCCATCTATACCACTCCCAGAGCATCCAGCTCAACAGTCTTCTCCTCCTCCTCCACCGCAACCACAGAAGACAAGGTAATACATTTAACTTTGAGTTAATTTATCTCGGTTCTTGTGAGAGATATGGAAAAGTTGTCAACTGATGAATTGTTTATCATAATATCAGAAACATTTTATCAGTTGACAACTTTTTTATATCTCTTATGGGAGCTGAGATAATTGAGCTCAAACTTGACTGTCTAGGTTTGCTGATTGAACGGTAAATGTTTAGTATGTGTTTTGCTTACTTGACAGGTTAAACTTCTTTTTTAGGTTTTTGGAAAACAAGGTCAATGTTAGAAATGCAATAGTCTCAATTGGCTAAAAGCCTTTTAACATCCCATCTCTTTAAATTCATCTAAAACTCCTAGGACGTATTGTTTCCCACAACATGTTCTATTTTTATCATCAAAAGCTCCAAAGTTTATTGTTGCAAAACTTTCTGATTGAAATTTCATCCTATCTTTTATCGACAATTTTTTCCTTCTCTCAAAGTTTTATTATATTTTTCTGAAAAATTTTCAACAGTATTTCTTGTAATAGAAGCCCAACTTCGAGCTCAAATATCTCGATTCCTGTGCAAGGTATTAAAAATGTGTCAACAGATAAAATATTGGTGAATTTGTGATAAGTAATTTGTCAGTTAACACATTTTAGTTATCACTTATAGGGACCGAGATAATTGAACTCAAAGTAGATGGATTTTTGGGCTTCTAGAAATACGGCATTATATATTGCCTATAGGCTAGTTTCTTCCTTCAGTCGTTCCAATATGAAAAATTGTCAACGGAAAAATTGTTTACCATAATATCACAAGCATTTTATCAGTTGACACATTTTTGATATTTTTTATAGGAGCTGAGATAACTGAGCTCAAATTTAACGGTGTATGGAAAATTGAGTCGATTATTACTTTCACCAAGGCTGTGCCAAATGCGGCCGCGGCCGGCCGCGGCCGAGGCCGTGGCTACTTTGCCGTGGACCAATCCGGCCGTTCTTGCAAGAATAAGCTGAGCTACCCAGGTACTACTAGGGCCGCTAGGCCGCCGTGCGCTACCTATATCAGAAGTATCCTTTTTTGAAGTGCCGCGGCCGTTCTGGCACAGCCTTGACTTTCACCCTTTTCTAGATCCCAAAAACCCGAGAACCCCGAAATGGCATTCGACATTGGAGCACACAACATTGCTCCAGTTCTAGTTCATAAAATGAATATGGATGATCGAGATCCAACCGATGCCGTGCAGTATTTGAATGTTAGTTGCTTCTTGGAACCCCTCAATTCATACAAAAATTTTCAGACAACATTCTTTGAAGTTTTCGCAGAGCCCAGTGAACAATACCATAGTATTGCATGTGTTTGGACATTGTCTTTCAAGGTATGTTCTTCAATGCGAAATCTAATTTTCCAAATTTTCCAATTTTCAGATTTTCGAAATCGTCAGAATCTACAGTTACAAGATTCTAACACTCATCTTTGGATTGCTTATCGCTCTACTCGGTGGATTCTTCTTTGCTCTATTTGCATTCCTGAATATTTGGATTGTCAGAGTAAGAAGAATTAAAATAATTTTTCTGATGTACTTTTTTTCATTTTCAGCCACTCCTGATTCTTACTCGCATGGCATTGTCTCAAATCGTTTTGGTTTGGCCAATGTTCCTGATTTACATCGTCCGCCCATTCTTCTACTCCGTCGGTGCCATTTTCTCCACAGCACGTCTTCATACATCTCGTGGAGAACAAGTGACAGAAGTATGGGAGAAGCATATACACCATGTGTGACTTTGGAAAACTTTGATATCTGATTTTATTTATCTTGATTCTTAATAAAACGTTTTTATCTCGAAGACTTTTCAAAACTTTACAGAGTATGGAGTGCATACCAGTGGTGAGCGGAATTCCGGTTTCCGTTTTCCGTCTTCCGTGGATTGTTTAGTTGCGTCCTCCTGCTTCCGTCCGGAAAAATTTGTTCCGTCTTCCGTGAAGCGACATTGTATTTCCGCTCAACGCTGGTGCATACCATACATAGAGCCAATTTTTGGGATATGTATTTAATTTTTTTTTTAGAATTTTCGAAATTACGAATTTCAAAATCTGTGTGTTTCATAAATTCATAAAGTCAGAAGTTACAGAATATTTAAATTCTGAGATACTGATTTTCTTAATTCCAGAATTACCAACTTGGAGAATTCAAGAGTTTGAGAATTTCGGTAATTATTTGGATTTTTGTCTTCCATCGGAATGCTGTTGTAGCTGTTATAGCCAATGTCATGTTTGTAACCGTATAATTTAAAAAAATTTAAATACAGAATTCAACAAATAATAATTGTCAATGACCTATTTGCGAACCAAACTCCGCAAGACTGTGAACGCCCCCCCCCCCTCATTGTTCTTTTTTCTGTACCATTCGCACCTGGAGTAATCAATAGCCGATCGATTCCCCATCTATTACCGTTGCACATTCAAAAGTGTCCCTTCTTCGATTCCTTCCCGCGTCTAGTTCTCATTGATTTTCTTCGACGTACCTCTGAATATTTCGCCTAGCTCTTTTAAATGTTTTGGATTCATTGGATTCGGGTTTGTTTCATTTTTATTTTCGAACTTCCAAGACTGATTACCCACAAGGTATTCTGGAGAAACAAAAACACAAAATTGCAAATTCCGAAACAAGCTCAACGTTTGGGTTACCCATCAGTTGTTTCAATATTTCAGAATCTTTCAAAAGAAAAGAGGTAGGATAGGTCTTTAAAGTTCATAGTTCTCAAAGAATTTTTATAGAGACCAACTTGCGGACAAGTGTCCATTTTTGAATGAACTTGATAATCGGATACCGTATCATTGGGATTGCAAAGGACACATTGTGTTCGATTTATTCCTCAAGAGCTGGAAATTGCGTGACTCAATCACTATTATAGAATATCACCTGTACAGTTTTTTCTTCACTACCATGCTCCTACCTTTGGAATTTCGAGAGTGGCTTAGAAGTAAATTGGACCATGACGATGAAACAGATATCAACGGTGACAGCAATTCCCTTTTAAATCGCGTTGGTACTGTGATTAACTACTATTTTGTCGAGGTATTGAATCAGATTTCTAATATTTCTGCTCATCTTTCTATTTCAGTTTATTGATGATCCTTATATTCTTAGCACTACAGTATTATTGATAATAAACAACTTAATAGTTAACATTTACATTGATGACGATTATGTTTCAAAGTTTTTCGAAAATTTGGAAAAGTCAAAAATTAGAAATGTTGACTTCAATTTGGAAACGATGCCTGATTTTATGAATGACGAGGAGCTTCTGCAAACAGTTTTTGAAGACATGACGGTAAGTCTCTCATCTGAGAAATTAATCCAAACTTGGACTATTTTATAGAAAGTAACAGTGCAAAATGTCAGAGTTTTTGCGCACATGGTGCCAACTGCGTCTTTGCAAAGACTTTGGACCATGAAAGCACAGACAATGGAACTTCGTGACGAGTTCGCAAGTGGGCCACGATTCTTACAGGTCTGTGAAGACTTGAGATCTGGGAAAGTACCGTTCAACCTATTCCGGTATACTGGATATCTCCGAATGCCTGCAGATCAATTCGTTGGTTTTTGGAATAAAGTGAAAGAGAGAGTAGGATTTGGAATTGATGACGACGTTAGAGTGAATGGGTAGGTGTGAACCATTTTTCTAAATTTTGTTAGAGTAATTTTGTCTGTTTTCAGAAACTCAATTCATTTCAAAACGAGCGATGGTGATCTCGGGATCAAACTGAGCATGAAAAAACTGCTATTCCCCTCAAATTGCTATCAGCTTTCCGTAAAAATGGGAAGAGAAGAAGATGTGGGTTACATTTTTCGAAGTAAATTTACCTATTTCAGTTTTTTCAGAACTCCTGGAAATTCCAACTGCCAGCAACTGTGAGCTGCTTTCTTCCAAAGATTAAAAGAACTATAAATGATCTTCTTTATTCCAACGTTATACAGATTAGCATTGTTGTACCTTTGGTAACCTTCCCTATCGTTTTTCTTCTTTTTGATGTACTTATCGCTAGTTATATAATGGTTCTCATTATCACGGCACTTCTCGTTATTTGTGTCGCTGCTTTTTCAATTACTATGATGCTCGTTCTAGCAGAATGGAATTGATTTATGGGTTTTATTGTTAAAGTTTTCGTTTTTGACATAATAAACAGATTTAATATACCGTATTTTCTCTAATAGAAGCCCATCTCCATTTGAAGCCCACCTCTAATAGAAGCCCACTCCCTGGCTGTGCAGTTCGGCTTCTCGGTTATTACTGACCTATTCTTTTCTTGATTTTCTGATAATTTCCGTTAATTGTAGTAGTTCTTTGAATATTTCATTTCAGTTAAGAGCCAAAAACCCTCTAGTTTAAGCTGTTTTTCTAATCGACGTCCACCAAAAATAGGAGGTTGAAAAATAGAAGCCCATGGGCTTCAATTAGAGGAAATACGGTATACAGGGTGGCTATTAAATATTGACACCGATTCAAGCCTTCATAACTCTCCGAAAACTTGATGAAGAACTTCAAAATTTTGGATTAAAAAATTTCAGACGCACAAAATTTATAACAATGCAGAAGTTTTTGATTCCACTTCTTTTCACTCCGACGACAGCCGTCAGAGGCTTCGGAAAGGAGGCTACGGCGGCACGGTGCTAGTTTTAGCCTAATGGTGCCCATATCTTCTGAAGGGGGTTCATCAGAAATGTGGCATTTTGTATTTTCATCAACAAACTGTCTGGGTCCAATGTCCCAAGATTGAATAATTTTTTGGATTCAAGTCTGAGAAGAAAGCGACCCATTCTTTTGCCTAGTTCAACACCAGGTAATTGAGTTTGAACCACCCCTGGGTGTCATTGGCACTGTAAACCGTGGCTCAATCTTGTCGGAACTTCCAATATTATTTTTTCGAGTAAGATTGAGGTTATTTTAAAATTTTGATAACTTAGATTTGTTTCATAATTGATTTTGGTTCGAAAATTGAGGAAAACAAAGGATTTTTCACAATTCTCACAAGGGAAGCCTTCCATATGTTACCCGGGGATTCTGATGAAACTTATGCCAAACGGTAGTACACAAGCTAACTAGAACAACCACAAAGATATAGCTGCCCGTTTGAAGGTCTGTTGAAATGACGGGACATTTTATGATTTTATGATGAGTTTGGAGTCGGTACCCTTCGAGCGACCATAACTTTGCTCATTTTTATGCTAGACCTTCAAACTTTTTTTTATTCAAAAGGTGAGGAATTGACACGCATTAAAATTAATTGCACTCATGTTCCATCTTTGAAAGGAAGTCCAGGAAAATAGAAAATGTGCAAATTTCGAGTTCCAACGAATTCAAAAAATACCAATTTTTGAAAAAACGTCTCCGGGAGACCATGTCTATCAGATTTCTCAAGACGAGTAACGTACACATACATGTTCAAATATAGGTCGAGCCCTTGAGTTACGAGACTTATTTCAATTTTTTTCCAAAAAAATGTTGAATACATGAAATTTTGTTGAAATTTTTTTCCAAATTTCTAAAGTTTTCTTTTGTGTTTCTGAACATTATTTTGCCGCCTTTTTTTATTTTCACTTGATTCTTATAATTTTTCAAAACTTTTTTTTCAACAAAAATGCATGTATAGGAGTACATGAATTCAACATTTTTTTGGGAAAAAATTGAAATAAGTCTCGTAACTCAAGGGCTCGACCTATATTTGAACATGTATGTGTACGTTACTCGTCTTGAGAAATCTGATAGACATGGTCTCCCGGAGACGTTTTTTCAAAAATTGGCATTTTTTGAATTCGTTGGAACTCGAAATTTGCACATTTTCTATTTTCCTGGACATCCTTTCAAAGATGGAACATGAGTGCAATTAATTTTAATGCGTGTCAATTCCTCACCTTTTGAATTAAAAAAAGTTTGAAGGTCTAGCATAAAAATGAGCAAAGTTATGGTCGCTCGAAGGGTACCGACTCCAAACTCGCGAAAAATCATAAAATGTCCCGTCATTTCAACAGACCTTCAAACGGGCAGTTATAATTTTGTGGTTGTTCTAGTTAGCTTGTGTACTACCGTTTGGCATAGGTTTCATCAGAATCCCCGGGTAACATATGGAAGGATTACCTTGTCAGTGTTTCCATCAAAGATCAGAAAGCGAAAATGTATTCGAAATTTTTCATTACTGGCATACAGATGACATATCTTTGAATATAATTCTGCCATTTCGAGGGACCTTGTTGCCATCGACTGTAAAAGTTATCACCCGAAAATAGTGTCCTCGTGAGAGAGTTTAGGCCGTGCCGCTTAGAAAATTTCAGGCTTTTTGAGACACAAATCTCTCATGTTCCCCTCTCAGAGAACTCATTTGGTGTTTTTAGAAAGGCCAGAAGTTGTTCTTTTCTGAAGATAATTTTCACCAAGTTTCGGGTCATTTTTAAGTCAGCAGCGAGCTTTCTGTGACTCTCGTCTGAATTTCAGCAAATCCTCTTTTTCACGACTATAGCGATGTTATCTGATGTCACAGATACCCCACAAACAGTCATTAAATGACCCACGCCAGTGTGAATGAGAAAAATTTAATTGGCGGTGGTTACCTTCAATTGAACCGCTAATGACAAAAAAGGGGTTGGAAAATGAGCCGTCATTTCCTTCAGAAACAAAGATATGTCATGAAATTTTGCAGGAATATTGACACTGAGTAGAGGAACGAGAAAAATATAAAAGAAACTGAATTAGTGCGCTTGCTGGGTCCCATACCTGGATCGCAAGTTTGGTGTCAATAATTAAAAGCCACACTGTATTTTTAGTTTTGTAGAAGTACATACATCTTGTATTCATGGAAAGCTAGATCAGCAAAGCCACTTCATCATATCATTTTAATAAAAATTTCGAGCTTACCGCACATTTACCTGGACTGATAAAAACGGAAGCACGAAAATTGGTAGAAATATAATTTCACGTTTGATTCATAGATCCCTGAAGTCTAGGTATTGTTATGATTGTCCAAAGATGAACGGGGAATGTTTCTTGTGATTCTAAAGAGGTGAAGGAACTTGGACAAGCGCTAACTCTGCTCAAAGTTGATCAAATAATTTGACACTTGGCCAGTTTCCTGATCAATTATTCGAGGTTACGAACTCTAACTTTGAGGACATTACAACGCTTTACTCAAGTTTTAGTCTAAACTTCATTCCGTATGTTGCCAATATCCCACCCCATCGGAAAGACGGCAAAAAAGAAATTCACCCGTCCGCGCGTTTTCGGCCAGCACAGTTATAAGCTGTAAAAAATATGGTTCTTCTTGAATTAGGTTTATAGTCTCTGAAATTTTCAACCAACATGAACAAACACGAATTTCTTATTCAGACACCCAAACACCCACGAGACATCACCGAAGAGTGCATGTGCTTACAGCTAGAAAGAAGTCCGAAATATACCAACACGAGGGTTTTGCACTTCATAATTTTAAAGTCATCGTTTGAATATAAATACTCAATAAATAACATTTCTCCATGACTTATTTGCGAATCAAACTCCGCTAGACTCTTACCGCCCCATTGTTCTTCTTTCTGTACCATTCGCACCTGGTACAATCAATTGCCAATCGATTGACCCCTCTATTACTGTTGCACATTCAAAAGTGTCCCTTCCCGCGTCTGGTTGTCATTGATTCTCTTGACATCCAGTTCTGTCTTAATTTTGTCTAGCTGACCGAAATGTTTTGTATTCATTGGATGTCGGTTTGTTTCATGTTTATATTCGAACTTCCAAGACTGGTTATCCCCAAAGCATTCTGGAGAAACAGAAACGCAAGAATGGAACGTAGGAGACAGTCTCAACGTTTGGGATACCCATCAGTTGTGTCAATATTTCAGAATCTTTCGAAAGAAAAGAGGTAGGAGACAGATCTTAGAAACTTAATGTTTTCAAAATATGTTATAGGCACGATCTTGCGGAAAAGAATACGTTTTTCAATAAACTAGACAATCGGACACCGTATCATTTGGGTTTTGTAGGGCACATTGTGTTCGATACATTCCTGAGAAGCCGGAAATTGTGTCACCTAATCACTATTGCAAAACTTCAAATGTACAGCTTTTTCTTCACTACCGAGTATCTACCATTGTCATTTCGACATTGGCTGAGAAGAAAATTGGACCATAACGATGGAATCAACCGAGACAATAATTCCTTTTTTAATCGCATTGGTACTGTGATTAACTACTTATTTGTCAAGGTAATGAATAAGGGTTCTGATCTAAAAAATCATAATTCCATTTTAGTATAATGCAAATTCTCCTGATCTTCGCACTACAGTTCCATTGATGATAAATAACTTGATAATTAATTTTAACATCAGGGACGAGTACGTTCCAAATTTTTTCAAAAAGTTGGGTCAGTCAATAATACGCAATCTTGACATCAATTCGGAAACTTTACTTCTTTATTTTTATGAAGAGGATCTTATGCAAACAGTTTTCGGAGAAATGACGGTGAGTTTTTTTTCTGAAAAATGAATACAGACTTGTTCCGTTTTATAGACTCTAACAGTTCAAAATGTCAGAGTTTTTGCTCTCATGGTGCCACCTGTGTCTTTGGAACGGTTTTGGAAGATGAGAGCACAGACAATGGAACTTCACGATGAGTTTGCAAGTAGACAATGCTTCATAAATGTCTGTGAAGACTTGAGATCGGGAAAAGTGCCGTTCAATCGGTTCCAATATACTGGGTATTTCCGAATGACTAGAGATCACTTCGGTGGTTTTTGGGATCGATTGAAAGATAGAATGGGATTTGGAGTTGATGACGACGTTAGAGTGAATGGGTAATTGTGAACCATGTTCAAAATTCTTTTTAGAGTAATTTTGTCTGTTTCCAGAAACTCGATTTGTTTCAAAACAAGCGATAGTAATCTAATAATCAAATTGAGCTTCAAAAAACTGCTGTTCCCTTCTAATAGCTATCAGCTTTCCGCAAAAATGGGTAAAGAAATAGATGTGAGTTCCTTTTCCGGAACTGCTATGTCAGTTCCTTTTCCGGAACTGCTATTTCAGTTTTTTTTCAGGACTCTTCGAAATTCCAACTGCCAGCTACTGTGAGCTGCTTTCTTCCAAAAGCCAAAAGAATTGTGCATTTTCTTTTTTATGACAACATTCCGCAGGTTGGCATTGTTCTACCACTAATAATATTCCTTATTATTTTTCTGTTTCTTGATGTGGTAATCGCTTTTCTTATCATGTCAGTTGTTTCCTTAGGTTTTCAATTCGGTTGTGTCATTGCTTTCTATCTTAATATGAGACTTGTTCTTGTGCCCTGGCTTTGATTATTTATGGGTTTCATCGTTCAATTTTTTGTTTGTTTTTTTTTGACAAAATAAACATATTTGATATGTATTATTTTTTATCTTGATTGAAAAGCTAGGTCAGCAAAATTTTTAAGATGTAATTTTAATAAAATTTATTGCCGGAATAAAAAAAACTGTCAACCCGTGATAGGAGCCCGCCCTGTATGTGCACTTCGCCCGTCAAGGATGGGCTTCTATCTTGCAGTAATATAAGTAGTAAACTTTGACCCAATTTATCTCGGCGGCTCCTCTGAGAGGTTTATGGAAGTGTTCAACGGGCAAAACGTTCGTCATAATGCAAATCAAACCAGTTGAATTTTTAAGATTTCTTGACTAAAATCACAAAGAATACGTAACAAATTTTTCACCATTGATTGCGGTGCGTCAAAAGTACAAGGATAGGATCATCAGTTGATTCAACAATACTTTATTGAATAGGTTAGGGTTCTGAATTAGGATCTTCTTAACCGGTATGGTCCACCAAGCAACAATGTAAGAGGGGCATCGGTAGTCGGCTTTTTTTTCCGATGAGCGTCACCATTGGGGTCCTTCGCCATAGGCTTCATTGTTCCAAGATCCTTGAAGCCTCTGCTGCCGCGACAAAGATCCTTCAATTCATTTCTTTCTTATTTTCAGTCTGAACCATCAGGAACTCTTTAAATAACCATGTTTCTCGTGGACCATCTCTTTGCATAAATTGTCTGATTTCAGTTCCAGGAATTGTACGAATCATCTTGAACATTACAGCAGATCCTCCACAGCTCCAGCTTCAGAGCTCCAGCTCCAGAGCTCCAGCTTCAGAGCTCCAGCTCCAGAGCTCCAGCTTCAGAGCTCCAGCTCCAGAGCTCCAGCTCCAGAGCTCCAGCTCCAGCTCCAGCTCCAGCTCCAGAGCTCCAGCTCCAGAGCTCCAGCTCCAGAGCTCCAGCTCCAGAGCTCCAGCTCCAGCTCCAGCTCCAGCTCCAGAGCTCCAGCTCCAGAGCTCCAGCTCCAGAGCTCCAGCTCCAGAGCTCCAGAGCTCCAGAGCTCCAGCTTCAGAGTTCCAGCTTCAGAGTTCCAGCTTCAGAGCTCCAGCTCCAGAGCTCCAGCTCCAGAGCACCAGCTCCAGAGCTCCAGCTCCAGAGCTCCAGCTCCAGAGCTCCAGCTCCAGAGCTCCAGCTCCAGAGCTCCAGAGCTCCAGCTCTAGAGCTCCAGCTCCAGAGCTCCAGCTCCAGAGCTCCAGCTCCAGAGCTCCAGCTCCAGAGCTCCAGCTCCAGAGCTCCAGCTCCAGAGCTCCAGCTCCAGAGCTCCAGCTCCAGAGCTCCAGCTCCAGAGCTCCAGGACCCGGAGCCCTTCCCCTTCTCTGGACCCCAGAGAAGGGGAGAACTG
The DNA here is from genome assembly GCA_027920645.1 of Caenorhabditis nigoni. Taxonomy (NCBI): domain Eukaryota; kingdom Metazoa; phylum Nematoda; class Chromadorea; order Rhabditida; family Rhabditidae; genus Caenorhabditis; species Caenorhabditis nigoni. The sequence goes on along the minus strand of CP115868.1, from coordinate 9,019,680 downwards.
ATTCTTCCCTCCACTTTCCTCTCCTTTTATAGTACTCTTCCTGACAAGGGAACGTTTTTCAGATACCGGTTGAGAATTTGCTCAAAACTTGTACAAAGGTACTTTCGAACATGCTGAATCCGAATTCGTAAAAATTTTTAGCCCGTTCTCAAAAGCAGCCGAAATATGGCCTCTGAAAGTTTTTTCAGTGCTAATTTTTGACCAAAAACAAAATTTTTTCGAGGTTTAAAACTCGTTTTTCAAGATTTTTTTGAGTGCAAAACTCATTTTTCCACATTTCTACATCTTCTGAAAAAGTTTTTGAACTTTTTCAGAAAAAATTTTTTTTTGAAAATTTTTGAAAAAAAATCTCCATGGGGTCCCCCACACTTTGAAAAGTGATTTTTTGAAAATTTTTTGAGAAGTTCGAAAAAATGTTCCAATTATTCAGAAACGATAAAAATGGCATTCTGACAAAAAATGACAGCCCAATTTCGTCTCTGGGTTCAAAAAATCTCCGAAATGTGATTGTTGGTAGAACTTTGGCATTCCCTAACTTCTTAAAAATTGCTTGAAATCAACTGAAACCTATAGAAATAGGCTCCAATCTTGTATGTGATCGATTTAACAGTACCTCGCCTCGAAAAGAGCAACATTGAGCAATTTTCAGAGACTGAAGTTTTCGTTTTAAACGATAGGAGGATGTAAGGACCTGTCGAAAAGACCATTATCTAACTTTTCATCAAACTCTCATAAAATCGTTTTTTTTTACTTTTAAAAACCTTCGAAATTCATCAAAAAGTGTTATATTGTGCCTAGAGGGACAAACTAGAAATCAAAAATTCGTTACGAAAGAAGCAAAAAAACTTTTCCACAGTGGGGGTTCGAACCACCATAGTCACTCCTAATGAGCCACCCTCTTACCACAACACCACACAGCCACATTTCTCTCTCACGTGAAAGTGATAGAGGAGGGAGGGGGAAGCTGGAATCGCTTGTGTGGCAAAATCGGCCCAAATTTTCAGACGAAGTTTTTCGGCCTAGGAGTGAGAACGGGCTAAAAATTTTTTCGTAATCGTATAGAGCATGCCTTAAACTATAAGTATACAAATTTTGAGAAAATTCTCAACCGGTATCTGAAAAACGTTCCCTTGTGAGGTCAATGGGCCATCTAGGGTCACAGACTTCTAAACCGATTCACGTAGTTTTTTGTTTCTATAATTCAAAAAGTATTTTTCTTTCTTTCGTTCCCACGTGGATTTCTTTCATTCACAAATTTTTCATCACGTTTATATAAAAATTGAATATTCACTTTTAAAATCTGTGAAACTCCTTAAAAAGACTATCACTCTGACCCGAATTATCTCGTTTCCTGGTTGAGCTATCAAAACAATGTTAACTATAGTAATGAAATGTTTCTGATATCAAAGCAAGCGGTTTTGATTTGGAGTTTTTTTTTGGATATCTTTTACAGGAACAGAGAAAAAATTGAAAGTTGACTTTTAGGAGATACCGTACTTGCTTCCTTCAAAAAATATCAAAAACTTTCAACTGATGAAGCATTTATCATGACATCAGCAATGTTTTATCAGTTGACAGATTTTTTATATCTTCCGTAGGAACCTATACAATTGAGCTCAACTTTAACTTATTGTGTGGCTTCTATTAGAGCAAATACGGTATAAAAAAAATCTTCAAAATCTGTTGCATCAAGTTCTACAACATGGAGACTCCCAAAGATCTTTAAAGAACTTTTCGGGTAGAAGGGTCATCGGCGCGGGGAACAAGAATAATCGCCATTTTAAAGTCTTTTTCTCGGAAACTGATTTTCCATTGCGAAATCAGTGATTTTTCAAATCACCCAATCACAGCGACAATGGAGAGCTCGTATTTCTACATGAGGATGCAAAAGGCTTTTCGATTTTTTTTTCGATGGGGGAGGTTTTCTTCACGTGTATTGTTTCTAGTTTCTGTTTTCTGATTCTCAGGAGAAAAATATTATATTTTTCCGTGACATTTCAAAAAAAATGAGAGAGATGAGAAAAGAACGTGGATCCACAGTAGTGCGACTGAAGCAATTTAGTGTGAATTTGAATTTATTCCCATCAGAACTAGAAGAGGAATATGTCGAATTTCTCTCGGATAGCAACCCTTCCCCCCTGAACTTTTGTTCGCCCTTAAAAGTACTTTCAGCCTTTGAAAAGTTGGCTTAGCACCCGAAATCAGATGACATCTAGAAGCAAGGCTCCCAGCAAAAATACTCTCTAACCTTCATTTTTTCAAACAGCGATAATACAAATTGATGTTGCAATTGATATATTTCAACGAAGATATGCTATACAGTTAAAAACCACAGATTTTTCAAGAGAACACAACATTTTAGCAAGAATATAATAACTTTCAGAATATAAAAAAACACCAAAAAATCTGATTACCTATGAAGAAAAAAATAATTTTCCCTATTCCTAGCAATATTTTTGTGTTAAATTTTGAATTCGAATTCTGGTCATGCAAATTTTTTGAATTAGGCGCCATTTTTGGATAGCCCAATGAAAGGGGAAGGCCTAAAATTTTTTCAAGAAATGGGAAAATTTTCTCAAAAAAAATCTGAAATTAGCGAAAACCAGTAAGATTTTCACATTTTTCGGTGAAAATTTAGTTCAATTTTTTTGTTTAAAATCATAGGTTAAAGCAAAAATGCACTGTCAATCTTCCACTGAGACACCTGAATTTTGGCGCCAATTTCAAAAATTATCCCAATTCAGAAATCATCCTCGGAATTCCAAAATTTTCTGAAATATTAGAAATTTAGAAGATGCTTAAAATCAAAAGAATTACATTTTTTAGAACCAGACACTCGAAAATCTTGATTCGTATTTTCTCTAGTATACCGTATTTTCTCTAATAGAAGCCCACCCCGCGATGTTCTTCGAAAAATAGAAGCCCACACTGCAATGGAAGCTCATTGGAGAAAATACACTGTTTCAAAATTCCAGAATTTTTGAAACTGTGATCTTAGAACTCGACAATTTCTCAATTTCTGAGTTTTCTAATTTCTAAACTTCGGAATCTCTGATTTTTAGAATTTTAGATGTTTTTTACCGGAATTCCAGAATTCCTGAATTTTGAATTTTGAGATCCTGGCATCTCAGAATTTCATAAATTCTGGAATTCTGGAATTTAGAATTGCATAACGAAAATTTCGGTTGAAGCCCATAATTTAATTGAAGCCCATCTCTAACAGAAGCCCACCCTGAAAAAGAGGTTGAAAAAAGAAGCCCATGGGCTTTTATTAGAGGAAATACGGTAAATTATTAACACTTTTCAGAAATTCACACTCATTGAAATTTTGAGAATAAAAGGAGTTATTCACATTTTCACGTCAAGAAAAAAAAGGAAGTTATTTATACATCAAAAACAACAAAGATTTTTGTCGATCGAATAGCGCACTGGTTTACACGCCGGTGTGTGAAACGGTAGACCCGAGTTCGATCCTTGCTCGAGGCATCGGATTTTTGAAAAAGGCGAAAAGCGGTCGAAAACGCCCAAAAAGCCCTTTGCATCCTCATGTAGAAATACAAGCGCGCGCGACAATGTTGTACAATTTTTATAGAGGTTACGGTCTGCAAATGTACGCAATGCGACGTGCAGACTTGACCCGCTACCGTAGCCCGCTCCGAAAATTTTTTTTCGCCAATTTTTCTATTTATTTTCCGTTCTTTTTCACGCGCAGGAACGCTAATCGACTACTACTATTTCTAACTTTTTGTATTGCGATCACTTCTTTTCTGATTGCGGATTACCCTGCGATTCAAGTAAGTTCATAAATACGTTAAAACGGTGAGAAAAAACAACAGTTTCAGAAGCCGTGTAAACACTTGAATAACTGGCCGAACAGCTTCTCTAAAAAAATAATGTCAGCCAATTCATCACTCAGTCAAGTCGACCTTGAGACTGATTCTTCATCGATTTACGATCTGACGTCTTCTTTGGAGCATCGGAAGAAGGTTGACGATGAATTTCAATTGGTGTTCCGAAAAGCGCAAGACGCGATTAACAAAGGAATTCAACCGAGTTTGATTCCCGAAGGAAGTTCCGGCTCTTATTTTGTTTACGGATTAGAAGGAGAAATTCTAGGAGTTTTCAAGCCAAAAGACGAAGAGCCATTCGCCTCTTTAAATCCAAAGTGGCCAAAGTTTTTTCAGAGGTATTCAAGCCTTTTAAAATGAAATTTCGACTCATTAGATCACATTTTTCAGAATGCTCTGCTTCTGCTGCTTCGGACGTGCCTGTCTCATTCCAAACACCGGATATTTGTCTGAAGCGGCGGCAAGTATAGTGAGTGAAATGCTCCAGCTGGATGTTGTGCCGACGACTCGAATTGTGAAGCTTGCGTCTCCTTCCTTTTTCTACTCTCGATTTTTCGGTCACTACGACGTTCGCCCCAAAGAAGGAAGCTTTCAGCTCTACGTAAATGGATATGAGAGTGGCAACACAGTGTTTGCACGTTGGAATTATGACAAGAATCTGTTGAGTGAAGAAGAAGAGGCGAAGTATGACATAAAAAATTTGAAACAGATGGCAAATTTTCCAAAAGTGTTTCAGATTCCAACTTCTCTTCCAGAAGATGTGCATCGTTGATTATGTGATTCGGAACACCGACCGTCACATGGATAATCTTCTCGTTCGCCACGTGCCTGGACACGAAATCAACTTGGCTGCTATTGATAACGGATTGGCGTTCCCAGTGAGACATCCGGAATGTACTTCAAGATTCCGTTCTTTCCCTTTCCGTTGGTCGAATCTTCCATGGGCGCAAGCGGAGTTTGATCAGACGCTTCGTCGCCACGTACTCTCACTTCTCACACCCCAATTTGTTCATCGACTTTGTGTCGATTTGAAGGCACTTTTCAGTTGCAAACTATGTTTCAAAAACTCTTCTTTTCAGAAACTATTCCGCCATGGAATCGCCAGTTCTAACTATATGCTCGTCAACAGTCAACTGCGCGTCGTTCGTGGTCAAATTTGGAATCTCCGTCAGGCACTCATCGCCAACGAATCTCCTTGTGATATGGCTCGCCGCGATCCGATCATCGTGAGTCGGAGGTAAGTTTTCACTGAAATCCCCCAGAATTGAAATGCTATATACCCATTTTCAGTTCAGACATCGAAATGCGCAACCCACCACCGCATCGTGGGATGATTGGTTTATTGTCAAGTCGCCTAGCTACTCCAACCAACAACTCTGCTGACGTCACCACTACAAAGACGGCTATCGAAGAAGAGCCGAAAAAAGTACCAGAAGACGACAATCTACTGATTAACTTTTAGTACTTATTGTATGCACACCGAATAAACATTAAATTAGTTTTATTTCAATATATATTTGTTTTGATTGGCATGGGAATATTATGAATTAGAAGACACAACGAAGAGATTGCACCAGAGATGAGCGGAATTCCTGATTCCTTCTTATTCTTCAGGAAAATTTGAAAAGTTTTTTAGTTTAATCTTTCTTGAATTTCAAAAATTGTTTAAACCTAAACACGGTTTCGAGAAATTCTTCTAGGAGTTTCTCGAAGAATTTCTCGAAAAGAATCAAAGAAAATTTGTCGACATTTTTCGAAAAGAATACATTTTAACATGATGGCCTAACTTTTGCAAGTTGGGATTTCTAGGCTACCACCTTTTTCCCTAGTAAGAGCCTTACATGACCGTGGTGTATTTTCCTGGTAATTTTTACATGGTGGCCTAACTTTTGCAATCTGAGTTTTCTAGATCACTACGTTCAAATGGCCTAGAAAATACACCAGATGAATATCAGGTGATTTTCTATAGTAAACAATTTCTACATGGCGGCCTAGGAACGCAACTTGCAAAAGTTCGGCCACCACGAAAAAGAAAAAAAAACGAGAAAATCATGTCAGCAACGACACTCTTTTGTCGAAAAGACACACTGACCAAGACCACTTTATTCAGCCATAACCTACATTTATCAAACTTGATAATTCTTCTGAAAAAATATTTAAAAACTAGAAAACCTATGTTTTGATTGGGTGTTCTTTTACAATTAGAATGTAAATTGACAGTCATCAATCATTCTCCTCATAATTTGACTAATTAGTATATCGTTTACATATCTAACACCTGCTCATCACCTTCTTGCTTTATTTGTTGAATAAGCTGAATGTTGGTAAATATTAATCCTTCAGGGTAAGTCAGTGTTTGACAGCTTCCAATGATATCTGAATTTTTTATTCCATGAAATAAAAATTTAACTCTTCACTTTCATTCATCTCGTCGGAAGTCCATCAAAAGGTATGCGGTATGTCTGTGTGGGATGCGCAAAATATATGATTCCATGTGAATCGCATAGCAAATAAATATCGGGATTTCTTTCACTTTTGGTAATGTTTGTTCAGCCTGTGGTTACTGTCTCTTTATTAGTCTCCGCCCATTGGACTGTTCATGAGCATGGTCAGAACTACTCTGTTTCAGAAAAAGTGATCATGTCTAATTTTTTGAGCATGTTCCCAGTTACTTATTCTTTTGAGAATGGAGTTTATTCAACTATTATTAACCAAACACCTACGAATGGATTGAATGGCTTGGACCAGGATGTTGGGAAGTTGATGGGTTAGTAACTTCCTCATATTTTATACCTAGAGAGATTTGAACTTTCAGCACCCATTCTCGAAACTCCTCAAGCCCACATCCCTCAACTTATGGAACTACAACAGCCTCCACAAGCCCAGATTCAACATGAAATTCCCCTCCAACCTCCTTGTTCCCTACCATCTTCTTCTATTTTTTCTCAACCTCAAATAGCTCCAATCTCTACCACCTCTTCCGCATCATCATCATCTTCATCTCAAAAGAAATATGTCAATCCATTTGCGCCGGAAGCCACAGTACCCCTGCCAATTGAACTTGAAGATCAATTCGGACCATACAGGTAATTGAATTTTCAAACATAAAGATGAATTTCCTGGAGAGATAGGCTTCGTAAAAAAAGTTATAGGATGTTCAAATCATTGTAATCTGTGCCTGCTTTTTCTAACACCTAACATTCGTTATTCAAAGGTTTAAAAAAATTATCATTTCTACCGTACTCGCTCTAATAGAAGCCCATCCAAACCGGAAACTTTAAGCTGAATTATCTAGATTTCTGTGAAAGATATCAAAAATGTGTCAATTGATGATTTTTAGTATCTCTTACAGCAACCGAGATAATTAAGCTCAAATGTGATCATTTGGACGGTCTTCTATTAGAGACGAATTTGGTATATGTTGAAGGATGTTACATTGCTGACTGATACTTTTATCCTTCAGTTCCTCCGTCTGGAAACGTAACGAGCGGGAGAGATGTCGTGTGAGAAATGTTAACGATGGATACGAGAAACTTCGAAGACATCTTCCAGTGCATTTTGAGTAAGTCAACTATATTAGAAAAACTTTCTCAAATTTCACATATACATAAAAATAAGAGTTGAACCAATAATTTATTTCCAGCGAAAAACGAATCTCAAAAGTGGACACACTGCGTCTGGCGATTCGATACATTCGTCATCTGGACAATCTACTAAAAAATCCCATGCATCAATACGATTGTAAATGTTTCAACGGATTCCAAGAAGAGTCCGAAGGAAATATTTCTATCGATATTTCCACTTTTCAGTTTAATTCGATTGCTTTGTGTTGACTTTGAGAAAATTGCTATGCGGGTTTTTAATTAATGAAATTGTTTGGCTTTACTATTAGCAATATTCAACTTTCCCGATTTCTCAGATTTACCATTGGAGTAAAACAAGGCATTTCAGCCTAAGCATATAATTAAAAAAAATATTATGAAAAAATTAAAACTCGAAACTTTGAGTGCCAAAAATTGCATGCAGAAACAAAAAAGACACCACTTCATTCATTTATCATAAGAATTTCATGTATTATACAAATGGAGAAAAATTAAGGCAAATAGAAAATTAGAGCAAATCGTTCCCACTTAACGAAAGAGCAGTTAGACTACTTAAGTTAGAAGATTCAGGAAGACGGTGGAAAGTTAAGAAAAGGAAGAAAAGTTTAAGAAAACAAAAGGGAATCAATAACATAGAAAAGTCAGCCGATAGAAATAAGTAAAGAATGATACAAAAGTTAAGAATTTGCTTCTCTGACGAATTGCGGCTTGCGTGGCACATATCCACAATCTTCCAAAAAGTTCTGTCCATCCACACAAATCGAATCGTTCATTCGGTTTCTGACCTCCAAGAACATTTTCTTGAACTGTATACCGTCCCCACGCGAACGTCGGAAATCAACCATGACTCGTGATTCGGTTTTCAACGAGTACAATGTGACCATCATCGAGACTTCACGGAATGTCACCAATAGCCGATTATCAGCCGTCTGACGAACTTCATATCCAGCATGCTCACTAGCGTGAATCAGCTGACGATATGAAGTGAGAACGTCGAACTTAGTACAGAAACGAGTCATACGGCACACCATTCTTTCGAGGAGATTCTGAGAGGAATCGCAAATTGGAAAAGATGTTAATAGGCGAACTTAGTACTACTTACGGTATTATTCTGTGACATATCGATGTTCTGAGTGAGAAGAAGATCCTCAGTACGTGTCGGTTGTGAGAACGAAGCATTCTGCCTCTCAACATGAGCCACTTTGTCTGGTGTTTCGAGATGACGTCGCTTGGCTGTCGACACTGCGTCGGCTTGTTGAGTAGAAGATCTAAAATCATGATAGTTGGAAAAATACTTCAGCAATTCGACTACTCACATATTGCAATCCGGGGAATTCTCATCTGCATATCTTGCTCGTTTCAATGGTCTTCCATACGTCATCTCCAGTTTACCATAGTTGTGTGTGAACCATGGATCAGTTTTAATTTGTTCTATCGTTGCTCGTCGGTGCACATTATCAGTGACGATGCGACGAAGCATGCAAAGTGCTCGAACATCCATTTTTCGCCATGGATTCTCATCGAGATTGTTGTTTCCCAGCCATTGAAGGTAAGCGTATGAAGAGCTGAAAATAAATTACCGTAAAACCTGTATTAGAAGGGCCCCTTTAATAGAAGGGCCCCTCTAATAGAAGGGCCCTCCGAGAAGGGCTTGGAAGAATAGAAGGGCCCCCTGTAATAGAAGCGCCCCCGTAATAGAAGGGCCCTCTGTGAAAAAGGACCCCCCTTCAAAATGTGTCTTGAAATCAGAAAATTTCAGTACTTTTTCAATGGAAAAGATCCCGGGAACTTCACATTTTCATAGAAATTTGTGGAAACTCTATTTTTTCAATGAAAATCTTGCTAAATTTTGATGAAATTGGCAGATTTTCATGAATTTTAAACGAAACTCCGTCTAATTTTTTGATGCACATTTTCGGAAAAAATGGCCGGAAAAATAGACGGCCCCCTCTAATTGAAGGGCCCCTGTAATAGAAGGGCCCTCCGGAGGTACCTTGGAAAAATAGAAGGGCCGGCCCTTCTAATACAGGTTTTACGGTAAGACTATTCAGGTAGAACATTTCAGTTTTGACTGAAATGGTTTCACAGACGGAAAATCTCAAAAAATCGATTCCCGTCCATTCCTGAAAACTTCTGGCACGTTCTCGAATCTTTTTTGAAGTCCCGATAAAGCTGAAAAATCCGAAAATTAGCGATTTTTTCGAGTGAAAATTGACTGTTTCCTCTAATTTTTGCATAAAGTTTAAGACCTTTTCAGGTTTTCGAGCTATTTTCAGAGATTCTTTCTCGAATTTTCAGGATTTTTTTGTCTGAAATTGGATGGAACGGCTTTCGTGAAGATTACTGTAGGTTACTGTAGAAATCTAGCTCCCTTTTGTAGTTTTTTTTTTGCAAACACAATCACGCCGAAATGCACTTTTTTGCCTGCTGGGGAAAAAACTTCAAAATAGAAAGTTTTCTACAGTAATCTACAGTAATCTTCGCGAACACAATCCTGTAAAATTTCAGACAAAAAATTCGGAAAAATCGAGAAAGAATTCTTGAAAATAGCTAGAAAACCTAAAAAGGTCTAAAAATTTTGCAAAAAATCGAAGAAAAAATCTTTTTTTTCTCTCGGAAAATCGCTAATTTTCGGAGTTTTCAGTTTTGGCGAGAATTCAAAAAAGCAATTCGAGAACATTCCAGGCGTTTGCAGAGATGGACAGGAAGCGATTCTTCGAGACTACAACGATTCGCGAGAGCATTCTTGCAAATTAAATAACTGATTTTCTGAAAAATTCGGACAAAAATATATTTTACGGAATCCGGAACCCGAATCCTCTGGTGTAAACTCAATATTTCAAGAACTTACTCGCTAGCGCGATCCCATGGCAGCTCTCCAGTGAGCATTGCAATCAGCACGATTCCGGAAGACCAAACATCGATGGGCGGTCCTCGATATTTCCCTCCAGCGCATACTTCAGGTGCCGCATATGGAATCGTTCCACAACTCAAATCCAGAAGACGCTCTTTTCCCTCGTTGCGGTAAAGTGTAGCCATTCCGAAATCGGAGATTTTCAGCACATCTGAATTTAAAAATCATTTCGATATTCGGATAAACAAAAACTTACGAGAAGTTGTGAGAAGAAGATTTTCCGGCTTAATATCCCTATGAACGATATCACAGTCGTGAATATACTTTAATCCCTCTATCAATTGTCTGAAATAGAACTGCGCAATTGCTGTTGGCATTCCATGATCGGGTTCTATTTTATCGAAAAGCTCTCCGCCGTCGGCATATTCTAGGAACAGAAAATGGAACCCATTTTCCGTTCGCATTCCGATGGCTCGAATGAAATTGTCGTGTCCAACTTTTGATAGTTTTTGTTGAATGAGGAATTCCTTCCGAATGTTATTTGTGTTAGCTTGCGTTGTAATCTGCATCTTCTTCATCGCCACCGCCATGTCCGGGTTTTTGTTGTTCACAATCAACAAAACTTCACCGAATGCGCCTTCTCCGAGTGTTCGAATCACTCGATAGCACTCATTCGATTCTCCGGGTGCTGTGGGAATCGGTAGCGAACCTCTTGGTTTGGTGCTGACGTCTGCCGACATTAAATCTGAAAATTTCGATTATTAAAACAGTTTCGAGTATTTGCGAGGAAGAAAAATGGAGAAACTGATTGAAAGACAGTATAGTTTAATTGAAAAACTAAATTTTTTGCACGAATTCTGTTTCCAAACGGCAAAAACTAGAAAAATGTAGTGAAAAATCAATGCCTTGATTTGAAATTCCCGCGCGCAACGACACTCCGTTATCCCGCTAAAATGGGCGGAGTTTGATGGAAGAAGAAGACATCGAGCAGAAACATGGAATAAGTAATGTTAAAGATCACAATTTATTTAGAAATCATACCGAAAAAAGCTTTTGAACGATTTTTAATGAAAAAAGAGCAAATAAATTGTCATGAAAGATTCAAATGCTGAGGAAACATAAAGGGTATATTTAAACAACAAAAAAGGTAAATCTCAGAGTTTCAGGACCATTTCACGGCCTCCCAAATATACAACGCGCCAAGCGATCACTGGCGCGCTTCACGCTAATTTTGCCGACCATCGTTGTCTGCGTCTCTCAAGGCGTTCGCACTCTCTCGCATCAATTTTGAAATTGATTTGGACATGAATTATTTTTTGCAAGAATTTCGGGCTTTTTTGTCTTTTTTCGGTCTGTTTTTTTCTAAAAATGACATTCAGATGTCTTTTTTCAGATTTCTCCAATACCACACGGCTTAAAAAGCGTCTCCGAGAGCTGTATGCAGGTTTACGGAAAGCGGCTTTCAACGGTTCGTTTTCTCTACAACATTTTGCTTCTCTATTTAATATTTTTCAGGAAATTCTCGTGTATGATTCCTCGTTCGTGTTCGAAGACTTTTCACCTATAATTTCTGCGGTTAGTCACTAATGAGCAAAAAATACTTCTCCGTCGAATATTTTACAGGGGTTTCTGAGCGAGAAACGATGAAACAAGGACCAAAGGAGGATTGGAGGCTTTGAAAATCTATTCTTTTTGGTGTTTCTTTGTGTTTTTGTCAAAAATCGGTCATAAAATAAATTTTTTTTTTGTCCACAATTTTGAGTCTGAAAAAGTCAAAATATAGGCAACGAGACACTCCACGCTTGTGAAAAACACATTTTCAGAGTAGTATCATCGATATTAAGTAGAAAAATCCAAACATTCGTCATCGAAAGTGAAAATTATGTGATTCTGAAAATAAATTTAAAATTCGGATTTTCGAGCTCTAAAAACTTTTCCTAGGAAGCACCTACATGCAATATTTTGGACTTTTTGGATAGAGAATGACCCAGGCAACAATTGCCCGAGAATTGATCTCGAAAAAAAAGAACAGAACTTTTTTTATTCAAGGAAAATATGACTTTTCAGTGCAAAAATTGAAAAAAGCCGTCCCCGTAAATCGACAAGGGGCGGGGCGTCGCAGTGGAGCGCGCTTTCAATTTTTTGCCGATTTGTCAATTTGGGAGGCCGTGCATTTTGCAGAAAGAAGAAGTTTGTTTTGATTCCATTCTGTCCACCAATTTCTTCCGGTCGGAGGAGCTTCAATAAGGCAAATGAAACACCTCATTTTTGAAAATGTTCCGTGATTCAGGGTACTCAGATAGGCTTCCTTGAATGTTAAAATTTGTTTGGTTCATTCGTAATAGTGATTCTCTTCATTCTTAACCATAGATATTAAAATTTAGTTTTTTTTCGATTGTTTATTTCGATTGTTTTTTTTATTCCACCAGTATACTGTATTCATTTTTTCTTTTACTCACATTTCACTTTTCCTTTTTTTAATATTCACATAGACCCATTTTAAATAAAACCATAATGAGAATTTTTGGCCAAAGTGTAACGATAAAAAGCTATAAGGAGAAAAAAGGTCAATTGGACCGCTAGTCTGGAAGAATATTTCATCTTACCTTTGAGCCCAATTATCTCAATTCGTATGCAAGATATCAAAAATGTGCCAACTGATCAAATACTGGTGAGATTATGACAAACATTTTATTAGTTGACAGATTTTTATAATCTTTGACAGGAACCGAGATAATTGAGCTCAAAGTTAAAAGTTAATGGATTCTTGTAATACAAGTTTTTTCGGTTGTCTGAAAGACTTTTTCAGCTTGTTTGTTTTAGTTTTCCTGCAGGACCTTTTTCATTAAAGAAACTATTAATTTCAAATCCAATTTTTATAATCTCTCCTGTATTCCTTATTCTTCTTCGCATTGTGCTTTTCTATATACTTCTCTGTGGTCTTCTCTTCTCCAGTTTCTCTTCCTCCCACTATATTTTCCTTCGTCTGACTTCTCCCTCTTTGTTGTGCACGCTGTTTCTCCCCATCTCTCTTCTTGTCTCGTTCAATAGTCAGCTGAGTAGAAAACGTATTTTCCCTTTTCTCTCTGTTCTCAATCTATTCTGTTGTCTTGTTTATTGGAAAACATATTCAGCAAGCTTTGGAAATTGTACATTTACTATTGATGTTGTTTAATACTATTCACTCAGGATATCAATAAAAGACCCAACTTCAATTCCATTTTTCTTTTAGTATCTGTAATACTCTTAAAGTATACGGTGAGAGGGTAGCATCCACAGTGCTCCCCGGAAGTCACCAAACACCAACTCAAAGTGGTTCGAACAAGTAGCGGCGACGAGGCTGACGAGCCAGCCGCTGTCGTGCCTGTTAAACGGAGAAGGTGAACAGAGCCCAGGACTGGGTGAATCAATATCTAACCTAGAAAATTTCAGGATGACTCTGGAAGAAGGCACTAGCAATAGAAACAAAAAATCAGGAAAGAAAGGACATGTCTCGGTGGCGCAACGACTCCAGACCAATGCGGTAAGCACCATAATGGGAAGCCTAGATCTCACTATCAAAAACATTCTAGAGTATCCAGATTACTGTTCAGTGAAACACATAGAATGATTCAGATTTTTCATATTACAGCAACTCTCTCCTCGATCCCAAGATGGTGCAGATGATAAAGATGGAGATCAGAAACAAAGAATAATGTTGGGAAAATATGACAGGGCAACGATTCGAATTATTGCTCAGTTTCTGGATAATGCAGGACTACAGTAAGTTTATTTGTTATTTTAGATTTGGGTGATATAAAAACCATGTAAGAAGAAACTTCTATTTTTTATTTTTGAGCACTTTCAAAATCTTGAAAGATGAAGTTCACCGGGAAAGCATACTTTTGAACGGGACCTCTGGCGGGTCTTCGCCGGTCCTGCTATAGTTTCGTTTAGAATCTATATTTGTAGACCAATTATATTAGAAATGATAAAACTTGACGAGTACTACAAAAAATGTTATTTGGGAAACTGTAACTTGCCTATGAACAAAGTTACAAACCATAAAGCTACCAATCCGGGCAGGGATGGGTCCTGCTTGTTTTTTCGGTCCGTTTTTCGTATAACTTTGGTCATAAACCAGATACAGTTTTTCAAATAGTATCACTTTGTAGTACTTGTCGAGTCCTATAATATCTAATTTAGTTGGTCCAAAAATATTGATTCTAAATAAAACTATGGCAGGGCCGACAAAAGCCCGCCAGGAGTCCGTTTTTCAAGTATAATATGATATTTTCTATGTTCGATCACTTTCAAAACCTTGAAAAAGTTTCTTTGAAAAGTAATTTCAAAATCATGATCAATTTCAGAAACTCTGTGGAAGCATTGGTCCAAGAGACCGGATTCAAAATTGAGACTAGTGCTGGAGCCAGAATTCGTGCGAATATAATCAAGGGGAACTACGACGCTGCTGTCAGTGTTCTGAAACAAGCTAGAGATCTTCCAGAAGACACTGCTCAAAACGCAGGATTTATCATTCAATGTTTCAAATTGGCTGATTTGGTCAGAAAGGGTCGGGTAAGTCGTGGTTTGAAACAAAAATTTGCATGAAATTGAGAACCCGTTTGAAATCTGAAACATATGTAAGGCGGGGTGCCGGTAAGCGTGCAAACGGCGGATGAAGATTCAAGAAATGGGAAAAAAAATTTAGGACAAAAAGTTTTAAGCAATCATTAGTAATCGGACCATGAAAAACAAGTGTTTCAAATAAAATTATCAAAAATAATGTTTTTTTTCAGTATGGTCTGATTGCCAATGGTTGCTTTTCATACTTTTTCCCAATGTTTTCCCCATTTGCTTAATTACGCAAGTTTGAGCAACTCTTAGAACTTCAGCCACCGTTTGTACGCTTTTCGTCCGCCTTACCTTTGAAATCACATATCGAACTACTATTTATGATGTTTTCAGTACTTTGACGCCCTCTTCACAATGAAAACTATGGCACCTACCATCAACCCAGAACAGACAAAACATTTGGAATATTTCAATAGCTTTGTGAAGAATGTTATGTTGGGAGAGAACGACTACCAACATTTAGAGTAAGTACACAGTATCAAATGTAGTCTCATAATTCTGGAATCCTTTTAAGAGCTTCCAGCGTGAGAGAATCACAATTAGGATTCTTGGAAGAACTTCTCCCAACCGATTTCATTCTGCCACAAAATCGTCTGAAGAGTATTCTAGGCAAAGGTAGGTTTCAAGAAAAAAAAATTGAAAAATACACTCATCCTTTTAGTTCATGGACCACCCACTGACGAAAAATCCATCAAACTGCTCCGCGATGAGCTATCCACTGCTTCACAAGGAGCCCTTTACAAAGAAACTCAACAAATTATAGACGCCAGCAATATACCAATTTATATTGTTAAATTTTCTCGAAACGGAAAAATGTTGGCTACGGGAGGAAGAATTGCTCAGGTTACTTTATGGGATGTGCGGAATGGGCAGCTGAAGAAAAGAGGAGATATGTTATCAAACGCCGAAGGAGATATTGGGTATATGGAGTTTTGTCAGAAGAATAAGTTCTTATTGGCTTGTGGAGGAGTCGCATCTAAATATCATGTGAGTTACTTTTTAAAATATGTGTCAAGATATATTTTTTAAAAACTTTCGAATGTCATAATTTGCTCCAACTGATGGTCTTTTCAGGTTCATATTTATGACCTCAACACTCGACAACTGTGCCGTACCTTAAAAGTCAATAACACTCGGGATGATCTTTCGGATATTGCCAGCTTCTTCACCTGCGCATCCTTTATGACTTCCCCATTAACTGACCGTACTCGAGTGGTGGCTGGAAATGAAATGGGAACACTCAAAATATTCGAAATCTCTTTGAATGAACAACAGGGAGCATCTCGTCAGATCATGGGTTTCCGAGTCCGATGTGTTTATGGGATGAAAGACGGAGACTCGTTTCTCACTGTTGATTCAATGAACCGCGTTAGATTGTACTCGATTTCTTCTGATAATCAAGAGGGAACAACAGTTTGCAAAGAAGACGTCACGATTCTGAACATGACAGTTCATCCTAGTGAGAAATTGGTTCTAACTACTACAGATGTTAACTTGAGACTTTGGGATATCCGGAACAGAAACTTGGTTCGTGTATTCACTGGAGCTTGTCAGCGAGAAGAATTCATCAAATATCAAATTCATTCATCTTTCGGTGGATGTCATCAGCAATTCATTGCCACTGGATCTATTGGAAGTGAGTTCCTAATCTGTCTGTCTATGAAATTCAAAAAATACTATCAACACTCTAATAGAAAGCCACCCAAAACCGACAACTTCAAACCCATATATCTCGGTTCCTGTAAAAATACTAAAAAGTGGTCAACTGTTAAAATATTTTTGATATCTTAATAAACATTTTGTCAGTTGACCACTGTTTGATATCTTTTACATGAACCTAGATATATGAGCTCAAAGTTTACGGTTTGGATGGCCTTCTGTCGGAGTATTCACGGTAAAATGTATGTATGATAATGATATGCGAACATTGGAGGCGTGGAAGAGAAAATCTGGTGGGCGCGGCCAAAGTAAACGAGAAAAGGACAATTTTATGTTGTGATGGTTTTCGATTCGCAAACCGATAGCCACGCCCACAAGATTTTCTCTTTCACAGCTCCGATTACTTTCGTACAAAAATAATAGAAGAAGAAGACATTTATTTAAAAATCCAGTTCAATTTTTATTAATTCCAGAAGAAACAGAGGCATCGCTGACTGAAAACAACCGGGACAAACGAAAAAATGGTCGTGTTGTTATCTGGAGTGTTGAAGAATCTCGCCCGAAATTCGAGTTCGCCGGACACAAAGGCCATGTGAACGGTGTGACGTGGAATCCGACGAATCCTGCGATGCTCGTGAGCTGTGGAGATGACTCAACGATTCGAGTGTGGAATTTGAAGAAGTCGGTGACTTCTGAATACTCTCACATCGTGCCTCGTCGGATAACTCGAGAGGAAAAGAGAAATGGTTTAATGGAGATGCCGTCAACGAGCAATTCAAGGAATCACGAACCACTCAGACAAGAAATAATGAAGAGTTTGAGAGATCAAGTCAAAAGAATGAGCACGAACACAGAGTTTGAAACTGATTTGAAAATGGAACAAGAATGGATAAGGATGAAAGGAAAACTGAAATTCGCTCTGGATAGAGAGAAGACTGGGCGGCGGATGTAATCGAACATGTATAAAATTTATCATAAATGTCTTTTATGTACATAAAAATGATTTGAATAAACTCATAAACAAAGTTTTGAATTCTCTGTTTAGAAGACACCGTTCATTTCTCTGGAATTCCACCTGGAAAACTGGCGGCGATGAACCTTGTGGCCGAAATTTTATTTAAAGGGGCATCCTCGGTCGAAAAAACCAAGTATTTTTTTGAATACGTACATGTTCCTTTAATACCGTATCTCAAAATTATTCAATCTTCTCGTTTGTGTCAATTTTCGTAATTAATTTAATTCGTTTATAAAATAGAAAACCATCAAAAAATCGGCCGAAATAAATTAATTGTAAAGTACGGTATTGAAGGCGCATAAATGATTTTTTTTTAAACTTCGATTTTTCGCTTCAGGACTGAATATGCGCCTTTAATTAAATTCAGACAAATATCATATTAAAAATGCTTTCCAATTCAAAACTTCTACATTTATTATCGAAACAATTTATTCACAGAGCAAGCAATAAATAACAACATAGAGTTCTTGCAATAATTCATAAAATAAAAAGCTAGAAATTGAAAATAAAACTGGCTATATTCAAAGGACGATTTATGCTACAGCAAAATTTCGAGATGAGATCTAATAGGAAATTCGGAAGTTCTAATAACTTATGAGTGAAAAAGTGTGCACTGGTATTAGCAAATAGATACATAAAAAGCGGAAACAAAGTGGAACAGCATAATTCGATAGTGTTAATAATCTTTCTGTATAAAACAACTATAGTGGCGATGCGACACGAAGCTCTCTGGATAGTTCTATTACACTTCTACGGAGAGATGAAGCCTTTGCAGTCAGCTCTTTTTCGCGTAGTTTCCAGTGATCAGCCAAACTTTGAATCGTTTCTGTCTCTGGTTTTGACCAGCTGTTATCTGGACGTTGCCAACGGAAGAATAGGCGATCCCAGATTTTCTGAAAAAAAACATTTTTTCGAGGACTTTTTGTGGAAAAACTCACAATACACTGTGGTGCAATGCTAGGCCAAATAACTCCTGGTGTTGGATCATAACATATATTCACAAATTGTTTCATATTCTCAGGATGGTGTACATGGGACCACAAAGATACCGTCTTTTTTCGAATTCCATTTTCTTTTTTCTCCTTTTCAGAGTTTCCAAGAAATGAGCCGAATTCTGAAGCGTAGGCGTGTTCGAAAAGGAAGATTAGGAAGTTCTCATCGAATTCGAATGACATTGGATATTGAGCAATCATTTGGTATACCGCATCGAGGAAGACAAGAAACACGGGAGCTTCGAATGGTCCTGTAACTGTTCCCTCGGCGTATGCACAATGGTTGTTTCGGAGACTAAATGGGTGGCCAGCGCAGATCCATTCACGTTCGATAACTGACTCGAATCTGGAAAATATGCATAATTAGCAGGGTTTCAGACATACAGTGCCTTTCAATAAGATATACAAATACTTATTTTCGTTTGATTTTCGGCCATTTTGGCCATTTTCTAGAACCTGGAGCTCGGCTGTCCAGTCTTGGAAGATGTAAAACAGACCTAGATTGAAAGCTTTGTATTCACAGAACTTTTAAAACATCGTAGTTTTTCAGCAATTTGCCGATTTCTGAAACAGACCACTTTTTGGCTTGAAAAACACCTGCTTTTTCCACATTTTCAGTACAAAAACAAGCCAAAAAGATCTGTTTTAAAAATAAGCAAACATAGCCGCAAAACTAGGAAATTTCCGAACATTCTGAGAAAACAAAGTCTTCAATCTAGGTCTGTTTTACACATTCTGAATATTTAAAAGTGATCCTACACTTCATAGCCGAGCTCGAGAATTCTGAAAAAATGGCCGAAATTCACTAAAAATATGTTTTTGTTTATCTTATTAACTCGTACTGTAATTGAACACGCACCCTCTGATTGTTCTCGCATCCGAATCTAGCAAAATCTGTGCTAACGATGATGCGATCAACGTGGAATCGATACCCTCTCCTCCATGAATCACCACAGGAACTTCTTTAAGTCCTTCGCTATATATACATTGTGCGACATTTGCACCAGCTTCTAATGATGCGGCAACAGCGGATAACCATCCGGCTTGTCCAACTCGGTTGACCCATCGATCCGAAGACACTTTCCGTTCAGAGCAAACGTCCACCATTCGGGTCAGGGCGTCGTGGATTTCTCGTTGACGTGGAATGGGGCACTGGAAACGGGAACTTTAGGATACTGTAGACAGGAATTATCGGGAAGTTCGAAACCTGAATGTATCTCCATTGTCTGTAGTTTCCTTGTGGCTCAGCTCCGCCTCCTTTCGCCTTAGCAGCAGATGCAGCTGACTTGGACCTTGTGTCAATGATATAACCTCTGTTAATGGTTATCAACGAATTTAAAATCGTTTCATCCTCTCGACACCGTCGATTTGTTGGTCCGATCAATGGTTGTGAGCATCTGACGATCGGAGATTTAGTCTCCTTGTGGAAGTAGCTGAGCACCGGAAATCGAGAGCCCTCTCGGAAAGTCGCCGAGATTTTCAAATAATCGTCTCCGATACCTTTAGGGACAATAACTTTCTCCGGATAACTGGAGCAGACTGTGAAGTTTTCATTGACACTGGAAATTCTGAACGCATCCGTTGAGAGCATCAAACGAGCGAATTCCTGTTCAGGGTCGAATGCCGACCAACCATTGTCGAGAATTGTGAATGGCGAGTTGTAGAAGAATGCGTAGTCGTGTAGAAAACCATCTGAAAATGAACTTGGTTTGCTTCAGACGTATTTAGACAATTTTTACTCACTGATATTGGAAAGTGCCTCAATTGTTCTGGCAGTCGCCCGACAAATTTCCAAGTCTCCGATTTCGAAAATAATCATGAGAAAATTTTTGCACTTCAATGCTAGAAGCCCTCCTCTTTGGGGATTTTCTTTGGAAATCGGCTCACAGAGCACTCGATCGACGGCTTTATGAAGCAACCAGAACTCTTGAGAGTTGTCGGGTTCTTCTTTGCTGACAGCTGTGGGAGCGAAAATCAGATGATGACCTGTATTATAGTTTTTTTACACAAACAGAGCAAAGGAAGAAGAAACTGACCGAAAATGCAGATATCTCCGATTTGCGCCGGACGCGGACCTTTCCGCATAAATGCGTCCCGTACCCGTGTCACTTCGATCAAGTCTGATAGCTCCATGCCTGAAAATAATTTATTAGTCTACATTTTTGCAAAAATGCTTGTTTTTAAGGATCAACACCGCTTGCAAAACTGAAAATATCGATAAATAAAAAAACAACGACGCTCCGGAATAACAGCCACTCCTTGTTTAGTGGCGTAAATCGACACAAAACTTTTGGAGGGAATTTGAAACAGACAGGAAAAGGATTTTTTCCGGAAACTTATTCAGGGAGAGAAAATGGCTATTTATTCTGTTCTTGTTTGAAAAAAATAAAATAAAGTGACACAGAAATTTAGCTTATTGAACCAAATTATGAGAAGAGGGAATGAGGAAATAGAAGAAGAAAAAACAGAAGAAGGATTCAAATTAATGGATTTTCAAGAATTCTAGCTATTCTAAACAGATTTCTCATGAAAATTCTCTTGTTTTGGTATATTACCCTGAAAATGTTCAATTCCGAATTCTGAATTTCGACGAGGATTTCGACGGTTTCTCCAAAATTCAGAATTCAGAAGACATCAAAAATGAAAATTTTGAATTTTGAATTTTTCGCGATTTCTAGTCATTCGTTTCTTCCAAAATCAGAATTCTGACGGCTTCTGAAAATTCAGTTTTTTTTTCAATTTTAAAGAAATTTTAAAATCTAACTTTTCAAAAATTCGAACTGTTCTCAATCAATGTCCTGAGAATCTGGAATTCGAAACTCTGAATTTTGACGTCTTCTTCCGACTTCTGAACTTTTTTCAGAACCGTTCTACTTTTGAAAACCTTTTTCTTGAAAATTGAAAAAAAAATAGATTCAGACTTCTGACGTCTTCTATCTTGCCTAGGAATTGAGATAATTGAGCTCAAACTTGTGGGGGCCCTTCTATTACAGGGTTTGCATTCATTCAGTTTATAATCTGAGAAGTCAATCGGAAGCAACATATTGTGGTATTCCCCATATCCGTCGCATCGGGGATAGATAGAAATCTATCATCCGAGTAAATAAAATAAGCATGACACGAAAGGATATAGACACAAAAGAAGAACCGCCTAACTCCTATTAGAGAAAGGGAGATGGGTCATCTGTCATAAGTCAATCCACTTGTTTGGTGGGAGGGCAGAAAGAACATTATTCCAAAGTTGAGAAGTTAGTTTGTGAGAAGAAGCAGAGATTACTTTCCTGGTACAAAAAAACTGAGCCGTGGAAGAGGCCAAAGATCCTATAACGGAAACTACAGTAACCTAAAAATATTTTTGCCTTCCCGAATTTATTTTCTCTTTTTTCACTGTTTTTCGTTGAGAAAATAAAAGTAATTTATAGTGAAAAACTGACTGAAAATGCACGGAAATCGAGAAAACGATAACCGCAAAAATACAATATTTTTAGGTTACGGTAGTAGTGGGACCATCGGCCACGGCCACCGGCTCATACACAGCTCTAATTTTTCAGTACCAGAACTATAAACTGTTTGACTTAATTCAGACCACAATTCTTTTTTATCCCCGTTATGTCACTTTGAGACATTTGAATCTCTTCCTAATTCCTCGTCCCCCCCCCCCCCCCACTTGAGAAAGTAATTCCTCATCCTCATTAAACCAAGTCCTCGCTTTCTACTTTTCTAAGTGACCGTCCGAGGAACGTCCACTCCCACTCTTTTTCTAATTCTTTTTCATCTCCAAAGTGACACTAAAAATATGAATTGAATTCTCCTCTAAAAGTGAAGGAGGAGGCTGAAGACGTAAGCAGCAATTAATCGTTTCGAATTTAGGACAGACAAAATGCGCCAAACGAGAGGCAAGAAGTAGAAGAAGTGCGCCCGACTTTTACTGTCAAAACTGTCCCGATTTTCCCTCCTTTCATCCTTTTCGCTCGATACGTCTCGGGTTTATTTTTTCCTTGAGTCTCTATATTTAGTTTGACTATACTACTAATTTTTCAAGTTTTTTGAGATCATGATTTGTCAAAAATGATAAGATATTTTATTTCTTGAGAAAATACATGCTCCGGTGTTTTTTGCTTTTAGTACCATAATACCGCAAAAGCTGTGGAAGGTCCCCCCTGACTTCTAACTTTGAGCCAATTTATCTGGGTTACTGCAACAAATACTGAAAAGTTGTCAACTGGAAGAATGTTTGTGATATTATGAGAAAAGTTTTTTCAGTTGATATCTTTTTGATATCTTCTACAGGAAATGAAATATATGGTTCCGAAATTGACGGTTTGGGGCTCTTCTATTAGAGGTTTTAAGGTATTTCTAATAACCCCCATTTTGTTCTTTCAACTCCAAACTTGTGTTAACCAGTCAGAAGGCGCGAAATTCCGAATTATAGAACTTCTGTTGGCAGTGGTATTGAGCGGAATTCCGTCTTCCGTTTTCCGTAAAGTTCGGAAAACCCACAAATAATTCTAGACTAGAACATCTGAAGAGTTTCTAGAATTTTCGCGTTAACTTTTCAGAAAATCTTTTAGCTGATCCGCCTAACTTCAAAACCGATGCAAAAATTCGGAACTACAGTATTGTCCAATTCAAAATGCCCAATTTTAATTACTCCATGTTTCGTCTTCCGTCTTCCGACTTCCGTTAAACGAAATAATAATTACCCTCAGCGTAGTGGGGAGCATAACGTAAAACCTGTATTAAAAGGTCCCTTTAATAGTGGGGCCCTCCGAGAGGGGCTTAGAAAAATACAAGGCAGCCCTGTAATAGGCCCTCTGTGAAAAAGGGCCCCTTTAAAAATGTGTTTTGAAATCAGAAAATTTCCATACTTTTTCAATGGAAAATATTCCTGGAACTCCACAACTTGATAGAAATTTGTTGAAATTCCATTTTCGACGGAAATCTTGCAAAATTTTGAAGTTGTGAAGTTGGCAGATTTTCATGAATTGTGAACAAAACTTCGTCGAGTTTTTCAATGCTAACATTCGGAAAAACTGGCCGGAAAAATAGAAGGCCCTCTCTAATTGAAGGGCCCCTGCAATAGAAGGGCCCTCCGGAGGTACCTTGGAACAATAGAAGGGCCGACACTTCTAATACAGGTTTTACGGTATTCATTTTTTTAGATGCAGTATCAGCTAATTATTCGAATTTTCAAGCTACTTTGCAAACTGATGAAACGCTCCGACTTCTCTGCAATTCACTATGAATGGAATTAGAATCCATATGTTTTCAAACCCAGCAACAGATTCCCATATTTCTTCCGGTTTCTTGATCCATATATATCTCACCATCCTCAGCCATCCGACCACCCTTTCATGCCAACACAACCGTAACATTTATTTTTCATTTTGCATTTTTTCGTTTCTTTTCTTTTGAATATCCCCCTTTTTATTCTTCTTCTTCTTTCAACGTTTGACCGGTCTCTTTCTCTTCTCAACTAAAAGTGGTAGTCATGCCTGTTGACTTGGCTACTTCTGTGGAAACGTTCGCTTTATCCTTCTGTGGAACGAAGATTTCCTTTTTGTTTTTACTTTTAAACTGCCTTTTTAGACATGATTTTTATATTTTCAGAGATGATAACCAAATCCAATGATATCATTTTTATGTTCATTGTTTCCGTTTTTCTGATAATGCCATCAATTGCACAACCACACTTGAAAACCAAGTGTTCTCTAGAATGTTATGCTGTATGCATGCATTCTGGAACGGTGAGTGGATTTCCTTATTTTTTTATTAGCAAAAGAGGGAGAGAAAAATTATCGGGTCATCTATTCTTGGACAATATTTCGTTGACCTTTTTTCCTCGATCTGTTAATTCGGGAAATTTTCGCAAAGCATATTTTGGGTTGAATGAGAAGAAAAACTGTCATTAATAGAAACTATGAACAAATTCAGAAAACGATGTTTTCTGGATAAATTTTCATAAGTTTTCGAATAAATACAAAAAAAATATCTAGTTACGATTTCCAGCCTTCCGCGTCCACTTGTAACTGTCCAGTTTCCCGAGATCCATCGAATTGTACAAAGTTTGATGCAGATCTCCAGACAGGTAATTTCTATGATAATCAAACAAATATTCACATTTATTTTCAGCTCAAATATCTACAGTTATACCAAAAACCAAATCAGAATACGTTGATGCTCATATGATTCGAGTATCCATCGAACCTCAACCATCCGCATTTGCATATGCGTTTGAGTACTCCACGATATCAACAGAACCGGATAATTGGATTTTTGCTGTAAGTTTATTTGAGTTGAACGATGGTTCAGGAAAATAAGTATTTATAGAAAATCTTCTAACCAATTTCAAAACTTTTTGTTACTTACAGAAGTTCATACTGTAAAACCTACCGTAAACCCTGTATTAGAAGGGCTCCGGGACTTTTAACTTTGAGCCAATTTATCTCGGTTCCTTCAAAGATATTAAAAAGTTGCCCACTGATAAATTGTTTATCATAATGTCAAACATATCTATTTTAGTTAACACTTCCTTGAAATCTTGCCCAGTAAAATTAGTTTCTTGACAGTATAGGCGCCCTTCTATTACAGGTTTTAAAATATTTTTTATATCAAGCTGTTACCGTAACTAATTCCAAGAAAATGTTTCTTCTGATTTTCCTTAACTCTCCTAATTAAGCGTTCCCACTTTTAAGGGTGCTTCTGCCAAACCGGAAGCCATCTTCAGCATTCTCGACCCGTGCCGTGATTACCAATTTCGTGTAATTATCGTTGTCCGTAGTTCGAACCCATCGGAAGTTTTGGACATAATCCGTCCTCAACCAATTCCTGTTCAATTGCCACCGTTTATCCTGACACAACAGCAGGTACAAAGGAACTTTTCCGTTACATTTGAATCACGAATTTTTTCAGATCTCAATTGAAATGCCTCGTGGTTCTAGTCAAAACTCTTCTGAAGATCTAAAGCTATATGTGAAATGGTCGCTACCATCAGGTTACATTGATGGGGATATTTATAGTTACGAATCTCCAGCACTGTATCCAATTCAGTGTAGCACTCCGGAAGGAGAAATCCCAACACCTCGAATCGAAATTGTACGAGGTGGTGGCCGATTAGCAGTTTGGTTGCCTCCGTCTGTTTTGGAAGCACGTTGTCGAATGTGGGTGGAAGTGAAAATGTTGCCAAGATGTGTCAGACTCGAGCCATTCAATATACAGAAGAATATTGAGATTGATTGTTCAAAGAATCCAAATCTAGAAATTTGTAATAAAGGTTCGTTGCGGCGCTTTGTGAGCTATCAAACATGCATCTCTACTTTATCGAAATCGTATTTACAGAATCAAATCCTGTATGCTTCGAATCTGTTAACATCGGTGGCGAACATGGCAAAGCTCGGATATCTTGGGAAGCTCCAGAAAAACAACCGCTGTATTACCACGTCAGATATGGTCCTGCCGAATCAAAAGGAATTGCACCTTTTGTGACATGGCAGTTGGCAGCAAAGAGAGAAGTTCGAGTAGATGGATCACTTTCCAGTTTCAGTTTAGATATTCCTGAAGATGAGGATTTTGGGGTTCAAGTAATGAAAATCAGAAAAAGCTGGATTAAAAAAGGTTTTTAGGTGTGTGCAATTCTATCTAAAAAGCGCAAACGTCCAAAATTCGGTGTGATTCAAGTCATTCCGTTTCAGTGCTCGAGCTGTAAAACAACACGTAAGTAGGTCTTTTCAGCACATTTTTAAATTTTTCCTGTTTAGAAACCACTGGATGCGCTGATTGTGGACTTATTCTCGGTTCGACAGTTCTTGAAAAAGGCTGGATGAATAAAACGCCACCTAGAAAACCGGATACAACAACTCAAATTACACTGTCTCCTAGACCTCAAACATCTACAGTATACCGAATGGAAACTGATTTATCGGTATCTGGAAATGGAATACGAAACGATCCGCATGTGAAGGTTAAGAGTGGAACGGTATGTTGCCTAATAGAAACCCACCAAAAGCGTCAACATTGAACTCAATTATCTCGCTTCCTGTGAAAGATATCAAAAAGTGGCCAACTGGCAAAACAATTTCGAAATCTTGATAAATACTTTGTTGGTTGAACAATTTTTGATATCTGTTACAGGAATCATGATATATAAGTTTGAAGTTAATGGCTTCTATCAGAGAAAGTACGGTAGTTTATCCCATATCATTTTTTTCAGAGACACTCCACAGACTCCCCAATCAATCTTGAAAAAGCGGAGGAAATCAACAAAAAGACCGTTGAAACTCAAGAGGAAGAAACAACAACCACAACTACGACACCCAAAACTCAATCATCAACTTCTCCAGATAAAATGACACCAGCTCCAAAACCAGCACTCAAAGTCCCCAGTCTTCCATTCCCCCCAAAATTATTTGGTAGAACTGCATCTGAATCTCAGCCAACGACACATCCAAATACTTCTGAAGCCACAACACCCAGTAATGTGTCCCAGATGACCACTACTCATAAACCAACACCTCCAGAAACGCAATCAACTCGGCAAATTATGAGTGAAGAACTAGAAAAGTCTGTTGAGAATTTGGAGAAGGCAATCGAAGAAACTTTGAAGACTGGATCTGGAAAGTTGAATAATCAGACAATTGAGGCAGTTGAGAAAATCGATAAAGAATTGGAAATGAGATCAGAAGAAGTAGAGAAACAATTACAGGATTCGGTAAGTAGGTGTCAAAAATAGGGAAATCTTAATTGATGTATAACAGCTCGCCAATCTGGTTGCCAACAATAGTGAAATACGCCACCACGAAAAGTCAAAAAAGTGTCTGACAAGTGAAGGCGTCGTTTGTGAATTCGGATGTGAAGACCGTAAAAAGTTAGTCTGTGTGTTCCTTTAAAACGTCCTTTACATTAATTTTTTCTCCAGGTGCTTCTGCCCTCCCTCAACGCATGCTCGTTTGATGAACGGTGTTTGTGTTAGCCGGGATACCATGCTCCACACCATCTGTCTACCACGTCGAGAAATCAATGCCACTTGGGATTCGGAAAGTGGAAATATCATGGTCAGAAGAAGTGATGCGATATATCATATCCAACATGCTGAAAATGTGGATAAGCTGTTTGTGGAGTTTGGTAAAGCAAGCGTATTAGCTGACAAGGAAAATAATGAGACGATAATTGAATTTAACGATCCCCAAAGAAGTAAAATTGTAGTACTAATTCAGGTATGGTTAGAGTAAATGTACTAAAATAATCCAAGTTTTTTAGACTGTCCTAAAATCATCGGTCTTCTCCACAGAGCCATTCATATTCCATGTGAATCAATCTATCGATATGAACTCAACTTATGGAATGAGGTTATGTGTGTTCAACTCTTCTCAAATTAGGGTAAGTTTTCACTGAAAATGCTGAATGATTGAAAGCTTTGTCTTATTGCATTCAGAGTCCTCATAACTACAACTGGGACGACCGTAGTCGTTTTGAGAAACACGAGCAAATCGCAGAAGTCATCCAACTATCACCAGTCAGATTCACCAATAAGCTTCCTCTTTTATTCCCAAGTACAGATACTTATTGGAGTACTGCGATGACAATTGCCAAAATTTCCATTTTGGTCATTCTGGCGCTTGCCATTTTCATTTTGGTTTATCTCAACTGTACCAAGTTTCGAACGTTGTACGACAGAAAAAGAACTCACTACTTCCGACCGTTTTATATAGATCCATCGGTGAGTGGGAATTTAGAAAATTCACCAGTAAGATTTACTTGATTACAGATTCATCTATCAAATACTGCACCATCTTCCAGAGGTAGTGGTGGAGGCCTGAAGCGAGATCCGTCACGGGGATACTATGATGTTCGGAACTCTCACTTGATCATGTAAACGGAAATCTTCCATTTCGTACTTTCTTGTTTTATAAGAAAATTCAATTTTCCATTTAATCGTTTTTTTTCTGAACCCAATGAGCTCATTTAATATTATTGTTTTGTCCTCCCTAATTCCAAAACAGCTGACGTGTTACATTCCTCTCCTCAAATTGTTATCTCTATGTCATTTATGTACTTTTTTTCATCTACCGTAAAACCTGTAATAGAAGAGCCCCCTGACTGTTAAATTTGAGCTTGTTTATCTCGGTTCTTGTCAAAGGTATCAAAAAAGTGTCAACTGATAAATTGTTTATCATGATATCAGTAGTGTTTTGTTCACTTAAGGGAGACGAGATAATTGAGCTCAAGCTTGACAGTTTGTGGGCCCTTCTGTTACAGGTTTTACGGTATTCTCACTACTAGAGCTTTAGTAAAATTGTCCACTTTCAAAATAAATTATTCTCGATGATTGGATTGATCTGTTTAAATGGTAATTGGAAGTAATAATGAAGTTTAAACAAATTTTAGTAAAAAAAGCTTTCCTGCGTTCTATTTTGAAGCAAATTGTTGTTTGCTTCTCCTTCCTCTTATCAAGAGCTTTTCCACTAATTTTAGTGCCCACTTTCAGACGACGTTGCCTTCTTCGTATACAGCTTTACATTCCCAATTTGATTTCTTTTTTACTTGTTTTGAAAAGAAACCCCCTGTTTCTAATCTTGACTTGCTTTTTGGATTATAAAATCTCTGTTTCAAATCTCCCAACTGCCCACAAACTATATTAATCATTTTTTATCTTCTCACCTTTTCCATAAGTCGTTTTATACTCGTTTGGTTCTACACGAACACTACACCTAACTTTCTGAAAATTTTTGTTGTGAAAAAGATATATTTTTCTCCTTATATATATTTTTTTTTGGAGGATAAAAACAACGGACACAAGGCGACACAAGGCTCGTGCCAAATTTGACCACTCTCCAAAATACGAACAACTACTTTTTTTTCTTTTTTCCCCACTATACGAGTCGCATAATACGACTACGGATACCTACTCAGGGGGCTCCTGTTCCTTTTTTATTTCATTTTTTCAAAGCATCGATTTTGGGAAAAAACCCAGCCTGTTTGCCGCGCCTCTGGCGTTTAAAGCAGATGGCTGGTGCGCCTTCGGTGCGATTTAACCGCCATTGGTATGTTCAAATGCTAACTGAAAGTAATAATTGATGCATACCGTAAACGCTCTAATAGAAGGGCACCCAAACCGCCAAATTTGAACCCATGTATCTCAGTTTCTGTGAGAGATATCAAGAAGTAGTTAACTAATAAAATGCTGCTAATCTTATGATAAACATTTTATGAGTTGACAACTTTTTGATATCTTTCAAAAGGAGTGAGATGTATATGCTCAAAGTAGACGGTCCTGGTGGCGTTCTATTAGAGTTTTTACGGTATCTCTGGTCCGGAACCTAATTTTGGTGTAGACTTGTTTAATAAAGCTGATAAGAATACTGAATTTCTTATAGTGAAAGCAATACCCCGAATTCTAAGATTTTTCCTCAAGTACTCAAAACGTTCATCATCTTCTGATATCTGACTTGTCCCTCTTAATACTAACAAGGGAACTATGTTTAGGCGTCATCTCAGAATTTTTTCTAAATTTGCTCATTTATAGTTTAGAATACGGGCTTTCTCATGATGTATTTGGTTTTCTGCGCAAATTTCTGAAAGTCGAGAAAATTCCGTCTGAAAATATGCTGTTTTTCTGTCTCTCCTCCTTCCCTTCCACTTTCCCCTTTCCTCTATGCATTCTCCACTGTGGAGAAACCGAGCAACAGTGGCCGAGTGGATAGTGGGGATGAATAGTAATCACAAGTTTGGGGTTCGATTCCGTCTTGGTGCATTTTCTTTTTTCTTTGTTTTCTTTGATGTTGGAGGAATGCTTTGCACTTTTCGAAAATCAAAATTATGTTTGCTCTATTATTTGAGTAGGAAAAAAGCTCGAAAAAGAATTTATTGAAAGATTCATGTTGGACTTGTTTCGAAAAATATCCAATACATAGTCAAAAGGTCACTCAAAATTCCCCGATTCGACCATATTGGTTGCGGAACAGTTATAAATCTATCAAGAAGAATGTAAATCTATGTTTTCACAAGATTTGACTGCTATTGGGTGCTTTTCGGAGGATATGATTCATAGAAGTTTCGGAAGAAATCACTAATTTGTGATTTAAAAATGGATATAGGCTACAGAATCTTGTGAAAAGACTCATTTTATCATTTCTATGCGTTTAGAATTCATTTTGGCACATTAAAAAAATTTTCGAAAAATCGTAAAATTTCGCAAAGGGGGGTACCCATGGCAACTTTTTTCAAAAAAAATGTTTTTTTTTTTGAAAAATGAGGAAACTTTGTCAGATTGTAGAGAAACTTCAAAAATAACGATTCACACTCTAAAAATGCCGAAAAACTCTTATTAACCCTTTCAAAAGTCACTCCAAAAGTGAGAAATTAGCACTGAAATCACTTAAAACGCCCATAACTCGACTTCTAGGAATTTGCGCAGAAAACCAAATATACCACAAGAAAGCCCGTATTCGAAACTATAAATGAGCAAATTTAAAGAAAATTCTGAGATGACGCCTAAACATGGTTCCCTTGTAAAGTATGGACCAATCATCAGCTCAAAATATGATTATCTATTTTTATTTGTATCCACTTGATAAGCTGATAACTAATAATCCGATATAGGGATGACGCACTTCCTCCCCCTCTCCCCTATGATGCAAAGTGATGAAAATCATGCACTTTTCTGCATAATCCAAGGACTTCGGGAAACCCTTTAATTGGAAAATGTATATGGGATTGACATTTAGAACGACGGAAATGAGATTTGATGCTGAGCTTCTATTTTTGAGTGATTGAATTTTTCGAAAAGAACATCCAAGAAGGCTTATCAAACTGGTTAACACTGGATGTTAATTAAAAAGCTTAAAAACTCTCTATGGACGTTGTAGTGTTAACTAATAGATGTGAGTCGATACCACATTTTTTTGGTGTTCGATACAAATTTTCTCAATGACGCACAACTATTCAGGTCGCGAGGGGGTGGAGAATCGGATAAAAAACACATAATAGAGGCTCATGATCCCCTCAGAAACGTAACATAATACATAATGCCTAGAAATGAGTCTTCTATGTATAATAGTCAGAAGTTTTGGCTGCTTCTAATGTGACTCTGAAATCATGCGTTAATGAAGTATATAAAATTTTGATGAGTCTTAATGAATATATCGTAAGACCTGTAATAAAAGTCCCCCCCCCCCAACTTTTGATTTTGAGCTAATTTTCCTCGGTTCCTGTCAAAGATATAAATAAAAGTTGTCAACTGATAAATTGCTTATATCATAATATCACAAACATTTTATCAGTCGACACATTTTTGATATCATACACAAGAGCCAAAAAAATTGATCTTAAACTTGGCAGCATAGGGACCCTTCTATTACAGGTTCTAAGGTGATATTCAAGATAAACTTCCTTGATCAACTGAAATTTTATAAAGTTGAACTTTAAAGTTCCTGATTAACAATTCTAGTTTGGAACAACTAGATATGTATAAATTCCGGATTCCGAATTTCACGCTTTTTTTCTCGTTCCGTATTCCGGCAAATTGAGTTTTTTGGGAATCAGCTTTCCGGATTCCGTTAAATTTTTTGCCGGATTCTGGATTCCAAAAAATTACCTGTAATAGAAGCCCCCCCCCCACTGTCAAGTTTCAGCTCAATTATCTCATTTCCTATGGAAGGTGTCAAAATGTATCAACTAACAAAAGACTAATGACATCATGATAAACAATTTATCAGTTGACAACTTCTTCATATCTTTCACAGAAACCAAGAAAAATTGGCTCACAGATAGAAGTAAGGGGCTCTTCTATTACAGGTTTTACGGTATTTATTAGTCCTGTCTATCTGTCTCTTTGTGTATACCAGCTCATTTTCCTAGTAACAATCAATACGTTTTTTTCAAATCTCGCTCCTTCTTTTTCCTCCGTCACGTCATCCCCCCCCCCCCCCATCTTCTTCTATTTGGTCGTGTGCCCAATATTCTAGTCTCTCTACTCCATGCTCTCTACCCCTGGCCCCACGTCAACATTCTCTCTTCCGCCTATCCATCCACCCAGTATTTCTCTTTCTATCCTCGCAAGACGCCATCAAGAGAAGCAGAATAGAGGGGTACGTGTGTGTGTGTGTGCTCTATGAGCACCACGACGAAGACGAAAAGGACGACTACTTTTCTGAAGCCCCCCTCTTCTTTTTTCCCATTTTTCCATTCCATCCATCATCATTTTGTGTTGCTGTGCTGCATTTCCTTCGTTTGCCCCCCTACACCCGGGTTCTTCATTTTCCATTTTCATTATCCATCCCCATCCTTTTTCATGTGTGGAAACACTTAGATGCATGTGCATATATACACTTTTATACATTTACAAACGAAATTATTGTCAGTTGAACCGAAATTTTGGATTTCTAAAGTATAGAATGGCGATAATGACAACTATAGCGGCTCAAACAAGTACCAGAAATGCTCTTATAGAATGCATAATTTTTTAATTTGCTTTCCGTAAAACCTGTAACAAAAGGGCCCCACATTGTCCAGCTTGAGCTCAACTATCTCAGCTCCAGTAAGAGATATCAAAAATGTGTTCACAGATAAAATGTTTGTGATATTATGATTAACACTTTATCAATTGACAACTTTTTGATATCTTTTACAGGAACCGAGATAAATTGGCTCAAAGTTGAAATTTAAATTTCACGGTGATTTAAAAAGACGTTTTCCCAAAATCTTTCCCAGAAGGTATTGGTTTAGGAATTTATCCAGTTTCAGTGCAAACTCCAAATAGGCCAAAGTTAAGACAGAAAACTACTGTAGAAAGCTGCTCAAAATTTGATCCTCAAAAAAAGAAAAGAGATTTTAGTCGCCGTTATTGAAGTGAAAAAAAAACCAAGGAAGGAAGGGCAAAAAAGAGAAAGCATTCGTTTTTTTCTGATTTCGTGTAGTAGGGAAACGGAAAAGCTTTAGACATGACGTCATCTGACGAATTCAAAAATGGTGATCTGAAAAGTATATCAACATTTTTTTGGTGTTTCGCAGATAAGAGAGGAATCCCTTGTTCCTTTTTCCTGATTTTTCTCATTCTTCCGGATAATAATTATAATTTTGAATTCGAAAATTGTAAAAATATTGTCTAAACCAAAGCTATCACTTAAAATGTCATCCAGAATTGCTCTTCTATGTGTTAAATCAAAAATCTCAAACATAATTCGGTTTTTTTACAAATTTGTGTTCCTTATTCCTTTTTTCTTGTACCAGATTTTGAAATTTGTTTTTCTTTTGCTGCTTCCGTTTTCAGAATTGTTTATTCTATTCCTTCTTCCTTATTCTTTATTCCGGATTCTCTTAATTTTTATTTAGCTCACCTCTGGTGTTTAGAAAAACTTTATGAAATTCATTTTTCCTGAATTCTTAGCTCCTCCTCTTGTTTCTGACTCTACCAACTTATATACTACCAATTTCCCTTAAAACTAATATTATTAACAGATCCGCATGATATGACTGGATTTCGTCTGGGTAGCAACAAAAAGGAGAAGCTGTCTCCAGGGACAGCCAAACCTTCTGCGCTGGTCGACGAGGTGAGTATATAACCTGTAATAGAAGGGCCCCCTACGTTTCAAAATTTTGGCTAATTTTCTAGGTTTCGGTCGAAGATATGAAAAAGTTGTCAACTGATAAATTGTTTTGATAAATTATATCACCAAAATTTCGTTAGTTGACACATTTTGACATCCTTCACTGAAACCGATATATACCGTATTTCCTCTAATAGAAGCCCACCTCTATTTGAAGCCCACCTCTAATAGAAGCCCACCCCGCGAGGTGCTTCGAAAAATAGGAGCCCACCCTCTAATAGAAGCCCATGGGCTTCTATTAGAGGAAATACGGTATGAGCTCAAAGTTGAAAGTTAGGGTGATGTTCTATTGAATACTTCTAAATACATCCTAACTCTAATAAAACACCACAAATTGTTTCAGGTAAGCGCACCTCGCAACTTTGGAATCAAGAACTATCTCCATCAATTCTACGTAACTCCAACCGGTGATGACGTCGAAGGCGGAGCAATCGGCGGACCGATGAGCGGTGGAGCGTGGTACCTGTTGCCACCACCACCAGCTCAACGGAGAGGCCTTCTCCTCTGTCGAATCTTCACCATCATCGGATTGTTGTTCCTCATTGCTGGAGCAGTCACCATCTGCATTGGGTACACGTGGAAAGCCGAACGAAACATTGAGCAGTCCATCGAACGTTTCGTTCTGTTCCAGGTAAGACGGAAAAGCCTTGTTTAGATAATTGTAAACTATACTTTTACAATAGCCTTACTGTATTTCTTCTCATAGGAGCTCATTCAAACCGTCAACTTTAAGCTCAATTATCTTGATTCTATTGGTGATGTTATGACATATAATTTATCAGTTGGCAAAGTTTAAATATCTTTCACAGCAATCGAGACAATCGAGTTCAAAGTTGATGGTCTCGATTGGCTAGAGGAAATACGGTATGGGAGAACTCAACAATCCTAAAAAACCAGTCAACTAAACACGACTAATTCCTATGATGTTTACAGGATGAGAACGGCGGACTCTATGTGCCACGCGACAAGCTAGAGCTCATCCTGCAAGATCCGATGCGTTTGTGGAAGACGATTGGATTCGGATTGTTCACGTTGGGAAGTCTTCTTCTAGCCTTCTCACTGGCCATTCCGACCGCCGCCGCCATGGTCGGTACCACTCGTTTCGCCGCGTTCGCATCACCGGACAACTCTCCAAATGAGCCACCAGTGAGAGTATTCCCACACTCTTCCAATGTCACCGGAATGAGCAGGTTAGTTCAATAATCCTAGTAGCGGTCTACAAGATATACAAAAAAAACATTTTCGGTTGAATTTCAGCTTTTTTAGGAGTCGGGAGCTCGGCTGTGAAGATTCGAATTACTTTGAAAATTTTGAAGTGCGCAAGACCTAGATTAAAAACTTTACATTCACACAATTGTTTGAAAATTCCTAGTTTTTCAGATATTTTGCGATTTCTGAAAGAAAACCTATTTTGAACCGTTTTTGCGCACTCTTTCAGAAACCAGCGAAGATCTGAAAAACTAGGAATTTTCGAACGATTCTGTGAATGCAAAGTTTTCCATCTAGGTCTGTTTTACTCCCTCCAAAGTTTTCAAAGTGATCGAAAACTTTACATCCATGCTATAGAATCCTGAAAATGGCCTGAAATCAACTGCAATTTTTTTTGTGAGGTTTTAAAAAAAATACTCTCTAACTCTAATTTTACCGGAAAACAATAAGACCGTATATGGCAAAAATTTAGGAGATTCTCTCACTATCACTATTGGTTCTTATCAAATTTTAGATGTTAACCAAAGTTATAACTTAGCGTTTCCGAGTTTTATCAATTTCCAAAATTCTCGAAGATCTGAGTTTCCGAATTAGAAATTTCTGAAACTCTGAAAATCTAAGTTTCCAATCATTTCTGAACTCTTAATCCAGAAAAGTGACAAAATTGTTTTTTATAATTACGGGTACTGTAATCGGAAGCCACGAATTTCAGCCGTGAAGTGGAGTAAACCGACTAACTTACTTTAGCAAATTGTGAATAATTGAATTTTCAGTGGCCCAGTTCCAGTAATGGAAGAAATCGCCAAAGTGCAGCCATCTGAGAAGAAGTCGCCAACAGTTCCAGCCGACCTTCTCGACCAGGAAGTGCATTGAGAATTGTGTGTCTGAAAGGATATTGATGTCCCCAAAGACCACCGAATTCTCCCGTTTAATCGTATGTAATCATTCATTCTGACACCCTAGCAAATCGAAAAAACCCTTAATATTTGCTCTCCATTTCTATCGATACCCTATCCCGTTTCCCCCAGCTGTTTGCTTCTATCTTTTAATATTTTTTCCACTTTATTCCTCTTTTCCGAACACACGCACACACACACAATATGACGAGAGAGCACGAGAGACATTGAAGCTGTGAAATTCATAAGATCTCAAGAATTTTGCTGTCTTCATAAAACAATTTTTCCATCGTTTATTTTCCTATCTACACACCACACACAGAAACCACTCGATGACGAAGAACACCCTGACCATTCGCCCCTTTTTCTTTGAAAATTGTCTTTTGTTTCAGCATTTTTTGTAAGAAAATGTGAATAAAAGAATTGTGAATTAACTAATCGAAAATTCTCACTGTTATGCAAAAAACGGACCCACAAGGTTCCAGAAGAACTGGTCAGAAATTGTGCCCCAGTTAACTTTTAGGCCAAGCCATTAGTAAACTATACCAATGGTAAAATTCGAAGGACCTGGAATAGAAAAACTCGACTACCGAATTATTTGAGATAAAGAAAATTATTGTAATTGTAATTGTTTACTGATCAGATATAAAAAAGTTCCGTAACGATTTGGTCTAACTTTCCCAAAATAATTAGTCTAACTTTTGCGATTTGAATTTTCTAGACCACCAACTTTTTTGGCCTTCAAATGGCTTGATTTATAGGCCATTTTGGCGTGGTGAATATTCTAGGCCACTATTTTGAAAGCACACCAGAAAACTCCACTTGAAAAAGTTAGGCCACCACATCGAAATGGCCTAGAAATGAGCTAACATGACTATTTTATGTTTTCTGGGTCACTTTACCGTAGTGGCCTAACTTTTGCAAGTCTAAATTTCTAGGCCACCATGTTCAATATCAGGTCATTTCTATGTCGTTTTACCATGATGGCCTAACTTTTGCAAGTTGAATTTTCTAGGCCACCAACTTTTTTGCCTTAGCAGTTACCTAATATTCATTTGGTCTGATTTCTAGGTCATTCTGACGTGGTGGCCTAAGTTTTGAAAGTTGAGTTTTTTAGGCCATAATGTTAAAATGGCCTAGAAATCACATCAAATGAAAATCAAGCCATTCCAAGGTCATTTACCATGGTGGCCTAGAAAACTCAACTTGCAAAAGTTAGGCCACCACTTCGAAATGACATAGAAAACACGTAAGGTGAATATTATGTCACTTCTAGGCCATGCGCTACGGTGGCCTAGACAATTCTTCCGTCAAAATTTAGGCCATTTGTTTTGATGAATGCTGTTTACCAATTGCATGAGAAATCTGAAAAAAAGCTCCACAAAAAGACAGAAAAGATTCAAACGAGTTTCATTTCGTTCCCAAATAAATTCCGTTAGATTACATAAGTTTTTTAAAACATTGATAGTGATTGGAATCAGATGCGACAAATAATAATAATGATAATAGCAATCGTGAATGAGTTAGCAGCTAATTGTAAAGGATAATACATTGAAAATGTTCGAGGGGATCGGGAAAAAGGAGAATTGACAAAATGTTGGTAGTGGAGAAAAAAAGTATTGAGATTACATTTTAAGCCAGGATTTGGAAACTTCGGGAAATTTTGTATATTTCAAGAATGGAAAGGAAAACGGAGAAAAAAAAACAAGAAAAAGATCATCAGGATTTCAGTATCAAGGAAATATGGGTGGTGGGCCTGGCCGTTTGACTTCGTCGAGAAATATTGGAGATATTATTGCATGGTATGACTGAAGAAATTGATGGAATTCGCATGGATGACGGGCTACATGACGGGTCTGGTGTCGTGACATCAGTTGGCGTCGTTTAGTTCTGAAAAATTAAGGAGGATTAGGTGCTGAAACTATTTTAGTGGCTGTTTTCAAAAATTATTTTCTTTTTGCCATTATGACTAGATCAGAATATTTAGTTTTGCCATAAACTTCTGAATCTCAACTGTGTGCTCTGCGCCTTTAACTTCGCATTTCGCTCATAGAATGTTGGAACAGGTGATGAGAAGAACATGACAATGGTACAAAATTTAGGAATTCAGAAGATTGAAAGTAATGACAAGATCGAATGGAAGGATAGCTCAAATATGACCATTGAGAGAATATTGATATGTTATCAATGATAACTCCATAATACATTCTAGATCGTTCGGATTTCAGAGAATAATGTAAAGATTCAAAAATGGACTATAAGAATCCTAAAAATCGTAAATTTAGAATTCTCGACTTGCTCAAAAAAGGATAATGTCTTGATTCGGAGCAGTACCTCAATTGGATTCTAGCCGATGTCAGATTCCAGAGACAAAGCTAATCAACCATACTTACCGGGCCTTCGCGGGCCTCGCAATAGTTTCTTTTAGAATGAATATTTTAAGACCAACTAAAACAGATATGATAGAACTCGACGAGTACTTCAAAATGATATCATTTGAAGAACTTTGTCTTGTCTATGAACAAAGTTACAAGTCATAAAGTGACCGGGACGGGTCTCTGTTTTTTTTTTGTCTGTAACTTTGTTCATAGACAACGCACAGTGTTCCGAATAATATCATTTTGAAGCACTTGTCGAGTCCTATCATATCTAATTTAGTTGGTCTGAAAATATTAATCATAAAAGAAACTATGGCAGATCCCGCGAAGGCCCGGCAAAGGCCCGATTGCAAGTATTTAATTAACATTAGTTAATTATATGGCTCATGCGAATTAGTTGCATTTTTAACTTAAACAAGTTTTAATCAACATTTGTTCTATTTTTAGCCCAGAAGTATACATATTTTTGAAAGTAGACGAATCTAAAAACATAAAAAAAATTCATGACTCCTAGGAGATGGATCTAAAAATTCGCTGAAAAGCCTAGTGCGGAAAATTATTGCAGATTCTCGTATTTGTCCGGAATCCAGAATACAGAATCTGGGCATATCTTGAATACAGATCCATGCGAAGAAGAAGAATAAGAAGGAGAAAAGCAACTAAGATATGGCCGAGAAAGGAAAAAAGATTCCAGATCAACTGATCAAAAAAAAAAAAGAAAACACCGACACCAACTACCAATATAACGTTACAACAAATATATATGCCCGCCACCACCAATATCTAACACAAGGAAAATATAAAAAGCCCATCTTCTAGAATTCTTACTTCAACTGAGGTCCGCATCGAAGTTTCACCACCTCCTCGTTGATTTCGAACCAACGGGAATCCGTGCGTGTCTTCCTTAATTTCTTAATTCGTTCTCTGTAAGAAGGCTGTCCCGTGCAGGAGGATGAAGTTGATGTGAGATGTCTATCATTGAAGATGCCCGTGTTCTTCACAGCTAGCAATGTATTCCCAATGTCTTCTAGCGATGGAGTGACCATAGGAGCCCCTCGCGTTGGCAATCGTGGCTTAGCAAACGGATGTTCTTGGGACCTTGATGTTTGCTGGGAAAGAAAGTGACCGGAAGGTGCGGCGGAATCAGTCTGCTGGAAATCACTAGTGAACAACAGAAGCGATCTGAAAAGTCACGACAGAGAAAGACTGGGGAACAGTTAAGCGTAATGAATAAGCTTGGTTAGTCAGTCTGGAGTCGAGCAGGGTCGTGTATTAGTCAGAATTCAATGGAAGGAAAACAAATTAGCGAATTGTCTATCAAACCTTAAGGACCAAGAAGAAAAAAAGAAAGATGCAGGCGGCTGACAGAAAGAATTAGAAAGAGGAAGAAAAAACAAAACAAGGCACATATCTCTCTCAAAGCAGCAAATATCAAAATACTGGAAAAATAAAACAGACACACAGACAGACAGTTCAGATGTGTTGTAATAGGGGGGAACGATGGCACTTCAAAAGATTTGAAAATTCAACACTCTTGTTTCAGATATGATACCTTTGCCATCTTAGCAGATGGTTCTCCCACAGCTGATTGAGTGGCTGATCGCTTTCCTGTGGCCGCTGATGTCAATGTCTGAAAATTTGATGGTTTATATCGTTTGGAGTACGACCAGAGGAACTTACATGTTGAAGATGTGTGATTCCTTTGTGGAATTCCGCCTCCACAATCAAATTCCTCTTGTCACCGGCGGCGTTGTAGGCGGAGTTCAGGAGAGTACGCTTGTCCATCATGATCACTGAAAATAAAGAATTAGGAATACAGAACACAGAACAATTTCACCATAAAACCTATATCAGGAGGACCCTCAGGCATTACCTCGGAACAGTAGAAGGGCCAGGTCTTCTAATACAGGTTTTACGGTATTCTCCTTTTGCTCAATTAAACTCACTAGCTCTGAGAATCTTCTCCTCGTCGACTGACGTTTTCAAATTTCTAGTCAATTTTCGAACGTTGAACGCCGATTTTGGCAAGATCCTTCGCACTGCACGACGACAGATGTTGGTATAGAAGAAGACGGTTGGCTTCGTTGCAGGTGTCACTTTCTTCTGGATCTGGAAAAAGAACATGTTGAATTTGTGAAATTTCAGTTTTTAAATGAAAACCAACTTTTTGTACAGCAGCATTTCCTGCTGCAGCCTGTTGGGCCAGAGCCTGCGCCCGCTGCAATTGTTCCATCTGCTGCTGCTGTTGCTGCTGCGCGGCCACCACCGACATGGCAAAGTTCTTGTTCAACTGTATAAACTGTTCTTGGGTGATTTGACCGCGTGCCAACGCTTCCTTCGCTACCTTTAGCAGACTTTGTTTGTCCGTTCCTAGCGGATTATTTCCAGATCGGGGAGTTTGAACGGTTGGACGGGCCGGCACAGCACCTGTTGTTGGCTTCTGCTGTTGCAACACAGGAGGCCGATCCGATCCATTGGTTCCTAGCGCAGTCGGTTGATCGAGAACTGGTGGGCGTGTCTTATCGAATCGCTCGAGATCGTGCTTCTGGTCCAAGCCAGCGAACTTCTTCCATTTGATCCAACACGTTGAGCATAACACTTTCTTCTCAACACCTCCCCATTGATACCAGTTGATTCCATCCAACGTTCCACAGTTCTCGCATGGAATTTCGGATCGCACGAGATTCTGAGTTTGATTGTATGGTTGAACGGATGCGGCGATTGGTTTGTTGAATGGTGGGATGTAAATGTTGGTGAACTTCTCATCAGCCGTTCCGCCATTCGGCTTGGCCTTCTTGCGATCCGTGTATCGATTCGACGCCTTCATCAGATAGTAATACTCGACAATATCGCGAATCGACTTCCAGGGCAGATAATCCGCACGAATTTCGTTGAAATCCTTGCCACACTTGTCCAATGCATCCTCGAATAGATTCATTTCCGGAGTCGACCATTCCTCCAACTGATCTCTGCACAGAATCGGACCTCCAAGAATCTTCGTTTGCAATCCGGTAGTCTGGTCCACTTCCAACGGATAGGACTCTTTTGATGCAATCGGGACCAGATATTTGACAGCCTGTCCAACGTCATAGTGGGCTTGATGGAGGATAGCGTAGGCATGGAGAATAGTGACATCACGGGAAGCGAATGCGGCTGCCAATTGGAGAGTTGGGAGTTTGGGAGCAGACGCACCATCGATAGCTCTTGCGAACAATCCAACAGACCTGGCTACAATCAGATATTGATCAATATCTCGGTCTGTGAGATTCTGATAAGGAGTCCAGACTAGAATTTCGCGAGATTCCGGTGTAGCGTCCTCCTCCTCTGGTGTCTCTTCTTTCACAACAGCATCAGACTTCGCCTCTGGCATTTCTTCGTCTTCCCCTTCATCAATTTTCAACCCATTCTCAATGTTATCATCTTCTTTCTCTTGTCTCAGTCTTTCTGCTTCTTCCTCCTTCTTAACACGCTTTGCAAGCTCCTTCGCCTCTTTCTCAGCCTGTTCCTTGGCTTCTCGTTCCTCAGGTTCCATCCAATCGTCGACCACAGCTTGGTACTTTTCTCCGACACGGATGGCTCCTTTGTCAGCCAACAGAGTTTGTGCATTTGGGTCATAAACCAGAGAATGGAAAAAGGTATCGTCTTGGCCAATGTAGTTCTCTGCTTCCTCACAGTCACCCAACAGCACCACCCGACACTTTCCACGAATCAATGTCGCTGGTAGTATTTCGGATTGTCGAGTCATGAAGATCTCATGTTGTCGGAGACGAAGGCGTTGTTCTTTGGAGAGCTTATCAACCCCAAGCGGCAATCCACCATCTCCCCAATCGACAAGTTTCGTGGCTTCTGTTTCCGCTTTCTCCTTCAACGACGCGTCTTCTGAATCTACCGATGAACCTGTGCGTCCAGCGTTGATTCTAGCTGGCGCGACGCCTTCTTCTTGATCTATTTTCGGTGGACCATCGTCTTCAGGCTCTTCTTCCTTGGCATCTCCTGGCGCGTCGGCGTTCGTGGCTGTGGTAGGTGCACCGTTGGCGACGAGGAACCCTTTTGTGGTGAAATTCTCGGGCTTCTTCTTATCGACCTCGTAGTCTGGAAATATTTTATTGTACTCAAAAGGGATTTTTCGTCTTCAAGCTAACAATTATCAAACCGGCGTTGTGCTTGATCGGCAATCTTCAGAAGATGTTGTGGGATGTCGCGCCGCCGCATGTAGATGACGCATCGAGCGTCAACACTTCCTTTCTCTGTCTGAAAATGTATTTTTTCGGTCCCAAAATTCTAAGAAACGTTAAAGAAACACTACCTTGACCAGCTCATCAATCTTTCGAATCTGAAACGGCGCATCGGTGGCCAATGGATCGTCGAAATATACAAAGTCGCCGACAGCGTAGGTGACTTTTGTTGTTGAAGAGCTGGCGACCGACGTTGTCATTTTGTCGTGTTGAGATGAACGTTGATCAGTACGGGCTTATTGTTATGCAGAAGCGACCCGTTGAAACACTGAAAAAAAGAAATCGAATAATTTAAAAATTCTTGTGAAGAATAATGCGAAAAATGAATTCTAGAAAATGGGTTCAGATCTGAATTAAAGAAAAAACGACGAAACGAAGGAGCAAGATTAGCATAGAGCGTATTGGAAGTAAAGCAGCAGTTAGAGAGTCAGTCAGCCAAAGAACCCATAAAAAATAGTGTGAAGAGATGATGAGACGCAGAACGAACGTCCAGCATTAGCAGTCACAGCGCAGAGTGGGATGGTGGGATCATTGAGAAAAAGGAGATGGGAGCGAGAGAGCATTTGAAATGAGGAGACCCAGAGTTGTGGAAAAAAAGAAGGTGGAAGAAGACAGCAGCCGCAGTAACCTAGGGGGGCCATATTACGAGCAAAGTAATTGATTCGACGGATTTTTAGGTGGATTGAAGAATCGAGAGTACGAATGATACAAACAGTGGAACTGATGCAAACTGACAATCCAAAATTTCAGAATTTTGCACCTTTTTCGGATGTTCCAGTGGAAGGAAAACAAGTGTTCGAACAAAACATGAAAATTTGAAACAAAAAATGTGTATTTTCGCTGATTTTCGCGAATTCCAGTACTCTTTTCACTGGAATTGTGGTTCAAATTGTTTTTTTTTGTTAAACATCATAGGCTTAGAATGAAACGCTTTGTTTTCATTCCACTGAAACATCCTGAAAAGGCGCTAATTCGAAAAAAATTGGGCGATTCTCGGTCCTGAAGCGAAAAACAAAGAAATTTTAGTGAGAATGCATGCGCCTTCGATACCGTTTCCAGGGATTAAATTACATTGGCCTCTTCATTATTGACTGCATTTTCACTTCTAAAGAAAATTCAGCTCACTATTCATGAAAATCGCAAAAAAATCAACGAAAAAAGAGCGAAAAGGAATAGGCCTAAATATAAAAATAACAGTTTTCTTTTTTTTTAAACTGTAAAACTGAAAATCAATTATGCAACTCTGAAAAACGTCGACACTTTCGTGCAAAATCGATAGTGGGACCGTCTGCCAAACCGAAGATGTCCGTCGTTATTCAAATTGTCAAGGAACACACTCGCACACTCACACGCTCACATAACCTTATGTGTTTTGTGTGTGTGTGTGCGACAGGAAAAAAAGCGATAGAGGGAGAGTTTTCAAGAAAAGAGATACGCAGAGAAACTAATATGAACAGCAGGAGTAATTTTGTATCCGATTTTCAATCTTCCAACTGGTTTGGGATCGCGCGAAAAATCAAGAAAAAACGGAGATCAAAAAATAAGCGATTTTTTTCTCTCTCAAATTTCCGGGAGAAAAAATTTGGGCCCTTAAAGTATGGGAAAATGGGACACGATGGTCTCTAACATCACAAGATTCGAAAAAGAATTATTAGAGGCAGTCGATTAAATTCATTAGATGATCATTAATACGAAGGAAGCTATTTTGGAAACAATTAGGTCAAAAACAGAAAAAAAAAATCTAAAAAACTACAAATAGAGCGCGAATCTTCCGAGAAGACAGCGCCTGAAACACTAATGCAATACCAAATAAAGAGGAAACAACGACGGTAAACAGAAAAACAAGTGAATGGTGAATTCAAGAAAAGTGAACACATAACTTTGTGATAAA
Organism: Caenorhabditis nigoni; assembly: GCA_027920645.1. Taxonomy (NCBI): domain Eukaryota; kingdom Metazoa; phylum Nematoda; class Chromadorea; order Rhabditida; family Rhabditidae; genus Caenorhabditis; species Caenorhabditis nigoni. Next base: position 8,974,885 of record CP115868.1, on the reverse strand, counting down.
GTTTAAGGGGTGAGGGTGGAGGGGATATACGGGATGAAAAGATATAGATTTAAAGCACCGTTTGATGTGTGTATGGGGGATCGGGGTATGTAAGAACGGAAAAAGATAACGAAAATCATCAGATTTAGAACAAGTTGGAATAATACTGATTTTAGGCAAAATTCAAAGTGTAGATGTATAGTAGGAATGCAAGATAGTCTAGTCGTCCTTGTACTTGTCCGCTCCGGCGAACTCGTTCTTGTTAGCCGTCTTACTGTACTTTGATAGTGAGTACATGGAGTATTGGCTTTCTCCAGTGATTTCCTGAAACAAAAATTTGTCATTTTTGAAATGGAAATCGAGAAAAATTATCTTCTCAATAGTTCGAGCTTAATCATCTCAATTACTGTGAAAGATATTAAGAATCTGTCAACTGATAAACTATAGGTGATATTATGGTAAATAATTTATCAGTTGACAAACTTTTGATATCTTTCATAGGAAATGAGATAATTTAGCTCAAAGTTGGCGGTTCGGGTGGGCTTCTATTGGAGAAAACACTCTGCACACAAAATCAGACTTGAAATACTCACCTTCTCGATCGTCAGGAATGGTGGCATCGCACCCTCCGGCAATGGTGTTCCCTTTGGAACCGTGGTGTACGTCTCCAAGAAAATCAGATGATTTCCGTTGGCCTGTGGCGGGAGTGGATCCTTGTAGATGTCCATATTGAAGTACATGTTTCCGAACATGAAGCACCGTCGCTTTTTGAAAATCGAGGCACGACTCTTATCCCGCATGTTGGCATACGTGTTGTAGTCTCTTGAAAGAACATTCATACGAGTCTCAATCGAGTCACCGGACTCCTTGAAGTATTCACGAGAAGTGAGTGTATAGGTAGAACGGTTATTCTGGGTACGACGACGGAAACGGTGTTGAATGTTGGATTCATCGGAGAGCAGATAAAAGTGCTCGATTTCGAATTCTTCGAATTTCCCGAAGTTGTTCCAGTCAACTGAACTAATCAACCACTTTCTCTTCTTTGAGTCCTTGGCGAGTCGATCACCAGAGCGGATTCCGGTGCGGTCACAGACCACCTGAAACCAAGAAAAATAAATTTTGAAAACTAATTTCATCAGCTGTACCTGAATCAACTTGTTGACTTTGTCATCGAAATTGGAGGTGTTCTTGTTATCGATGATGTCCATATAAGGATGTCCAATCCACACGGATCTAGTTCTCTTATCCAACTCCAACGCATGATTGATTCCTTCACTTCTGGTAGCGTTGTTAGCTAGCGTATAGTACTTTTCAGCTCCATCAGCTGCAGTGACCAAGTGAGCAATCTGATCGTATCGGGAACACCGCAGATCGAATTCCTCAAACTTCAGATCTCGCAGCATACGTTGCCAATCTTCTTGCGACGAGTATGCTGATGGATCCATACAACCTCGATCACAGATGATCAGCACATTGCGATCTTTGATAGCGGACGCCTGATTGAAGAAAGTGTTCTCGATTTGGTGCATTGTGGCGAGTAGATCACGTTGGAAGATGTACGACTGTTCGGCATCGAGCTCCGAGAACTTGACACGACCGCCAAGAAGGATCGTTGCGGTTTCTGGGACGGTGAACACTTTCCATCCGAGATTCTCGAAGAAAGTGGCAAGACGGACCTGGAAATGCTTGGGTTTAATGTCAGCAATTTTGTATTAGAGAAGAGAATGTTTATGATCTCAATCTCAACCTAGTGAAACCGAATATATTCCAGCTTCCAGACCGTGTCTTTACGAATCTGTACTTCAAGAACTCAAAAACCAACCTGAGCCGTTGTTTTTCCTCCACATGGTCCTCCGGTCAGCACGATTTTGTAGACCTGAAAAAATTGAAGTTGCCGTTTTTAATCACCCCACAATTATTATAGTCCCCCACACATTTGCTACCGTACTTCTTTTCTTTTTTGGGAAAATTCAGGTCACGTGTGTGCTGATAAAACAAAAATCAAATACCTATAATCATATTTGCGCCGCGGTGTTGTATGTGTTTCCCGCCATGTAATGAAATAAAACATTGTTTATGATCTATCACCTTATCGCGAAAAAATGACAAGAAATTTGATGTAACTTCTGCTGGTGACTTTTCTTTATCAGCAGCCTGATTTCTAAGGAGCAACGGGAAAGATTCATCCGGAACTTTTAATAAAAAAAGGAAATTCCCCTCATAACCTTGATTGGGGATCTTTGTTTCAGTATAAAAATGACCTTTCTCTCCAAAGACATCGACCGACTACACGCCGTTTTTACTGGTGATATTCTAGTCTTCCGAATGTGATGATCCTTCGGATATATCGGCGATACACGTCGCGAGGAAGACGAAGAAGCTGCAACAGCGGTCCGAGACTGTCCCGTTGGTATCATTGACCCAGTTGGGGGAGACCGGGCAACCATCGGCTGGACCGGTTGTGCTGGTCCGGCGGTACGAGCTGGCGGCATTCTGTAGGCAGAATCAGCAGTGTTTGAGAATAGGGATCGTTAGAGGAACGGAAGAGAAATGACAAAAGGATAAAAAAGAAAGAAGTCTTAGAAATGGCTGAATGATTCAGTCTGATTCCGTAGATAAGACGCTGTGATAGACTTCAAATAATCCTGACAAAAAAGGGGGAAGCCATTAAATGAAGAGTGACTCACTTTATGAAGACATTATAGAGCAACTTTAATAAGACTAGATATACTCATTTTTTAGAGCATCAGAACGTAGAATTCGTTTTAAAATCACAAAAAAAAAGCAAAAACTGAAGAAAAGGTGCAAGAGAGAACTACCGTATTCATCGAGCTTACTTTTTTTCCACAAAAAATCAGCAAAGGGATTTTTGGTGTTTTTAACCGGAAAAAGAGAAATCACAAAATCCGATTATGCGCATGTTCGGACAGCTGAATATCGCCTGTGGGCAGTCGGTCACTATCATTTTCAGAGAAATTACATTATCTAGCAACTACCGAGAAATAAGATCAAAAGTTACTTTCAAGTAGGAAAGGAAAAGAAGCGGAAATAGATGATGAGAAAGAAACAATCTCATTTTTTCCCGGATCATCCGTGGAGAAAAAAAAGAAGAGAAAAATCGGGATGAGAGAGATGAGTAGGGTGAAAGACAGCTGCCTGAAAGCCAAGGAAATGAGTAAGAAGCCGGATTTTTTTCTTCAGGAGAACCTGTGCTGAAGCTCGGTGACAATGATGACGTGATCGGTTTTGGAACTTCTAATGGATGAACAGAGTTGTTTTTTGTTTTTTTTTTTCAAGAAAAAATATTTTTAAAGATTTCAAGATTCTTTCCAATAACTATGGACCACGAATCATAGAAGCAAAATTTGGCTCATTTACGGTTTGGTACGGTACTCCATGTGATTTTCGTTGATACCGTATTTCCTCTAACAGAATCCTACCCAAACAGTCAACTTTGATCTCAATTATCTCGATTTTTATTGGAGATATCAAGAATCTGTCAACTGATAAAATATTGGTGATATTGTGATAAGTAATTTATCAGTTGAAAATTTTTTGATATCCTTCACAGGAATCGAGATAATTGAGCTCGAAGTTGACAGTTTGGGTGGACTTCTAAATACGGTATCCAATAGAAAAAAAATAAATCAGATTACGCACGCTAAATTAAGAGTTCAAACTAGGTTAACAGTAACTCTCCGAACCATCTGACAAGCACAAAAATGTCGTATTCTTGTGTTATCATGATGATTATAAAGAGTCATGGAACGCGAGAATGGGGGTTATTTGCGTGGAACCAGGTAAGCTAATAAGCTTGTGTTGAATTCAAACAAACACTTTTTCCCGAATAGAAATAGAGTTTCTCGGGAACGAGTAGGAGCCAGAGAGCGCCAGCGTCAGCGCTGCTTACAAATCAAGATTACACACGGGCGCAGCAGCACCACGTGCTAGTGCTCGGAGAAACAAAAATCATGTATCCTGCGAAATGATTTTTTTTGACAAAAGTTCGAACAACGATGACTGTCAGAAAGTGTGAAAAATGTGTGAAGGGGGTGGCGTCCACCTTACACGATTCACACTTCTTTTTTGGCCTTGATTATTTATCTCCACCTCTTCTTTTTCTTCTTCCTCTTATCTTCCTCTCGTCCACACACGCGTCAATTGTCTCATTGACCAGAGCGGGGGGTGGTGAGGGATAAACCGTTCCATCATTGTCAGCGCCTTTTTTCACAGATATTGTGTCAGAATTCGTTGTTAGATTCGGAAAATGTGATGGATGATCGGAATCAAAACATGGTCTTTGGAAAAAAATGAAGTTTGACCCCGTAAAACCTCTAATAGAAGGGCTCTCTAACCTTTAACTTTGATCCAATCTATCTAGGTTTCTATCAAAAATATATAGACAAGGTCCTTTTACAGAATCCAACTCTATACGTGCAATTTGAGCTCAATTATCTAGGTTCCTTTAACAGATATCAAAGAATTTCCAACTGATGAGTCAGCTGTCGGGGAACTGAGACAATCAAGCTAAAATTTGACAGTGCTCTTCTATTAAAGGTTTTACTGTACCTAACAATCGGAGACTCGCAATGTGAGCCTCTTACATACATAGCTATATTCTGAACTAGACCTCTCCAACCATAACTTTATAACCGGAACTTGTACTTCTGCTAGAGTATCAAATTTAACGACTGGGAGAGAGTGAGAAAGTGACCGATGCATGTAGTAAAACTGACGAAATTATGGCGATAAATGATTGCAAACTTTCACTGTTTGGATGGAAATGATTGCCATCCGTGCCAGGGTAGGTAGCACCCAGCTGATAACAACATTAATGATAAATAAACGGGCATCATGATTTATAGTGTCTTGAGGAACACTAATTCTAATTTAGGAAGAATCGGTCCAACTTCACTACGGAAACATAAACAACTAGATATTTTACAGTAGGAAATCACATAATTAGATTAGGCAGCCCAATTAAGACAACCAAAAAATGGTATCCATTAGAAACAATTGACTGCATAACTAATGTGATTCGTTTACTTTTTTGATCATGAAAAGATGAGTGGAGAAGTCAAACAACGTCTTCTTATCAAAATGAAGAAGAACAAACCGAGAATGAAAATCGGAAACCATAACAGAACACACATAAAAAAGAGAACATTTCTCGGGCGAAAACAGCATCGGAAATCCTTGTTTTCGACGGAATTGTTTTTTTTTTTCAACGCTTATCACCCACAAACATTCCAAGTGTCGCTTTTTCGTTCTGTGTATTTTGTGAACAATTTACTGTGAACACGGTGATAACCGTAATTCTACAGTAAAATTAGAGTTGGTCTCGACACTGCACGGCGTTTTTTCCGGAACGTATTTTAAAAAATTTTTTTCGCGCCTTTTTTTTCTGCTGGTCGCAACATTCGCTGTGTAGCGACTCAATAAGGCATTTTTCCACATGTGCGTCGATACTCAGAGCGCTTGCTACAGTATTCGCGTTAGAGCGCATTTACATTTACCGTCCCAAAAAATTTACCGTGACACTGCATTCCAACGAAAAAAACGCGGGAAAATAATCATTTTGAAAAAAAAAAGTTCCGGAAAAAACTGTGTGAATGTGGAACAATCCACAGTAAGAAACATGACGAAAAGTGATATAGTCAAAATCAGTGCATCTAAATTAACTCGCATGACGAGAGCAAAAAAGGAAATGATGCCAGTTTTGTTTACCTTGGAGTAGTGCCAAAAACGTCTTATCACTATCGTTTGCGGAAGTACGGTAGCAAAATGATTCATAAAACCTTTAAAACATTCAAACCCTGCTCAAGCAACCTACCTTATGCTTGCGCTCACTCTCCGGTGATCCAGTGTCATGACGATCGTGGAGCACGGTTGCAGATGTTGTGCTCATCGGCGCCGAACGAGATCCAAGACCTGGAAGGTACGAAATTGTGGCCATCATTTCGATGCAACAAAGAAAAAAGGATGAAAGGATGAAAAAAGAAAGAACCTCTGAGTATGCACTTGTTTGCGAATTCAAGACTACTCGTGGTTAGCATCGTTTCGAGATTGGAATGGGTCGAAGGTAGTGGTAGTGGTTATTCAAGAAGAAGTGTGAGATTTGAGTTAGGCAACTGAAAATTGATAGATTTCAGTCAGAAAGAAAAAGTGAAGAAAGTTAGTTTCGATAGATAATGTGTGAGGTGTATTTTGGATTTGACATGCTTCATAGATATCTGGACGATTTCCAATCAAACGTGCGGTAAGTGTTTGTAGGAAATTCTAATTTGTCATGGTAACGTTCCATATTTTTAATTTTTAAGCATATTCTCATATTTCAGACTCTGGACACTTTTTAGGAGTTATTCAGCGAGAAGTAAATCAGTAAATTGCTGGTTTTTCCTTATGCAGAGTGGAAGAAAAACCAGAAATTCGCTGGGCCATATTGCTGGAGTTTCTTGGCCATGTCTTTTCCTCGAGGAGCTACGCGACCATAATTTCTGAGCTCGTAAATTATTAAAGGCGCATGGAGTTTCCTGCTTGGGTCTCACCTAGACTGGTCGTGTAGCTCGTTGAGGACAAGACATGACCTAGAAAACTCCAGAAAGTATCCCAGCAAATCGCTGGGTTTTTCTTTCTGTCTGCATAAGGAAAAAACCCAGCAATTCGCTGATTTTCTTCTGACTGAATAACCACATAAAGTCATTATAAGCGCGCTTCTCACTTGCCTTTTCCACGAATTGAGCATGAATTTCCCATGGTTTTCGCTCAGAGTTTCGGAGCAAAATGAGAATGTGCAGACCGCTCGACAACGGATTGAATGGACGCAAAATGTGAAACAATAATGTTACACTTTGTCCCTTGCGGTCAGACAAACTGTTTTTGTTCTCAGAAGCTCCGCCTACTTTCTGATGGATTTTCAGAGAATTCCATTAGAGCAAGACATGACAAACTTTCGCAGCGGGAAAAACTTTGTAAACTTGAAACTGGATGCTTTGGGAAACTATGATGATGCCTGACAACTGACAGAATGATGAAACGCGTGCGCAAGGGGACACCTGGCTCGCGGTTTATGAGCTATTTAACGAGATGAGGAGGATGAGGGTGGCATCTAAAATAGGTGATTCGAATCGATTTTTTACGGAATGAAAATATTCAAAAAGGGAAAACTACGTCCGAATGAGGACTGGAATATAGAAATATGAGGTTAGAGGAATTCTCAGTGCCGGTAGAGCAGATCCGGACTTTGCCCTTAAATTTCAGTTTCCCACGATTCAAAACATTTTCCCACTACACTGATTGGATGTCTTCAATTTTTTTTTCAGCAAAAGATGACAAAGTTCAATTTTTAGGAGAAATTCCAAAATACGCCCACATTTCTAAAATTAGAAAATTTCGCCGAATTCACAAGAACAAGAATAGATGTACTAGGAACCATAAGCTCTAGTAGTGAAAGTAGAGTTCGAAATGGAGAGAGATTCAGAGAAGAAGAAGAAATACATCTGTCGACAAGCTGACACTGTCGGCCTCACAGAAACAAAAGAAAGTTGCACTTTGCCAAAAATCCATATGTATCAGGCAAGGGCGGTTCAAGTGGTGCAACATTCTGGTACGAAAAAATCGGAGTTTTGGGAGAGAAACGCCGGTGGTCGAGGTCGAAGGTCCCCTTAACGACAACTACCGTAACCTAAGATTTTGCAGTTGTCGTTGTGGGACCTTGGGTAGCGGCCACCGGCGTTTTTTTTTCCGCAGCACTGTTTTTTTGTACCAGAATTTGCAGTTTGGAAATGGTTATTTTTGTAAGCTATACAACATCAAAAGTGTGAGGTGTGTGAAATATATACTCGAAAAATAGAAACGTTAGAGTGGGTGAGTAAACATAGATGGAGGTGATCGCACCTTACAATCAGTTTTTTTCTCACTGCACAGAGAGAAAGCTACTATACTCAATGGCCAGCTTCTCACACTTTGGTTTGCACTACGAGGTATTTTTTTCTTTATGAAGAAAAGGTAAACGGTCAAGTGAGGGGAGAAGTGATAAATATCAGGAAAATGGCATGCCGTGAGCCTAAAAAAAGGGAAAATGTAGATTTTTCCGGGAAAACAGGGAGTATCACCTGGGCAACGCGCAGCAGCAAGAGAGAAAAAGAGAAAAAGGAAATTCTTTCCAGACAAAACCAACCTAATTTTTTAGCGTTTCCATTCAACCTGTCCGCTTACTTCTCAGGGACGACGGGCGGCAGTTCGAAAGTGTGAGATGGCGAGATCTGAAAAATGATTTCGTTTCCTCTCTAAGGTGTTTAAAAGAAGACGAATGACGAAGAGAAAAAAGAGTCACGAGAGCGTACTTCAGAAAACTCATTCATTATTCCTGTCACCTATATATTCTCTAGAAGGAGGAAATGAAACGAGAAGGAGGGAGGTTGGGGTACCCAGGTGTGTTATACCGCAAAAGGGTTATTTCTGTTAAGATGTATTTTTTCCATACTTGGAAAAAAGCCCGCGGGCATGGTTGGGCCGTAGATTTTCAGTTTTTTCAGGATTTTTGAAAATAACGATTTTTTTTAATTTTCTGTGAATTTTTCTTTGTTTTGCTTATCGGAATTTGTTTTATCTTCATATTTTCGTGTGTCTGTATGTCCGAATGTCTGTACACTGTTTTGTTTTGGATCGTTTGTTATTCAAAACCGCTATTTATAGTTAGACAAACGCGGTTAGGAAGGGAATATAGTCGCAAAACAAACAGAACAGTTTCAAAAAAGTTGATAATGCCTATTTATTTTGGAAAAGACAGGAAAAATTAAAGGAAAATTATTAAAAAACGAAAGCATTTCAAAAATCCTACGCGCACAAAAAAAATGTTTTGTGTGCATAAACTCGTGTGGTCCGGTGTTTGCGTCTAATGCGCAAGGATGAAGCTGAAGAGCCCGAGAAGCAGAGAAAGAGGGCGGAAAGAGCTCGTAAAAAGGACATGTGTTGCTCCAGCTGCCCGTATTACGCAACGAGAAAAATATTTTCGCTACAAATGTATTATTCTGGTACACAAAAATCAGCGGTGGAAACTCAGGGATTGTGTCTGAAGGTCCACAACGAAAACTACAGTAACCTAAAATTTTGTTCTTTTTTTCAGAATTTGCTTGCTGGCTTTTTTTACTGATTTCCTCCAGAAAAGTTGCGAAATAAAACAGTGAAAACAGTGAAAAAATTGACTGAAAACGATAAATCAGAAATTATTCGCTCGTTTTTTTAGTGATTTTCTTCGAGTTTTCTGTTATTTCTCCCCAAAAAAGTCCAAAAATGAAAACTGAAAACGCACATTTGTTATTTGGAAAACGCACATTTGTGAACAAAATAATATAGGTCAATATACAAATATAAATATTATTTCATTCAATTTCACAAATTTAAACTTTGATAGTCTGGAAAAATAATAATAATAGCAATAGAATGCATAAATGAGATCTACTCGTGGTATAACAAAGAGACACAGGAGCAAGACAAATAAGAATCAGGAGAACGTTTTAGGTACAAAAATATGGGAAAATGAAAAATAGCAATATCTTATGGTAGATGAAGAAAATACATGTTTTGAGATTGTGGAGAAGAATTGGCACATTTCTAGACGGTCGTTTCAATTTTCATTCCGAACCGAAGGTTGTCGATGGAGGAGTTTCTGAAATTTGAAAATTTGAAACAATTTTCTAGCTAGCTTTTCAAATAGAACTTGTTTTATAGTTTTCGAACTAGTGTGGTATGCGGATGCGCTCTAATGAGAAGAGGCGTGGCAAAGTTCTAGGTCGATTTGAAAACAAATAAGTTGGGAGCGAAAAAATCCAATCTCAGAGCTAAAATATTTAAATTCCAGCTGATCGACACACCTCTTCTCAATAGAGTGCAACTGCATACCACAGCAGTTTGAACCCTGTGTAACAGGATGACTCATAAGATTCATAGCTTCCAGAAAGCTGGAAGAACTTTGCTCTCGACCTATTTTTTTCTTAATTCCTCGTCAGGTGTTTCCAGTCTCGACCGGATGACTTGGGTCTCTTCGGATCTTTTCCCTTCTCGCACTATCTGTTGTTTCCCGCCTTCAAACAGGTGACAACAAGTGATAGAGAGTATAAATGATCGAGATACTTAGACTGTTCAGGGGACATTCCTTCTGCAAAAAACTGAGAATGTTTTCAACATTATCACTTCTCCTACCAATTTTTTTCCTCTTTTTCTCTAAAACCTATGTTTTTTTAGAATCCATCGAATCATATAAAACAGTGTTCTTGTTCTGAAAGGTTAGAAGATATCAGCTGATTGTGAAATGAAGTCATCGACAATATTCATTCTCTGTCTTCTTCTATGCGCTATTTTGGTTACTGTGGACAGGTAATCGTATTTTTTTGTTACATGATAGAAAGGTCATTCACAATGTCGAGTTTGAGCTCAATTATCTCGGCTCTTATGCATGATATGAAAAATGTGTCAACTGATAAAATGTTGGTGATATTATGTTAAACAATTTATCAGTTGACAACTTTTCTATATCTTCCACAGGAACCGAGATAAATCTGTTCAAAGTTGTTACAGTTTTAACGTTATGCAGCTTTGCTTCTTGGGAACTAATTTTACAAATTTCAGTAGTCTACCAGACTTCTGGCACCTCAAATCCCCATTCCCAAAAGACTATGATGACATGCCAGAGGGGCGTCCTCATCACATAAGAATCCTCAGACCGATGAGAATCATCTACGAATAAAGGAAAATTCCGAGCAATCATGGGAGCACCCAAGTGTGAAAATTTATTCAACGAATCATGTCTCATTATTAATTATTTCCTGCTTTTTATGAATTCTTTATCTCATCAAATGAATTTTTTTCTTCTTCAAACGTATAATTCTTGAAAATGAGAAAAACAATATTGTTATCATCATGCTGAATACTCTTATCAACTTCTGGTGTCTTAGATTGACTTATGATTACTGGGAAAAAGTATGAATTTGGAGAACCTGTTTCACAGAAACCGATCTATGAACATCGTGTAATCAAGCCTATCAGTTTCATAACTTATACCTAGCACTAACTATAGCTAACTTTCAGCTTGGAGCCAATTTATCTCGGTTCCTGTCAAAGATACAAAAATGTTGTTAAAGGTGGGGGGACATGAAAAAAAAATGTTCCCAAAATTATGTTTAAATATTCCCCTCGAGGAGTTGAACTTGTGGAGGCGAGGATTGAGGGTGCGGCGCCGCTACCGACTGAGCTACGCGGGCGAAAAGAGAGCGCGCCCCCGGTGGTAAAGATAAGGGTGAGGTCGACCGCTGTACGCAGAGCGACATTAAGCGTTGTACACCGTCACGTCAGAATGCATGCCCTAGCTCCAACAGAACTCCAAAAAATCTCCTGTCCCCCCACCTTTAAGTGATAAATTGTTTGTCATAATACCACAAACAATTTCATAGTTAAAAAATTATTGATATCTTTCAAAGAAACCGAGATAATTGGCATAAAGGCGACAGTGTGGGAGTTTTATCGCATTAGTCTTGGAAACGTCTTTTCGTGAATTAAAAAATTTGGGTTTTGATTTCACAAGAGACTCACGCTGTTCCTGTAGTTTCCTCAGTTGTAGTAGTGTCTAACGAAGGCATCATGACCGTATCAAAAAGTGAATTGCTCAGTCGACCCCACGTCCTTCGTTTACTTCTTCCATCACAGTGATGCAGAGCTTCTCCATTCTCCGAGGCGGTTATTGTGGATTGTGAATTTGTTGTATTGGTGTTGATTGTTTCCTGGAAACCAACTTGTACGATTTTTGGAAAACAAGGTTTTTTTTTGCAAGTTAGCTCGCAAAATGATATGTTTAGAATATAACGATAGATTAGCAAAAACAATAGTATCAATTTTCTTTTCTGAAAATTTTCTTATCAAAAAATTAGGCGAAATTTTAAGCTTTAAGAAACAATTTGAAGATTACAGTAATCAACTCACTTCACTTTCCATTCTTTTATTCTTGCATGGGGTACAGCTCGTTCCAATTGACTTTAGGTCCCGTTCTTCCAAAGACTTTCCTTTTGGTAAGGTTACTGGTGGCGTAGAAGCTTTGGGATCCAATCGAGTGTCAGAGATATACTGAAACAGCGAATTGGATAAAAACATACAGTTTTTATTTATGTCATTAAGCACCGTAAAAGCTGTAAGAGAAGGACTCCAACTCTGTAAAGTTTGGGCTCAATTATCTCGGCTCAATTATCTCGGCTCTCATGAAAGATATCAAAAATGTGTCACCTGATAACATGTTGGTAATACTATGATAAACAAATTCTTAGTTTACAACTTTTTGATATCTTTAACAGGAACCGAGAAAAATTGAATTAAAGTTAAAAGCGAGGAGCCCTTCTATTACAGGTTTTGCGGTATACCAAAATGGGAGTTAACTGTAGTGAAGAATGTTAAGCGTTGTCACAAACCTCTAAATTAGCCGACTGCCTTCCCGACTCAACAATCACACAATCATAATCACATGGCTTCTGATTCCGGTGCAACAATCGGTGTATCTCATCCACATAATCTTCTGGCAACTTTTCCTGATTTCGCTTTTTCCGTCGATGTGAAATAGTCTCGCAGCACGTCGAAACACAGTTGCATACCACTATCAGAATGGCTAGAACTAGTCCAAGCCCTAAACATCCGGCTAGTACCTCAACGGCTGTTAAACCTATAACTCCCATTTTTTAAACGAGGAGGTAGGGGACTCAGGGCATTTGTGGTTTCTTGGGTGCTCTGGAAGAAAGTGCGAATTTTTAAATTAGGAGGTTCTGGGTGATTAAAAAAGATAAGAAATCAAATTTAAAGAAAATAGAGACATTATACAGTAGTTGTATACTCAAAGGTTTTTACGAAACACAACTTCTTCAAGGCAACCAATTGCAAAAAGGGTCACAATCCAATTAGTGTCATGTAATGCTTGATTGAGTTTTATTTTGTTTTGGTGTAGAAGTGACGAGAATTTTGGCCAAACAATAGACAAACATTCAAAAATTGGAAAGTTGTTTGAGGTTATTTTTTCTTGCCTCAACTGTTTTAAACCAGTAAAACAGTTAGAAAATAAGTATGTCTGTCTCCCGTTCAAGGACAAGGGAGGAAAAAATACAACAATGAAAAGGAGATTTTCAAACTGTTTTTTGAAAAGGAGATTTTCATTAAACCTTCTGTAGAAAATTCAGTTTACAATAAACATTTTTTACAATCGTAAAACCTGTAATAGAAGGGCCCCCACACTGTCAAGTTTGAGCTCAATTATCTCAGCTCCTACAAGAGATATCAAAAATGTGTTAACTGATAAAATATATAGGATAATATGCTAAACAATTTACCAGTCGACAACTTTCTGATATCTTTCACAAAAACCGTGAAAAATTGTCTCAAAGTTAACAACTGGTGGGCTTTTCTATTACAGGTTTATATGTTTTTTTCAAGAAAACCGGAAATCAAAAGAAAAATTTTACATCCTGCGGCTGGAGTTTCGAGTAGAAAACCAGAGAAAAACCGGTCAACTAACCATCAGCGATAATTGAGAAGTTCAAAGATGAAATCTCTCGTTAAACTGATATTACCCTTTGCTCAAAACTTTTTTCAACATTTCAAAATTCTTTGGAACTTTATAGCTTCTCGAGTTACTTCTACTTTGTGCAAATTGATAGTCTCGTTTTTTCTTCTCAATTTAAAGTTTAAAAAACAGTTGTTGTGAGAAAAAAAACTATATTTTCCAGCCACTGAGAAATAGGACCTATTCATAATAAATTCTCCCTAGCAGCACATAAAAGTCAAGTGTTCAATGGAATTCGAAAATGTCAAAAGCGGCCAAAAATGTGGAAATTGAATTCCCATCGGTTATTTTTTCTTCAAAGGAACATGAAAAGAGCACAAAAGAAAAAGCTTATTCTCAAAAATTTTACTGAAGATATATAAAAGAAAAAGTTGTGGACCTACCAATTGTCACTTTCCAATGTTTCCATCACATCAAGATGGGAGCCATCGGAAATGAACCGGATATTGGAGGTCAGACATCGATAAAAGATACGAGGATGATAAGAAAACATGAAGATAAGAGATGAGAAGCAAGTGAGAGTATAAGAACTTGCTCTTCTCATTCTACTGGCTCAGTGGAGTGCACGGATCAAGGCTATAAGATAAATGTTCAGAAAAGATAAGTACCGTAATTGCGCTAATAGAGGTTCACCCTATACGTGTTTTAAGATAAGTTATCTCGGCTCCTGTAAGAGATATCAAAAATCTGTTAACTGATAACATGTTGGTCATATTATGATAAACCATTTATTAGCGAAAAATGTTTTGATATCTTTCGAAGGAACCGAGATAATTGAGCTTAAAACGCAAGATTGTAATAGAGAATTTACGGTAACTGTAACGCATTTTTTTACACAATTCGACTGTACCACATGAAATTTAAAAGCTTGGAAATTTGAAAATTTAAAAGTTCAAAATGTTTTGATTTTGAATGCAAAGTATTTGATTGATCTGAAATTCAGAAAATTTTTTAAACAGACAGAGAAACAGAAATTCGTATGTTTGAAAATTTTGAAATTAAGAATAGAAAATTTTGAAATTCGCTAATTCGGAATTTCCAAAATTCGGAGTGTGGAAAGTCGAAAATTCTAAAATTCGTAAATAAAAAAAAATCGAAAACTCCCAATATACGAAATTCGGAATTGAGAGCTCAGAATCTCAAAAATTCTGGAATTGGTGAGTTCGAAATTTGGAATTTCGGAAAATTCAGAAAATGAGAAATTCGGAAGTTCGAAATGTTTTAAAAATCGAGAACCAAGAAATACGGAAATTCAGAATTTCTAGAAAATTCGAAACTGAGGAGTGCGAAATTGAGAGTTCAGAAACTCAGTCTTTCGGAAATTCATGAATTTAAAAAATTCAAAAAATATAAAAATATCGACATGTTTCAGAAATGTACAATTTTAAATAGCTCAATTAGTGCTGGCACATTCCAGTTTAGAAAGGGGAAGGACAAGATGAATAGAACATTAGTCTTTGGAATGGGAGCGAAAAGAGTGTAAATTGAGTGTTGTTTTTTTTCGGAAGAGTTTTATTATGTTCGAATGATGTTCTCGTTATTGGGACATATGTTTTTCATGTTTTCCAAGAATTTTGGGTGCTTGTTAATTATACAGCTTCCAGAATATGTTCGATGTCTGAATTTCGAAAGTTAAGGAATAAACAACAAGATTTGTCATATTTTGAGATGAAATATGTGAAGAGGGATCTTAAGGGAATTTCAGAAAAAAACATTGAGATTGATAGCGTTATTCATCAAAAGCGAAAGGGTCCATACTTTTTTTTTCAGTTTCAGAGATCTTTTGGGCTTCTGAATATTAGATAAATGAAATTCAAATGAAGACTGTTCTAAATTTCAAATAACATTACTGGTTGGTATCTCTCAAAAGCAGATGGTCAACCCGTTTGTCTTCTTTTCGTGTAGAAGACGAATTTATGTGGTGCCCTTCTTTTTCTTCTTCTTCTTCTTCCTCATCTTTTTTTCGTTGTCTCCTGGTTGCTTCCTGTCTCTCTCAATTCTTCCGTTTTTCAAATAAAAACGGAAAAAGAAAACGGAAGAGATAGAGAGGGTGTGTGTGGGTCCTAGAAAATGATATTCATGTGACATGTTTGACTGATCCGGTCATTTTCATTTTGGAAACACATTTTGACATTGTGGGTGGGAAAAGATGGGCACGAAGAGCAACTGTTTCGATTTGTTAGTGGGGCCAGAGGAAATGTAAAATGATTTAATGTGACGAAGATTTGCTGTATGCAAATTTGTGGGAAGCTATGGGAATATGAATGAGAATTTCCAAAGAATAGTTATGCACTGAAAAGTAAGAAAGATTGAGTTTTGTGTTGCAAACACAAATGGTAAATTACTTAGTATTTTTTCAGAAGTTACAAATCGAAATTTTTGAGTTTTGTCAAATTCGGGATCACCGTTTGTTCGTTTTCATAAAATATCCAAATGATACAGTACCGGTCTATGAGATTTAGAAGAAAGTATTTTTCAATTGATTTTCGGCCATTTTGACCATTTTCAGAAGTCTGGATCTCGGCTGTCAAGTTTCCAATCACTTTGAAAATCTTGGAGGATGTAAAACATACCTAGTAAAACATACCTAGAATTCCGAAAATTTCGAAAATTCAGATAATTTTCGAAATTAAATTCCGATCGGAATTTTTCCGAAGGTTTTTTTCGGAATTAGAATTTTTTGGACTACGTTATGTCAAGAAAAATTTGCTTGCGGGTCTCGAACTGAACAAATCGTGATATTTTTGGCGCTGCTGTAATCTTTCTGTCAAATTTCAAAAGTTTTTGGCATTTTCCTAATGGGAAAATGGTATTTCCGTTTTAAAATCTGAATTTTGACAAATTCCGAAACGTCCAAAATTACAAAAATTTCAAAATCGTAATATTCCGAAATTCCGAAATTTTCGAAATCTGAAAACTCCAAATTTTCGAAAATCGAAATTTTCGACATTCCGAAAAATTCCGAAAAGACCGATCCGAACAACCCTGCTTTGCATTCACCGAATTTTTGGAAAATTCCTAGTTTTCAGATATTTGCCGATTTTTGAAAGACACAATTTTTTTTTGTTTTCTGTATGAACATGGGCAAAAAAGGGTGTCTGTGATGAATCGGCAAATAGCTGAAAAACAAGGAATTTTCAAAAAATTCTGTTAATGCAAAGTTGTCAATCCAGATCGATACTCCGGAAAATGATCAAAGTCAACTGAAAAATTTGTATGCGTCGTTGACAGGTACTGTAGATTTCAATCAAAAATCATTTATTATTTTGAAGATTTTTTTAAATTTTGCACAGCATTTCCGGAAGTAATACAATTAACGCTTTTATGATTAATTCTTCTCAATAGTTGTATTATCAGACAATTTTTGGAGTGAGGAAGAAGAATCAATGAGAGGGAGTGGGGCTGAGAAATATAGGTGAGTAATGACACAATGAACTAGAAAATATGACACAATGAGTTCCCGAAAGCTTTGGACGACTGGAACGCTGGTATCGGGATCAAAGAGGCACAATGGAGTTAATAACAGAGTGCTCATTTATTATTTCTGTTCCAGTTTCCGTTAGTAACTTTAGAGTCGTTGACTGCTGCCTCCAGAATTCCTGTAAAAGCCCCGATACGTTGCAGATTGAAACAAAATACGCTTAAAACTCACCATGTTATATCTCTCTTGGAATGTTGCAATTTGAGGGCAATCCAATAAAAAGTTATGCAACTTTTTACAATACTCCTAAAATAAAGAAATCGTGTCGATCGAGATTTATAGGACTTACCATCAACTGAGTGTGAACTGGTTCCTTCGGATAGCGGGAGTTCAGAAGGTCTGTATTAAATGTTCTTGCTTGATTATTCAGTCTGGACAGTGATTCGGCGAGAAACTTGTGACACACTTCCAACAGTTCCTCGTTCTGCTTTTCTTGATGAACGGACACTGTGCCAATTTTGTCTATGATCAACTCAGAAGTGTATTTAATTTCTAGAAGGTTTTTAAGATGGTTTTTGGTATTCCCATTCTCCAAGTCTTTTTTTCTGGTGAGAAATAAGTTTAGAAGATCACTCATATTTTGTTGGTTTATTTTTTCAGCCAGCTCACTGAAAATAACTGTTTATAATACTCATTAGTGGTCATAAAATTACATTTTATCTTTTTTCGTTTCCATTTTCAGATTATGTTCCAACGATTGCTCAGCAATTTTCTTTTTCCGTTCCTGAAAATCGCAAACTTTGACTATCAATCAGATTCTAAACTCACTTCATTTCTCAGTTTCCGCATTTCTATCCGTGCAGCTTGATCCATGAAGAACAGAAAAAGGAAATTCGAAAAAAATCGAATTGAGTTCGAAAATGCGATTCCGATAAGAATCATGGAAGGGGAGAATTAGAGAGGAAGAAGAAAAGAACAGCGGTTAGGTGGACGGCAATGACGTTTCAAATGACGTGATAACAGGAAGAAATGCATTTCCGGGGAAAATTATAAAGTTATAGAAAAATGGTGAAATTTGAAAAAAGTTATAGAAAATTGAATTCGATAAATTCGATTTGCTGAAAAGGGAAATTGAATTTTTCTTGTTCACAAATAAATTGTGTGTTGATTTTTCGAATATTCGATCCGGATATTTTTGTTGTTCACACTTAATTCAGTTAAATTATATTTATCACGACTTCTATGGTAACGAATTCTAGAGAAAATGGTTGTTTCAGTTGTCAAACATTCCTTATCATTATTGCTCTCGGAGATCACAGCAAACATGTAAAAATCGTCATGTATTGTTTAAAGTGTTCCAGCCTATTAAAAAATTTTTCTTGATGTTTGATGACATCAGTTTTTATTTAAGGTGGGGGGATGAAAATTTTGTTTCAACAGTCTGTGCTCTCGAGGAGTTGAACTTGTATGCCCTCCGCTGGAAATGCCGCGCCGCTATCAGCTGAGCTACACGATAACGACACGGTGTGTGGCCCTACACCGTTACGTCATAATGCATACCATGATTCCAAAAAAAAAACTTCGGAAACTTCGGTGGTTATTTTCTTTGGTCGCTTTTTAGTTCTTCCAATCCATCCAGATTAAGAGTGTGCCTGCTCTGAAAAAAGTGTCTTTTTGATCTTTTCTCCTCTTTGTAACATCAATGCTCATTTTTCCACACCTTCAGCTAAAATTATTCATTTTCCCATCAAGTGTATGTCCAGAACGCATGTTTAAGAAAACAATTCTCATGATCTGAGCAGCACGAGTTTGCATACCTTGTGGATATTTGCTACTTCTTAAAACATCAGTTAAGCACCTCGTACAAGTTTCCTCGGTTAACCTACTCACACGAAGATGCATCATAGATCTTTCGACGTAGCGGATGTATAACGTCTCACGAGATACTCGACTTTAATTTCCGTTGCCTATAGTTGGTTGTCAATTATCATATGAGTGATCGTATGACTAGACTATGTTCCTTTTTTTCTGAAAATGTAACGGATGCAGCAAGTGTCTATTAGTTTTGTCTGTTTTGTGACACGCACATAGCTTTATGTACAGGGCATCCAATGAGTTATACAAAAACGTATTTTTCAGTAGCTTGTGACCACTTTCAGGAACCTTGAACTCGGCTGTCAAATTTCCATACACTTTGTAAAAAAGATCTAGATCTAAAACTCGGCAATAACAGATATTTCTCAGTTTTTCCACCTTGTGTTTCATTATTTTCAGGTCACCCATAACCAGGTCACCCGGATCCAGGTCACTCGGATCCAGGTCACCCGGATCCAGGTCACCCGGATCCAGGTCAACCGGATCCAGGTCACCCGGATCCAGGTCACCCGGATCCAGGTCAACCGGATCCAGGTCAACCGGATCCAGGCCACCCGGACCCAGTTCACCCTGATCCAGAGCCTAGGACCCAGGATCCCCGGGTCACCTTCTCTGAAGCTCAGAGAAGGTGAGAACTGATTCTTCCTTTCATTTCCCTCTTCTTTTATATTACTTTCCCAGATGTTTCTAAACCAACTCACGTAGTTGTTTTTTTTTCTACAATTTAACAATTATTTCAAAACATTTTTTTTGCCTCGGGGTTTCTTTTCGATTTTTTTTTCATCACGTTCGATTTTTTTTCAGATCGTTCCTTTGAACCTAATTATCTTGTTTCCTGTTTGAGATATTAAAACATTTTCAACTGATGGAATGTTTCTGATAACAAGACAAAAATTTTCGTTTTCAAAGTTTCTGAATATCTCTCACCGGGACCAACAGACGCGCCTAGCGTTTTATATATACGGAAGATTGATCGGTACTGTAGTTTCCAACGCCTCCCATATCAGATGACTGTTCTTTCCCATATCCAAACCACGCCTACGCATGGTTAGCTCCTCCTATCTATTTTCTGATTTGCCGGATATCATGACTCTTTCATTTTCTCTGTTTTTTTCTTGTTATGATATAGAATGTTGTTATTGTCTGGTGTTATTAACAGTAAATATTTCCCCATGTTCCTCTTTCGCTCAGTCTTGCAATTGTATTTGTAGTAGTTACTTACTCACAGTATTTTTGAGTATTTCCGATATGTAAGTTGTTCTACTACAAACTGAAAGATTTTCAGGTTGGGAGGAAAAGGATGTCTGACAGTCACTGGCTCAAAATCACAACCTACTCCGATCATATCGGATTCACCATTTCTACCATCGCAAACTTTGTTCTGCTTTTTCTGTTAGCCGTTCGTCCTACAAAAACTCTTGGTTCCTACAAATATCTGATGATTTCTTTCTGTATCTTCAGCCTTTTCTACACTTCCATTGAGACGTTTCTACGACCGGTGAGCATTTGAAAAGTCAAGATGTTAAGAGAAAGATGTCTTTTCAGTTGATTCATATTTATGACAACACAATATTTGTAATCCAAAGAAAACGATTTAAATATTCGGAGGCGGTGGCTAGAGCAATCTCTTGTGAGTTCTCACAACCTTGTTGTTGTATTTACTCTTCTAAAACCAAAGATAATTTCAGCAACCTACTGTGGCTGCTACGCCATGAGCTTCACCCTTTTCGCTGTTCATTTTGTCTACAGATATTATGCTGCTTGCAGGTATATTCCTTTGATTTTTTAAGCATAAAAATGTTTAATTTTCAGACAAGACTATCTCAAATATTTCAAAGGACTTTACTTTGTTGCATGGATTCTTGGAGCAACATTGGTTGCCGCAAGTTGGGGGTTCGCAGCTTTCATACTTTATCCGGAGACGGATAGGACCAAAGCCGCATTGCTGTAAGTTTTCATTTGCTTGAGATTTATAACCAAACTCCTTTCAGTCATGTCATCACGACATCGTATGGGTTGGATCCCGATTGGGTAGGAAATGTCCCATACAGTTACGTAAGTTGAGGATAACCAGCCGATCTTCGGACACAAAGTCTGTTTTAGTGGCGTACGGAAAACGGAATTGAATATCTCAACCCTCGGAATGTGATCGGAATACTACAACATGGAGTTATCATGACGGTATCATTTGGAACTGTATTCCACTGTGGATGGAAAACATACAAAACCATTCGAGCTACAAGAGCCACTTCCGATAAAACCCGCGAACTTCAGCACCAACTTTTCAAGGCACTCGTGCTTCAGGTAGTCTATTGCTACACACAGTACCCCAAGAAAAATTCTAGACCATCATTCCAACATGCTTGATGTATATACCGACAACCATGCTATTTGTGACCCCGTTCATTGGTCTGAACATCGGATGCTATGGAAACATCACAACGGCTACGGTGCACTTGTATCCTGGAATCGATCCTCTCGTTCTTTTGTTCTTGATCCGTGACTTTCGAAACACGCTCCTGAGTAAGTTCCGTGTTATTATGTCTACCATCATCACACAATCTTGTACAGAGTTTTAGAAAAAAAAACGTTTTCAGGAAAGAGCAACTTTAGTTCTGTCAATATTACTAACTAGTGTTGTCTATTTGCTTGTTCTTCCATTCGTATCATATAATGCATATCTGGACTTATTTATTATTCAGAATGGAACTGCTTCTGTTCGGCATCCCAACGACGGATCAACCCATCTTCCGCAGCAAAGTCATATCAATTGAGCTCCAGTAAAGCTTTTTGACTTGGAAACTTTTATATTTTCTTGTACAAATAAACACACACTTATTCATTACAAAATGACATGAACTAGAATTCTACAAGCTGAGAGTTACAAAATAGTAGTAGATTTTTGAATCACAGAGTTGGTAGCATTGATAATTTTTTGTGGTGTTTTTATCAGAGCACCTCTGAAGTCAGAAATCAAAATCAACAGTATCAGTGGATCAGTTCCTGGGTATAAATGAATTGTGACAATTGCAATATTTCCCCAAGGACCAATTTCCAAATTCAGAAGAGGGGTAATAAAAACAATGATAGTGGGAATGTAGATGAAAATCGTTGGAAGAGCAGTCTGCAAAAAAAAACCCGGTAATCATAGAGATTGTTATTCCCATACTTGTAACGGGCCGGGCCGGGCCGGGCCGGCCGGGCCGGGCTTTTTCGGAATTTTGGAGGCCCGGGCCCGGCCCGAGCCCGGCCCGGCCCGGCGGGCCCGTCTTTTCACCAGTTTTGAAATTTTCAAAAAACACATAAGGGGGGACCCTTATGTAATTTTTTTTGATCAAATTTTTTTTCTAGTTTTTTCGATTTTTTCGATGAAACAGACAAACAATCCAAAAAACAAAAAAAATGAGGAAAATTTAATTGTGAGCTCAAAATTTGGCTCAAAAATACAGGGTTTTTTTAATAGCGGGCCCTCCGGGCCGGGCCCGGGCCTTGAAAATTTCCTCAGGGCTGGGCCGGGCCTTGGCGGGCCGGCCCGGAATTTTACAAGTATGGTTATTCCTGACCTGAAGGACCAACGCTTTGAATAGCTGATTTTGGATTCTTTTTGTAGTTTGTGACACTTCTCTATGCTTTCTCATGCCAACTACTGTATTCCATCCACAGTAAAAAACAATGCTAAACGAAGAGACCATCACGAAAAAGTGCTGCGCAATGCCAATAATACTCCACATTTCAATCTTTCGAATTCCCTTCTCATAAGTCCACTGAAAAAAATCTTGTCATATGCTTTGTGACCCAGAAACTCACAAAAGTATAGGCTACATAATCGGTTATTCTCGTATCCAAGTTGTATGATCTCTCGGCTACTTCTCTGAAAACATGCTTAAAAATAGTCATTTACTGTTAACTAACCGAAAACTTTTTTGGGCCCTGGGGCTACCTGGGAAACAGAAAAAAGAAAACGCGCCCCAGCTAACAGCTACACAAAAAACTCCAAGTAACCATAATCCGAAATTGGGACCCTTGAAAAACTTGAGCTTCTTTGGTTGACAAACTGCCCAGTAACGATAGATAAAATGAACTGCGAAAAGTGTGAAACTGGCAGCAAGACAACCACAGTATGTTGCTGAAAACTGTATTGTAAAAGGCGTCTCAAAATTTCCCTAAAATATAACTTACAGGAAATAACTCTGGCTACTGTATGACTGTAATTGTACGATTTCCGTTGAATAATGAAACAGGTGTCATCATGAATGTGGATTAACTACAATTTGGAACTGTGGCAATACCATACTAAAGCCCTTACCGGTTCCAAAACAGTCTCGACGATGGTATAAAATAAACTAAAGATCGAAAATGTTACCATCAAGTATTTATATGGACCAAGGGCCTGAAGAGGCAGAGTACTCAGAAAAACTATCAGTATAAAGTTTATAACACAGCTCAGAACTGTACCCGTGACAGCTGCTTTATGGGTTACAGTTAACCAGATAGCGTCGGACATGATATTCAAACTAGGAGAGGAATAAAAAATAAATGAAAAACTGAATGCTTATAACATCCTCTTGAGAGTTTTGACGTTCGTTATAATGAACTTCCTGTTCTCAGTAGTAAATAAAAATATGTATTGCAAGAAATAGTCTACCTACTGTTTGATCAACTATCTGGGGACCATTTCAGTCTCACTAGTTGTTCTTGATTGCCGGCGCGTCTACGTAGACATCGCGAACATCCAAAGTACATCACAAGTGGGTGATCCTAAACGTGACTTTCATTGATCCCAATGATCCTTAGAATGCTCAATGAGCATCGTAACGACGACAGTCCGGTTATACCATCCGGAAGCTCCGGATATTTGTTTCATCCTTCTTTACTCGGCATACCTTTTTTTTTTAGGATCAGGACTTCATATGCAGTAGAACCAAAAAATTTATTTCAGTGAATAGATCAACATAATCAAACTGTCTCCAAGTAGAACTTTTCCACATCCTCCAATAAGCATTCGATTTTCTCAGCCAAAACTTTCCGGTATGTTCCTGCAGTTTTCCCACTCATTGATTTCATTTTCACGTCTGCAGCAGGACCCAATAAAGGTAGAAGAGCCAATCCGCCCATCGGAAAATAAGAACTATACGACAATTTCAGCTGTAAATAAGAATATTTTAGTTTTGAATTTGAGTTCCAGAATAGTTATCCCAAAAAGTCATTACCTGTTCCAGTGTGTATGGAATTTCTTTCGTTTGCATTGCCTCCAAGAAATATTCATAGAAGTTCTCTAAAACATGCTCCCAGTTATGTCGACGCTCTGATCCAGACAATGTTGAGCACAAGAGACGAACCAAATCTTCAGCCGGGTTTCCCATATGGGAGAGCTGAAAAGGTTTATTCATACTTTTGCTTTGTAAAATAAAAACTCACCTGATAGTCTAAAACTTTGCAGGCACACATTGATACATCTTTTCCCGGGGCGAATAGGATATTGGCAGACCAAAGGTCACCATGAACAAAGACGTTTTTGCTAATACCTGAAAGATTTTTTTGAAATATTGGGCTCCGTTCGACCGGTATAAAACTAACCAATATGTTTATTGAGATTGAATGCCTTCTCAAAGTCTAGTATCCCGGGTGCCAATCTTTCAACTCTGGCGACCAACTCTCCTAATCTTGCCGGATTCTGGTTTTTCGTGTGCATGAAGATTCCAGTCATTCTATCACCTTCCATCATTGACTTCATTGACTCCGTATAGCAGTTCTTTCTAAACTTTTTTTCGATTTCTTCTTCTGGTATGGAAAATGTTAGAGCTTGAATATGCGCGATCGCTTTCAGTACTGGTTGGATCTCTTTTACAGTACAATTTTCATACGAATGCCGAGTTCCCGAACCTTCGATATATTCCATCCCAATGAATCCTTTGGTCTTATTGCTCTCATCAAATTTGCTCATGAAATAAACTTTTGGTGTCAAAAGGTTCTCTGGTTCTCCATTTTTCAAAATGTTATAAAAATCCACTTCTTGGTTGTGAATCCTTTGAATGGAAATCTCGAAATTTTCGTTCATGTTTTTCTTCTCCGTTTCTGATCTTGTGAATATTCCTTCCTTCTCTGCTTTACTGATTAACGCTTTGATATGGGAGAATGAGACGATTTTCAGGACAATCTTATGAGGAAGAGTGTCGGAAGGTTTGTTCCATTTGCAGCCGATGAGAATTACACAAGAGGAAAATCCCTGTAAAATCCACAATTTCGTTTCCGAAGTTCCTTAATAGAAAACCGCTCACATTTCCATCTCCTATGACCACCATCTCGCTTTCTGGTGTCAGTTCAAGATCCGTGTCCATTTGTTCTCGTATAGAATTGTTAACATCTTCCAGAGTGACATGGGTTCCAAAAAGTCCGTTTCCATCGTCAAGGATAGTTAAGGAGTTATCAGTAGCCATTAGATTTAGAATTGGCAGTCAAACAATATGTGAAATATGGTCCTAAATCGCAAAGGCAGACCAAGGTGAAACGCTCGACAGCTGCCAAGACAAAAGTACGAACCTTTCTTTGAGTGTGCTCTTATAAACACTATCTCTTTCTGTGATTTCAACCAACTTTGTGGTCTGTACCCATTATTATTGTGTGTTCTTGTGTGTTTACGAGCAACGGAGGACGGAAAAACTGAGATTGTTTGATTTCCGAAAACATCGCCACCAAATTAGTCATCGTGTATTACTACGGGAAAAAACCGACAACTTTGGTACTACCATCTGTTCTCCGGCATACCGGAAAACCTGTGAAAGAAGGGCCCCGACACTGTCAAGTTGGAGATCAATCATCTCAATTCCTATGCAAGATATCAAAAATCTGCCAACTGGTCAAAAACTTCTGTTATTATGATAAAGAATTTATCAGTTCAAAATCGCGTATAAGAATATAGATGTATGACCTGGAGAATACCTGAAAAAACAGGGCCCTGGTTATCCACATTTGAAACAATTTTGAAATTTCAAAAATTCATTGCAAACTTTTTTTTTCTTTTTTCATGAGACTCCATTTTTGGCGAGTCTGTCATTTGACCGAGAATCGGTTTTTTTGACCCAAACATTTTTTGAAATGACATCAAAAAATTTTTGAAATCCTGGGATGGGCCTTGAAAATTATGAAAGAAGCCCGGGGCCGACCCATTGCAAACATACTCTGATGAAAAACTATGGATTCACATATCAACATCAAAAAAAATTGCGCCCAGATCCTTGTGATGAGACAAGACGACTATTTCAAAAAAAGAACAACCGATGATCCCTTTTCAAATTATCACTGACAAGAACTTTATCAGATTTCGAAAAGGTCCTGAAAAACGCTTTTTCACAAGACATAGTTGGTCTTTGTCAATTGAAATATCAACCTAAAAGGTTCCCTTGTAAGCTACAAAATGATCAAAACCAATGTCAGTATAATTCCCTGCTGATAAAATTAGTATGGTCAAATTTCGTAAAAACGCCGCTTCAAATATAGAAAAACAGTTGTCTAACAAGAACCCTGTCACCAGACCTCAATCAAAACAACTCATCTATGAACGTTCATCACCTATTTTTGCTCGTGATTCCTATCAATTTGATCAATTGAGCAACGTCGCCTAACTTTCTCTGTCTCCAATCAGTTTACGTCAATGATATCTTATATGACGTACAAAGAGAAAGTGCACAAAAACGGTCTGCCTATCATTCGAAGCACACTTTGTTTATAAACCCAATCGATTCCCTATCAATTCTTCAAGTTTCAATTTCCTATCAGTTTTTTCCAAGTTTTACACTTTTTTTTAGCTTTCTCCAACTATTTTTCTAAATTTTGTCTGATTGTTAACTTTTAAGATAGATCATGCTGAACAGAAAAACATTGGTTGTTCTTGCCGTCTGTGCTCTTCTTTTCGTTTCATCGATTGACTGTAAAAAGCCAGTCAAGGGAGAGAAAAAGGGAGCAAAGTAAGTTTTATCTACTACCCATACATTTGAAGTTCAAAAATTTTTCAGAGCAGAAAAGGTTGAGAAGGCTGAAAAGGTGAAGAAGGTGAAGGCTGAGAAAGTTGTCGTTGTTGATGAGCCAGAAGCCGTCAACGAGACTGCTCCAGAAGTTGCTCACCAGGAAGTTGAAGAAGAGGAGGCTGAAGAAGCTATTGTCCAGCCACAAGCCGTTCAGAAACACAGAGTGTCTCCACCAAAGTCTTTGAAGGTATAACTTGCAGAGATACTATTTTTAAATTTAAAATTATTGTTACAGGTTGCCAGCGCCTATGAAACTTGCAAGTTAGAATGCAGAAAACAAAGAGATGCAGTCCACGCAGCTGATGTGAGTTATCTTTGTGTTTCAGAACTATCTATTCAAAAAACATATATTTCAGTACGTTGAGCAACTTCGCCAAGAACTCGCTACTGCCGAAGCAGCACTTGCCGCCGAAAATGCTCAAGTTGACGCTCAACACGCTCCGGTCTCCACCCAGTAGATTAATTCACTTTTTTTCAAACTCCCGTGTCCAACACATTTCTCTTTTTCACCTAGAGAAGAGTTGTGAATCGAAAACTCTTATCTTGAAAGTTTAAGAATCAATTTCATCACCATCATGTTTATCAAATATAGCAAACAATATGAATAAAAAATTTTTATTTGTAGACCGATTATATTAATTTTAGAAATCAGTCATGTGTGAGTACTGCTGACTTGATCGATTGGTTGAGTGGAGTAGGTAACTCGGGTGGCTGAAAATGTTTTAATGAATAAGAATAACTTCACATTGCACACTTACTCCTGGCGCGTCCAATCGGATTCTTCATCAACATATTCCGGAATTCTCGGTTTAACAAAATCAAAACCAACGGGTCGATGGTGTGCACCAAGCTCCAAGCAACAGTTGTACACAAGAATATCATTACAGGCTGGGTTTGCATGCCAGAGATGATGAAAAAGAAGATAAGTTCTGTGGTGAATACGGCTCCTTGAATGATGCATTGCTTGACGAAAGTAATTTCTCGTTCACGCTTCTTCTGACTTTGAACACAATTGGCAGACATGAGACGCTGCAAAATCATGTTCTTGTTATATTTTCTACAAGTTTGGACTACTTTGGTACTTATGAATCAACCCTAATACTTTCAAACATATGCAGCGATCCGAGAAGAATCGATCAGTTCATGATTAAAGAAATAATCATTCATAGTTCAGTAGATTTCATTTCCCGAAAATTTCTAACTCACCATTCCAGGAGCCGTAACTTTAATCATAATTATAGTCATAACATCCACAATAGCAATCATTGCCACGACTCCGAAATCTTTACAGAAGTCAACATAAAATCGGATGACGTCACAATCCGCTGAAGTGTTGACACCAAAGTACCATCCGAAATCCACGTATGGGAGAAGGCAATTGTCTGGAAAGAGAAAATATAAAGGATGTTCAAAGATCTCTCTATACAAGATTTTAAGCTGAAAAAGTTAAACTGACTGGCTAGATGCATATAGAGCGAAGTGAAGCATGGGATGGCGTAGGCGAGACCAATTAGAACCCGCGTGTTTCTCTCGCTGAAAATAATTCGTATATAACATCAATTTAATTACCATTTGCATCTTTTCTAGGGCTCACTTGAAAATGTTGCTATATTCAATTGGGAACGAAATAGCACACAGACGGTTGACAGCAATGAACAAGTGAGAAAAAATGCAGACGTCGTAACAGAAAAGGAGGATTAGGCCGGCATGGGCAGAAGCGAGTTTAAACGAAGGAATATCCCTTTAAAGTATTAAAACAATTCCATAATTCTGTGTACAATCTGTAACTTACAACAAGACCATGGGACAGTAAAAGAACATAAAAACTGCACACAAGATGACTTCAGCAAAGGATTGAGAAGCTGACAAACGACCAAAAGAGTTTTGCAAAGTTTTCAAAGTTGTGGCAAACATGAAGACAGATAGATTGCCAATGAGTCCGGTTAATGAGATCTGAAACCACCCAATAAATTTTTTGAATTCCACACTTTCTAAATGCCCCCAAAATTCTTTAAATTCTCAAATCAGCCGCTTACCATAAAAATGACCATTGTCACCACAATTCTTTGCGATTGACTTGATACCGCTGGTTGGACGAGAAGTTCAGTTTCATTAGTTGAGCTCATTTTGTTCTGACTCTGAATAGAAGAAATTATGTTACCTTTTATAGAGAGAATAATCAAAGTTCAAAAGTCAGAAGAAATGAAGTAGACCGTAACAAATGAGCAAGACTAAAAACCGAAAAACTTTGTGATAGATCATTTTGTTACTCATGATCTTGAACCAGCTCAAAGATATTCTGATTGTGAAAAAAGAATCGTAAAAAAGGCAATACTGTAAAACCTGTATTAGAAGGCCCGGTCATTCTATTTTTCCAAGGTACCTCCGAAGGGCCCTTCAATTAGAGTGGCCCTTCTGTTTTTCCGGCCAGTTTTTTCCGAAACTTTTCATCGAAAAATTCAGCGAATTTTCGTTCAAAATTCATGAAAATCTGTCAATTTCACCAAAATTGAACAAGTTTTTAAGCTGAAAAATAGTATTCCAACTAAGTTCTATTAAATTATGGAATTCCCGGAATATTTTTGACTGAAAATTTACGGAATTGTATTAATTTCAAGAAACATTTTGGAGGGCCCTTCTATTAGAGGAGCCTTTCAATGAAAGTGGTCCTTCTAATACAGGATTTACGGTATATTTTTAGCAAATTGCAAAAAAAAAGAAATTTCAAAATGTTCTATTTCCATTTTTGACTCAGAAGCAAAAAATAGGGGAATTTATATGGTAAACGAATGGGAACCAATTTTTTGCATAATTGTTCAATATGGATGAAATTGTGCATAAATAAAACAGAAGAATTTTAAATCGAGTGGTTCAAATGATGAAAATGTTAGAGACGATGGAAGGAGGAAACTAATTATTTTTCGAGAAAACGTGCAAGCGGAAGTCTCGAACATTCGACAAGAGAAGACGGGGGTGGCAGGATTCATTCAGACCAATTTTAATTGAAATTATTTTTACAAGAGATTCCAGAAGAAATAAACTTTTGAAAATGCTAGCAAAAAATATGTGAATTGGATCAAAAATTTTAGGAATTTCCCAGGACTTTAGGTTAAGCAGGAATGGGACATTCTTCAAGGCCAGTAAGCAGGAACAAAAGACTCGATAGCCTTTTAAGAGTTGGCCATTCCGGTCGAATCTTTCCCTTTTCTAAAAAAAGTAGTCGTCAAAAATTAGTTATAAAAATTATATAAACTAAAAATGAAGTTTTAATTCAAGTCCAACATAGAAACATCAGAGAAACTCGGAAGATTTGTCAAAGTGTTTCTTCTCTTGAGTTTCCTTATTGCATGCGTAGAAAGAAAAACGAAATGAAATTTCAAAATGAGAAAACTAAAAGAAAAGTAAGGATTTCTGTTTGACGAAAAAGATGAGCAGATTCTGAGAATTCTAATAAGATTCATACTTTTAATGAGGTCAGGACAGAAATTTTTTCGTCTAGAATATTGGTTTTGCGACACCAAAAGTCAAGAAGATAGCAGAAAATTTTGAGATTTGTGATCTCAAAAAATTGAAATCCTTTGGAGTGCATCAGAAAACGAATTCAAAGTTCAAAAAATTGTATCTACTGGAAAAGGCAGTCATAACGTTCAAACCCATTCAAAGTACCGTAAAACCTGTATTAGAAGATCCCCTCTAATAGAAGGGCCCTTTGAGAGGGGCTTGGAAAAACAGAAGGCCCCCCCCCTGTAAAGAAGGACCCCTCTTCAAAATGTGTTTTGAAATAAGAAAATTTCCTTACTTTTTTAGTGAAAAATATTCCTGGAATTCCACAATAAATAGAAATTTTTTGAAACTCTATTTTTCTTTTTTTTTGAAAATCTTTCTAAATTTTGGCGAAATTAGCAGGTTTTCATGAATTTTGAACGAAACTTCGTCGAATTTTCGATGCAGAATTTTGGAAAAAACTGGCCGGAAAAACAGAAGGGCCACTCTAATTGAAGGGCCCTCCAGAGGTACCTTGGAGGAATAGAAGAGCCGGATCTTTTAATACAGGTTTTACGGTATATGAGAAACTAAAGATCATTGAGCTAGAATACTACTGAAAATTGAGAGGTACCGTAACCGTATCATCACTGCCTATGTGCCAAATAATAGGTTTCTTCAGATATTTAAAGGAATTTTTTGAATGAGATTCACCTAATCCATTCAGCTACTCGTATTGTTCTTCATCTTCCTCTATTGTCTATTCTTTGTGCTTAACACCTAAATCCGTCTCAATAATCCTTATAAGATTATCCTTATCCATTAGTGTTACTGTGCTCTAAGATTCTAAAGATAAGGTTCTAAGAAACAATAGGACATATCTTTATTGTCTTAAAGTGCAAGAAAAACGTCAATGACACATATCACATCACAGTTCAGATTTACAATATTATAACATCAAATGGGCGGAACAATCGGAGCACAATACTAATGCTCCAATGATTTTAATTCTCATAGAGTTTCAGTGAATTATTCGAATGCGAAGTAAACTTACAGACCTTATGACAAAGCAGAATCCCCGTTTTACGGAAGGTGGGAGAACAAACAAATTGAAACATATATTTTAAAGATTTTGATGAAAAGTAGTATCGTAAAAAAATTAAGTCTGCAGAAAGGTCAGGCTAATAGTTCCAAGACCCTAAAAAACTTTGGAAGCCGTTTTAGAATGTATTCAAGAGAGTCAATTTTTTGATTCGATATCACTTATAATATTAAGGTTTTGGAAAAGTGGAGCTTTGTCTGAAAGAAGCAACGTATTGAAATCTATTATGTATGTCAAAGTGTTTGCTGGAAATCGAATTTCACCGGAAACGCATTTCCCGGTTTATTTCGAAAGGATTCAACTCTTGATCTGGCAGCTCAAAGGAGTATAACTTTGAATAGATATTTGGCTTTGGGAACACAAAACGTATTTATACTAGAACTTTCCACAGGAAAAAATATGCGCCTTCTCTGTAAAATGAGCTTCATTAAGCACAAAAGCCATATTTTTTCAATAACTTGTTGATGGTTTTTAATGGGGTAGTTGCTGAGTCACACATGAAATATGTCTGAAATTTTTGAACGAAAATATTACGTAAAAATATAAAGGGTTGGTTTTTTGGAAGTCATATTTTAGAGATCATATAACTGTAAAGAAGTTTACTGGACATGGAATTACAAAGATAAAGTATTTCAGTTTCCGAATCAGTTACCAATCAGAAAAATAGAAGCAAAGCAAATTGGTAAGAATTCTACAAAAAACAGAAGGGCGATGCACCATGTTCTGCCCCGAATAGGCTTTTTAGAACTATCCAGGACATACTTTTAAAGCTTGTTAGATAAAATAACAATTTTATGGAGAACTTCAAACGAGTTACGCTTCTAGGATGAGAAGCCCGGAAACAGTGAGAGGCATTGACGTGGGAAGTTCCATCGGCTGGAAGCCGTTATTGTTGGTGGTTCTGGCTTCCGTATTAGTAGCAGTGTTCCTTGATTTGTCCTTTTTGATACTGATTGATACTCTCCATTCTCTCCATTTTATTGTGATTTATCTGGAACTCAATTGTGCAAGTTCTGGTCTATAGCGTTTTTCTCGTTTCCCCCTTTTTTCATGATTTTGGTTTACAGTATATTCTATCTTAAACACCAGCTTTTGTTCTATTATCGCTCTTCTCCTCTCTATCATCAATTATCATTGCTCAATGAACTCGTGCCCTATCTCCGACTCGACCCAACGTCCGAGGAATGGAAGAGATAGAGAGAAGTACCAATTGCTACACCAAAGCGTCAAAAATCAGACGATAACAGCGCCGATCAGATGTGATATCTGTTTTTGATCATTTTTCTGAAAATCGATTATGGTCCAATAAATATTACACATTGCTTCCGATAAGTGGTTTGGAGGGTTTATTATTTTGGTCCATCATTTTCATGTTAACCTTTTTCTACCTGTTCTTTTCCGGTGTTTTTCAGAAAATTCAAAAATAGAAGGAATTCAATTGAAACAGCTCACCCCTATGTATCTGAACATTTTTCTTTTTTTTGGTTCTTCTCAAAAAACCCCCACATGGGGCGTAGTAAAGCTAGGGTATTGCATTTGGAGCCACTCAACTTTTTTGTGAGGCCAACGACTAACTATTTTGGACTTGTTATTCAGTCTCGGCTCGAAAACCTTGTTTTTGGAAATTTCAAATCTTTTTCGGGATGTTTTTGTTTGTATTCCATTTAAAATGTAATTGGATTTTTAGTTTGATTGTATGGAGTTATCATAATTTAAAAAGTTTTTCTAACTAATTTTTTCAACGTTGTCGAATTTTGAAAAAAAATGCGACTATTTACTTCCTCATGTGTTTTAAAGTGTTGCACCTAATGCGTTATGAGTCTTTTTCGTTTTTAGTTTCAACTGCTACAGACATATTTGTAACGGGCCGGGCCGGTCTTTTTCCCAATTTTTGAGGCCCGACCTATTTTCGCAAAAATGCTTTTGTGAAATCCGGCTTTTTTAATCAAAAAATTAGAAAGCGTAAAAAATTATAAAAAAGCAAGCAAACCAAACAAACAAGAAACATTTGAAAAAAATTGATTTGAGATCTCAGAATTTAGCTGAAAAATTCAGGATTTTTGATACCGGGCTTTGAAATTTTCTTCAGGAGCGAACTGGGCCATAGCGGCCCCCTATGTTCTTCAATTAGAGGGGTTCTTCTATTTTTCCAGTAATTTTTCTCGAAAATTTTAATCGAAAAATTTGGTGAATCCTTGATAAAAATTCATGAAAATCTATCAATTTCACTGTTTCTATTACAGGGGCCCTTCTCGGAGTGCCCATATATTAGAGGGGCCCTTCTATTAAAGGTGTCAAAATGAAACTATCACTGAAAATTATCTCCATAATTACTTCTCAAAACATATTATTTCTTCCCTTCATCTCCATTTAAATTTCTGACGAAATACGAAACTCATCAATTTCAATTCATTTTATTCATATTCTGTGCTCCTCTTCTTTACCAATTTTCATATTTCTTACTCATTTCATTTTCCGTAGACTCGGTGTTTTCCATTATTCTCTCTTCCATGGTCTCAAATTTTAATTTCATAAGAAGTCATCCCATCTCGTTTATCCTCCCATTTTTCAGCTACCATTTTTCACTGAATCGAGTACTCGAATTTTCAAGTTTTGCTAGGTTCCAAAATTTCTCCGTTTTCTACACCAACTCAAAAAATGGTTTTGGTAGCAGTTCCCTGATTTATTGAATTTTGATGGTCCACTAAACGTCATGATTGTCAAACTTTTCTTTAAAAAAACTCAAAATGACTTCCTTATCGCTAAAGGGACAAATTGTCGAGGATGATACATGAAAATTTTGCAAAAAGACAATGGGTGTAGACATGGCAAATGGGAGAAATCCGATACATCTCAATTTCTTGCACATCCACACTCTTTTACTCACTCACGAATTGATAGAGGATAAAGACAGAAAGAGAATGTAGGAGATCAAAAAGATTCTCCTATGCCAGTCAGTGCTCTTTGAGCGTGCTCTTTTTTTTTTAGGGAGAAGAGAGGACGAGTGGGTCCTGGATTAAAAAAAGCATGCTTTTGTTTTGTGGTCATTTCTATGAACTAAACCTTTAGAGTTTTATGAGTTTTTTCTTGCGAGGTTGTTAGGTTTTATAGATTCAAAATATATGAGTTCAGAAAATACTCGATGTAAATACACCAAAACTTTCCACCAGGTTCCCTGAAATTGGAAACTTTTGTATTTCTTTTTGTAAATTTTTTCCACTAACCCTTTTTTTATTCAGATTTTTTTCTCATAGTCTCAAAAAAAGAACTCACTAGAAAACCGAAATATCAAGCAATTCCGTATAGCCTTTCACAGTAACTGCTCGTACAGAAGCCACATCCTAACTTTCAACTTTGAGCCAATTTATCTCGGTTACTGTAAAAAATTTCGGAAAGTGGTCAACTGATAAAGTGTTTATCATATTATCACAAACATTTTATTAGTGTTTCAAACTTTGATATCTTTCATGTTAGCCGAGATAATTGAGCTAAAAATGCACGGATAGAATGGGCTTCTATTTGAGCATTTACGGTACGATTTTAAAGCGCAAGCTGCATTTTGTTCTTTACAAATCAAGGTTCAAAAACCAAAGTGCTTCTATTTCCATTTCTATTGCCCTTTTTCAGTTTTCCTCCCAACTTAATTGTATTTTCAATTGTTCTTTGCGGGTCGTTTTGCTAATTTTTTGGACTCGATGTTTTTAAAAATTGTGTGTATTTGCAGCGCTTCAACTGAAAAATCTCTAAATTTTCAGATGCCCAATTTCTACGCTATTTTCACTTCGATATTCTTATCCGGTGTGTTATCACTCAATTCAGAATTACCAATTCAATACGAACTGGCTAACAATATTTTGGAAAACTATCAGAAAGGATTAATACCAAAAGTGAAAAAAGATTCGCCAATTAATGTGTCCATGTCAATACAGTTATATCAGATTATTCAAGTGGTGAGTAGTTTTAAGATTTTGTTTGTTATTCGAACACACAATTTCACCCAGTTAGATCTTCAGAGCTGTTATTTCAGAATGAGCCCCAACAATTTCTACTATTAAATGCATGGGTAGTGGAGGTCAGTTGTCGTTGTTTTGTTGGTCACAATCCTATTTTTATAGCGATGGGTAGACCAAATGTTAGGATGGGATCCTGACGAATTCGACAATGAAACGGAAATAATGGTTCGACATGATGATGTCTGGCTGCCGGATACTACATTGTATAATTCGTGAGTCTAGAAATCTCGAATAAAATGATTTTTCGTTCTTCAATTTGCAGTCTGGAAATGGACGATTCTGCATCAAAAAAACTCACACATGTTAAGGTCACAACATTAGGAAAACAACGGGGTGCAAGGATAGAACTTCTATACCCGACAATATATAAAATAAGCTGTCTCCTAAACCTGAGATTCTTCCCGTTTGATATGCAGGTAGGTTGAATTGCAGCAGACAAGCAAAGTGGTGTTAATTCCTTCAGAAATGCAGAATGACGTTTGGAAGCTGGTCGTTTGATAATAGCTTAATTGACTATTATCCACATGTTTTCAAAAATGGTCCCGTTGGACTTCAGAACTTTCTGGAAAACGACGCTTGGAGTGTGTTGGTCACACATGGTGAGTGAATAATTGCCCTATTTTCAACAAAAATGCCAAAAACCAAAAGTTCAGAAATTTCAAGAAATAGTTTCAAAAATAGGGCTCGTCACTTCTGGTGAGGATTAGTGAATGAACTGCTTTGCATTCACATTCACACTTTGAAACTCTTGCAACACATAAAATAACAGAAATCAAAAATATTTTTCAAGATCATCATTTGCTCAATTTGTTTTGAGTTAGCTATTGATGAACAAAAAAATCTCACAAAATTTCAAAATAGCAAAAAATCCCTACCATACTTGTCTACGGGCCGGCTGAAAACTGGCTTCAAAATAAAAATCACGGGCCAAACAGCATAGAGCTAGAGGATAGAGCTCGGAGAGCTCTAAATCACCAATAAGAATCAGCCTGCTTCAAAAGCGGTTTTCTGGTCCGGATCGAGGATTTTCACCCGGTCCTACTATCAAATTTCGGTCCGTATCCGTTAAATGATTTAATGGTAAATGTCGGACAGGTCCATGATACCGTTTTCAAAGCCGGTCGATTTTTGGACGTTGTAGTGCTCGCCGAGGTCTATCATTTGGTATGTTCTGCTCACAATTCCCATTTTGAAGAGAGTTCAACCAGAATCGGGCAAAAAATAAGATTTAAACTAAATTTGAAGTTTTTTTCAGTAGACCGTCAGGAAAAGAAGTACTCTTGTTGTCCAAACAACTACACTCTGCTTCATTACGACGTAGTAATTCAACGAAAGCCACTTTACTATGTTCTCAACCTCATTGCACCCACCGCAGTCATCACCTTCATATCAATCATCGGATTTTTCACGTCAGTCAATCCGTTCACCAATTTCTGCAACGTGTGCGTTTGGAAACTAATATCTAACCCCTATATGTCCCTATACTTTTGTCCAGATATGTTTCGTGTGCGTCCGTCGTTTCCTTTTTTTTCCCATTAGCCGCCTTTGGTGATGTAGATGTTGTGATGCTTCTAGGCTAAAACTTCTCCTGTAACTAAGACCTACTACGGAAATTTTAGAATTCATTCGTTTATTATTCAGATCATCATCGGTTCATGATTTGAGGCAGGAAAAAATAACACTGGGAATCACGACGCTTTTATCAATGTCCATTATGATCTTCATGGTTTCTGATAAAATGCCATCCACTTCTACCTGTGTCCCTTTAATAGGTAAATGGCAGAACTCGAAAAACGGAAATTCATGTGAATTCTTACTTCAGGACTCTTCTATACACTCATGATTACCATCATTTCGT
This sequence comes from Caenorhabditis nigoni, assembly GCA_027920645.1. Classification (NCBI taxonomy): domain Eukaryota; kingdom Metazoa; phylum Nematoda; class Chromadorea; order Rhabditida; family Rhabditidae; genus Caenorhabditis; species Caenorhabditis nigoni. The sequence continues at coordinate 8,937,536 of CP115868.1, read as the reverse complement.
TCGGGACACTAGCCGCGTCATCAGTAATTTTCGTACAAAAGTTAGGATCTATCGGCACACCACCAGCATCAAACACTATGAAATGGACCCATAGGATAGCTCCATTTGTATGGATACAGATGCCATTGGTTATGAGGCAAGCATATGCAAAAAGAGCAAAGGAAGAGAAACAACGGAAACGGATGCAACGCAGAGATAGTATGTGGACCAAAGTGTATAAACTGGCTAGGGATCATTCCAAATTGATGGCAACGTCAAATGATGGAATGCAGAAATTCAATCAAATTTCTGATTACAAAAACAACGACATCGGGATTATCGACTCGTCACCATCGCAAGCGGGTAAGTCTGATTTTTGAAAAATAGGTTACCGTAAAACCTGTACTAGAGGGGCCCTTCTAATACAGGTTTTACAGTAAGTTATGCTCCCTGTAAGAAAATAAACTTTTCGATCCATGAGATTATTCCAGTGAAAAATAATTTTATAGCAAGAAAATGGCTTATGCCTAAATGGTCAAGAATCGGTAAGTTTTATTGAGTGTTTCTGATTTTTATTTTGAGCTTAAAATTAGGAGAAACCTTACGATCATGCTTTTCAACCTATAGAGTTATTTTATAAATAAGTTCCATTTTTAAAGTTTGATTTTCAGAAGAACCCGGTACTCTTGAATCATTCGCAGCTCCTATGGACACCAGCTACACGGAATCTCTAAATATCCCTAATTTGAACAGAGTACCGTCCAGTACTAGTATTCATAGTGTCTTAAAACCAACTGAAATTCAATTGTCACCATTTAACACTAGAAATATAGTAGAGCTTGAATGGGACTGGGTGGCAGCTGTGCTGGAAAGAATGTTCTTGATTGTGTTCACTGTGTTCTTCTTATTCTCTGCAATCGGTATCAATTTAGTGGGGTGGTTTTACTGGTACATGGAAAAGGATATAAGCTTTTGATTTTTTTTTCTGAGTACTTTTTTCTGTTACGTGTCTAAAGACTTCAGAAACTTCCGAGTTTGAAGTGATTTCATTCCTCTCGAGCTTTGTTAAAATTAATTTATTTGACTTTCAATGTTTCAATAAACAACATTTGTAAACGAATTTTTTTTATTAACCACTGATTTGAAAAGTGGATATTCAAGTTTTAATTAAACGTGATGAAAATATTATTTGTGATAGATTTAAAAAATCCACGGGGCAAAATAGAAAAATATTTATAAAATAATGAAACCAACAAATCTACGTGAATTAATCTAGTAACCGATGACCCTCGATGGCCCATTGACCTCAGGAGGAATACTATAAAGGAAGAGAGAAGTGAAGGAAAGAATCAGTTCTCACCTTCTCGGAGCTCCGAGAAGGGGAGGGATCCGGGACAAGGAGTCCGAGTCCTGGGGCCTTGGTCCTGGTGCCCGGGTCCCGGAGCCCGGGTATCTTGGGTCGGGTGACCTGGATCCGGGTGGCCTGGACTCGGGTGACCTGGGTCCGGGTGACCTGGATCCGGTTGACCTGGGTCCAGGTGACCTGGATTCGGGTGACTTGGATTCGGGTGACCTGGGTCCGGGTGACCTGGATCCGGGTGACCTGGGTCCAGGTGACCTGGGTACGGGTGACCTGGGTCCGGGTGACCTGGATTTGGGTGACCCGAACCGGGTGACCTGGGTCCGGGTGACCTGAAAAAGTGAACCAATAGGTGGAAAAACTGATTTGTTGTGTTATACTTAGAATTAAATGGAGTTTCATATTTTTTACATTTTTGCGAAAAAAAAATTGAAATTTTTTGAGAATTTTGTCCACCAATTGGGTGGAAGATTTTGTGGAACTTTTGATTTGTGGGAAAATTTCTTCGAAAAAGTAGTGATTATCGTCTTAAAATATAATGACAAAACCAATAGATAACCTATTTCTTGATTTTACACTTCTCATTAGTTAACCATGCTCCTTGTAGGCCCCAAGAAAGCGCTTGAGAACTGCTATATTCCAGAGATTGAGGACTTCAAAAAATTTTTGGAAATTTTTTTTTTCTAAATGTTGTATCTACTCTCTTGAGTCGATAAAAACTGGAAACATATATACCAGAAGGATCCTATACCGTTGCAAAATCACGAAAAAAGAAAAAAAAGAAAAAACACAAGAGGGTACGAACCAACACCTTGTGCACACTGGCGCAACTCACATCCCCGACACGACGCCGCCACAGGTAGAGGGGGACTGCCCAAAAAACGGGCCGTCTGGCGGGCGCTGACTGCCGAAAAGCGAACAGTCGGCAGTCGAATCCCGCGCCGCCGACGGTCCGTCTGTAACGATTTGCGCCTCGAAGACGGTCCGTCTAAAATAATAGCGCCTTCTTGACAGTTCATCATTAAACAGGTAATAAACAATAGAAATTCTTTATTCAACTAATAGTTTCTGTGGATTGTGTATTGTTTTGAAAAAGTAACTCCGATTTTTTCAAAGTTGAATTTCTTGTGAGTAGAACAAGAGAAAACACATGAAAAATTACAAGTTATGCAGAGAACAGAACTTTCAATTTTCTTTCTCTGTGTTTTCGCAAAATTCAAACTTCATAGAAATTCAACACGAAAAGTCCGAAGCTCTTTTTCCCTCCTTTCGTTCTCTTTTCTCCGTTCCAACTTTCTTCGCTTTTCGACATGTACATTTCTCTCATCGAACAGTATTTTTCGCTTCTATCTAATATAAGACATTCTTTCGGAATAAGTAAAATTGATGTGTTCATAACATGAGTTGAGCACTAAAAACTGGCATGTAAAAATCTTTACATTTTTAGGCTCCGCGGCATTTTTCAAGCAGACTTCAAAAGTGCGACGAATCGAATGTGGTGTTGAAAACCAGTCATAAACAGAAAAAAAATAGATTTTTGTATTTTTCTATGCAAACCTATTACTTTCGAAACATCAAAAATGCAAAACATCACACTTTTGAAGTGTTGATGAGGTGAATTTTCGACAGCGCAATGAATAATTTCTGAGTTTTCGATAGTTTTTGCTTCGGAGCGTATTAAAACTCACCAACTCACCATATAAAAACTCCTGAAAGCTGTATTTGAAACGTCCCGAAGCAAAAACTAGCAAAACTTTCAAAACTATCATCGCAAGGAGTTTTCGCTTTTTTTTTTGCGTTTTCAACTGAAAACGTGCAGAGCGAAAGTGCGCGAAGGTTTTCAGTGCTTTTTTATGTCAGTAGTTAGATAAATTTAGCGAAAAATGCCGAATTTCAATGAGAAAACACTTTGAAAAGCGGAAAAACTGTGAAAATTAGAAGAAAAATTGGCAAAGAATTGTGCCGCTAAACAAGACGCAGGCGGGATTTCGGAGTGTCGTTGCGAACCGAAAAAACGAAACTCGTGAGCAAAAGCGGCAATTAAAACGAATGGTCGAGATTTTTGGAGAAAAAAAAAAGATAGCAGCATTTTCATTCAAAAATTGTACAACATTTTCAGAAAAAAATTTCTTCGGAATTCTTCAGAAAATGGGAAAAGTATGACCGAGAAAATGTGCCTTGAACGGAGGATTATTATCATGAAATGACAATTCGAGTTACGATCTTTAAACAGAAAAATGCCAAAACATGATTTCAATGGATACTCAGGAATATTCAGAAATTCAGTTTATATCGTTTTTTTTCCAGCCGCCATCCACCAGTCAGCGCCTCTTCGACTGTCAGTTAGCCGTTTTTCACCAACCGCGCCTCAGATTCTAATTTTCGTAGAAATGCTTCTAATAACACATCTTAAAGCTTCCCAGACCTCTCTATGACTTTTATGATCTTTTTAGAGAGAAATATTTTTTCAACAAAATTTTTCATTCTGAAGGAATTTGGACCGCCAACCACCAGTCGTTAGCCAGTCAGCGCCTCTTCGACTGTCATTGAGCAGTCGTTCAACAACCTATTTTTTGAAGTGGTCCCATTTGAGAAAAATAAGATTCTTTCAACATTCTATAATCTAGTGGGAGTATGAGAAAATCTTTTCTGGATGATTTCCAATCAGAACTTTCAATCATGTTTTCCAACGGGTACCGACTGTTTTCGTCGACGGTCCGTCGACGGCCCGTCGGTTCTCCTTCGGCTGCCAACTAGCTGTCCTTCGCCAGTTTGCGCCTCTTCAGCTGTCATTCAACAGTTTTTCGGCAGTCCCCCTCTACCTGTGGCCGACATCTCCCCTATGTTCAAAAGGCGGTCAGATGTAAGACGCTCTCTAAACTAATTTCGTAGGGAATTTAGCGAGGGAACGTGTGGTAAAGCATGCAAATCAACTGAATTCGGTACCAAAACTTTGGACTGAAATAACTCAGCTGAAACTGGCGGGCGGATTCTAAAACTTTCAGGGGTGTCTAGATAGGGTAGTCTTTACCTATCCTGAAATTTTCATCAAATTCTGGGTTTGCAAGGTGTTGAGGTTCCCTTGTGAGAAATGTCGAACGTTTTGAGGCAAGCCCAAAGATTGTAGCCGCCGGCGAAAATCGACTGGTTTAGACTAAATGAATCGATTGTTCAGTGTTCTTTGTGGTTTTCAGTAATTGGGAATGCTCATTTATTCCAAAAACACAATCAATAAGAAGAATGGGGCTTATTTCTTCAAATCGAACTTATCGAACATCTCATCGATGGTGTAGCAATGTCCTTCGTAGCAGGCTGACTCGTAGTCGCACTGCTCGCTCGTGTGGCAGCGTCTTCCAGCCTCGACGATTGGAGCAGCGACAGCAAGGAGGAGGAAGAGGAGAAGACCAAGAATATTCATAGTTGGTTGAGAGAAGATTGGAAAATAGAAGTTTCCGATGGTTTTTGGTAAATTTTGAACTGCTTTTATACTCTTCTGGGAGGGAGAGAGAAGGCTGAAAACGCATAAAAAATTTTATTCTCTTATATTCTCTTATATCAAATTCTCTTATACTACCATCTCTTATACTACCATTCTCTTATACTACCGAGTCTCTTTTACTACCACTGTCTCTTATACTACCTTTTCCCGATGTGTCTCTAATACTACCAAGTCTCTTTTACTACCAAGGTCTCTTATACTACTTTTAACCAATGGGTCTCTCATACTACCAAAAAAGAGCACCCAAATTTGGGAATTTTGAGCAATTTTTCAGACGTCCTTATAGAAAATGATAAGGCTTTTCAGCCTAAGCCTAAAATACAAAACAACTGGACTATTACTTTTTACCAATGGGTCTCTAATACTACCAAAAAAGTAGGGGTTTCAGCCTAAGCCTATATTTTTATACAACAAATTCAATATTCTACGAAAAAAAAACTCGAGTCAAAAAAAATACTGATATTAGCGAAAATCAGTAAAATTCTCATTTTTTTGGCTGGAATTCTCAAAATATTCTGTGTTTCATGTTCAAATTATAGGCTTAGGGGTTTTAACACCTTGTCTGACTATGAAAACAGGAATTTTAGCCCCTCTAATATGTAACAAAAAATGATCATTCCAAAAAAATCACTTGTTTTGTATTTTAGGCTTAGGCTGAAAAGCCTTATCATTTTCTATAAGGACGTCTGAAAAATTGCTCAAAATTCCCAAATTTGGGTGCTCTTTTTTGGTAGTATGAGAGACCCATTGGTTAAAAGTAGTATAAGAGACCTTGGTAGTAAAAGAGACTTGGTAGTATTAGAGACACATCGGGAAAAGGTAGTATAAGAGACAGTGGTAGTAAAAGAGACTCGGTAGTATAAGAGAATGGTAGTATAAGAGATGGTAGTATAAGAGAATTTGCCTAAAAATTTGCATAATGCATTTCAATGTGGGAGTTTCTTTATTTATGGATTTTTTGGTAAACTGCATTTTGGTGATCAGGAATCGTTTATAATGGAGAGTGAACCTAAATATTGCAGCCACGTAAACTTAGACGCCGTAGACGACCCAGCCAGACGTTTGAACATACTGTTTAACACATCAAGTTGTACTATTTCATTTTCCGGAATTCAGCTGTTCTTTTTTCCGATTACTCATGAAAAATGTATGTTTTTGTTTTTTTTCCTGCAAAACAATGTATTTTGTATCTAGTTTCACCTGGACAATACTGAAAATACAATTTGTATAGACTAAAGTATAAATATCGCTAATAGTTAAACTTGATTCTATTCCTGATATTTATTTTAGTCGCCTAGATGTGCTCCACATTCCTAAGTGTAGATTCGCGTCGTTTCTACATAGTGGACCATTTAGAGCCAATGACACAGATTATTATCATGTCATTCGTAAATATGGTATCAGTTTTCGTGAATGCCGTGATGTTTTATGTAACTCTTCGGAGCTCAAAAAATGAAAGCACGACTTACAGGATTGTGTCCTTTGCTCATAATGTAAGTGGAATTTCAGTTCAGTGGATTCTTCACTTTTTTGTAGTTCTCTTTGTTTTTGGCGCAATTATATTGGGGTCTAATAATGAATCTTATCCCTTTACTTCCCCTTCCTGGGATTCAATCAATTGGTATTCTTCGTGGAATCATTTCTACATTTATGATTTTGATAACATGGATATTTTTGTTTTCTGTGTCGATTATCATGATGTACGTGATTATGTTGATTCGATTAAGGACGTTGGCAAGAAAGAACAATATCTTCGATGTAAGCTGGTGGGCGGAGCTTAGATCCGGTAGCGAAATCCTAAATTATTTTAAAACCTATTTTTTCCATTCAAAATAATTTCTTTTTCAGTTCCGCGACTCTACATACTCAATAACCTTTGTCATTATTTTTGCCTTTGTATTTTTCCCTCTTTTATCTCGAACTCTTCCATTTTATGTGTCAGAAGAAGCTATGCGAAATCATTTGAAAGTATACTACCCGAACTGTTTATCACTAGCTGACCACGACGGATTCTTTGTTTTTGTGAACACTTGTCAGACTACAAAAGGTGTTTTTGTAGTTCTAATATCTCTGTTAAGTGGAGCAGTTTTATATTTGATAGTCTGTGCAATTATAATTCACGAAATCAAAATGCAGAGCTATGCTTGGAATGTGAACAAGACTAAAAATCATATAAAGGTTCTGAAACATACTATAGTTCAGGTATCATAAGAAATATGCACAAAAAACGATATCATTTTTCAGAATCTCGTAAGATTTTCCTTTCTAGCAATTGCTCCTGCTATTGTGCTCAGGAACACCTTTTTACCGCCGGAAAGAGACACAATAGGTGAGTGCTCGCCTGCTACAACTAGTTTAGTTTTAGTATTATAGACTTACAGTACCTCTATCAAGCTTTCAGCAATAACATTGTTTGCAAACGCCATGTTCACAGCTGCACCAATTCCATGTGCCATAGTTATACTTGCACAGAATTCCACCTATATGAATTTTCTGAAATCGAAGATGTTTTTCTATAATCGACGGATTCCTGCAACTGCTAACATAAGCAGTGCTTTTCGGCACACCACTGTGTTATGATTATTTTTCAATAAATTTACTTTTTAATATTTGAAAATTTAAAAAAAAACATTTTATAATCATTAAAACTATATTCACCAGTCATTGTATTTTCAAGCTTTTCAAAAATTGTGCGGACTGACAGACAAATATCCATACTTGCAAAATCAGGGACCGGCCCGGCGGGCCCGTGATCTCCAAATTTGATTTTTTTTTTGAACAGAATTTTCAAATTTTTCTGTGAAAAAAATCAATGTTTATGAAAACTCTTATTTTAAAAAGTTTTTTACTTGACAGAAAAATCGTCCATTTTTCCTATTGACCCAAAAAATTGTCTGAAAAGAAAGGAATCAAATTTTCAGAAAACCCGGGCCGAGACGGGCCGGTCCTTGAAATTTCTGAAAAAAACACGGCCTGGCCTGGCCCGTTGCAGGTATCATCATTACTAATAACAAACACCAAATTCTGTATGTGAGGATGTGGGTCGCGTAACTGTTCACCCACTCAACGTTAACCGATTGAGATGAAATTTACATGGCTAAATCGGAAATGTTTATGAGATGCTGCCCGACCTATTCTATTTTCAAAATTTTGTTTGTGACGTCTTCTGGAGACGTTTTTCTTCATTTTCAGTACAAAAATTTGAGAAAATAATTGAAGCAATATTCACGCCATTCCCGTCTAACCGCCCATTTTTTTTGGCTTTGAAAAAAAGGAAAAGTTTGGACAAATAGTTTTCAGTATGGGTTTTGAAGTTTGAAGGGGAAGGACTGGAAAAGCTGGAAAAATGAGATTGATGAAGAAAACGTGCTTACAATTTACAATTTGAACCTTAATTCCTCTGAATTTACGAATTCGGCAAAATATAAATTGGCAAATAAAGATTATCAACTTAAATAATTTGGGTTTTAAAACATTTCGGTTTTTTTTCTAAAATCCGGTCTTTGAATTCCAAAAATATGAGTGTTTTCGAGTTTTTGAATTTCTGAACATTTAACCTGTAATCTCCGGATTTCTGATTTTGAAAATGCAAAAAATTTTGGAACTTCAGAAATTCTCAAACCATAATTTTTGGAAAAGCTGAAATTTCAGAATTTACCAGTTATAGAAATATGGGTTTTTTTCGAATTTAGAAAATCGATATTCTTCAGTTTCTGGATTTCCGACTTTCCGAATTCCTAATTTCGGATTTCTTGCGTTTCTGATTATCCGAATTTCTCTGTTGCTATGATTTTTTTTACAATGCTTTTTAATGCAAATTTTAGAATTTCCAAATTTCGGTAACTTTGAATTTTTGTTAAATATCGAAATTCCGAATTCCGTAGTTCGAGACTATAAATTTCGGATTCTTCACAATTCCGAAGTTCTGAATTTTCGGGCTTCAGATTTTTTGATTTGTAGAAATTCCAGAATTATTGAACCTTCAAATGAATATCTACATTTCCGAAATGAAGAATATGAGGATATCAGTTTGAAATTTGAGAAAATAAGGGTGAGAATTGGGAATTTTAGAAGTTTCCTTTCGGATGTTGTTTTAGTTTCATCACAGTTCCATAGCTTATATTTCAAAAGAGTCAAAATCTTTTCCATTTGATTTCGGGTATTGTAAGCGGGAGCCAGACGGTTTAGCCCCGGAGGGGCGTAAACCGTCTGGTGATAATTAACCATCAAATCTAATACTGAAAAGTTAGCGGAGATTTTTTAATAGTGACTTTCGGTAGTTTCTTTTTTTTTGTTCCCAAGTCAGAATTTCTAGAATTCGTAAGCATATTAATTAGTTCAGACGAAATATTGTTTTGAGTAAAAAACAGGTTTTAATGAAGCTTCCTTTTTCTCTTTTTCTATAGATCATTGAAGAAATATAACTCAACGTTGTCATTCATTCTGATACATCGGGAACAAAGTATTCAAACTAGCTTTTTCATCATTTTTGATCGAGCACCTGCGAAGGAGACCGCTCAAACGTTATTCAATTTCTAGCAGTCTGATAATGAATTTCTCAGAAAGTTCAATTTTTCATTGCAGATTATAAAACTTTTTTCTTTCACCTGTTGCTCATATCTCTTCAAATTTTGAGCCTTTCAGGTTATGTCTGTAACTGTGAAATAAGTTTCCATATTGTATTCAATGGATATTGACACTCGTGTATACTTCTCAATTGAGAATCCAGATCGTACTTTGCAAATTTATGTTATGCCTGTTATCAGTTCTATATCAACAATTTTGAACTCTGTTTTGTTTTATCTGATATTTCAAAAATCGGAAAAAGAGAGTAAATCGTATAAAAGTGTTCTCTTCTTACATAATGTTAGTGTTTTGATATTATTCTGAATGTATCACAGTATTTAAGAAAGTTTTCTTCCCAATTTAATTTTTCATGTTTCAGATTTCTTTGTATTTATCCCAACTTTATTGGGGATCTGTCATCAACATGGTCTTTCTTCTGCCATTTCCTGCTGTATACAGCATTGGTCCACTTAAAAGTGTCGTAAACTGTTTCTATCTTACTAGTGTATGGTTTTTATTATTTGGATGGTCAGCTCTCATGATGTTCTGGATTTTACTGGTCAGGCTAAGATCGCTGGCCAGACCGGACAGCATCTTTTTTGTAAGTCTCAGTTTTGTTCGAGTTTCTTATAGCTTGTTTAGATCGGTCAAAAACACTACTACACAATAATTATTGTTATGCTATTGTATGTTGTCCTTCCCATTTTCTGTTCTTGGATTCCTGGATACTCATCTGAAGAAGAAACAAGAAGTTATGTTGCGAAATATTATCCAAACTGCAAAAAGGCATTGGATTTACCAGGAATATTTGTAAATACCAGTCCAGCAGCGATTTTAGCAGTCACTATTGTTAGCTTTGGATTACTAACCACTGGAGGAATCGTATGGCAGTTTTCTTCAAATGTGTTAAAGAAATTTATTTCAGTTCTATATCATTTTATGCTGCATTATCATTTACGAGATTCGTCAGCAAAGCTCCACTTGGAGCAGCAGAAAACGGAAGTATCATATAAAAGTTCTCCAAGATACTGTAGTACAGAATGCGGTGAAATGTGTTTTTCTGGCAGTTGCACCTGCAGTTGAGCTTTGGAATATATTTCTAGATCCAGGCACAAATACAATACGTAAGCATTTGAGAAGTTTAGAAATAATTTGACAAAAAAAAGTTATTCAGTGCTGACCATGATTGCAAATATGATATTTGTGGCTGCACCCATCCCATGCACATTGCTAATGTTCTTCCAAAATCGAAGTTACCGAAAATTCTTTATCGAAACTTTTGGATGTTATTTCTGCGTTTCTGGTGCTTCGACAATTCCAGAAAATTCGAGAAAAAGTGGTGTTGCAGTTTTCACAGTTCAACAAAAAACAGCATTAACACATGGTCAATAATTTTTGTAAATGAAAAATTTGATTATTGTCGATTTTTTGTTTGAGGAGAACGGGGACTATTATTGCCAGGGACGATAGAAATTTGAATTGTTGAACCAACTCTCGGAGTCTTTGGTTTGTCCCGAAAATGTAACATTGAGACTATGTATCGACGGTATGCACTGTTTTGATAAAGAACTGTGATGGCATACGGGATAGGAGAGGATACAAAGATGGCGTTGATAATTATGGTAGCCGCTGAAATTCCGTGTTTTCGAATTTTGTGAAAAATTATGAACCTACTTATCGTGTCCGCTTCCGGGTCTCGGTAGGCGTTTAGAATTTGTAAGCAGGGTGTAGCTCCGAGAAAGATGCCAAGAATAACAATCTGAAAAACAAAAAATGTACTATCATGAAAGTTATCATTAGCCTTGGGTTTCATGGTTCTATGTACCTGTACTATGGTGTCCTTCATCGCTTTTCTATGGTACTTCAAAACGGTGGAACTCAATGTCCGACACTGTCGACGGATTTCATATAGAATGGCTTGGCAAAGAAAAACATATAACTGAAATCAAACTTGAGACTTCAATTCAAAAACATTAATTTGGACTCACACATCCAGCTGTAGAAATCAATCCAACAGCTACAATTATTATTCTCCTAAACTTCCAGGCATCGGTATAAATGAAAACTCCAGGAACATCGAGAACTTTCATGGCATTTGGATAATACGTTTTTACAAAATTCTGGGTTTCAATCGGTGTTGAACCGGATGAAATCCAACAAAACGGCATCGGAACCAAAATGTATAGAGCTAGGGAAAATGTGAAAATGTAATAAAACTTATCATTGAACTGAAAAATGATATTTCCAAAACAAACGATTCAAGTAACTTACATGAAATATACTGTTGTGTCTAGCGATTGCACGAAGTCTGACAATCGACACAAGAAAAATAGTAAGGACTGTGATACCAAATAAGAATATCCAGATTATCTGAAACTTATGAAAACGAAATTTGATTTAAACATTTTTAATACGCTATTTACCACCAAAACATAAGAACTAATGTATGATGCCAAGTAGCCAATCCCATACAATCCAGGGAAAGGAAAAAGGAAAACTAGGCCATGCAAACTTCCCCAATGAACCTGGGATAACCAAAGTGACATAGTTTGCGTCAATAGAATTATACGATACAATTTGGACTCTCTTTTCGGTCTATCTGATAAAATCAAATAAAACAAAATGAAATTAACGCAAGTCGAAGAAATGTTTATACACTGCATGAGTGGTTGCTGGAGTGATCGATCTGAGTTTTCTATTACAGCGAATTTGTGTAAATTTAGAGCATTCGAGGTGGTGTTTTCCATTGTTAACTGGCAAGAAGGGAGCGTCAAAATCAGATATGTCAACTGGACAGCTGAATTTCTAGAAGTTTGTGCTTACAAAACGTAAAAGGGTATGCATTCAGACTCAACTTGGGACGTAGAGTTTGATCGTTTGATATAAAGCCAAGACTTGGTGAATAATTTTGACGAATTTAATGGATACTTACACAAGACGAAAAGTTCCCTGTTTTTCTGATTTTCTGGCTTTGTCAAGAATCAAAGATCCACTATCATTTATTGTTAGAATCTCATCCATTTTCCTGACACTGAACCCAGATTCTCAGAATTCTTTAAGGATAACTAGTTTTTCAGATGTTTGAAGATTGCCTTTCAGAAATCGGAAAATGCTGAAAACTAGAAATTTTCAAAAAATTCTGTGAATGCAAAATTTTCAATCTAAATAGGTATGTTTGACACAATCCAAAGTTTTCAAATTGATTTGAATCTTGATAGCCGAGCTCCAGACTCCGGATATGGCCGGAAATCAATTGAAAAATACGTTTTTGTGTGTCTAAAAATAGGGGTAAATAAGACAGAATGTTCAGAAGGCTGATAATTATTCTATGATGATACTTGAAAAGTTAAACATTGCTATATAATATATGTAGTACGAGGAGAAAGTGTCATTGATTCTTTCGTTATCTCGCTTCTACTCTGTTGTTGCTGTTATCTGAAATAAGTTCTATATTAACTAAGATTGGGCATCCAGAAACACTCACTGCTACTCCATCTCATCGGATTTTTCATCAACAAATTTCGGAACTCTCTGTTAAATAAAATCAGCACCAGTGGATCGATTGTGTGCACCAGGCTCCATGCTACAGTAGTACAAAGAAATATCGAAACTGGGTTAGACTGATAACGAGAAACTATGAAAAATAGCAGAAGTTCTGCTGCAAAAACCGCTCCCTGGATGAGGCATTGTTTAACGAATTTGATTTCCCCCTGTCGCTTTTTCTGGTTTTCCATCGATGTTGCAGTTGTAGTTTGTCTCTTTAATAAAAATTTTCCTTTATTGTAAAACCTCGAATAGAAGGACCCCTACATATTAACTTTAAGCAAATTTTACTTGGGGCCTGTCTAAGATATAAAGAGCTGTCAACTGATAAAACGTTTATCATAATATCAGAAGTGTTTTACTAATTGTTACATTTGTGATACCTTGCATATATGCATAGGAATTGAGACAATTAAGCTTAACGTTAAAGAGTGGGGCTCTTCTATTACAGGTATTAAGTCAATTATCGAATTACTAATTGCAAAACATAGTACAGTATTTTCCAATGACACCAACTTACTGTCTCTGGTGATGTGACCTTTATCATCACAATTGTCACGACATCTACAACTGCGATAACTGCAACCACACCGAAATCCTTACAGAAATCGACATAGAAGCGGATGATGTCACAATTGGTTGAAGTGTTTACACCAAAGTACCAACCAAAATCCACGTATGGCAAAAGACAATCGTCTATAAAAGTACAATGATATCATAGAAACACATTTTTGGAATAAGTACAGTAGTCATTTAAAACGATTGATTAATGACTTACTTGCTAGATGCATGTAGATAGATGTAAAGCAAGGAAACAAGTAGGAAAGTCCGATTAGGATGCGTGTATTCTTCTCACTGAAAATGCATCAAAATGAAAGTAGGTCGATGTACATAGGTAAGTCATCTCCTGGGGAGCTAGTTTTTAAAATAAACCGCCTGCCTGAAAATCGTGTTATAAGCAATTGGAAAGGATATAGCACAAAGTCGATTGACCGCTATGAACAAATGAGAAAAGATGCAAACATCGTAGCAAAAAAGAAGGATCAGTCCAACATGCGAAGATATTTCTTTGAAGTTCGACAAGTCACTGAAAACCGAAATTCCGATTTCCCAAGCATTTTGTTTAATGACTCACAATAAAACCATGGGGCAATAGAAACCCAAAAACACTGCACATAGAACAGCTTCAGCAAACGATTGGGATGCTGACAGACGGCCGAATGAATTTTGAAGAATTTTCAAGTTTGTGGCATACATGAAAACCGCAAAGTTTCCCACTAAACCAGTCAGGGATATCTGAAAAAAATATTGTACTGAAAAAATGAAATCACTGCATACCAAAAATATTGTCAGGGTAACAATCGCTCGAGAAGATTGACTAGAAACTGCTGGTTCTACAGTATTCATTTTATTCCCAGCTTTTTCGAGACAGGAGTATTGTTATGAAGTATTTCTAATTGATAAGATCCGATAGTTGTAAAATTCAGTTTCAGTTCAAAGAAAATGCTCACAATCACAGACGATATAATAAAATGATGTGGGCATATGTTCTGTGCAACCAGTTATATACATATGTAATCTTCGAAATTCAAAATTTCGTGAGTATAATTCGTCATTAAATCGAAAGATATACTTGCAACCCATAATGATAACTACGAAAACAAACTTCAAACGAGTCTAGCTGCTTCAGATCCCGAGTGTAGCTGCGGAAAGTTCAAATTCTAAACATTACGAAGAAAGAGGCATGTGGTTTATGCTACCAAAATATCACCAAATGGACAAAAGATCATGATCTCTGATATTAAAGGAAATAAACTTGAAGCAGCCTACAGAAACAAGTCTACAGACCGTGTCATAAAGATAGGCCTCCGTCCCAAATGAGTTTTCTGAAAAAAAAACCAGAGAAGATAGTTGATTCTGTGAACGCAGTTCGGTTTAGCAAGTAGAAAAAATTATAGTTACAAAGTGTCAAAATAATTGAGCCATTTTCAAGATCACAGAACTCAAAATTCACTTTTCAACAGAGTTGTCAGAAAGAAAAATTCTGGAACTCGGAAGTCGGAAGTCGGAAGCAAATTTTGGAATCGGAAGTTGGAAGAAGGAAATCGGGAGTAAATTTTCGAACTAGAAAGTCGGAATTCGGAAGTCGGAATTCCTGACATCTCTGCTTTTTAAGCCATGTCAAATAGGACCCCTGGAAAATTAAAACCTCAAGCTTTTTTTGGAAAAAAATTGAAAAAAAATGTTGCTGGGAACTGTGAAAAAAAGTGTCAAAACATCCTATTTCGATAGTTTATTCAAGTAATGGTTGATCTTTTAAAGTTTTAGAAAAAAAAATTCCAGACATTTCCGTCATTTTTAGGGGTTTTGGAAAAAATCTTGAAAAACTCTTCTCCTAGATGAACTTATGCACTAAAATGTATAGGAAGTATTCTAAGAATGCCTATGATTTATGTTTCAAGAGAACGCAAGATGTTATTGTGCTCGATCTTTGGACAGGCCAAAATGAAAACTTTTCAACGCTTGAAAAAAATGAAACGTCCGGAAGATGCCTTTACTATTAGATCACACCAGTCGGACCTCCGCGGCTCAGTCAATCATTACACAACATATTCATTACAAACGGTTTATCATAAATCATTCAATTCATAAAAAAGTCATTAATAAAGGAAATCTCCATCATATGAAAACCGGTCAGTAGAGTAAGCGTCCAGAGTACCAAAACAATCAAGAATAGTCCATTGGTGATGGCAATTATGATACGGACCACAGGACGATGTCCTTCCTCCTCGAATCCACTGTCAGGAATCGTCCCTTCCGATGATTCCTTTCTACTGGAACTTCGGTTGTTGATTTTATCCTTACTCTTGCTTTTTTCCCTGTGTGATTTTGGTGATGGGATAGCCGGAGGTGGTGGTGGAGGCTGAAGAATTTTGATATCTTTTAGATTTTTGATTATTGCAAAACCTGAGAAAATTTAGGTGGAGGCGGAGGAGGAGGAGGAGGGATGGTCGGTTTTGGAGCGTTGGATGGCGGTGGAGGAGGCAATTTTCCATCCACTTTCACTTGGTCCAGACACAAATACTGATCTCCCATGGTCAACTGAAAATAAAGTGAGAACAGATACTTTGAGAAGGAAGAATTAATTCATGACACGTCGACATGAAAAGTTTTGGAAAATAGCTCACATAACAAATTGCGCGTGGGGAAAGGGTTTCTTACTTGACTAGGTAGGCCAATGAGAGAGGAAATAGGTACAGTAATAGTCAAGATACCGTAAAACCTGTATTAGAAGAGCCCCTCTCAATGAAGTGCTCCCCTAGAGACCCTACGAAAAATAAAAGTAATCCCTCTTATTGAAGTGTTGCTAAATTACTGAAGCGGCTGAAAAATTTCACATCTCTAGTCAATCTGCCCTAAAATAGAAGTTCCCTCTTCAGCGACCCCACAAAAAAATGGAAGTGTGCCCTCTAATTAAAGGGTAAGTGAGGGGTGCACCTAGAGACACACCGAAAACAAAAACAGAAGGGTCGGCCTATCTAAGAAATTTTCAGTCGATTTTCGGTCATTTTGGCCATTTTCGGGAGTCTGGAGTTCGGCTGTAAAGTTTCCGATTATTTTGAAAGTTTCATAATGTGACAACCGCCCTAGATTGAAAGTATTGCATTCACAAATTTTTCCGAAAATTCCTCATTTTTCAGCAACTTTCCGATTTCAGAATGGCCCCACTTTTTTTCTGTTTGTGTACTCGAAATGTGAAAAAAACAGGTGTCTTTCAGAAATCGGCATATACCGTATTTCCTCTAATAGAAGCCCACCTCTATTTGAAACCCACCTCTAATAGAAGCCTACCCTGGCTGTGCATGTTTCTTTTCGGTCAGTGCAGATATACTCTTTTTTGTTTATTTTTCTGGTACTTCCTGTTAATTCTTGTTGTTTTTAACTATTCGGTTAAGTTGAAAACCGAACACCTTTCAATTTTTGTGTTTTCTCTAAAATTAGTCCACCCCCAGAAGGAGGTTGAAAAATAGAAACCCATGGGCTTCAATTAGAGGAAATACGGTAGCTGAAAAACTAGGAATTCCCAAAAAATTCTGTAAATGCAAAGTTTTCAATCAAGGTCTGTTTTATACCCTCCAAAATTTTCAAATGGATTGGAGACTTGACAGCCGAGCTCCAGATCCCTGAAAATGGTCAACATACATTTTAGAATATTGGTACTGTTACTGTTTGTAGACAATTTGACTTCAAACCTGACTTAACTTGTTATTGTCTTCACACTTTTTATCCCGCAACCATCAATTACGGAGCCTTGTTGCTATGACAAATTTGATTATAACTTTCATCGCCCTTCCTACTTCCCTCTCTTCTTCCTCCTAAATTTAGTTTTCACCTGAAAAAATGGCAAAAATAACGTTTCCGTTTCATGCCGGACCAGATGATTTTTCAAAGACATTATTAGCTATATTCCAGCTGGTTTATGGGGTCCCTTCTATTATATTGATGGCGTTTTTGTTTGTTTTTCTAGGATGCTCCAAAAAATATTCAAGTTCATTCTATCGATTAGTGCAGGTGGATCTTTTAACAGTAAGTCTTAGATCAAAATCTACAAAAAATACGTCATATTTAGAACATTGTGTGCTGGCTCAACACTTGGATATCATTGAGATCATCTGAATATCCGTTTGGCACTGCGTATGTGACAATTCTATTAGCTTATATACCTTGGCTATGGAATGTGTCGGCGCTCTTACTCAACTTTTTCTTTCACATGCAGTTTTGTTCAGCTGCTTCGTTGAGTGTTCATCGTATATCCTCAATATTATTTTTCAACCATTATGAGAAGGTCTGGTTGTCTTAACTTCTAATTATCAACTTCTCATAATTTCAGTTTTGGTCGCGCTACTACATTCCTGTTCATTTGTTGTTTTTTGTGTACAGTTGGGTACCTCAAATTGCCTCTGCTGGATCTGCTCCCCAAATGAACCTTGTGAACGGTTCCTTGTTTTACTCAATAGATTTGGTGGAAACCGCAAAGTTTCAGCTTGGTGTTCAAATTTTTTCCGGTGTCTACTTTGTGTTGCTATTTGGAATAAGCTTTTCGATTCCAAAAATTGCAGAAATCAAGTTTCAAAGTAATAACCAAAGAAGTCTGAACCAGAACAACCACCAATTTTAAGATCCAATCACGGACAACAGTGTTTCCAAGAAACTGACAAGAATTGCTCTTGTTTATGGCTTCGTTTATTCGGGCATTCTTTTTTGGAATGTTATCAATACTGTACAATCAAAATTTGAGATTTTTCCAAAAGCATTTGGTCCGATATCTTACTCCTTACTAAGTGTCGCTTCAGATTTAGTAAGGTACGGATTCGATAAAACTGTTTATTGGAATTTTCAGATGACATTGGCACTTCCTTATATTCTACTTATATTTGATTCGAATGTCAAACGAGATCTACGGAATCCTCAACAAGTTTCTAGTACCAGTCCAATAATGATTAGTACGTAGATCATCAGCCATTATTCTGTCTCGAATAAATAATTCAATGAATTTCCACATGTTAACTTAAGCTTGAAACACTTTACAACCTGTAATAGAAGGGCTCTCTGAGAAAGGTTTGAAAAAAAATAGAAGAGTTTCTGTAATAGAGGGGCTCCTGAATTTGGAATTGAATTGAATTTTTTCTCAAATTTTTTGCTCAATTTGGATGAATTGATAGATTTTCGAACGATAATTCACCGGTTTTTTAAATGAAAATTTTCGGAAAAATAAAAGAGTCCCCTCTAATTGTTAGGCCCTGTAATAAAAGAGCCCTCCACAGGTACCTCGGAACAATGAAAACACCGGCCCTTGTCATACAGGTTTTAAGGTATACCGTTTCCCAAAGTATCGGGTTAAATGACAAGTGTGTTTTCTCATGGTCAGTGTAATTCACAAAAATGATTCTCCCAAAAAGCTGTTTCCATTAGTTTTATTTTCATGCTGTAAAACCGAACATCATCTTTATGTCGTTCTTTAGTCTGTTTTTAACAACGAAGTAGGACCGGAACTATAGTTGTGTGTTAGTTAATCAGAATAATGAGACTAATAACTCCGAGGGGCAATGGGCTCTCAATTTCCGCCAGCAGATTGCTTTTAACGAAACCCCTTCCGTGTCATACAGACAGTTAGTTGTTTCCCCTCCTTTTCCAGCTAAAATCGTTTCAGTTCATTACAGAAATGAACAATATCATCAAGTATGGTTCAATCGAAGGAATTCCACTTTATAACTGCAGGTCAGTTTTTTTTTTGTCAGAAAACAAATATGCCACCTCGGCACCTTCAGTAGTCATACTCCCGAGGAATGGTCGAAGGAAAAAGGGTATCCCCGTCCTATAGCTGGAACAATCGATATGACATATGGGATAACCATGAACGTGAGACTAATAGTAAAAAAGTCAAGACTTAAAATTGGTTCAGATTCTGTACTTACCAATTTTATCAGTTATGTTTGAGCCGGAGAACTTTAAAATGTCTTGCTTTAAAATCATGATCTTCCTTGGAATAGTTGACATGCTCGCTTTATGGGTCAACTCTATAATAACTGGGTTTCTGGCCTATCAAGGGGCGGTTTACTGTACCTATCCAAACTTGATTTATATCACGGGCATGGCTGGATTGGGTCTCTGGTGCTGTTCATGCATCATTGCAATGAGTTTGGTAATCAATCGATTATTGGATCTTACCAAGGAATCGCTTTGCAAGTTTTTATTCGATGGATGGAGAACATATGCGATTTTAACCTTGCCTATTATCTACGGAAGTTATTTTGTATTTTTTACAACTCCTATCGCATTCTCCTCATACCATCTAACCTGGTTTTTTGACCCGTTGATTTTTGAGAACAAAACTCAAGAGGTTGGAAAGCAGGCTCCTTCCGGGCCGGTACTGACCGGCTGATAACTTGCTTCACAATTGACATTGTGTTCAAAATAACATACCAGAGGATATAGAGCTTGGCGAGTTCTATTAGGTTGGCGGGAAAGTCTTTGTCACTCTGTTTGTTTAATCACTGTTCTCGTATATGGAGGCTGTGTATGATATCGACTCTAGTGAATAACAAGGTGATAAGAACCTTCCATATAAACAAGTCCCCATTTGCTTCCCTGCTCCTCATCTGTAATTGAAACGATATGTTTGTTCCCACTGCTATTCACATCAGACATGTTTTGATTTACCTCTTCCTATCTCACACCACGATGAAGGATTCGGAAACTTTCTTGAAGAATGTGTACAACACACATGCCCCTCACTACAATACTATTCGCAATTGGTTCCATCGTTTCGAAAAAGATGACTTCTCGCTCGATGAAAAGGATCGCTCTGGGAGACCCCGTGAGTTGGATTTGGACAAGCTGAAGCACGCATTGCAATCGGATCCATTTTAATCTAGCCGTGAACTAGCTGTCACATTCGGAGTTCACCATAGCACAGTCCTCTCAGGGAATTTTGGGCAAGGATTGGGCGCTCACGCCCACTAATTTGGGCAAATTGCCTAGCTGGGCAAGGATCGGGCGCTCACGCCCACTGATTTGGGCAAATTGCCCCGGTGGGCAAGGGAATGGCATGGGATGGGCGTGAGTGTTGAAGATGAGCTGCGCGAAAAAAAATCAAGAGAAAGTGGGCAAGGGTTGGGCGAGCCCTTGCCCAAGCCTTGCCCACCCACTTGATGCCGAGAAGATAAAATCAAGATACAAACTTGTGTAAACCCTGTAATAAAAAAGCATCTAACTGGCTTCTTTGAACTAATTCTCCTCGTTTCCTTTGAATGATTCCAACAGGTGTACCACTGACAAAACGTTCATCATAATATGAAATAGACTTTGTCGGTAAAAATGATTGCGATCTCTTAGAAAGACGGAAATAAATTTTCTCAAAGTGAGAGGATAGGGACGGGCTTGTTTTACATGTTTTTTTTCTGTTTCTGGAACAACTTTTACTTCTCATGATAGTTGGAAACTGAAAGTCGGTTGTTTGAAAACGACCTAATGACACAGGCACCACTGGACAGTCTGAGTCTTGAATTAGGAAATGTTTGATCAAAGATGAAATATATTTTTATATACTCAAAACTATTAATATCGAAAAGCTGACATTTAATTACGATCTTTCAGTGGTGGATTGAGAACCAGCCAGAAGGCAAAGCATACAACATTCTCTAATTTTCGTCCTTTTTTGTGTATTTTGTGTCCCTTTTTGTGTATTTTTGTTGCAATTATGACATTTTTGATCAATAAACGATTATAAGCTATCTGTTTTAGCGTTTTCAATTGAAATAATACGAATGGGATAAGGAGCGTAGGTGCAATGCTAGGCCGAACCCGCAAAAACGCGTTGAAAGTGGGCAAATTGCCCACGAAATGGGCAAATTGCCCAGCAATTGGGCGGCCTTGCCCCCACGGTGGGGGCAAGGGCGCCCATTTCGTGGGCAAATTGCCCAAAACGTGGGCAATTTGCCCAAATTTCCCTGAGCTTGAAGGTTTGAAGTCTCTTGGAATGAGAAAACTTTTTGGTCGATTCATACCTCATCACCTGACTCAAGCCAACCTTGACCGCCGAGTCGACGATTCGATTACTCTTCTCACTCTCCACGCGGGCGATCGATGGATGGACCGGCTAATAACCGGAGATGAGAAGTGGGTCTTCTACGATAATCACCACAGGAAATCCCAGTGGGTTGGAGAAGGAGAGAGCCCACAGGATGTCCCCAAACCCGACCTTCATCCGAAAAAAGTTATGCTCTCTGTGTGGTGGGGAGTGGACGGCCCCATCTACTGGGAACTTCTGCCCGAGGGCAAAACAATAACTGGAGACCTCTACACTACTCAACTACGAAACCTCAAGAAAGCAGTCGACCGTTCGGCCCTGAAAGACAAGAAAGTGTACTATCAACATGATAACGCTCGCCCACATGTTTCGAAACAAGTGAAGCAGTAGCTGATGGGATATGGATGGAATGTTCTCCCTCACCCCCCGTATTCTCCTGATCTTGCTCCTTCCGACTATTGGTTATTTGGCGATATGACACGTGCCTTTGAAGGAAGAAGCTTCAATTCCCGTGGAGCGGTCGAAGCGGCACTCAAACAATACTTTGCCTCACGCCCGGCTGGATTCTACCGCAATGGAATCCATAAATTGAGGGAACGTTGGAGACATGTTGTTGATAATGATGGACAATATAATTAATTATTCGGTTATTTTTTCTTTGAGAAATAAACTATTGAAAAAGTGACAAAGACTTTCCCGCCAACCTAATACAACCTCCAATAAAAAACCGAGCTCTTCGAACTCTATCATCTGGTATAATGTTGTGAACAAAAATTTAAAAACTGCACAATCTCAAATTTGAAGCGAGTTATCAGCCGTCCCGTACCTACCAGGAATCGGTCCGTCTATAAGAATGCTTTTTTCAGTATACCAACATTCCACACGGTTTCAACAACCTCCTAGTGGTCGCTGTCACATGTCTCTTATATGCCTCGTTTTGTTGTGTGCTTGGTGAAAAAGTCCGAGAGATTGAAGGCCCCACTAAAAACAGCTCTTTAGTAAGGATTAGTTTAGTTCATCTGATCAAAATGAAATTCAGAGTACTCAAATATTCTTCCAATCTGCGTTGATCTGCGCCGTTAACCAGGTCGCTTCTGTCATCTACGTCATCATGAACTTTATCGAAGTACCGTTGTGGTTGATCATGCTTGGACATATGTTATGGCAAACTGGACATGGGGCTCCTGTATTCATTTATCTAGGCCTTAACAAAACAATAAGGACTGGAGTATTGAAACGACTCGGCATTAAAACAGAAGCCATGAGTGGCTCGGTGGTTCCTGCTGTCTAATGAATTACTCAGTGATTACTGCGTTTGATTAGTGATTACCGGATACTAGTCTAGTATGGGCTAGTTTCAATCTCTGAACTTGCTGACTAACCTTTATCGTCACCCGTTTTCACTATCAAGCTTCGTGTACTGATCATTAGTCTTTTAATCGTCTTCCTTGTTTTTAATATTCATTTTCATTGTCTTCTGAAATTCCGTGAGTAATCTGAAGTCTTCTTGCGTAATGAAATCTATTCATCCCACTATCAATTCTCTGAAAAACCCATTGATAACCAAAAAAACAAAAACAGAATGAGTTAAAAATAATACAAGATGAGAGTACTCATTGTGAACCTGAATCTTCTATTCAATTGAAATCGAAAAATAAAGAGGTTTTGCGTGGTATTAGGGAAATACTTTTCAGGGGACTCGCGCTCCCCCGCACCGCCCGGTGGCCGAGTTTTTTTTCACTGGCGGCCGGAGGCCGGCGGCGATATTTTAATGATTTTTCTCTTGATTTTCTTCAATAAAACTTCAATTTTGTTAGTTTTTCTCGGTTTTTTTGCAGAAAATGTTAGAAAACTGCCAGAAGTACTGATTTTCATTACTTTTCTCAACATTTCATCGAAGTTTCCCTTTTTTGAAGCCAGATATCGTTGTCAGTGCAAATCCTTCCATTTTCTCTCGTTTCCTTCGTTCGCTTCAGAGGTTTTGTATTAATTTTATGTCGAAAACAATGAGAACCTGTCAAAGACTTCAATTTTAAACAATTTTTCAGACATTTTGGCATTTTTCCCTATTATAAAGTCAAATATCTATTATAAAGTCATATAAGTAATGAAAATCAGTACTTCTGGCAGTTTTCTAACATTTTCTGCAAAAAAACCGAGAAAAACTAACAAAATTGAAGTTTTATTGAAGAAAATCAAGAGAAAAATCATTAAAATATCGCCGCCGGCCTCCGGCCGCCAGTGAAAAAAAACTCGGCCACCGGGCGATGCGGGGGAGCGCGAGTCCCCTGAAAAGTATTTCCCTAATAGTAAAATGTGAAGGATTACGATGATCAGAATATAAAATAGAAGAAAATGGAACAGAAGACATACCATATCAGATTTGACTCTCTTGGCTCTGGCTGGTAATGAACAACATCTTTGCGTATGGTTCCATCTCGAATATTCCGCTGTACAACTGCAGGTAAAGTTGTAGATAACGTATAACATGTATTAGAAGGCCCCTCTAATAGAAAAGCCCCTCTAATAGAAAGGCCCACCGAGAGGTGCTTGGAAAAATAGAAGAGACCCCCTGTAACAGAATGGCCCCCGCAATAGAAGGGCCCTATGTGAAAAAAGGAAAACTTCAAAATTTGTTTTGAAATCTGAAAATTCCCGTACTTTGGCAGATTTTCATGAATTTTGAACGAAAATTCGTCGAATTTTTCAATGCAAAATTTCGGAAAAAACTGGCCGGAAAATAGAAGGGCCCCTTCGAATTGAAGGCCCTGTAATAGAAGGGCCCGCCGAACGTATATTGGAACAATAGAAGGGCCGGTCCTCCCAATACAGGTCTTACGGTATATAAATTTTAAAAAGTGTCATAGAGTTTCCAAAACGAGGCATACGAGATTTTCAGCGAATTTCATCGAAAGCGTAAAGGATCACACTTGTAAACTTGAGCCCAGGCGGTCCGTCACGGGCCCTGCTATAATAACTTTTAGAATTGGTGAACCAACTTAATTAGATATGACAGACCTTCAAAAGTACTAGAAAATGGTACTATTTGTAAAACAGTAACTTGTCTATGAACAAAGTTATGAGCCATAAGGACTAGCCCGTTTTGTTTGTAACTTTATTCATAGACAAAATACAGTTTTATAAATGGTATCACTTTGTAGTGCTCGTCGAGTCCTATCGGCTTTAGTTGGACCAAAAATATTGATTCTGAAACATTTACAGCGCTCATACTCCCGAAGAATGGTCCGAACGTGATGGCGTACGTCGTCCTCTTTACGGAATAGCCGATATGATTTATGGAATCGTATTCAATGTGAGCTCACAGACTCACCTCATGAAATCAATGAACACTTTAGATCCTCTACGTCCCAATCCTATCTGTCCTTTTTGAAAAAGACAACATCAAAATGTCCTGTTACAAGATCATGATTTTCCTGGCGACTGTCGACATGTTGGCCCTCTGGGTTAACTCAATCATAACCGGATTCTTGGCATTCCAGGGTGCAGTGTACTGTACCTACCCGAACCTTATTTATATTGCCGGAATGGCTGGTTTGGGTTTTTGGTGTAGCTCTTGTGTCATTGCAATGAGTCTTGTATTGAATCGGGTGTTGGATTTGACTAAACCAGAATTGGGAAGCTTTCTATTCGAAGGAAATCGTACTTATTTCATGTTGAGCTTTTCTATAATTTATGGAATGTACTTTGTCATCTTCACACCGCCCATTGCGTTCTCCTCCAAGTATCACACCTGGTTTTTTGATCCTCTCATTTTTGTGAATCGAACTGAAGAGGTAAATTGTAAACTACATAGATAGAGTACTGTAAGTTCTTATTGGTTACAGTACGCCAACATTCCTCATGGCTTCAACAACATCCTCGTCGTCAGTGTCACTTGTCTCCTGTATGTCTCCTTCTGCTTCGTTCTTGGTCAAAAATTTAAACAAGCGTCCGACGGAGCCTCTTCAAAATCTAACAAAATGAGTACTCAAATCTTCCTTCAATCGGCTTTAATCTGTGCAATCAATCAAATCGCATCCATCATCTACGTCATCATGAACTTTATCGATGTTCCATTCTGGCTGATTATCGTTGGGCATAGCATGTGGCAGTTCGGACATGGTGCACCTGCTCTGATCTATCTCTGCTTGAATCGCACAATTCGTAATGGACTTTTGAGAAAGCTTGGATTGAAGGTATATAGGAAAATATGAGCTTGTCAAATCCAAATCTTTTTTCAGAAGCAAAAAGTCGGCTCAGCCATCAATCGTGATTCCAACAGTGCCGCTTTCACAAAGACTAATTGATTGTATTGTCCTTCTTTTTAAAGTCTGATTGAATAAAATCTGTTGAATTAAAATCTGTGAAATCTGTTCGTTTTTCTGCCTCGTGAAAGTTTTGACTCAAAAAAATGTTTAAGGATATCGCAATATGGAGTCTTGCTATTATAATAAAGCCAACTAGCTGGTGCACCTTCGGCGCGATTTTATCTAGTTTTCACTGGTTCGCCCCTCCACTATTTACCATTTTCAGGAGTCTATAGCTCGGCTGTCATGTTTTTCACACTTTTGGAAATTCTGGAGGGTGTAAAACAGACCTAGATTTAAAACTTTGGATTCACAGAATTGTTTGAGAACCCTCAGTTTTTCAGCAATATTGTTAGTAATTTCAAACATCACGTGTTTTTTGAGGATTTTTAGCAGTGTTTTTTTCCGTTTTCAATCTTCCGGAAGACTAAAAATTTTTAAAATTTTTTGAATTTTCAGTGATTTTCCGAAATTCTTTCCGCGGATCCATCTAACTGCAAACCGATGCAAAAATTTGGGCTCTTTATGACAAGGGGGGAAGCCATGAGAAAAGGGGGGGGGCATGGGAAAAGGGGGGCCCAAGTCAAAAGGGGGGGCCCATGAGAATAGGGGGGCCCAAGTGAAAAGGGGGGCCCAAGTGGAAAAATTATGTCTAAGTTAAGATTTGCCGATTTTTTCAAGTTTTGCGGGTGTTTCCATCAAAATTTCGTGCTTTGGGCACTTTTCATCATTTTTTGAAATTTTCAGTTTAAGTCATTTTTAATACATTTTTTGTATATTTCTTTTGTTTCTAAGCTTAAAATAACCAAATATTAGCTTAATAAATTAAAACTACACAGTTAAAACAGCAGAAATAGTGTTAATTATTCAAAAAATGACCTAAACTGAACTATTTTCGAAGTTACGAATTTTTATGGAAACAAGCACAAAGTGCGGAATTTTCATAGAAACATTCAGAAAACTTGAAAAAATCGATTAATCTGGACTTAGGACAAATTTTTACTTTTGGGCCCCCTTCTGTCTTTGTAGTTCCGCTCAACACTGGTTTTCAGTACAAAAGCGGACCCATGAGGGCGTCTTTCATAATCCGGAAAATAGCTAAATAACTAGAAATTTTCAAAAAATTGTCAATCTTCAAAGTTTTCAATCTAGGTCTGTTTTACACCCTTCAAAAATTTCAAAGTCATCGGACATTTGACAGTGGAGCTCCAGACGCCTGAAAATGGACAAAATGGCCTCTTAATTTCGTCTATTCAAAAATGACTCTTTTCAAAGAACCTAAAATTCTCCCAGACACCTTTTTCTTGTCAATCTCGTTCGTATCTCAAAAAACAGAATTTTTAATTTTACATTCTAAAATTCTGAGTGAGCCAACGTGACTATTCAAAAAATCAAAGAGTTAAATATAAAAGAAATTCTAAAATCCTCTACTCTTTGATCGAGATTAAGCGCCATGAATGCGTTTGTCTTACAATAAATTTTACTATTATTTTTTTTTCATAAGTTGAATTGAATAGTTGAATAGTGCTACGTAGTAATCCTTGGAAAGGATTAAAGTAGGTGGGAAAGTATAAAAATAAAACTTTTTTGGATTTGGTAATCACTCGATCATCACACTTTCTCAGTCATGAACAATATTTTGAAATATGGCTCTATTTCTGAAATTCCATTGTACAATTGCAGGTAGGATTTTTATGCTTACCGTAAAACCTGAATTAGAAGGGCCGGAACTACTATTGTTCCAAGGGAGCCCTTGGATAGCCCTTCTATTAGAGGGACCCTTCTATTAAAGAGCCCTTCTAATACAGGTTTTACAGTATCCATTTTCATGAAATTTTTCTAGCGCGCATACCCCTGAAGAGTGGTCTCAAAAAGATGGTGTTCCTCGCCCCATAGTCGGATGTCTCGATATGGCTTACGGTATTTTTGTGAACGTTGGTTTTCTTGGTTTTTAACACCAAATTATTGTATTCTTTTAGATTATGTACATTCCAATCCTTACTGTAATGTTTGAGAAAGACCATTTCAAAATGTCATGTTTCAAAATTATGATATTTCTTGGAATAGTTGATATGCTTGCTCTATGGGTCAATTCCATTATAACAGGGTTTCTCGCATTTCATGGCGCGGTATACTGTAGCTATCCTCGTTTGATCTATTGTGCTGGAATGGCTGGATTAGGACTGTGGTGCTGCTCGTGTATAATTGCAATGAGTTTGGTGATCAATCGGTTATTGGATCTAACAAAACCAACAATCTGCGCAATGTTTTTCTCGGGGAATAAGACATTTCTTGTGATGACTCTACCAATTATTTATGGACTCTACTTTGTGTTTTTCACCACTCCAGTAATGTTTTCCTCAAAGTTCATGACCTGGTTCTTTGATCCACTCATTTTTCCGGACCGCGGATTTGAGGTGAGTCTCTGAAAAGGTACCTCAGGAAACTGATTTCTTACAGTATGCTAACATTCCTCACGGCTTCAATAATCTTCTGGTGGTTGGTGTTACATGTCTTTTGTACACTTCTCTCTGTTGTGTTTTGGGAGAAAAGTTCAACATGATCGAGGACACAGCTAATTCAAAAGTTAAAAACTTGGTATGCCAGGATTTCTCGCCGTCAAACCTGAAATAAAAGGGCTCCCACTCTGTCAAGTTCGAGCTAATTTTTATTGGCTTACAGTTATAATTTAGGCTCACAGTTATAAATTAGGGGCCCTTTTAATACAGGTTCTACGGTCCATTTTCAAGTTAAGAATTCCAAAATTCAGAGTCTTCAAATATTCTTCCAATCTGCACTAATTTGTGCAATCAATCAAATCGCATCCATCATCTACGTCATCATGAACTTCATTGAAGTCCCCCTTTGGCTCATTATGCTTGGTCATATCCTTTGGCAATTCGGTCATGGTGCTCCAGTTTTGATATATCTAGCTCTGAACAGGACTTTGAGAAATGGACTATTGAGACGTCTAGGGTTCCGGAAGATTCGAATCGGGAGCTACAACGCTGAGCGAGGAAGTGTGAATCCGACAAAAACAGGACATTCTTAATAATCTTTTCTAATTGTATTGAATATTTATCTGAATTTCAATAAACACGGATTATGCTACCGTAGTCTTTTGGAGGGATAGAAGGAGGGGATCTCTCGAAATAGATTTTCTAAAAGATTCGATTCAATTCGTGGAAAAAAAATAAGAGGATTATGTAAATAATCTACGATCACTTTTTGATGTTACAAATTAAAAGGATTTCGAAAGTTTGATTACTGGAAAGTCACAAAAAACTTGTCAAGTTTGATCTCTAGTCATCAGAGAAACACGTTTTCCGTTTCAAGATGATAAGCATGAGGGTTGAAATTTTCTTTGCCACTGATAAGTGATTGCTCCAACAAAACGGAAAAATTAGATGTCTTTTCATTCGACAGGGGCACGGCAACAATGAGCCGGTTTTCTTATTTTCTAGTTTCTTTTCTAGTCGCAATGACATCAGCTAGTCATATTTGTTTGGAGACCTCTTGCTCCTCTTTTGTAAGTTTTTTGAATGGACAGAAAGCAAAATGAAGTTTATTAGAGCCAAAAATATTTTTTTTTTGGTTGACCGATGATTTGGAGAAGTTGGTTCAGTCGCTTCCTCTATAAAATTAATCCATCAGAAGTACAGTACCGGTCATATACAAACGCGTATTCTTTAGTCAATTTCTGGCCATTTTCATGAGTCTCAAGCTCGGCTGTCAAGTTTCCGATCATATTGAACATTTCGGAGAATGTGAAACAGGCCTAGATCAAAAACTTTTGATTCACAGAATTGTTGAAAATTCCTAGAAATTTCCTATTTGCATATTTCTGGAAGGCCGGTTTTTGTACTGAAAAAGTTAAATTCAGGTGTGTTTCTGAAATCGGCAAATGACTGAAAATCTGGGAATTATCTAATAATCCTGTGAATGCAAAGTTTTTAATCTAGGTCTGTTTGACACCCTCCAAAAAATTTCAAAGAGATCGGAAACCCGACTATCGAGCTCCAGGATCTCGAAAATAGCATGAAAACTAATTGAAAAAATACGTTTTCCTATATCTTATTGACCGATTCTGGATGTAAATTATCACTAGTTAAAATATAGTGCCTACAAAATTGGAATTTGTGAGAAATGGAAAGAATGAAATCATGTTTTTCTGAACCATGGATTTGGTAAAGGGGAGATATGGATCCATGTACAAAAGTTTGGGGGGTTGATGTCAGAAATGTCCGGAACAATTTTTTAGAGAAATGGAATCCGGAATACAGAAAACGGACAAATAAAATAAAAGACACCAGAACAAAATTAATTACTTGGAATCTTTAAAACGGAACATGGAATCCGGAATTCAGACATCTCCAATGTGTAAAAAAATTCTAAAAAGCCCCACATGAAATTTCCAGAATAATAGAGTATAATTAGATTTTCTCGGAATCCGGACAAAGGTTTATTTTTTGGAATACGGAATCCGGAATACGGAATCCGGAATCTCTGATTAATATAGGTAAAGATGTTTCACCCCAATGCTCCTGAAATTAAATCCTAAAATCTCCAACCAAATACAACAATATTATTCCTATTTTCCATTTCAGAACGTCGAATCAGACATCGTTCTGGTGGTGGACGCTTCTAATGCCTACGATCAAGCCACATTTGAACAAGTAAGCTAAAACCTCTTATCATCATGTTCTCTGGCACGTGGTGCTACTTTTTTTCTAGTCTACTCTGCCCATTTTCATATCATCAAATTAAAAGTGTGTGTAGTTTGGAATAATAGTTTGCAGTGTGTAGTTTTTTTTCTATACCAATTCTCACAATTTTTGCAGCTCCGCTCTTTCCTCTACTCATTTGTTGCCTCGTTCACAGTATCCCCATTAGATACACAAGTCGCTCTCTACGCCTATGGAAGTTCCGCTCAAACCGTCGCTTCATTGAATGATGGATCCTCGTTGGGATCGATTCAAGCAAAGATCAACACGACGTTGAAGTATCAGGGATCTTCAGAGAGAAATTTGTTCCAAGCCCTGACCAAAGTTCAAGCCGAAGTCAGCTCCATGTCAGGACTCAGAAGTGCCGATTATAAGAAGGTTCTGGTTGTGATTTCCGGAGATGCGTAAGTTATTCGAATTCTGAACTTCAGAGTTTGAAGCAAAGGTTTCATTCAAGAAAGATTCGATAATTTCAGATGGTCTGGAAACGCAGTTATCGGAAGCTCGGTTCTAACCCAACTCAAGCAAAAGTTCAATGTCATTCTGTCAGTTGGATTTGGATTGAAAGCCGTGACTAACTTGAACTCTCAACTCACACAATTGACCACTGCATCCATGAACACTTTCTTCGCAGCCACTCCAGATCAACTTCCATATGTTTCTGCATGGATTGCTACTCTGTCTTGCCCGTAAGTTCATTTTCTTTCTGAGCAGTCTAATCCTTCAATTCAACTATTTCAGAGGAGTCCAATTCTCAACACCAGCCCCACCACCAACCACTGTTCCAACACAATCACCATCTGTTTCTTGCCCATTGGCTTCTCTCTCCTATGATGTTTACCTGATCGTTGACGTCTCCAACAAGGCATCAGCTGCTGATTTTGCCGCCATGAAGACCGCCATTCACAACTTTGTTGCTCCATTTGCGTTCGGAGACTTGGCTGCTAACTTTGCTCTTGTTACAACTGGAATTGATTCTCAACTCTTCTTCACCAACTTCCATAATGGACAATCTAGGTATTACTCGGGTCGAATGAGCTAATCTTAAGGAAGGGGCAGGAGATTTTTGTAGTTTTTTGTAGTAAAAATCGGTTTCCAATTCATCGACTCGATAAAAACCTATTTTTAAAACGAAAAATCTTTTGCCGACTTATGTTCGAGTCGATTGTCGACACGGCCGGTGAAATAGAAACTGTGGACTAGAAATCGTCTGTTATTTCCCTCGTGTGTTTTCTAGGTCATTATGGTGGCCTAACTTACACAAATTTAGTTTTCTAGGCCACTACGGCGAACGACCCAGATATGACCTGATATTCGTTTAGTGTATTTTCTAGGCCACCATGCTAAAACTTTCTAGAAATGGTCTAATGCTCACCTGGTGGGTTTTCCAGGTCATTTTAACATGGTGGCCTACCTTCTGAATGTTGAGTTTTCTAATCCGCCACCGTATATGGCCTATAAATCGCATGGTATTCTTCTGATGTGTTTTCTAGGTCATTCTAACACAGTGTCCTAACTTTTTCAATTTGAATTTCCTAGGCCACCACTGCAAATAGCCTAGAAATCACCTGGTTCTCCCCCGATTTGTTTTCTAGGGCATTTTAACATGGTGGCCTAACTTCTGAATGTTGACATTTCTAGTCCACCACCGTATGGCCTAGAAATGAGATGATACTCACCTGGTGTGATTTTTTAACGTGGTGGCCTAACTTTTGCAAGTTGAGATTTCTAGGTCGCAGCGAGTTAGATTGCAATCCTTGGGCCCACAACTTCAACTTCTCGAGTGGCTTTTATAAACGGAAACTTTTCCAGAAGCGATGTTCTCACCGCCGTCGACGGCCTTCTTCAAGATGACGTTCCAGGACAAACACTGAATTTGGCCCTCAATGCAATTCAGGGATACCTCTCCCAACCATCATCTGCATCCAAAAAAGTCCTTGCCTACTTCACGAGCACCACTGCCTGGGATGTTAGTCCAACTGCAACCATGTCATCTCTGAAATCCAAATACTCGCTGAGCCCAATGGCTGTTCAATGGGGCGCATCTGCTTCCACTTCGGACTTGACCAACTTGGTTGGCGGAGCCGCCTGTGTCAACGCCGTATCCAATAAGGCGTCGGCTGCCACGTGGCTTCAGAATAAAATGTGCTCTAAAGTTTTTTGCTGAGCTAACTGACTTACTGCTAACTCGTGCAAATAAAGTTTTTTTAATGATTTATCAAAAAGAGAAACTCAACACAATACACATATCTGAGTGCCCCTCTAAAAGGCACGAGCTGAAAAAAAAATCATGTTCAAAAAAGAAATTCGAGCTACTACAATCTACAAACCGAATTTCAGTGAACTTTTTGGTATTGTCAAGAAGAAAAGATGCGAATAAACTTTGGTGTATTTCGGTTCTGACCAAAAAAGATTCTCTGAAAATCGGGCGCGACAAAAAATGATCGACGAGGAAGACATAGAAATAGAGAGACACAGAGAAACGAAGTGATGTTTAAAATTTAAAGTCTCGCATAAGTTGGCTCCTCTGCGTATGGATTCGACTTGTTCTCAATGGCGGCCTTCTTCGCTTGAGCCATACTACGAGAGTTACGCGAAATCACGTTTGTCTGGTAGTAGTCGGAGAGCTCTCGGAGAGCCGGTGAGACATCAACATCGATGGATCCGCTTGTTTGAGCCAGCTGAAGAGCTTGCTTCACAAATGGAGATGGCTCAAGGTCCCGATAACGAAGGAGATGTGGAGCGATCTGAAATATAGTAAATTGAATTAAATGTCTTGAACCTTGATGTTCGAATTATACGTTTGTATGAACAAATAAGAGCTATGAAAGAGGAAAGCAAATTGGCAAAATCTCGAATAATGTTCTCGAATCTAATTTTGAATTCCCGCCAAAACTGAAAACTACGAAGAATGAGCAATTTTTTCGAATGAATAAATTGTTTTTTTCTTCGAATTTGCTGAACTTTTAGACATTTTTAGGTTTTTCAGCTATTTCTGATAATTTTTTTTTTGATTTTTCCGGTTTTTTGCCTGAATTTAATGAAACCGGTTTCTTTAAGATTACTGTAGATTACGATAGAAAACTAATTTCCTTTTGTGGTTTTTTTGTAAATCACATCAAAATGTAGAAAAAAACTAAAAAGTAAAAGGGTTTCTACAGTAATCTTCGCGAACAATCTTCCTGTCAAATTTCAAACAAAAAATTGGAAAAATCGTAAACGAATAATCAAAAATAGCTGAAAAACGAAAAAAGGCTGAAAATTTGGCAAAAAAAAACAATTATTCACTTACTTTTTTCCGTTTTTGCTAACTACGGTAACTCGGCCATGGCCGCAGCCTCCCAATTTTCACTTCCACAACTTTGATTTTTATACAACATAGCATCTAAACACAGGTCTTCCACCAAAACCTTACCTCATTGAGTCTCTGCCGAATTTCCTTCAAATCACTGTAAGGTAAAGCTTTTCCAGCAACTTCAGAAACGGCACGGATGATTTTCCAGTCGACACGAGCGTCTCCTGGTGGCGATACTGCTGGATAAGCTCTGTAAATCACCAAATACAATACAATCCCACAATTTGAAATAATCACCTTTGCGATCTTCCTTCTGTGTTCACATATGTACCTTCCTTCTCGGTGTAAGCGGCTCCTGGGAGAATCACATCGGCCATCTCAGCTCCAGCATCTCCGTGGTGTCCTTGATAAACGACGAATGCGGATGGATCAAGGTTGGCTTTGGTGACCTTTCCTTCGTCGGCACCGAGAAGATACAAGAACTTGATTGGGGTCTTTCTGATCGATGAAGTTCCAGCTTTGTATCCAATGTCTTGTGCTCCAGTTTGTCCAGCCCATCTTTGCAGCACATTCAACACTTTAACTTGCTTTCCGTTTCCGAGCTTTTCAGCGAGTTGTTGGAGTTTTCCAAGCAACACTGCTCCTGATTCTCCTTTCAGTGCTTGCGATCCAACGATGATAAGAGGAGTGGCAGCTGAATTGAGGGTCTTGGCGAAGTCTCCTTTTCCTGCGAGAATATCATCAATAGCCTTGGCTGAGGCACCGAGGTAGTCGTACTCGTAGGTAAGCTCAGTTTCAGCTCCGATGACGCCGATTTGAACATCAGAATACAAGAAAGATTTACGAATTCTTGCGTTCAATGTTGGTGCTTCGAAACGTGGATTTGTTCCAACAAGAAGAATTGCATCAGCACTCTCAACAGAAGCGATACCATCGTTGAAAACATAGTTGGAACGAAGATCAGAACCTCCGCTAGTTTCTGGGAATTCCTCCTCAGTCATCACATTCTCACTGTTAAATCTGTTGAAAAGATCCTTCAATGCGACAAGAGACTCGACGTCGTTGAGTCCTCCAGCGACGGCGGCCTTCTGCTCAGCTGGTGTCTCACGAAGCTTTGCGGCGACGGTGAAAAGTGCCTCTTCCCATGAAGCTGGCTTGAGTTGACCATCGGCTCCACGGATCATTGGGGTCAGCAGACGTTGAACTTTAAGCCCATCGACAGCGAACCGGGATTGATCGCCAATCCATTCCTCGTTGATGTCCTGAAAAGAAAGATTTTATAGATTATATATAAAAAACTCTCGTAAAACTTCTAATAAAAAAGCCCTTCGCTTTAAACTTCGAGTCAATTTATCTTGGCTCCTATGCGAGATATCAGAAAAGTGTCAACTGACAAAACACTTCTGATACTATGATAAACAATTTATCAGTTGACAGAATATTTATAGCATTGACAGGAACTGGGAAAGATCTGCTCAAAGTTAAAAGTTACGAGCCCTTCTTTTACAGGATTTATGTTATCAGCGAGAGAAAACACTTACATCGTTGATTTTTGGAATGACTCTGAGCAACTCTCCAGTTCTATGCGAGAGAACAATATTTGATCCGGTTCCATCCATCACATCAACACTCTCCGTCTTTCTGGTCTCCCATGGACGGGCGGTGAATGCGTACTGCTTGCTAGTAAGAGCTCCAACCGGGCAGATATCGATAATGTTTCCAGAGAGTTCTGATGCGAAGAACTTCTCAACGTAAGTTCCGATTTGAAGATCTTGTCCTCTTCCGGTAGTTCCAAAATCTGGGAAAGCGGCGACCTCATTGGCGAATCTAACACAACGAGTACATTGAATGCATCTAGTCATGACAGTCTTCACAAGTGGTCCGATATTCTTGTCCTCCAACGCTCTCTTTCCATCG
The DNA here is from genome assembly GCA_027920645.1 of Caenorhabditis nigoni. Classification (NCBI taxonomy): domain Eukaryota; kingdom Metazoa; phylum Nematoda; class Chromadorea; order Rhabditida; family Rhabditidae; genus Caenorhabditis; species Caenorhabditis nigoni. The sequence goes on along the minus strand of CP115868.1, from coordinate 8,901,756 downwards.
TATCTCGATTGAAGACGTCCACGATCGGAACCGAATGCAACAGCCTGGTCTTGGAGATCACATTCTCCTCCTTGGTCGCAAATTGGGCAATCGAGGGGATGGTTGTTGAGCATAAACTCCATGACTCCTTCACGAGCCTTGCGCACGAAATCCGAGTTTGTTTTCACTTTCATTCCATTCATTACTGGCATCGCGCATGATGCTACTGGTTTCACACTCTTCTCCACCTCGACAAGACACATTCTACAGTTTCCAGCGATTGAGAGACGGTCGTGATAACAGAAGCGTGGAATATCAACACCAACAAGGGCGCAAGCTTGAAGGATTGTCATTCCTGGGTCAACGAGAAGAGATTTTCCATCGATGAATACTTCGACCTGGAATCAGGATGATTATATTTTTGATTACGTGTGGTATCAGCAGCACACAACCATGCAAAATGGATTTTTCTAAATTGGGGGTTTTCGAGGTAAATAGCAAAAAATTAGTTAAATTTGTCATTTCTAAATAAGTCAGCTAGCAACTTGGTATTTCCAGGGTAAAACGAGTACGAGAAGCACAATGGTGATAAAAGCTGGAAGTCTTGTTGGCGAATGTCGCAAAGCTCAAAATAGGGTTTTTGAGAAACTCTCTGACTGTTAAAATGGATATTTTTTGAATCTAATCTAGCAAAACTAGACTAGCAGTAGCAGAAACAAACACAAAACCAAGGGTTAGGAACATATCACATATCAATCCACCTTGTTCACCTTTTTTGGTGGCAGAGCCGCGGACAGCGACCGCTTCTGCTGAGCCTTCACTCCGCGGACGAGTTGTCCACCAACTCGATGCATGGTGACCCTGTAGACAACTGAAACTCTTCTTCCTTTAAATAATAATTCTAGCACATTGAGCAAATAATTGAATCGGCAAACTCTACCGGATTCTTCGAGAAAATTGAATGAATCAAGGTTAAATAAAATTACATTTTTAAATACCGATCAAAACCAAAAACCAAGAAATAAATAAACACCGAAATTAGCCAAAGAAGGATAAAAGACTACACCAAGAATTCGAAAATTACAACCAAGTGTTCGATGAAAAAGAGAAGAAAACAGAAAAATTAAACCCCGTTTGTTAGAATCATTAGCAGGCATTTCTTATAGGAATTTGTAGAATTTCAGTGAAAAAAAAGCAAGTATTACACAAGAACGGATATGCACACAAAAAGAATATTGTCGTTTTATATAACGAAATTTCAAGTTATAGATGAGGTAGGCGTGAATCATCAACAGCAACACGGATGTTAGGATTCGCCATTGGATCAAACATTGGATCCGAAGAATGCTCGCCGTTGTATCCAGCACGCTTCAGAACAGTGATAATCTGAAAAAAAAGAACTGTGATTTAGGGAAAGAAATAGACCAAAATTTACCGTTATAAGAGCCAATAGGGCCAGGAACATTACGAAAATAGCCATTTTCCGTCCGGAAGTACGATCTTCTGGCACTCCGGCTCCATGCTTCGCTCTCCACAAACCACGCATCCAATCCATCGTCGGACGTCTTTTATATTTATTCTCCTCGTTATCCGCATCACGATCTTGTCGAAGAAGTGGTCTAGTATCGCTAGATGACTCGGATGCATAGTTCTTCTTTCTGGCAAATGTGACATCAGAGTTGGATACAGAATATGAAGCGGTGTCTTCCATTTCTAGGTGAGTAGCGGGAGTTTCTGATCTGAATAGTTATTTTACTCGACCGTTTTCAAAGTGATGTGCAAATTTACCTATTATGATGAACCGGAATCTCTTTTTGAACAGGAGAATCGTCATAAGACACATGTTTCACTTGTGGAGGTGGTGGCGGAGGTATTGGAGCGATATGTTTCACAGGTCTGTTCAGTTCTGGAAGAACAGGAAGTCCGAGAGCATTTCGTGCCCAATTCGATTGTTTCAGTTGCTCTCGAAGCTTTTCGATGAGTGGAGAGACTTCGTTGATTGGCGGGAAGACCTCTTGACTACAGCATGGACATCTGTAACCAGCTGGAGCGGTGGTTGGTGGAAAGCTCGCAGCCCAGTCGTCAAAACATCTCCAGTGGAGTAAATCTGAAAAACAACGATAATTTTATTTGTAAATTGAGATTGCCACCCTTACGCAAGCAATTCAGTCGGATAGTCTCTCCCTGTGTCAATGTTGTGTGGCAAAGCGAACAATTCGGGTCATAATCCTGATCTGTCAGCCAATTCAAGTAACTTTGTACAACGCACTGCAAATTTTCATTGTTTTTTCTCAATTTTATATTTTCTTTAGTTGAATAAATTACATTCGGATGGTTGTCCACCAGACAAAACTCGCAAACATTGACACGATGTTCGTAGCAAAACAAGTTGGTGACTTTTCGCTTGGGGCACTTGCACAGCCCCATTTTCTGAAACGATAAAAATTAATTACTGACATAATTATCGATTTTTCAGTGGAAAATAGCTGGCAGGTTTTAATTTCGCAGGTTTTTCAAAAAACGCCGGAAAACAAGCCGGAAAATCGTGGAAAAGAAATTTTGTCGGGCTGTCTCGCGCACCAAAATTCGATGCATTGTCCGCAAGACACACTGCGTACATTTTCGCACCGTAGTCTTTTCAAAAAAATCAAAATTCCAAACTATTGAACGTTTTTTGGGTCGTGAATGCCGATTTTCGCGATAGAGAAAGAAAAAGAAGAAGAAGAAGAAACCGAAAAAAAAAGAAGTATTGCACGCACAACAATAGAATCATGTAAACATCTTTTTCGGTCATTTGAGTGGGTTCTAACCTTGATTGTATTTCGTTTTTCGACAAAAATTTGACTGTTTCTGTTATAAATAATTGAACACTTTAAATTATATTCTCCGTTTCCAGTTGAGAAATGCTCACTCGACAAACATTTCATGCTCTTCGGAGCATTTCGGGTCCTCCGAAGAAGTCCGTGTAAGTTGATCATTGCTTACTGGAAAACACCGTAGCTAATTTTTTCCAGCGAGCTTCCGAAATACGACTTAGTCATCGTCGGTGGTGGAATCGTGGGATGTGCAACTGCTCGTCAACTTCTCATCGAAAAACCAAACCTGAAGATTGCTCTTGTTGAAAAAGAGAAGGAATTAGCTGTCCATCAAAGTGGACATAATTCCGGTGTGATTCACGCAGGAATCTACTACACTCCAGGAAGTCTGAAAGCAAAGTTGTGCGTTGAAGGCCTAGACTTATCATATGAGTTTTTTGACAAGGAGAAAATTCCATACAAGAAGACGGGAAAGTTGATTGTGGCTGTAGAACCAGAGGAGGTTCCAAGATTGGATGTTTGTGCTTCCCAATAGTTCTATGGAAAAAAAAATTATATTCTTCAGGCGTTATTCGCTCGTGCTCAAACCAACGGATGTCGTGACATCGAGATGATCGACTCAAAGCGAATCACTGATATCGAGCCTCACTGCAAAGGTCTCAAAGCCTTATGGAGCCCTCACACCGGAATTGTCGACTGGGGATATGTCACCAAGAAGTTTGGAGAGGATTTTGAGAAGCGAGGAGGAAAGATTTACACGAGTTATCCATTGGAAAAAATTGAGGATAATTTGAAAGATTCCAACTACCCAATTCGGGTGTCCAGTGATCCATCTTATGCTGATTTTGAAACTAAGAATCTTATCACTTGTGCCGGACTTCAATCCGATCGAGTTGCGGCGTTATCAGGCTGCTCCACAGATCCCAAAATCGTCCCATTCCGTGGAGAGTATCTTTTGCTAAAACCCGAAAAAAGACATCTTGTGAAAACGAACATTTACCCAGTGCCAGATCCTCGATTCCCATTCCTTGGCGTTCATTTTACACCAAGAATGAACGGAGATATTTGGTTGGGACCAAATGCAGTGTTGGCTTACAAAAGAGAAGGATACTCATATTTCAGTATCTCTCCCAGTGATTTATTGGAGTCATTGAGCTACAGGTAATGAAAAGTAACTAACTTTTTGAAACTAATATTTACAGTGGAATGCAAAAATTGGTCAAAAAACACTTCACATTTGGCATCAAAGAGCTATATCGTGGAATATGGATTGCCGCCCAAGTGAAACAGTTACAGAGATTTATTCCAGAATTGAAGTATAGTGATGTCACAAGGTAACCTCTCCGTAAATCATATCTATTATTTTTTCCTTTCAGAGGTCCATCTGGAGTGCGTGCTCAAGCAATGGATAGTGCTGGAAACTTGGTGGACGATTTCGTTTTTGACAGTGGAACCGGAAAGCTGTCCTCTCTGATCATGCATGTTAGAAACGCACCATCTCCAGCAGCCACGTCATCTCTGGCTATTGCAAAAATGATCACTTCTGAAGCTATAACCCGATTCAAACTTTAGGTGTTCATGTATTTTGAAATTGAGATGTGTATTTTTAGTTGCCAATTTATTTTAATTGCCATTGTGTTTTATACGGTACGATATAAATATTTAGATTTTATTCAAAGGTTTGGTGATAGCCGAAGATCCAAACTTGGTTTTCAAATAGTTTTCGGAAACTTGGGCTTAATTGAAAAAGAAATCGTCCGTTTCTGGAATCTTCTTGAATGTTCTCAAATCTTTTTTTTTTGAATTCCCGCCAAAACTGAAAACTCCGAAAAATTAGCTACTTTATCGAGAGGAAAACATTATTTTTTATTCAAATTTTTCATAATTTTTAGACCTTTTTAGGTTTCTATTTAGCTATTTTCAAAGATTCATTCTCGACTTTCCGGTTATTTGTGTCTGAAATTTAATGACACGATTTTTGTGAAGATTAGTGTAGATTACTGTAGAAAACTTTTTAATTGGTGACGTGATTGTGCTTGCAAAAAAAATTAAAAAATACCGTAAAACCTGTATTAGAAGTGCCCCTGAAATTGAAGTGCCCCTCTAATTGAAGTGCCCCCCTAGACACCCCGCGAAAAATAGAAGTGCACCCTCTAATTGAAGTGCCCCTTTAATTGAAGTGCCCCCTCTAATTGGAGTGCCCCTTTGACTATCTCTTTTGATTTTCAGCCGTTTTTTCAGTTGTTTTGATTGTATCATAGTCTAATTTTTGAAAAAAAAACTGACCCCTGAGACATTTGCCATCGCTCTATTACAGATTTTTGTCTCGTTCGAGTGGTTTTCACAATTAAGCTTGTAGTTTTCAGTTTGAGAAAATCCTAGAAATTTTAGCGATCAAAATGTTACCAAGAAATCTGAATTTTATTCAGAAAATCACACTAAATTCAAAGAAATTAATTTCGTTTGGTACAATATTGGATTTGAGGGCGGGACCTATCGGTACGAACGGCGTACGCGAAATTCTCAGGTGCCAGTTTTTAAAAACTTCAATATGTAGTATTAGAAATTTTTTTTAATGAAGAAATTGTAATGGATTCTGAGTAGAAAAACGAAATTTTCACTGAAAAATTATGTCCCTCCAAGAGAAGTCCTGTTATCAGCGACCCCACGAAAAATACAAGTGCCCCCTCTAATTGAAGTGCCCCTCTAATTGAAGTGCCCCCCAAGAGACCTCATGAAAAATAGAAGTGCCGGCACTTCTAATACAGGTTTTACGGTAGAAGGGTTTCTACAGTAACCTGCAGTAATCTTCGCGAACACCATTCAGTCAAATTTCAGACAAAAATTCGGAAAATGAAAAAAGAATTATCACAAATAGCTGAAAAACCTAAAAAGGTCTAAAAATTTTGCAAAAAATCTAATAGTAAGAAAAACACTTTTTTCTCGAGAATTCGCTTTAAAGGGTGAATACAGGCCTTGAAACTAGTGGTAAATGCCTGCTGATATTTTCGGGTACCTAGTGAGAAACAGGAAAATTTTTGTTTTTTTGTCTTTCTTGTGAAGTTTGAATAACTGGAATTCGTTCGATTGTTGGTTTTGCATAGAACACTCTTGGTATTAAAAAATTTATACAGTAAAAAATTAGAGAAGACCAGTTTTGTAAAACAAAAATAATATTCGGAACTGAATGGCAAACCCTGTATTGTTAAGTCAATTTCGGCAAGTTCTCAAACACAGTAAGCTCCTCCAGACGGTGCACACCCGGAATCACAATGGCTGGGTAATCGTCCCAATTGGTGTACACGCACATTGGCCCAAGCAACACCAGCGCCAGCTCGGCACTCTTGAATGTCAGCGACTGCACGCCAGCAGTTGCTTGTTGGATCGTAGCATTCAACGGTGTTGAGGTATCTGAAAATTCAGCATTGAAACTTTGACCTGTCCCGTGAAACTTTTAATGGCCCGAGCTTTTAACTTTGAGCCAATTTTCCTGGGTTCCTGTAAAAGATATGAAAAAGTTGTCAACTGATAAATTGTTGATCTTGAAATCAACAAAATTTTATCAGTTGACACATTTTTAATATCTCTTACAGGATCCGAGATAATTGAGTTCAAAGTTGAAAGTGTGAGGCGCTTCCATTACAGGTTTGACAGTACTTAAATTCAATATATCTTTGATTACCTGGAACCATCATGCCCTCCAATTGCATACACCTTCCCTCCCAGTGCAGCTACACCAACTCCTCCTCTTGGACTTGACATATTGGCTAAAGCCTGCCACTTATTGATATCTGCATCATATCTTTCACAAGTTGCTAGCGGAGCATTGTCATCAAATCCACCAATCGCGTACAAGTAACCATCTAGCACACATACTCCAGATCCAGCTCTTCGACACTGCATTTTGGCAATCGACTTCCATTTATCAACTAATGGGTCGTATTTTTCACAGGTGTCTAACGAAGATGTCCCATCATTTCCTCCAATCGCAAACAAGTGTTTGTTGAGAACAGCTACACCAACTCCTCCCCTTTGCGATTCCATATCTGCTACTTCACTCCATTCATCTGAATCAATATCATATCGTTCTACTGTCCTATAGCATGTTCGATCATCTAGTCCTCCAACTGCGAAAATCGCCGAACCAATCGAAGCCACAGCAATCCCTCTTCTGGCAGTTTTCATAGAAGCTATTCTCTTCCATTGATTTGTGGAAGGTCGGAATGCTTCTGCTGTTGCCAGATGAGATTCTCCGTCGTGACCTCCGATTGCATACAGATTGCCTTGGGCGCTCACCACTCCGACATGTCGTCTCTTTGACATCATATCAGGCACTGGGAACCATTGATTCTTCCTCCAATCGTAAGCTTCTACACTACTAAAAGGGCCTCCAGCTGTACCACGGCCTCCTGCACAGAAAATGATTCCAGCCACTGACTTTCGAATTTTAGTAGGAGCAGGACTGAGAGAATTCAGCACCGGGAATGTTGTGGTTAATGATAAAATAGAATCCGACATTGTGGACGCTGAATATTCTTGTGTGGTCTCAAAATTATTATCTTTTTGGGGAGTCCGTTTTCTGGATGTTTGAGACTGCATTGCATCAAACAAAGCTGACGAAATGATATCCCTGCACTCCCGATTCTCCTTTATAAACCGATGGGGTTTTATGACATCACATAAATAATCCCACGCAACCAGATGAAGTCTCATCGTTTCGAATAATTCAGGAAGATACTGTAGGCGATCCGCAGGGTCTGCCTCTATCCAGTAGGTGATGGATTCGAAAACGCCTTCTTCTTCACGAATGTTCAGATCTGATCGGTTCAGAAGACGTTTCAAATGAAGAAAAGACATTGACTTGAAACCAGTATGTCGTCGGATGCATTCAAATTGGTCTGCGGCAAAATCGTCGGTGGAGGAGATCAGCGTGGTACAATTGTAAGTTTCAGCAAAATTATGAAGGGCAAGACAGTTGTTGGAAGTGATCTTTGTTGTGAGATATTCTTGACAGGCTGCAATGATGACGTCCATCTGAAAATTTAGTTCAATTTAGTTCAAAATTTTTTTTTAAAGACACATATATACAGGCCCTGTATTACAGGGTTAGGATTTGAAGTCATTTATGTTTAGTTATGCTTTTCGCAGTTTTAGGATATAGAATCACCTAGATTATACATCTACTAAGATTCATTTATATGAAAACACATTGAGAGTGGCCTAACTTTCTCAACATGATTTTTCTAGGCCACCGTGGTTGGTGGTCCAGAAACTTTCTAACATGCACCTGATGTGTTTTCTAGGTCATTTCACACGGCGGCCTAACTTTTGCAAGTTGTGTCTTCTAGGCGACTATAGTAAATGTCTCTAGTAATGACCTGATATTTACCTGGCGTGTTTTCTGGGCTATTTAATATGGTGGCCTAGAAAACTCAACATGGGAAATTGGGCGAACATACATTTTTTTTTGGTCGGAGTCTCATTAAGTAATTCAAAGAAAGTATACACTTTTTGATATACAGTGGCGAACGTTAGTGAGTGTCCCTCTATACTTTTGTTCATAACTTTGCTCAAACTTGTCCAATCATTGAAAACTTTTTTGGAACACTTGCTCTTGAGATGTGCTCACTGGAGAATAAAAGGTATGGTCCAGGAGTTCATCGTCACGTCTGTGAAGATTCAGAAGACTCAACAACTGTTTGAGTTTAAAAACATTTATATAACGTTTTGTTGAAAATTCAGCTACATTTCACAAAAAAGTGTTCGATTATTGGACAAGTTTGAGCAAAGTTGTGAACAAAAGTATAGAGTGACACTCACTAATGTTCGCTACATTATGTCGATTCGAACGAAAATATGAGATAAACGAGACAAAATTTAAAAATTAGAAACAAGGCAAATGAGACAACAGGCTGCAAGAATTGCGACTTGAAAGAAGCTATAGTTCCTCTGCAGGTTATCGATTGCCGTATGATGAGAAGAATGGAGCGGACAACAATGAGGTTATGGATAGTGGATTGCGTCTTTTCCTAATAAGGTGATGTTCTGGTGGCGGGGCGGAGCTACTGTGGGGACACATAAAACACCCAGAACGAACTATCGACAAAACCTTTCTTGAATGAAACAAGCGAAGACTGGACCAGTGATCTGATGCGGGAAAGACTCTGTGTCTGTGGGATCGGTTCGTATGATGTGTCCCAGCAGAAGCTCCGCCCCGCCACCGGAAAATCACCCCATTAGAAAATCGCTACATATTCAAATTTAAGACCAGAATCTCTTCTCTGTCAGGCGTTATGGACAAATTCCGCCCCCTGTAATAGAAGGATCCCTATCAAATTATGTCACGAAATTAAAAAATTTCCGTACGTTTTCAGTGAAAAATAGTCCGGGGATTCTAACATTTAATAGAAATTTGCTGAAACACTATTTTTGCTTAAAAACTTGATTGATTTTGGTGAAATTGACAGATTTTCATGACTTTTGAACGAAAGTTCGACGAATTTTTCGATGCAAAATTTCGGGAAAAATGACCGGAAAAATATAAGGGCCCCCTCTAATTGAAGGGCCCCTGTAATAGAAGGGCCCTCCGAAGGTACCTCGGAAAAATAGAAGGGCCGGCCCTTCTAATACAGGTTTTACGGTATGTACATATGCCATAAAAATGAACTTGTTTAATACTCACTTGAAAAATAGTAGCTGTAAATATGAGTTGATGAACGTTGGTAATAGTTATCGCAATCTTATCCGTGTAGATGTAGTTTATCAATGTTTCCATAGATTCTTTGGGTATATCCTGAAATTTATCCTAATTGTACTGCTCCTAAAAATATCAATCTCTCACTTGTAACTCTATCGTAACCTTTTTCATTTCAACCATCCTATTCGAAAACATTGCTTTGAAATAGGGACTTGCTGCTGCCAAGATATATCGATGAGCACGAATTACAGATCCTTCTACAATAAATTCCACATCACACAGCTCCTCGTCTTCCCGTAGAATTTGCATTTGTCTCATGATTTCAGCCGGCTGCTTCTGGTTCTCATACTCCACCCGACTGCCTCCACTATTTGAGACCACTGGAACTTGATTTTTTATTTGGCATCATTAGGATTTCAAAAAACCAACATTCAAACTCATCAAATGGCACAACTTTGACTCGCTTTACAGTAAGATCCGGGTGCTCTTCTATATCGGTTGTGAATTTCTCGCCATGGTCTACTCGAACTTGTTGAACTGTTGGGAATGAGCCTGGAAAGGCAAGGTTAGTTTCTAAGTTTTTTGGAGTTTAGTTGGCTCATATTTGACAATGTAGGCGCCATTCTATTACAGGTCTTACGGTAAGCCCAAATTTAATATTTTTAAACCTTACCGAAAATAGCTCTAGCGTAGACTGGCATATGATAAGTTGTGTTAAACGATGTGGATATCTGATTTGGCTGAAAAAAATGAACATGAACTTTTTTAAGGACAAGAAAAGAAAGTTTTCAATTTCAGTAAACATATGCACACTCATATGAAAAAAGTATGTCCTGATAAGAAATAGAAGGAAAAAACGAAGAAGTGGTGGTTGGGCAGAAATTGGACATTGCTCCCTGAAATCGCGTGAGATAGATGTATGAAGAGAAGAGTTTTAGATTTCACAAGATGTTGTTCGAAAGGTTTCATATAGATTCTCAATTATTTGGAGAGAGAAAGAAATATTGTGTGGGTGGGAGAGAAGGATATAAGGACAAGGTACAAATCAGGCTTCATTTTGTTTGAGGGATTAAAAAAAATACATTTTTTACTTCAAAATGTTCCCAAAGTTGGATATTTCTATAAAGTTTTTTTTCGAATTTTTTTTCAAAATCCGAAATACCTCAAAAATAACATTAAAAAACATTGCGTATAGGGCCGAGAATTTGAGTTCCTGCTCACTATCGGTGAGAAACCTAGGCCACGGCGACGGGACTCCTCTTTTACATGACAATTTCCCACAATTTTCTATGGCGGCCTAATTTTCACAAGTTAACTTTTCCAGGCCATCATGGTGAATGGCCTAGAAAACGCATTTTGCGAAAGTTAGGCCACCATATTGAAGTGGCCTAGAAAACCCAGGAAGTCAATATCAGGTCCATTCTGGACCATAAAAATTGGTGGCCTAGAAAACTCAACTTGCAAACGTTAGGTCATCATTTGAAATGACTTAGAAAACACACGAGGTGCATGTTAGACCATTTCTAGACTGTCAACTACGGTGGCCTAGAAACATTATGTTGAGAAAGTTAGGCTATTCTCATGGTGTTTTCATTTAAATACATCATAGTAACTGTATAATCTACGGGATTACATATCCTAAAGTTTTGAAAAGCATATCTGACATAAATGACCTCAAATCCTAACCCAGCGAAATGCCACCGAAAAGCCATCAAGTTGATCTTTCCCAACCTTGAATCGCATTGTTGTGAAACGTCTTTTTTTGTCCTCTTCACAGGCATCATCATCATCATGACCCCCCTTGAAAATGAATCGAACAAGGTGAACAATGGAAGAATGATGGAGAGAAAAAAGGAGGAAAGAATTATTATGAACACAGGGAAAAAGAAAAAAAGAATTGGTATGAAGATAGTATTTTTGTTTGAAAAAGTGTATGTTGAGGTATGTAGTAATGGTAGGTCGAAAAGAAGAAAAGAAAATTATAGAGAGAAAGAGAGATTTAGATGGTCAGATAAGAAAAATCTAGAGAAAGTCTATTTTAAAACGAAACACCGTAAAACCTCTATTAGAAGGGTCAGCTTTTCAACTGTTCCAAGGTATCTTACGATATAAGGGCCCTTCTTTTACAGGGGCTCTTCAATCAGAGGGCTGTAATAGTTCTCAATACATTTCTGTGAAATTGTCGAACTTCCAGAATATTTTTTACTGAAATATTACGGAAACTTTTGGTTTCAAACAAAGAATTTTGATGAGGGCAGTTCTATTATATAACATGATCCTTCTATTTTTTCAATCCCCTCTTGAAGGGCCCTTCTATTAAAGGCTATACGCTACTTTCCCAAAAACCTCTGAAAAGACCCAGAATGTGCTGGAATAAAATATTCCTTAGAAAACACTGGCGTCGAAAAAAAAAAGAGATTTAGACAGCTGAAGAAGACTCTGAAGATTTCAAAGTGAAAACAAAAAGAAGAGGAAAGTGAAGCCCATACATACATATATACATCACAAGAATACATTATTCCAGAAAAAACTCGTTTCGAAAACCAAAAGAAGTATTCGAGTAGTGGGGTTAGAGTGGTTGGATGGAAAAAAAAAATTTCGATGGAAAGAGAGTGAAGTGGAATGGGTTCGAAATTCCTCTCGGTTTTTGGAAATGTCATGGGAGTTATTTTATGAATAAATTTTTACATTGATTCAAGAAGAAGCTTCAACCTCGAAGTTAGTCCGAAGCTTTATACCGTAAACCTTGTAATAGAAGATCTCCTAATCTTTAAGTTTGCGCCTTTATCTCGGTTCCTGTAAAAGATATCAGAAAGTTGTCGACTGATAAATTGTTTACCATAATATCAAAAATTTTTTTGTCAGTTGAAACGTTTTTGATATCTTTCACAGAAACCGAGATAAATTGGCCCAAAGTTAATAGTTAGGGAGCGAGCCCTTCTAATACAGGTTTTACGGTACTTTCAGAAATTTGACTCTTTTTTGGACTTATTTGTCATCTTCCTGTAATTCTATTTTTTCTTTTTAAACAAATTTACCGTAAAACCTGTAATAAAAAGGCCTCCTAACTACCAACTTTGAGCCAATTTATCTCGGTTCCTGGAAAAGATATCAAAAAGTTGTCAACTAATAAATTGTTTATCATAATATCCAAAATGTTTTTTAGTTGACACATTTTTGATATCATTCACAGGACCCGAAATAAATCAGTTCAAACTTGACAGTGTGGGAGCTCTTCTATTACAGGTTGTAGGGTACTTGGACCTGCACGGCAAACAACGGCAAACAACGGCAAACTCTCTCGATAGCCTTAAGCTACACGGTAAATGGAGAAGCAAGGAGAAAAAAAATAAGAGAAAAATATATATCCTAGCGCTAACTAACTAGTAAGAAACACACAAAAAATGAGTAAGAAAAAAAACACACAGAAAAAACATGAGAGGAATAGGAAGTGGGTCCATATATAGAGCCCTCGAAAGGAAAATATCAAGATTTCCTCGGATACACAGACATACGCACAGAAAGGAAAAAGACGAGGCTCACGAATATTTTTAGGAGGGGTGAAAAAAGAGAAAGCAAAAAAAAAGAATAGATGGTGTTTAAAAGAAGTGGGACAGAGAGTAAAAAGGGTTCTCATTCCAATTCTGGGAAAGAAAAGGATAGGGGGATTAAGTGAGGTGCTCTTCTGGAACGGAGAAGAAGAGAATGATGGATGACAGTTGACATTTTGGGAGTGGAAGAAATTTGAGAAGAATTTCAAAATTTTTTCAAGAAAGTAATGTTCAAGCTGAATCTTCGGTGAAATGTAAAGTTTTTGAAATTGCATCTGGCGAACTAGCAGCAGGTTTCCAGAAAGTGTTCCAAGTATTTCAACAAAGTGAATAAAAAACTGAATTTAAAAGATAATACCATAAAACCTGTAATAGAAGGACCTTCAACTTTTAACTTCAAGACCATTTACCTCGCTCCCTGTCAAACATAACAAAAAGTTATCAACTGACAAAATATTTATCATAATATCAGAAGTGTTTTGTCAATTGATACATTTTTGATAACTTTTATATGAGCTAAGAAAAATTAGCTCAAACATGTGGGAGCCATTCTATTACAGGTTTCACAGTAATACATTTTAACTTTCAGTCAGTTTATCTCGGTTCCTGTGAACGATATCAAAAAGTCGTAAAATGAAAAAAATTAATTTTTATAATTTAATAAACATTTTATCAGTTGACCACTTTTTGATAGTTTTTACAGGAAATGAGATATATGTGTTCAAAGTTGAAGGGGTGATTGGTGTTCTTACGGTAGCTGGGAAAGTAAACGAATTTTTATAATCGTTGAGAGTCCAGGAAAGATGGAGTTCGAAAAAACTCTATCAAAAATTCAGTCCGTACAATTCATAGTAAAAAGTGGCATTATAATTTCTTCTAATTCATTTTCCAGATTTCTCTTAAATTCAGAAGAAAAACAAATCTGTTCCCAACATTCGAAATTGTAGTCAAAAAACTTCAAAAGTGTCGTTGTGCTTGTCACTTGCCTGAAGAAATACGAATAATAAATGGAAGCTGTGAGGAAGCGGTTCGTCTCTTTTTTTTTCTTAAAGACAAAACGACACGATGGGGTGAGAAGATTTGTTTGTTTTGGGCCCCCGAACTTGAGTTTGACATGAAACTGGCTCTTGATTTTTTTTCCTTGGGTGCTTGTCAGTAAAGAACAAAACGTTGTAAGAGAAACGGGCTAAGAGTCAGGGACAAGTATTGGTTTCCATGGTGAACCTAGACCTTGTGATCATCAGATTAAATATAGGGTTATGTGAAGAGACAGAAGGAGAGGGAGGGTAGATGTTGTTTGCTAGAGGTTGAAATATAAATTTCACGAAAATCCTACCAAAACTAAACTACTTTATCTATCGTATTTGCTCTAATAGAAGCCCAACCCAACCCGTCAACTTTAAGCTCAATTATCTCGGTTCCTATGAGAGATACTAAAAAGTGGTAAACTAGCAAAATATTTAGGGTATTGTGATAAGCATTTCGGCAGTTGTTTTTTTTTGATATCTTTGATAGGAAATGAGATAAAAGAGCTCAAAGTTGACAGGTTGGGTGGGCTAAGCTCGCTGGGTTTCTATCAGAGGAAATACGGTAGATCGAACGAAATTGAAGAATAGGGAAAATTAGTGAATGAGAATTTGGAAGACTGACAAAAATCCCACAGAGATAAGAAAAATATAGAAATACAAAACCAGTATATATTCTTCTGGAAAACCAACATACACACTACGTAAATACTAGGTGCTAGTGGTCTAGCCAGTAGGAGATGCAAAAAAAAGAAGGAGATGATGATAGGGGAAGACGGAGAAAAAGAAAGAAAAACGATGAGGAAGAAGTAGGCTATGAAAACAAGAAGAAGAAGACGAAAATCATAAAGAAAAAAATGTCTGCCGTAGTGTATCATCGCCCTTCTCTAGCTTATTCGTCTCTTTTTCTATCTGCGTTTAGATTTATAGTTGAAGAAAAATTCCTTATAAAAAGTGTTTCGAATTTTTGACGAAAATCAGATCTGACTGAAAATGGGGAAGGTGTATAGTATTAGGTTGGTGCATAAGTTTCTTCCGATTTCAGGAAAATTTTTTATCAAATTTTTCTCAAAGTGGGGATTGCTAGATCAATGAAAGTATTGCCCAAAAGCATTGATAGTTGTGTGGCAACACTCCGGTAATTCCCTGATTCCATCGGCCCAGAACGACGAGGTCTGCGATTGAAAAGATGGATCAACTTCTTTCTTATATGATCTTTTCACTCGAAGTCTTTTCTATCAAGATGACGTTTGAGAGCCTCGAATGATTATTTTTCCGAAAGGGCAAGGTCCGGAAAATACGACGGGTGCACAAGAATAGTCTAGCCAAACGACATAAATTTTTGGTTAATCGCTCAAAAAAGATGCGATTTCACATTGTCGTGCATGGAACATCATTCGCCTTTTCTCCTTGTTTTGATTTGACTGTCAGAATCAATTTTTCTAATTAGGAACAATACAAGGCGGCAGTTATAGTGGTACCTTGATCTGAATGTTCCCAGTCTCCACTCCTTTGAAAGACCTTCAAACACATGGCACCCCCTTTTTCACGGGAAATTTGGGTTCCGGGACGTCCAGAGCTAGCTCTTCTTCGTCAATCAACTGACCATTCTGCACAACGATAGAGTAACTTACCCACTTCTTGTCTACAGTAATTAGATCCCCCGCCAAACTGAACGTGCGAAGAAATGGTAGGAGAAACATGCTCATATCTTCATGGCAACCCATACCGTAGTCCTCCAAAAAATTGGGTACGAAGCGACAAAATTTTTGACACTTCCAAGAGACCTGAATCCGATTACAATACTTAGTTGACTAGCGGACAATGTCTTTCACATTTCACAAGTGGTTTGAAACGGATTGGATTCAGAAGTATTCTTCAATAGGTCCAAGTCCAACTTTCGGACCCATCTTCGTCTTTCGATTCTAAATTTTTGGCTTCAAAGCGATCGGCAGTATGCTTGATGGTAGAAGTAGTAAGAGATCCCTTTCTATCTATTTCTTTCATTATCTTGTGAATATCGTAGTTTTTCAAACCAGAAAGGCATAAAAATAAAATGCCATTTTGAAAGTGTAGACGGTAAGGGACGGAAGTCAGTGCCGTGCTCGCGAACGACAAGACAGAGAAATGACGCAAAGTGTAAAAAACAAGTCCATGAGATACTCTATCCAACAAAAAAACATTCTCTAAGAAAAACCGTCCCACTGACAAGATATCAATTCTCAAAGTTAAGCATTCGAAATCGGAAGAAACTTATGCACCAACCTAATAGCAATCAGGTGATTTTTCAAATGTTGTTACTGTTTAGTTCTAAATTGGAAGACCTAGTAGGTATTTTACAAAAATTTATTTCATTTTTGTATTATCATTTTCAGAGAAAAAAGGCTGAGAGCCGATAACTCGTTAAGTTGCCTTGAAATGCACAGTAGCTAAATACAGTATTCTTCCAATTTTTTTTCTCAATTTTTGAACGCTTTTCATTGTTTTTTCAATGATTTTCGTAATTTTAACACATTTTTTCCTATTTTAATCGAAAAAACCATAAAAATTGTCGAAAAACTGAGAAAATAGGAAAATGATACGTAAAATAGCAGAGATGTCCGGGATGACTCTTTTGAGAAACGGAATCCGGCATCCGGAATCCAGAAACCGGAATAAAATAAATTTTTTTCCAGAATACGGAATCTGGAATACAGAATTCGAAATTTTGGGGTCTGTTTCATTCTTGCATTTCAAATCGCTGAAGTTCAAAACGGCAGCGAATTCATGCAGATTAACACATTTTCTGAAAAATCCGATGAAACAATTTTTCTCGGAATCCGGTATTCAGACAAATTAAAATTTTTCCTGAATCCGGAGAAAATTATTTTTCACGGAATCTGGAATGAAAAAAAAGCACGGAATCCGGAATCCGGACATCTCTGTAAAATAGGCTTAAAAGAATACGGTAGAAATATTCACAGTGATGATCGTTTTACAGTATTTTCTGAAAGTTGTGAAATTATCGGTCAAAGCCCAACCGGCTAGGACTTCTGAAAAGAGAGTACATATTTCGGTTATGAGAACAAAATTGTTTGAAACTTTCTCAAATTCCTGAACTTCGAATAACACATTCCACACACTAAAAACCAAAAATTTGGAACATATTCCAAAAAAAATTGAAAAAAATATTCAGAATGAACTCCCAGTCTTTTCCCCCCAGAATGAGTCCTGCCGAGTGTGCTCCCGCGCACCCGTAACTACTCGGTTTGTTTGACAACTCACACGCACAAGCCATGAGAGAAATAGTGCGAACTGTCGAGAGGGTACTGTCAAAATTAGAAAAGAAATGAGCTGGATTTTTCTCGGGGTAGGGGTTTGACTCTTTTTTTTCTCACTTGGCCATTGATCATGCGCAGCATGGAACGAGGAACGAACAAGGGTCGCGAGAGTGTTCAGGGAAAAGTGATACATTGTTGAATGGGTTGTGAAAACATAGAAACTTTATGAGAACATTGAAACCAAAAAAGCAAAAATAAATAAAGGGAATGATAAAATTAACAGGAGCAAGTCTAACAAACATGAAAAAGTAACAAAAAAGTTTGGTGCCTCATGCTGGAATCGAACCAGCGACCTTCTGTTTACTAGACAGACGCTCTGCCACTGAGCCAATGAGGCGCTCAAAGTGAGAGGGCGTAGAGAAACGTTTTATTCGGCAACAACAGCGGGTACATCCGCAGCAACCTTCACGGGACGAAGGCTGTACTTTCGGCGGTCATAGAACTGCCGACATACTCCGACCATGATTGTTGTACGCGATACTTGAACAAAGAAGGTGACATCGGCGTCTGAAAACGTGGATTCTGATTCTGAATCAATTGGAAAAAAAAACTAACGATTCAAATTAACTCTAGCCGTTGGAGCCAGCACAGAAATGGCGTCATCGACCATCTGAAGCACGGAGTTTCTGGCCACTGAATCGTTATTTCTTGCCTTGAACTCCACGGAATACGTTGGAAGTTTGCCGTCCTCACCAGGCTTCAAAGTGTCCGAAATTACCTTGAAAACGTTTAAAGATCTTTGATTTCTATGTTCCGAAACCAGTCCCAAATACGAGTGGTAAGCACCCCCTGATATTTTTTGAAAACTAGAAAAAGACGTAAGGGGGGACCCTTATGTAATATACACCTACTGATATTTTCGAAAATTTGAGAAAAAACACAAAAGGGGGGACCCTTATGAAAATTTTCACCTCCTGATATTTTTGGAAAAATTGCAAAAAGCACATAAGGGGGACCCTTATCTGATTTTTGCACCCACTGATATTTCGTCGGCAAAATTTTCAGTATCAGGGCCTGTTCCGAAACCCACTTTCATTAAAACTTCATTCATTTTAGATAAGTCAACTGGCATGGTGTGTTCCACTGGATAAACTCTTTGCAGGTATCGACATCTTGGAGTTTTTTGGGTCAAATCAACCATTTTCTCAGCCAAAAGCTCGATTTTCGCATTCTTAACACTGACAAAAATGCAATTCTTGACGCCTGTCGGCCTTTGGATACATCTTCTTTCTTTCTTCACAAAACCTTTTCCAGGTTTTGCTTGTCGTTCGTCGTCACAAGCTTTTTTCAAAGCGTCGGCAATGTCTTCATCAGAATCGTCTCCGTCTTCTGGCTTCGCTTCTGAAGCAACTAGCGAAGCATTAGCTTCTGGAGCAGCCTCAGCTGAGGGCTCAGCTAACGTGGAAACTGTGGGATCTTCGAGTAGCTCATCGATGATACTGTAGGCTTCTTGCAGTGCTTGCTTCTCGTGCCCTTCGCATGAGAAAAAGAGACCCGTCACACCGGCTTCCACTGATTTTTGTTTTACTCTGTAAACGATTAAAATAAAAATTGATGAGAAAGGATAATTCGAAACAACTTTTGATTCCAATGGTTGTGCTTTCTTTTCCGGTTGTCTCCCATTATTGATTGTCTTTGAGTTTGCCTCCCTTCAAAAAAAAGGAGTTTAAAGAAGCAAAACTTGATAAAAAATTTAAAAAACTGAAGAAAACTTGAAAAAAAAAGGAATTTTCCCTCTCGCTTCTCTCATTCCTCCTCCCTCTAACGCGTGGCCATAGAGCGCGCTTGCATGGGAAAGGGCCCTTGCCTGCAGGCCTGCAGATAGGCCTGTAGATTCCTATTATTTAACAAAAGTAATTTTAGCTCGTAATTTAGCCTTGAAAATATTCAGGGATCTCAACTAGCTTCCAGAACCTTCAGATTCTCTTCAATTTTCCAAATTTGATTTTTCTAAGAATCGTTAGATTTCCAATGTTACACCCACACAGCTTAAATTAAAAAGAAGTCACTTGATTTCATTTAATTCGTTTCTCTCCCAGTTCATTTCACTTTTGAACTACTATCTCGAGATTGTAATCTTGGCTTGTGTTGCGACAGATAGACAAAAAAAACGAGTTTTAGTATTACAGAGAAGCCAATAGGAATTAGGTATTTAGTAAATTGGAAGAAATGGAGGCATGTTAGAAGTTGAAAATTAAAATTTGTGAAAGAACAGGAGGAGTTAGGTTCGAAGAAAAAATAGCTCACGAGCACATAAGAGCACTTAATCGGCTAACCCACTAAACTCTAATAGAAGGCCCCAAACTTTGATCTCATATATCTCATTTCCTATAACAGATATGAAAAAGTTGTCAACAAATAAAATGTTTATTATAATATGACGAATATTTTATCAGTTGACCGTTTTTTGATATCTCTTGCAGGGCTCGAGATGAATGAGCTCAAAGATAACAGTTTGGGCGGGCCAAATTGACTCCAAGTTAAAGTTTAGGAAAGATTTATAGTAGAGTGTTTACGGTGATTCACATCAATTAATCATACTCAAAAATTCAAAATTTAGAATCTAAGTCTATAAAGATTTTCGACTTACCTCAATTTTTGCTTCTGAAACCATCCAACCCCTTTTTCCTCGATGGTCCGGTGGTGGTGTGGCCGGCCTATTGAAGGTCCACATTTTTTTTCTCGCTAACGATCGCCGCCAATACGTCTGGTATTTCAGTCTCACAACACAACCAACAGCTTCTTCTTCTTCTCTTCTAATTTCCTCCCGCCCATTAGTTTGCGTCTTTTCTACATCTGACGCGGCAGTAAATGCCAAAAAATAAAAGCTGCCTCTTCTGGTATCTGTGTGTTGATTATATACCGAAGGAAATGAGAGACCAATTATTTGAAAGGCTTGCTTTTTAGGGAAGATATGGAAGAACAAGATTTCTATGATATCCAGTACAGTACAAAACAAATATACCGTAAAGCCTGTAATAGAAGGGTATCCTGGCTTTTATATTTGAGCCAATTTATCTCAGTTCCGGTGAAAGGTATCGAGAAGTGATAAACTGACAAAATATTTTTGATATTATGATAAACATTTTATCAGTGGACCACTTTTTGATATCTTTCACATGAAATGAGATATATAAGCTCAAAATTGAGTGGGGCGGGGGGGGGCCTAAAAAGTGGGGGCCCCAAAAAAGTTGATGAAACTTTTTCCAGTTTGCTCAAATTTGTTTAGAATCTATTGAACTAAAGCAAAGAAAAAACATCATGGTTTACTACAAAAGTCTGAACCATCTTTCCAAACTCAGGAACCGTCCAAAAATTTCTTATTCCCACCAAAATTAGGTGTTTTGCGATATTTCCAGTTAAATCTTCTCAACCTGTTTTTCAAAATTTTCCCCCTTTTCCCTAATTTCACTTTCCGCAATCACTCCTCTGCAACTTTCTCTTATCACTTCATTTTCTTTTCTCACCCACTCACTTTTTTTATGCAACATCATAATTTTTCCTCGATTTCACCCAATCACTTTCACTTATTCCCGTTTTTTATCCGTTTTCAAAATTAATTATGTTCAAAAAACATTCAGCGAAAAAACATGCATTTATAGAATATCACAGGGAGGGGTTGGACTACTAATTAGATCCAATTGTGTTGATAACAGTATTCGATCCGGCCTTCTTCTTGAGCCAGTCGAGAAGTTTCTGATTCTCACGCTTGAGAATAGAGTCGGTGGTGTAGGTCTGAAAATTATTAGTTTTCCAACTGAATAACTAGCTAATTGGGAAAAAAAAACATAATTCAAAAAAATTGCACTAGATTTCATCAACTACATTTAATTTCCCGTATTGCCTAACAATTAGGGAAGGTTGTAATTGAGATAGGGAACTTTGATAAGAGACAAATATCATTTGAAAGCAGATAATGCTAAATTTTCGAATTTATACCGTAATACCTGTTTTAGAAGGTCCCCTAACACTGTATAGTTCGAGCTCAATTATCTGGATTCCTATAGAAAAAAAAACTAAAAATGTGTCAACGAATAAAATATTTGTGATATTATGATGAACAATTTGGTAATTGGCAATTTTTTTCATATCTCTGTCAGGTCCAAGATAAATTGGCTAAACATTGAAAGTGGAGGGGGCCTTCTGTTACAGATTTTACAGTATACGGACCCCTATTTTTTTTACTCAATTGAGTCAATTTTTCTCGGTTCCTGTCAAAGATATAAAAAAGTTGTTAACTGATAAATTGTATATCGTATTATCAGAAGTGTTTTGTCAATCGACACATTTTTGATATCTTGCATAGGAACCATGAAAAATGAGCTCAAACTAGACAGTACAGGTTGTATTACAGGTTTTACGGTATTTTGATTTTGCTGCAGACTTACCAGGTTGAAGAAAATTTATCAGACTCTCAAAGTATTCAAATTTGAGCCAAATTCGAAACCCAATTTTTTCCAATCTGGTAAGTCCACAGCAAAATCGGAATTTATTTCGAAATGTCGCATTATCGCTTTCAAATGATGTTTGCCTCAAAGTTCCATATCCCAGTTACAGCCTTCCATAGTCAGATAAAGGTACCCATATCCTCAAACTATCCCAATCTTATATCTCTTCCAGAGACCAAGATAATTGAGTCAAAGTCACACTCCTTTATAAATAAGCTATCACCCTGAATACCTGTGGCAAAACTCCTCTCTTGAAATCATTCGACACAAATGACGTATAGAGTGCCGAGAATCCGGAAAAGTTTTTAACCAAGTCCGAGGAGAACTGAATGCGCATGGTGTTTCCTGTAGATGTGAGCGTCTGCGGAACCGCTTTACCGGAGAATCTGGAATTAATTTCAAGTTACGACTCCAATTCTTACTCACTCACGTTCCCAATACTTTGGAATCGTCGTTGTTGTCCGCATCGTAAACAGTGACAATATCATACGAATCCTCGGTTTGGAATGCCAAGAATTGTAGGGAGATTCTGCAAACCGAATTCGTTGAGTCATTTTTTTTCTTCCGGAAAAAATAGGGATTATCATTGTTTCGTCATGTTACATGATCACACTTTTGGTGACAGACTGTCACTGGCAGTACTTGGTGGATAGTTTGTTTGCATCTGTCAAGATTTTGATACTAACAACTGGGTTTTATGATCCTGTTTATGCTTATGTAGGGTTAAGGAAACTTAAATGGCGAGGGGTAATGTAAACATCTATTAAATATGTTTTCTGGTCAGCAACAATATCAAAAAACTTACAAATGCCCATTTTCCACTTCAATCGTGACACCACACGACATGTTATCCGGATAGTTTTCCGGGTAGTTTGGAGATGTGACAATACCGTATGTGCTAGTCAAGCTCCAATTGGAACACTGGTCGGATGGCATGAAAACACTTCCAACTGGAACCTGGTCGTACTGAATAGCAAATCCACGGTACGTAGTGGTCAAGTCACTCTTGAATGTCAGAGTCGCCTGTGATGCCTGGATGTCGATGGCGAAACCGGTTTGGTCTCCGGAAAGAGTGTAGCTGAAAAGTTGGAATTAGGCTCTGTTATAATTTTTAGTTCAAAATAGTCAGTTTTGGGAGTGTGAGACAATAAATTTATCTCGTTAGATAGGTCCGAAAAAACATCAACTACACAAGTAAACTATCTCGGGCGTAGTTGGCAACTTCTAGTTGGATGTCGGTCAGATTCCGGATTCAGTCGAGCAAACTTATGACAATTGGTTTCAGCCAGAAATTTGACCATGGCCCGCTATTCATCCGTTTTTGGGTAACTTCGGACCAGAACCTGACCACTGTCCGTCCTAAAGCCGAACCTTTCAATTTCTGACAAGAAATTACTGACCGAGATAGTTTTTTGGGTGAATCTATCAGACCTGTCAACAAGACAATAAACTGACTCTCCAATTTTGAAAATTTCAATTTTAAAGCTTTCTAGACTTACTTCTCAACTGTCATGTAATCATACGAGTCCTCGGTGAGAAAATCGAAAAATGTCAAATGAATGAAATTTCCAGTGGGTACCGTAATCGTGTAGATGTAGTCGGCACTGTTAGGATAATCTCCGGGATAATTGGGCGAGTAGATAACGCCAGTGGTGCCATCATAGCTGCTATGCTGTTGTGCATAGCACAGAAAAGGGAGGAACAGGAAAACGAATAACTTCATGGCTTGAAAAAAGGTTCAAAACTGAAAATTTTTATTTATTCCGAGAGTTTGCGTTTGGAAAGGGCGGTCGAAAAAGGTGTGAAGACCTTGCCAGCTGGACAAACAAACTGGAATAGATCTCTCTCCCCGTTTCCGGGTTTTCGGAAAAAAGCCTCATGAGAGGTGTCACAAATGGGTTAAGAGACAACAGGAATTGTCACCAATATTATCAGCTCTCGAACTGAGGACACAGTGTTAAGCCCTTAGAGAACTGATAAGGACCGTGCTTCTTCTTGACGTTAGTTTAGAGTTTTTTACGAAATTCAAACTCAACTTGTATGTTGTAAGAAAAGGACGTGTGGGAGTGTTCCGTAGGATTAACATTTTCCGAATTTCGAGGTGATGATAAGTCAGAGAAATAGGAGAATCATGGGGGTGACGGTGCCAGGCAGGAGCAGAGAACCACGCCAATGTAGTTGTTACAATATGTTGTTTTGTTGATTTCTGCTAAATTAATGTATTTGGCACAAACTACAAAACTTGTAGTTTGTAACATTCTTTAAACGTTACCGTATCATAGACCAGACAAAATAAAAACTTAATATATACCGTATTTCCTCTATTAGAAGCCCATCCAAACCTTCAACTTCGAGCTCAATTATCTTCGTTCCTATGAGAGATATGATAAATGTGTCAACTGACAAAACATTGGCAAAATTATAATAAGTAATTTAGTAGTTGGCGGTATTTCAATATCTTTCACACGAATCGAGATAATTGAGCTCAAAGTGTACTGTTCGGGCTTCTATGAGAAGAAATACGGTATCTATTTTTATTCGAATAAGTTCTCAAACGATTAATCTAGTTTTGGTTTTCCTCTGGAATTTTTGAAATTGTTGTAAGAATTTTCGTATCTTTTCATGTACTCAAAGTAGAGCCTTTTCCTGGAGACAAATTTTCTCTGGCAACACCATCGTAACCTATTAGTTTAAATTAAAAAATTGTTTTTGCCTACGGTAGTTCGGCTACCAGATTTTCTCTTCCATATCTACGATTTTTTGTACCAGTGTAAAATATCAATTTGCTCTTTCACGAGATTCTAAAACCTCTGATCCATTTTTGTTTGATCTGCGCACTTTTGGTTTTTATTTGTTTGCATTGCTATATATAGATTTACAGTCAGAGTAAGTTGTAGCCATGCTCATACATTTTAAGCCTTTAGGAATCAGCAAGAAACTCTGAAACTAGTTTAATATGGGATTATGCATGTAGTCTATATGATTCATTATGCTCTCTGGGAATTTTACATTTTCCCGGAAACGCCTATCATAATTTTTTGATGCGTCATCTATTCTTCAAAAATTTGTTTAACTGATCTTGTAATTTACAGTAATCTTTTGGTGGTTTCCTACAGTAATCTTGTGATGGTAATCTACAGTAATCTTGGTGAAAAAGTGAAATTCTATTAGAATGTTTACGATATTTGCGGGTTTTTTTTTATGTCGCACACAAATTCTGCACAAAAAGGCTCTCTTCTGCAGTACCCAGAAAAAGAATGAAATTCCCAAGTATATAACATCTGACTATTGATTTCTTTACTCAATCGATCGTATCCCCTTACTCGCGTCCCTCTTTTTTCTTTTCTAGTATCACGTTCCGTTTTCCGTGAACTCTAATTAGGTCCCACACGATCACTCATGTCAGCTGAGCCAGCCAACACCTCTTGTCCCTCAACCTGAAAGTTTCAGCTCAGCAGCACAGAATGACGTCTCTATCCAATGGCCAAGAAGCTAGCGTAGACAAGCCAGCCAACTGTCCATTCCAGTTATTCAATCAAGAAGTTGTCTGGAACGGAAAGTGGATTCAAACTCGTCAAGTTGGATTTAGAACCCAAACTGGACAACAAGGAGTATGGCAATCTGTACATCGTAACACAAAGCCGGCGGAAGCTCCAGCTGACGGTGTATCCATTATTGCTCGAGTCCGAAAACAAGAGAAATTGTTCATCGTGCTCGTCAAACAGTACCGTGTTCCATGTGGGAAGTTGTGTCTGGAATTTCCAGCTGGATTGATCGATGCTGGTGAGACTGCGCAACAAGCTGCGATTCGTGAGCTAAAGGAAGAAACGGGATATGTTAGTAAGAAGGTGGTGATGGAGTGAGTTTGAAATTTCAAAAAATTTAAGAATCGCAAATTCTCATTTTCAGATCAAAGCTCTGTTTCTTGGATCCCGGGTTGACTGATGATTCTCAATGCCTTGTGGTCATTGATATTGATGGAGATGCTCCGGAAAACTTGAACCCGATTCAACTATTGGATTCTACAGAATCAATCGAAGTTCTGCTCATCGAGCAGTCCAAACTCATGAGCTACATTTCCGAGCTGGACTCCTCTTCCATTGTTGTCGAATCTACGTTGCTAGCTTATGCTATGGGAATTCAGTTCGCTACTATTTAATGATTTCTTGACTTATTAATTGAATTTTACTAGGTTTTTTGTGCTTTAAAATCTTCATTTCACTGCTGGTAACAATTTCACTTGAAAGACACTTCGCTGGTGTTTTATGTATTCTTCATATTTATTTGAATAAATCTTTTATAAATATCGGAATCGCATTGAGAAAAACACATTGAGAAAACTCGAATTCGAAAAGGCGCGCTTTTGCATGCGGCCGCGGCCTAGAACACCAAACACCGTGTAATCCTCTCGGACAAGCTTAGCTTGTTTCCTTCGATTTTTTTTTTCTGAATCTGCTTTCTGTCACATGTTTTGATCGATTATTGTTCAATAAAAAAGCTATACAGAATGAAGTAAAGATCTAATTTTTTGCTCTAAACGATTAATCTTTTAGATTTTTCTCTCTTCCTCGTTAAAATACTTTTCAATTGAATTCAATGTTTTTCTTTATTCAGGCAAAGTAAAATCGCTTGACGTCTTCTGTAAAATTCGAGTTTTCATGTCGGATCCGTTTGCGTCACAAGCGAACGCCCGGCAGCCAGATTCTACCTACTTGGCAGCCCTTGGTACGCTTTTTTCGAATGTTCAACTCAATTTTTATTCTAGTTCAGAAAAGCGTCTGAAAGCGGTGAAAGACAAGGAAAAAATCGATTCGAAGACGATTTTGAAAGATATAAAATCGTTGAAAAACGACCAATTGTTCAATTTCCTGACGGAACCGGAAAAGCCAACAACAAGTTGGGAGACGTTCGACGACGATTCGCTGCCTGAAGACAAACCAATCAAACCAAGTATCATCCGTCAGAAGGTTGCTCCACAGACGTGTGCGATAAACAAAAACGAGCTTGCTCACATTTTGAAATACGACTTGTCCCAAAAACTATTCGACTTCTACAGTCAACTCGACGAGAGTCAAGCAGACCGAGAAGAATCGCAGGAAATACTCCAAGAGCTGAAAGAACTCGCAGATGTCCTTGAACACCAGAAACTTGAAGACTCCGAGCCCAACGAAGAAACGAAAGCGGACGAAAAAACGAAGGATGAATGAGAGGAAACTGGCGAAAAATCGGTCGAGATGTGCATTTCGTCTGTTCAAACGCGACCATGCCTTCTACCTCTTCTCGAATGCCAAAAAAGCCAAAACCACGAATTGGTTCCTTCAGAAACGACGAGGAACCAGTAGTTCCTTTGAAAAAAGTCTCCGACTTCACACTCTACCCAATGCTTGGTGGGAATCTGCGGAATATCTGCGATCCGATCAGATTACTGTTGTGGTGTCTTTCGACGGAAACATTGCATTGACAACAGATAAACAGTGTAGAAAGAGTAAATGGAAGATGGTGAATCTTGTGAAACTTCTACCAATGGAACCTGAGAATCGAGGAAGCCTTTATGAACTTGGATGCTGTGATTTGAGTCTGGAATGCTCTGGAGATTGTTTGGCGATTTTGGCGGTGTTCTGGACGGAACTAAACACTAATAATGTTCCTGCAAAGTGTTTCGGATCGATTTACCGAATTACCAAGAAGCAAAATGTGGTATTTTGTAAAATCATTCCATCCCCATCAATGGTTGCTTGTTGTCGATTGACAGACAGGAAGAGCTTCACAGCCGATCACCATTGTCTCTTGGTTTTCTCAAAGGACGCTCAAGTGTCAGCCTATCGTGTCGAGCCGACATTCATCGAAAAAATCGACGATGTCTTTGAATGGTTTCCATCACTGGCGCTGACCAATTTACCTGGCGGCACGCTGAGAACATCTTGTAAAATTTGTCAAACTTATCGATATTCTGCAGTAGGACTTGACACCGGAGTGATCATAGCTTCCGTATGCGAGATAGAAGGAAACGTGATTTTGGATAGGTGTGTCTTCCTCAATTGACTTTTCAAAGATTACATTTTTTTCAGTATCCGCCTCCGCTTCTTCAGCCCTATCAGCGTTGTGGAATTCCTTCCAGAAGTTTCCAACAACGTACAACGTCTTCTAGTTTCCTCGTTCGTTGGCCCCGGACAAATTTATCGTCTGAAGTTCGCCAACGACAAATTGTCATGGGAAGAGGAATGCAAGTTCGAACGCGCACAATACTACGACTCGATCACCTGTGCATGTATTTATCGTTTTTATCACGGTGCCGTGCCGAGAGTGTTGTTTGGAACGTATTCGGGTCGAGTTCTACAGTATGAGCTTCCTCCGCCGACGACGTTTGTTCGAAAATCGATGAAAAGTGTGCCAAAGTGTGGAAAACCGATCAACTTGTTAATAAATAACCCGATATATAACATCAAGGTGAGGAAAATTATTATTTTGGTTTGGAAAAATCGGAGCTGTGGAAGAAAAAAGCTTGTGGACGTGGGCGAAGGTCCCACAACGACAACTACCGTAACCTAAAAAAATTACCCAAAAAGTCGGAAGATTAAGGTTTTATAGTGAAAAAACTGACTGTAAACGCGCGATAATCGAGATAATAAATCCGGAAAATACCAATATTTTTAGATTACTGTAGTTGTCGTTGTAGGACCTTTAGCCACGTCCACCGACGTTGTTCCTCCACAACTCCGATTTTTGCACCAGCATAATTTCAAAATTTCTCCACAAAATATATATATTTCCAGCAAACGAACTTCAACGAGTTCTCTGTCGTGACTCCCTTCGGTTTATACGTGATTCGCGAGAACTTTGCAACTTCTAAACGCCTCGGAAAGTTCGGCCAACTCTGGGTGAATCGCTATCAGAACAATATGTTACTTAAAAACCCATCTCTGGCATCCGACTATTCTCGAGCCGAATTGCGTCGATTATCAATAGATTCGATAAATGAGCTGGCGATGAGACCACGTGTTGGATCAACTGTCTCTCAGCTAACTTATCGATTCTCGGACGATGATGGGCTTCTGGATAGAACGGAGAAAAGGAGACAGACTTTGGGAGCCAAGGATTATCAGGTTAGCTAATCGGCAGATGTTTTTACACAGTTTGTTTTTTAGCGTGGTGCGACGACGTCTGCATCCGGATCGTCAAATGGGTCTACCACACGTCTTCGCCAGCTGGACGTCACCATCACCGACCAGTACTATCAAGATGGTCCATCCGACTCCACACTTCTACACTCCCCGAATCGTCCAGCTCCTTCTCCACGTGTCAACGCCATTCATGAATCCTCGCATCCTCAGAGTCCTCTTGCTCATGGAGATAGTACACGTCCTCAACCAGTCTTCTTCCGAGCTATCAACAAGAATCTTACCTCGCCGTCGCGGCCCCCGCAGAAGTAGCTGCACGGGTCTTTTACTCACTTCTCGTCGTTAGAATCCTCTGAGATCATCAGAGATCAAGGAATTCGTTATTATATTTATGTAACCTATATATTTATTTTTGTGTGCATTTTCATTTTTTTTTCCCATTCATTCCCTTCAGTTTTACACATTTATTCCATTTATTACACAGAAAACATTCGAATTCGTAATACAACTTTATATTAATCTATCCATATTGGAAATAAATGATTCTGTATTTATAAGCTTCGGATATGATAATATGCATTGATGTTTCTTTCATCCTTATCTATTTATTTATATGTTTTTCCCCATTTCTTCTTTAAATGCTGTCCAAAATGCTCGGAACCAAATTGAGATTGCTGCCGCTCCGGCGTCTGGCTTCGTTTGAGATTCAGACGACGTGTAGCTGGCACGTCCCACTGATGCTTTTTGATGAGCGGTTTCCTTGGCGGCATTTTCGGATGCCTCAAATTAAAAATATATTAAAATTGCCTATTTTCTCTGTATCTTACCTGAATTGCCCTTTCGAAAACATCTAGTCCACCATTATCCGCTAATCCCTTTCCTAAGTCTTCGACCATAGCATCCAATGCATCAACCATAGTTCGATCTCCAACGCGGGCTCCACCGTACTTTTGTACCGCATGGTTCGCCTTCTTTAGAGCTTCTAGAATAGTATTGGATTCAATTTTCTCATGAAGCTCTGGCGCCGCCGCACTGAACATCAATGCGTAAAGTGCACCACTGGTTCCGCCGACAGTTTGCTCGAAGATTACAGAGAGCTGCTTCAGAAGGGTCTCTGGATGTTCGTAATCGAGTTTATCTGCCTTCTGAATTGCTCTAGCGGCACTGGCAAACGTGCTCCCGCAATCTCCGTCTCCAGATTGAGCGTCTAGGGTGTTTAGTTGATCTTCTGAATCCATCATTGACTTCACGACACCATTTAGACATTCTCGGGCTAGATCAGGGTGGATCGATGTTCCCGTTGATTCCACCTCGATTGGTGCATTTTTATCGGCATGAGGTTCTGAAAATATTCCATCAAATCCTAAAAAGTTCTTTATTTAACTAACGCTGTGCCTTGTTTCGATGAGAAAGTGACGGAATCCATCCAGGAGCGTTAGCTGGAGCATCCAGATATTTAATCATCGATTTGTCGGCTCTCAACACAGTGACACTGATACCATGGCCATCCAAAGAAGTCATATAGGTTCCACTATAGAATCTTGCCACTTTCATTTTCTCCATCTCTAAAACTTTTTTCGTTCAATTAGTCGATTTTACCAATGTTCTTACCGAACCATCGCAGAACTTCCCCATTCACAATTCCCATTTCCAATTGTGATACACTTCCTAAATTGTTAACAAGCACCACGAACTCATCCGACTCTTTCATTTCCATCTTAGCCTTTAAAGTTCCCATCAGTCCAGATATGATTTTGTGAGCAGATTCGTATGCACGAAATTTTCCTGGTTCTCCATGAATCCCTAATCCGATTTCAATCTGATCTTTCGACATATCAGTCTCCCGATCTTTCCCTGGTAGACTTCCGGGGTATAGGGAGACACCTAGGGTTCCCATAGAATTCACCACTTTCTGTGACATATCATAAATTTCATCTAAAGACCTTCCTTCCTCTGACATTGCTCCTGCGATTTTGATAGTTAACACTGCACCGGCTAGCCCTCTGCGGCCAACTCGGTTATTCGGATTATCGATTGCCACATCATCAGAAATGGTGACAACTCTCGAATTTCCACCAGAAGCATTGAAACGTTCTGCTGCGAGTCCGAAGTTGAGACGATCTCCAGTGTAGTTGATTACGAAGAGGATTGCACCTGCTGAAATCGGAATGTTGGAATGTGTTGGCATCTAGATCAGATCCCCATACCTTTCCCTTTCGTCACCTCTAGTGCTGTTTGAACATTTCTCGATGGTGGAGATGCGAAAATGTTGCCAGCCACAGCAGCCGTCAAAAGACCTTTTCCAACATATCCAGCGGCATATGGCTCGTGTCCTG
This sequence comes from Caenorhabditis nigoni, assembly GCA_027920645.1. NCBI lineage: Eukaryota > Metazoa > Nematoda > Chromadorea > Rhabditida > Rhabditidae > Caenorhabditis > Caenorhabditis nigoni. Next base: position 8,870,466 of record CP115868.1, on the reverse strand, counting down.
AGCCACCTCCAGCTATTAGTGATACATTCTCTGTGTTGACTTGGCTCCGATGAATGACTCGTTTGGAGGTCTAGAATTTTCGGAACATTTTGAAAAATTTTTGCCAGAAAATACCTTGCAAAATTGAACATCCTTATTAGAGCCGACTAAACCAAACAGTGCATCGTCGACAGTTTCTTCCAGTTTGTTTACGAACTTCTTTGACATTTTAAGATTCTGAAATTATTGAAATTAGATGATTAGCTACAGTACCGGTCAATAAAATATGGAATAACGGATTTTCAGCCACTTTTGCCATTTTCAGAAGTTTATAGCCCGACTTTCAAGTTGTCAATCACTTTAGATGAAAGCTATGCATTCGCAGAAACTTCAGATAATTCCTACTTTTTCAGCTATTTTCCGAGTTTTGAAAGATACCTGTTTTTTTTAGGTTTCCGTACAAAAAACGGATCAAAAAGAGGTGTCTTTCAGAAACCGGAAAATAACTGGAAAACTAGGAATTTTCAAAGAATTCTGTGAATGCAAAGTTTTCAATCTAGGTCTGTTTTACATTCTCCAAATTCGGCAAAGCGATAGGAAATTTGACAACCGAGCTCTAAACTCCTGAAAATGGTCAAAATGGCCGAAAACCAACTGAAAATACGTTTTTGCATTTCTCATTCACCGGTGCTGTAAATTGTGAATAGAAAAAAAAGAAAAACAGGAAAGAGAGTGTTTTGTTTATATACAACAACATAACTGTTCAATGATCGATTTTTGGTCAATTTGTTGACCATAAAAGTGTCGGAGGGGATGCAATAAGGTTCAAAGTACAAATTTTCCTTGCGAAAATAGGCATTCTCGGGATATGATTTCAGGCCCTGATACTGAAAATTTGACCACAAAATATTAGTAGGTGTAAAAAAAATAAGAATCCCCTCTTGGACTTTTTCACAATTTTTCCAAAAATATCGATAGGTGAATATCACATAAGGGTCCCCCCTTCGGCGTTTTTCAGTTTTTCAAAAAGTGACAAACAATATCAGTAGGTGTTTACCACTCGTTTCGGGGACTTATATGAATTTCCTTTTCAATGGAGACATTGCTCACCTCTATTTTCAGCTGGCGAAGCGCACGCCGAAACCAAAGAAAGGGTTGTCTCGAATGCGAACTCAGCGATTCGACCCGTATGCGAACATACGTGGAACGCGGGCAAACCGTGGACCCCAAAGATTACCACAAGGTCGAGCTGCCGCGCGGAGAGAGGCGCAGGAGAATAACGAATACAACTGGGAACGTTTTCAGAGGGAAGAGACTGCTGGAAGCGTTAGTTTGGAGACAATCTGGCATAACGAAATTCAATATTTGTAGACAAGCCTCTGTCCAACCCAGATCCCCCCGCCCAAGCTTATCCAAACTGTAAGATTTGAGAATCCACCAACGCCAGCTCCAGAGAAGAACTCTAGAAGCCAAGGAACATACAACATATGTACTTCGTGGTGTAAGATTAGATAAGGGTTGAGACACACAAATTGTTCTTTATTGTTTAGTGGCCAAAAACAAAAGTATCATTCGTCAGAAGGAGGTCCAGGCGATCACAGTGGCAGATGAGAGGTGCAAAAAATTCCGGATTTTGAAGTTTTTTGAAAACGATTAGAAATAGTTTCAGAAGCGAGGAAAATGTGTTGGATCAGACTTTCAGTCTAAATTTAAGTGCCGTTCTAGCAGAAGAGACAGTTGAAGTCGTGGTTGATGACGACGAAGATATCATAGTTCTACAAGAAAGAATCGGAAGTCCTGTAGTTTTAGAAGACAGTGATTCTGAGCCGACGACGTCTCAAAAAGTGGTGGAGAAGCCGAAAGAAGATGGTGGAAAGAAGGATTTCAGGCGAATTGAGAAGTCTGAATTGGAAGAAGGAGGTAGGATGAATTCTGAAATATCGAAAATTTTGAATATCGGAAAGTTTCGAGAATTTGAAAATTAGGAAATTCCAAAATTCAGAATTTTTTATTATCGGAATATTCTGAAATTTTGAAGTTTCTAAAATCGAAAAATTCTGAAATTCCGAATATTTAAAATTCAGAATATTCTGAAATTCCAAAATTTTTGAAAATTGGAAAATTCCGAATTTTTTGAAATTTCTAGACTTAGAAATTTCTGAAAAAACGGAGAATCGAAATATTCTGAAATTCCGAAAATTTGAAAATTAAAATATTCCTAAATTTTGAAATTTTTGAGAATCGAAATATTCTAAAATTTTCAAATTTTCAAAATCCGGGAATTCCAAAAAATTTGAAAAATTAAAAAATTCCAAAAATTTCCAAAATCTCAAAATTCTTAAAAACGGAAAATTTCGAAAATGTTGAAAATCGAAATGTTTCGTAGTTCTAAAAATCGGAATATTCTGAAAATTTTGAGAATTGGAAAACGCGGGATTACCGAAACTTATTGAAAATTGGAATGATCTGAAATTTCGAAAATTTTGAGAATCTGAAAATTTTTAAAATCGGACAATCCTGAATTTTCGAATATTCTGAAAATGGGAATATTTTGAAATTCTGAAAATTTTTGAAGATTGGATAATTCCAAAATTTTGAGAATTTTGAAAATTGGATCATTCGGATATTCTGAAATCGGAACATTCTGAGATTTCGAATTTTTGAAAGTTGGAAGATTCTGAAATTCTCAAAATCGGAATACCGCAAAACCTGAATTAGAAGGTCCCCTCTAATTGAAGGGCCCCTGTAATAGAAGGACCTTCCGAAGGACCCGCCCTTCTAATACAGATTTTACCGTATTCCGAGCTTTTGAAAATTTTTTAAATCGGAGTATTCTGAAATTCCAAAAAGACCATTTTGAACATCCCTGCTTCTCATAAAAACCCGAATACCATCAAAATGACGTCATTACAACTGGATAATCTAGAACGTTCTCCTTCTTTCTTCCACCCTTCCTGTTCCCGCTACGACCCATATGTCCCACGTGACATAGTTCTCTTTTTTTGATCTTCTTGACTTTTCTCCCACCATCTTTATAATAACTTCTTCAAGACCTACTATTTGCTCCACATTCTTTTTTTCTCTTTTCTTGTTTACGTACTCTTTCTCTTTGTGTGTGCCTATCTCATCAATCTCGTTCAATTTACACAAGTGGTGATAAGTAGGAGGACGGTGTTGTTCTTTATCACCAATTTTTTTTAGAAAAGAAGTTTCAGCTACACTACGTTCTGATGAAAGTTTCAGCCCATTCTTGTATGGATATGCACTTGATAATTCCAAGTTGAAATTTTCAATTTGTTAATAAACAAAAACCAAAAATTCATATGTGTCCTCTGCCCTTCACAAGTATTTATTTTGTTAGCGACCACACCCTATGGAATCCAAAGAAGTTTCTCACACGTTGCCCCTCTTCTCTCTTTTCTCCCTCTCTCTCTTGCTGCTTACACACGGCAAAGTTGTTGAAAATATCAATAGAGCGCGTTTTCTTGGTCCTGCCACTGGTTGCGCTGGTCTTCCTGGCTTTATTTAAGAATCTTAAACAATTAATTTTTCCAGAATTGTCGGACTCGGACGACAGTATCGTATTGATCGGAGAATTTCCGAAAAGCATCATCAAACCCGACGAAACGATGACACAGTTGGAGACTAAAATGGTGAGATGTTTTAAATTTTCTTATTACCTTAAAACCTATATTAGAAGGGCTCTGTTGTTCCACGGTATCTCCGGTGGGCCCTTCTATTTCTCCAGTTTTTTTTCCAAAATTTCGTATCGAAAAAAAATGAAATTGAGCAATTTTTCGAACAAAACACAAGTTTTCAACAAGATCTATGAGTTTGTGATTTTTTCAGAATATCTTGCACTGAAAACGTACGAGAACATTCAATTTCAAGCACCAAATTTTGAAGGGGGTCGTTCCTCATAGAGGGCCCTTCTATTGCGGGGCCCTTTTATTACAGGGGCTCTTCTAATACAGGTTCTACGGTATTCTGGTACAAAAACCTTAGCTGTGCAAGAGAAACACCGGTGGCAGTAGTCGATGGTCCCACAACGACAGCTACCGTAACCTAAAAATTCTTTGTTATATCTGGATTTCTTAACTCGATTTTCGTGCGTTTTTTCGTTATCAAAAGTTGTAATTTTCGACTAATTAGGGTAAAAAACAGAAAGATCGCCGAAAGTCAGTGAAAAACGATAAAATTAGCACGGAAAAAAAGTATTTTTAGGTTACGGTAGTTTTCGTTGCGGGACCTTTTCTTTTCCACAGCTCCATTTTTTCGAACCAAAATGCTTTATAGACTATATCAAATTCAATTCCAGGCTGAAACATTCTGGTCGAAAGCTCCGTCTTCTTCTTCTTCCACGAATCCTACCATCAACTCGGCCACCTTCGCCCCTGCAGCTCATACTCGTCTAATGATTCCTTCGAATATTTCTGACGGATTTTCCAAGGATTGCATATTCTCCAATCGACAAATCCGTCAGTGGAATAGAATAAAATTGAAACATTCAATCTTGTCGAACTCTCCGACTCCGACCTCCGAATTCACCGTCTGCTCATACAATGTCCTTTGTCAGAAGACGATCGCGAGAACTGCGTACCTTTATCGACACTTGGATCAGTGTCAAGAGTTTTTGGAGTGGACAAATCGTTGGAAGGGTCTTCAGGAGGAGATTCCAACGTTCAATGCAGATATTCTAGGATTGCAGGAGGTTCAAGCCGATCATTACTTGTTACATTTTGCGCCTTTTATGAAGCAACGTAAGATTTCTTTTTTGACCGATTTATGATTATCTTAAAACCTTCCAGATGGCTACGAAGGAATCTATAAACAAAAGTTCGGTACTGAAGTAAAAGACGACGGATGTGCTCTTTTCTACCGTCCTGGAAAATTCGAATTCGTTAAATATCAAGAAGTGAACTATTTTGTATCGAAAAGCGCAATATCGAATCGAGAAAACATTGCTCAAATTCTGGCTCTTCGTTGTCGTGTCACAAGAGAAGTTATTCTGGTTGCTAACACCCATTTGCTATTCAATGAGGAGCGTGGAGATGTGAAGTTGGCGCAGTTGGCGATTCTGTTTGCATCGATTCAACAAATGAGGGATAATTTGGGAAAACAGGCAGATTTCAATGGCTCCATTCCGCCGGTTATAATTATGGGCGATTTTAATATGGAGGCGAATTCTTTGGTCTATGACTTTGTTGTCAAAGGATGGTTAGTTTTTTTCCCGTTTACCGTACCTCTTCTTATAGAAAGAGACCCACAGATAAAAGATCGGTGGGGATGCCTTGCAGAAAAATGATGCTTTACATTGTTTTCAGTATTCTTGTGGAAGGACAATTTGTGAGAAGCATGAGCGGTCAATCCGTGAGGACTGGCGGCAAAAAGTGTGACTTTCGCGAGCTTCTCTTCCAGACAACGGTCGGCATGGATTCGTCATTCCAGTCAGAAAGTGAGTAAAATCCAAATTGAATCAGAAGACATTTCTGCTTGTCCTGTGTTAGAAAAATCAGCATTTTTCACCGTAGAATATCTCCAACCAGCTTCAGAACCGTTACTCGACGGATGCATGCGACACCCGTTCAATTTGGAGTCTGTCTATCACCACGACCTCACCACCATTACTCCATTCCGTACTCGATGCATTTCCACGTATCACAAAGATGCCGCGGCTCCGGATTTCATTTTCTATACAAAGGATCGCACTAAAGAAGTAAGCTATATAAGTCAACTTCTCAAAAAAAAAAGTAAAATTTCAGAATATCCAAAAACTGCAAGTACTCGAAAGATTCGGTCTACCGACAGCCGACACACTAATTGGAGCGACACCATGGCCGAATCGCCACGTGCCCAGTGATCATCTTCCAATATTAGCCAAATTCAAGTTAACCAAAGACGTTTCATAAGTAGATTTTGTCTAGTACACCGGATAGAGTTGTCGACTATTGCTAGCCATTTTTTTCCATTTCTTTCTCGCCGCATTTCGTTTCCCACGGGTCTTTTCTCCACCCCATATTTTTTCTTTCTCTGTTGTGCTATAAATTTATTTGTGTTACCTAAAAATTTTTCGTGTAGGCTTCTGCCTACTTCTTCCCCTATCATTCACCTCCATATTTTTTTGTCTCGCTTGTGTAGTAAATATGTGAAGATTTATTTCCCTTATTGATTGTATGAAACATTCATTCTGAATAAGAAACCTTTCACGTAATGGTTGTTGAAATTGAGATCGGATTGCAAAATATTAAAAAAAAAATTATGAAGAACATAAACTAAAAAAAAACAATACAATTCTGACTTTTAGGATACGTATCGAGATAGGGGTGTAAAAGGTGGCATGTGGGTCAAAGGGATTCAAACCAGAAAGACATGAAAAGGAAGACTACGGGAGGGATTATTTAAGTTGGAAAATATATCACGTGCCAGAAAATGTGCTCCATTGCGAATAAAAAAAACATTTTAAAGTACATTTTGGGGCACATTTACTGATATTATCCTTGTCAGGCGGCGATGAAGAGCGCGGCCGAAGTTTAATTTAAAGGCGCAAAGCCGGTCCTGAAGAGTAAACAGCTACGGTTCTTACAAATAACTTCATGCGCCTTTAATACAGTACTAGTACTTGGGAATTATTTTATTTGTGCCTATTTCCCTCAGATTTTCTGCTCGTTTTTGTTGATTTTCTTCCGATTCTCATGAATACTTAACTGAACTCTCTTATAAAGTAGAAAAACGGCATAAAATAGGTCAAAATAAAATAATTCCGAATTACTGTATTAAAGGCGCACGATTTTATTTGTAAAAACGACGATGCGCCTTTGAAGAAGTTTTCGGCCACAAAATTCATCGACGCCGGACAGAAATCATAACAGAACGATGTTTGAATAAAAAAAAACACTTCAATTACCCTATTTTCGAGCTAAAGAGAAATTTGAAAAAAAAATCACCCGCAAAACAGTTGCAAATACACACAATAAGTTTTACATATCACAAGGCAAGGGGATCGATGTCTAGTTACAGTTAATGGGGAAGATGGATTTCATATCCTTGTTCTTGTTGGCGGTCTCGCTGATTCTCCTTCGTCAATTTGAATATGAGGAACCGGTGGTTGAGGAGACGATGTCGTGGGGTTAGGGGTGAATGGTGGCTCCCATTCACCAGCTTCGAGTTCTCGCAGAGGTGGCACTGTTCTGGAAAATGTTTACTCTTTTCAATTGAATATAATGAACCAAATCTACAGTATCGTTTGAACCCCCCAGGGTCCTGACCCCAGGGGTCCTGACCCAATTTGATCCTGACCCAGCGGGGTCCTGACCCCAGGGTCCTGACCCAGTGGAGCCCTGACCCCAGGCCATGACCCAGTGGAGCCCTGACACCAGGGTCCTGACCCAGTGGAGCCCTGACCCCAGGGTCCTGACCCAGTGGAGCCCTGACCCCAGGCCATGACCCAGTGGAGCCCTGACCCCAGGGTCCTGACCCAGTGGAGCCCTGACCCCAGGTCCTGACCCAATGGAGCCCTGACCCAGTGGAGCCCTGACCCCAGGGTCCTGACCCAGTGGAGCCCTGACCCCAGGCCATGACCCAGTGGAGCCCTGACAACAGGGTCCTGACCCAGTGGAGCCCTGACCCCAGGGTCCTGACCCAGTGGAGTCCTGACCCCAGGGTCATGACCCAGTGGAGCCCTGACCCCAGGGTCATGACCCAGTGGAGCCCTGACCCCAGGTCATGACCCAGTGGAGCCTTGACCCCAGGGTCCTGACCCAGTGGAGCCCTGACCCCAGGGTCCTGACCCCAGGGTCCTGACCCAGTGGGCCCTGACCCCAGGGTCCTGACCCCATGGTCCTGACCTAGTCGGGTCACCCCATCTGGCCTGACCCCAAGGGCCTTCACCCCAGGGGTCTCTTCCTCGGGTCACCTTTCGGAAGCCTCGAGAAAGAGAGAACTGATTCTTCCCTTCGCTCTCCTCTTCTTTTATAGTTCTCTTCCTGAGGTCACAGGCTTCTAAACCGATTCACGAATTTTTTTTTTAAATTTTATAATTAAAATTTTTCAGCACGGTTTTTTGTTCGTCTTCTATGCAAAGTTCTTTTTTCCGTCACGTTTCAATAACAACTTGAATTTTCACTTTTGAAATCTGTGAAGCTCCATAAAGATATCGCCTCTTTGACCCGAATTATCTCGTTTCCTGTTTGAAATATTGAAACTAATCAAATGTTTCTGATAACAAGGCAAATCTTTTTGCTTATAAGTTTTTGACATCTCTCACAGTAACCGAGAAAAATGAGCTTTATTTTTGAGAACGATCAGATTTTCAGGGCTCCAGTGTTGGCCGTTTCAATGGTAGAAAATTTGAAAAGCGAACAAAAGTACGTACCTTTGCCACTGTGACTGATGTTGTTCACTCCACGACACACTTCTGGCAACCGGAGGCGCATCGAGAGTTAACCGATTTCCAGACTCATTCAAAGCTGAAAAAGAACCAACTGGCATCGTTGACGGAGTATTTGCTCCTCCATTATTTCCGATGATTGCTCTTTCGAGCATTGCCAATCGATTATTGATTTGCTCCACAATGCTCAGTCGCTCCCCGATCATATCGAATTTGCTCTTCATTTCAGTCTTGATGTTCGACAGAGAACTCCATTCACGGTCTTTCTTGTCAAGACCCCAACTGGTTCTGGATAGAGCGTCTTCATCAACCGTTTGGCGTTTCTAGAAAGTTCCAATTGAATTAAAGGCTATAGGCACGGCGTAAATACTCTAACAGAAGGGCACCTAAACTTTGAGCCCATATATCTCCGTTCCTAGGAAATATATCAAAAAATGGTCAACTGTCAAAACATTTGTGGTATTATGGTGAAATTTTTGTCAATTGACTGCTTTTTGATATATTCTTCAGGAATCGAGATATATAGCCTATATAATATAGGCACAAAGTTGACGGTTTCGGTGGCCTTATATTAGAATGTTGAAAGTAAGTGGAAACGGAAGAATCTGTGAGGAGAACATATGGAGCTAGAAATCATGTATTTTAAAAAAAGAACAACTATTTTTTAAAGTCTCAGAAAAACGTATTCGTCTACACCTATGAAACTTACAAGATCATTATCGGAGCTCTGTATCTTTAATCTTTTTTTCAGAAATTATGAAAAACTTACCAGTAAAGGTGGTCTTTTTTGTTTACTCCTGGGAGATCTTATATATGATGATCCTCCAGTTTCATCAACCATTGAATGTAATGAGGATATCCGGGATATTTCTGTCGACTTTTTCAGTCCCTTCTCTATATCCGCAAACATGGGGCTAGGGAATATTCGTGGTCCATGCCGTTCTCTCATTCGGAATAGAAGCTTCCGTATTGGATGATCGCTGGGCAATGTGAGTTTCTCGTTCTTCCGTTTAGCGTCCAACTCTTTTTCTCGTTTTACATCGGCAACCTGAAAATTGAAACTTGCATACTGTACACTACGATAACATCACATACCTTTCTGAATTTCATTCTGTGTGTCAAGTTATAAGTCAATGTCATATTTCGAGCAAACGAGTTAGCGAAGGCCTTGTAGAAATCGAGTACATCCATTAACTTTTCCTTTTTGATCATATGGAGATCCGAGTAGGTCAAAGCCCGAACATTAGCTGCTGACTGCCCAGTTGACCCATTTGCTTTCCAAAACTCATCTCCAAACACATCCCCTTTCCCGAGTATTGCCACAACTTCATCGTCTTGTATAACTTCTAAAGATCCAGAAACCACAAACCAAAGTGCATCCACAGATTCGCCAGTATGATATAGCAAATCTCCAGGTGCTGCATGATTCAACTCTAGAAACATCGCAAGTGATCTCAAGCATCCATCCGAAGCCAAACGAAAACAACTGTGCTCGTTGAACACTTTTCGATTCAGATGTACGCATATATCGGCTTTCATATCTTTTGGACAGTAGCCAAGAACCTTCGCTGTATCGATTCCTTTAGTCATTGCCCAAGTAGATACTACGTAGTCCATTACTCGTTCTGCTAGTTCTTTAGGGATTTCTTGTAGTTTGATGAACTCTCGGACGTTGCTGATCATTTCGTGATACCTGAAAACTGATGTTTCATTCTGTTCGTCTATATGAATATCTCATTACCTCACAGTACTCGATGTCATTTGCTGAATAATTGTTGTCATGTGTCCGAAGATGGCAGCATACAGTAAAGCTGAGATGATCATCATACAGACTCCAAAGATTTTCTCATTGTCGGTGTTACTGGCGATGTTTCCAAAACCAACTGTTGACATACAACTCATCGTGTAGTAAAGAGCTGAAAATGAATTTTTATCTCCAAACACATAGAAAAACAAACAAAACTTACATGAAATATAAGCTGATGTTCTGGATGGTCCTCCTATCAAAGTTGATTTATTGGAAGCAGTCACATTATAAGGCTGTCTTAAGTCATTCGATAATTTCCATAACCACCCATCAGGCAGTGTTAGATTATCCATTTTCAGCCGAACTTCTGTATCTCCAATCCAAAACCACACACATGCTAACCAATGAGCAACTATCACATATGCACATAGTAGAAGTAGTAAAGTGGCTGCTCCGTACTCCAAATAGTTGTCTAGTTTTCGAGCAACCCTTCCTAATCGGAGAAGACGTACAACTTTGAGTGCAGAGAATAGGCTCCCTATCCTCTGAAAATATTTTTTTAAATTTTCTTTTTATAAAAAATCAGGACTGCTCACCTCGTCATCTCTTTTAAACATGTAGAAAATATCATATGGTAGACAGGAGAGTAAGTCAATCAAAAACCATGACTTGAAATAGTTTTGCCTAATTACCGACGGTTCTATTACTACCTGCAATGTTTTTTGTTCAGTTGAAATTTCGTTTGAAAAATAGCATTACCTCGCCGCCAGGTCCTACAAAAGTGGTATGAAAATTGAGAAGAATATCAGCAAAAAATATGACGTCAACTATAGAATCCATCAACGCCACAGAGTCGATTCCGCCACCAGGATTATCTCGAGTGCTAGAAATCCTGTAATTAAAAATTGAGAATTGATAAAGAAGAGGAGATAGCATTTAGATAAACCATGCTTGCAAAAAGTACAATCATTGAAATAACATACAACTATCGCACATGCAACGAATAAAGACATACCTGATCAAGTAGAACGGGCGGAGGCTAAAAAAAAGTTATATTAGTAACGCATTTCACATACTTTCAATTTTTGTAGGTTAATGTATCTTTTATTTTTACAAAGTTAGAGACTAGCTTGTGTGATTATACAGTACCGATCAATAAGAAATCCATAAACGTATTTTTTAGTTGATTTTTGGCCATTTTGGTCATTTTCAAAAGCCTGGAGCTCGGCTGTCAAGTTTCCAATCACTTTGAAAATTTTGGAGGGTATAAAACAGACCTAGATTGAAAACTTTGCATTTACATAATTTTCCGAAAATTCCTAATCAAAAACGTTTTGTCCATTTTTCACCTATTTTCGGCGTTTTTGTGATGGAAAAATTGAATTCCTACTTTAAAATTTGAATGTTTAAAAAATCCGAAAATTTAGATATCGGAATATTTTGGAATTCCGAAATTCCGAATTATTAAAAATTGGAAACCCCGAGTCTCAGAAAATCCGAAATTTTCGAAACCGGAATTTTTGACCTGAAAATTCCGAAAAGGCCATTCCGAACATCTCGGTTTTCGTCGATTTCTAGAAGACGCCTGTTTTTTTTCGTTTTCAGTACAAAAAATGGAGGTTTCAGAAATCGACAATAAGCTGAAAAACTATGATTTTTCATAAAACTGTGTAAATGCAAAGTGTTTTATCAAGGTCTGTTTTACACCTTTCAAAACTTTCAAAGTGATCGGAAAGTTAACAGCCGAGATTCGGACTCTTGAAAATGGACGAGAAAATCAACCGATAATTATTTTGTTGACTGATACGGTATGTATTGTATTTAAACTAATATCTCATGCAAGTTGATACTACCCCATTTATTTAAAATCTTGCATTTTTTACTGATAGTCGCTGATAATATGTACTTTGGTTTTTCCGACTAATGATTGTTTAAATGTTCTAACAATAAATTAATTTCAAAAACTCACCTATTTTTAAAAGCAATATTGAATGGAACCATAAACGCTGTATAAAATGTCAACGCCAATATCGACCAATCCCATATTGTTTTGAATGACGAATAGTGCAAAATGATATGTGGAGACGTTTTCGGTGTCTCTTGTCGATATTGGGGTAGCATGTCTCCTCCCAGATTCATTACCTGTAAAAAATATAATTGGAAATTAGAAAACCGAGGAGAGTGAGGGGAGGGACCGGGCCATAAATAAGTATATTGGGACTAACTTAAAACCTTTTTATAACAAAATTAACTAAGAATTGAAAACGAAACTAAAAATCTATTCTGAAAACTGGAGAGTGAAAGTTATGTCTAATACTATCTTATAGTTTCTTATTGAAATTTAAAGATAGTACATTTCATTCTAAAAAATTGGCAAAAAGAGAGTTTCCTAGAATCTGGTTAATCGGGGAGACAGGGTGGGGACACATGTGCTTCTTTCTGTTATGATGGTGAATTGCATGCAAGGAGACGTGGGAAGCTGGGGGTACGGTAGTACGTCAGTCATTTAGAATCAGAAGTTTTCAGAAGATGAAAAACAAATCAGCGGAACTCAAATTTAAGAAATCAATTGAATCAAAAGATACCATGCAAGCTGAAATTATAGAACTCATGAATTAGTTTTTTGTTTAGTAACACAGTAGTTAATAATACTCTTGTTTTTGCATTGGTAGCGTAACTCACAAAGCGATGCTCGTTCCAACTGCCATTGCACTAAAAAACGTCTCGTCAAACAGGCGAAAGCAATAGAAAATTAGATATATGTAGATAGAACCCCAAGGAAAAATCATTATTGGATTCCATAAACTAAATGAAGCCTTCATAAAGAAGAAGTACCATAGTTACCGTAAAAACTGTAATAGGAGGGCTCTCTAACTTTTAACTTCGAGCCAATTTTTTCCCGGTTCCTGTCAAAGATATAAAAACGTTTTTAACTAACAAATTGCTTATCATAATTTCAGAATTGTTTTGCCAGTTGACACCTTTTTGATAATTTGCACGGGAATTGAGATTCCGTAAACGCTCAAATATAACGCCACCCGGATCGTTCACTTTGAGCTTATATATCTCACTTTTTTTGAAAGATATCAAAAAGTTGTCAACTAATGAAATGTTTATCATAATATCAGCAACATTTTATTAGTCAATCACTTTTTGATATCTCTCACAGAAAATGAGATACATAGGCTCAAATTCGATGATTCGGGTGGCGTTCTATTATGGGGTTATGCACTTAATAAATTTGCAATAAATTTGGCAAATAAATACAACAAAATACTATGCAGATACGCAAATAAATTAATTTATTTGCATCCAAAAAACGAATTTATTTGCACTATCAGCCGTGAAAAAATTTTCTCTTGAAGATTTTTCAAGAGATTTTTCTCGAGAAAAAAATTTGGAGAGAAAATTTCCACGGCTGATAGTGCAAATAAATTCGTTTTTTGGATGCAAATAAATTAATTTATTTGCGTATCTGCATAGTATTTTGTTGTATTTATTTGCCAAATTTATTGCAAATTTATTACGTGCATAACCCCATTAGAGCGTTTACGGTAATTCAGCTTAAAATTGTTAGTGTGGGGGCCCTTCTATTACAGGTTTCACAATAAACCAGATATCGACTTTAATATCCAATCCAACAAAAAAGTTCCTAATTGTTAAGTTTACTGTAATATCAGAGTTAGATGTTGAACAGAGAGATATAGTTATCTAAAACTAACCAGAGTTAGAAGCTAAAATATAAAATAGCTAGAGGACAACATACGCATCATTTCTCCATCATTTTCGTCACTTTTTTCTTCCGGAAGCTGGATCTTCGCATTTATAGGATAGCGTCCAGAAGACGTGCACCTCATAGAGAAGAGAATGAGGAAAAAAAAGATAAAACTAAAAATATTACACAACAAGGGGGTAAAAAGCTAACTAACAAAGGATGCAAAAGCAAGGCGGGTGCTTTGGAAGCAAAAAAAACGATGCCACATCATTCAGGGAAACTTGAAGCAACTTAAAACCGTTCTATAGAACGTATCTAGCATATAGTAGCGAGCAGGCAAAAAACATGTCACTAGAAATCAGTGTTGAGAGATTGGAAACCATTTTTGAATTTTTTTCAGATTTTTAAAAACTTATCTCCCAACTCTGCTAGAAAAGACAAAAAAACTCACTTATCGAGAGATAGGGCGAAATGAAAATTAATAGATTTCTAGATATATAGGGCGGAAAACAAAGAAAACTACAGGCTATACCACTACCAGCAAACGGAGGGAACAGGGACGCGCCACATTCCGGAGACACTTTGGTTCAGGTTTCCAAAAAATGTTTAAGACTGTTTTTACAGTTTTCTCAAAGTCCGATAGCCTTGGAATTTCATAAATTCGAAAGGATATCGGAAAATGAGTTCATGCCTCCTGACCAAATATCAGTGTGTCGTCCAGAATGGGACACCAACAGAAAGAAGCGTCAAGACTCTCAACCTTGATAACCTGATTGAAGTTACTGGATGTGTTTCCCGGCGACTTGTGTAGATCCTTGGTTTCGATTTGATTGAATTGCTGCTTTGATTTGGCGATTCTCGCGATTTGTAGTATCCGGGAGAGTCCTGAAAGATTGTTAATAGGCAGTACCGATCAATAAGATGTGCAAAAACATATTTGACCATTTTCAGAGCTCGACTTTCAACTTTCCAATCACTTCAAAAATGTTGGAGGGCGTAGAACAGACCTAGATTGAAAACTGCATTCACAGAATTTTTTGAAAATTCCTAGTTTTTCAGCTTTTTGCCAATTTCTTAGAGACACACCTCTTGGCCGTTTTATTTACTGAAAACGTGTAAAAACAGGTGCCTTTCAGACATCACAGAATGTTAGGAAAATTCCGTGTTTTTCAGCTACCGTAAAACCTATACTAGAATGGCACTTTTAATAGAAGGGTCCCTCTAATAAAAGGGCCCTCCGAGAGAAGCAATGAAAAATATATATGAATTCGTCATAGAGCTGAAAAACTAGGGAATTTTCGAAAATTCTGTGAATGAAAACTTTTCAATCTAGGTATGTTTTACACCCTCCGAAGTTTTTAAAGTGATCCCAAATTTGACAGCCGAGCTCAAGACTCATGAAAATGGTGAAAATAGCCGAAAATCAACTAAAAATTACGGTACTCGAATCATAAAATCACCTTTGTTGTTTTCGTCATCCAGCGGCTGTTTCAAAGGTGTTATATCTTTAAACTGACACAAATACAACACCACCGCATCTTTATGGTTCTTAATCGGCGCTAAATGAACTAACAGCCAGATGGGTGTCTCTGAAAATGTCCATAATTTCTGGGTGCTTGTTTCAGTGATATGTCTTTACTATTCTTTTTACATAATCCAATTTCTGCTTGCTCTGTTCTTGCGTTCTCCAGCGCTTCTTGCATTTTTTGTAGACTTCCCACCTCGCCATGCTCACCATGCATGAACGCAAGTCTGAAAAAATTTCAAGTAAATTAATTGAATATTTTCAGATTCAACTTACGAGCAAGGTTTCTGCATGATCTCTGCTCGTGTATAACCAACAAGTTTCGAAAACCCGTCATTACAATACACGATGGGATAATCTACAACTTGTGCATTCGCCAATATAAAGGATGTATCTGAAATAAGATTTCTAGTGATTTGATAGTTCTGGAACTCAGCTCACCTGCATTATTACACCTCCGAATAACGTTCTCCAGAAAAGTATTCTGTGGGGCTACAAGACCACGCTTTCCAACCGGCATCTTTCAAAAAATTTAGGTGGATGTTGTGAGAAAAAAATCTTGGCAGCTACAGTAAGGGAAAATAGAGGGAAGATCCTACACAGTAGTTATCTTGCCCTTCAACCAGCTATGACATTTCATAAGGGAGACAGAGAAGATAATCTGGAAAAATTGATTTGAGGAGATTAATTGCACAATTAAGATTTGCGGACCTCTAATAGAAGGACCCCCTAACTTTGAGCCAGTTTATCTCGACTCCTGCCAAAGATATAAGAAATTTGTCAACTGATAAATTGTTGATCATAGTATCAAAAACATTTCATCAGTTGACCAAGAAAAACCAAGAAAAATGATCTGAAACTTGACAGTGTGGGGGAGGGGGGACCTTCTATTACAGGTTTTACGGTAATAAAAAAACAAGAGAACTTTTGAAGACGACATCATATTCTGCAAGTATTCAGAATTAATTGAGAGATAAGGAAATGTAAGAGGCCCCAATATCATCGCGTGATAAGAAGAAGGGAGAGAGATAAAACAGAAATTCGGGGGCTCGTTTGAAATTCGCCTCCTCTTCCTCTTCCCAGACTTTAAAAGCGGAGAAGAATGTCCGTGTCTGACTAATCGCTTCTGCTTCTTCCGACGACATCTTCTATCTTAATATTCAGAGTCATCTTCTCCTTCGCCGTCTCCGTTGTCAGGTCGGTCTCCAAGCACGCAACACCCCCTCTTCGGGTCCCCCGACTTTTTTCAAGACTATGTTTCGGAACATGATCTAATATTCCAAAGGATGCTAGGCAACCGGTTGAAAATGTTGGCTTTTGGAAATGTGAGATCTCGCGGAATAGGGAAGATGAGGGAAAGGGGAACTTTTGGAAAAAATATTCTGAGAAAGGGAGTTCAGAAGGTTATCTTGCTTGAAATATTTTGAACTTTTGTGATGGAATCTGTTAACATCGAATATCAAATTCATAGTTAATCTGAAATTTCACAAACGGAATTCCACTTTCCAGCGAAATCACATGTATACAACTAGATCTGGAAGACAAATGCTTTGAATCAATGAATAATTCAAAAGAGCTCATCGGAAGGGATGTGTCCTAGACAACAACAAAAATGGCGACCTTTACTATATCTAACACATCCCTGAAATTTCCATTTTGCGCCCAAAAAGGCTGGCGCTTGCCGAAATGTTGAAAAATTCACGTGAAGGGATAGGAACACAAACTTAACCGTCAATGAAAAAGAGAGGGATAGGAAGTTTTTTTTTGGCGAGAAAGAAAATAAGAAATTTAGGGAGAAGGAATCAATAAGCTTGTCACCACCAACATCATCACTTAATCTGTGTCCAGGAGGCGTCCCTCTTTTCTTGACGACGTCAGCAAAACAAGCCGAAAAGAGAAGAAGAAAACGAAGAAGTAGTGATTTGAAAACCTGCAGGAAACGACAAGTAGGGATTAAAAATTCGATGATAATATCAACAAACAACCACTACTTTTTTTAGTCAGCGAGAGTTGTAAAAAGAGCATAAGGAGATTAAGGTTTAAAAAGATTTGAACTCTGTTTTAGGAAAAGTTCAAATTCTGAAAAAATATATGTTAGGATTTTGAATGTGATGAGTTCTAGAGAATAATCATCGAGATAAAACACTCTGAAAGAAAACCACCCAAATCGTAAACTTTGAGCCAAGATATCTCGATGCTTGTTAAAGATATCAAAAAGTGGTCAACTGATAAAATGTTAAGCATGTTATCAAAAATATTTTATCTGTTTAACACTTTTTGATATCTTTCATAGGAACCGAAATATACGATCTCAAAATTCCGTTCATATAAACCGCAAAAGTTTTGAAACCTGTGTTTCAAACCGTAAAATAAAGGGAGCCCCAACATACAACTTCAAGCCTATTTTTCTCGCTTCCTTACGAAGATATAACAATGTGGATCGAAGTATCCCAAACATTTTATCAGTTGACACATTTTTGATAACTTCCATAGGAATTGAGATAATTGAGCTCAAACTTGGTAGTGTGGGGGTCCTTCTATAATAGGTGTTATGGTATATCTCTTTCAGCTCTACATCCGTTACGTCAGAGCAAGCAAACCTCTAAAATTATTCCTCTGTGAATTTATGGTCAACGAATTCTGAGAATAATGAAATCCCCAGAAACGTCTAATCCGATCCGGAATACCAAATCACCCGAGATAGAACCAATAAAACACACTTTCAGAAAAGTGCAATCGACACGGAAACTTCATGAATTAGAAATATATTTTTCTGGATATTAAACATGACATAGAAATAGAAAAAAAAGTGTGGAATGAAGAACCACCGAAAAAAAGTCCTGGGCTTGGACAGGCCCTAGCAGATAGGAAAACGAGTAGGAGGAGAGAGGGAGATGGAGTGAGAGGGACATCAAAAATTTATGGCGAATATGGACAAGTTGGGGAAGACGAGAAGAAGAAGAAGAAGGAGATGGAAAAGGAGCCTCTCATAGGAGGAGAAACACGACTTTTTGTTAAGGACCTCCTCTATCTGTGATCAAAATTCATCCGCACTCATCATATTCTAAAAGCATATACGCCAGAAGACTTAGTGCTTCTTGAATTGTAACCTTCCAAACAATAAGGTTCCTGCCAGCCAAGATTTCCCGTAAAACCTGTAATAGAAGGGCCCCCGCACCGTCAAGTTTGGCCTCTCCGTATAAGATATCATTATCATTACTAATAACATTCACCAGATTCTGTATGTGCGTATGTATGTAGCGCACCTTATCACCCATTCAAAGTTAACCGATCAAGCTGAAACCTGGACAGATAGATCAGAATTGTGTCTTAGTTGATGCCCGAACTTTTGGTTTTTCAAAATTTTGATTTTGAAGTCTTCTGGAGACGTTCCTTAATTTCACCTCAATAAAGGGTGGTGGAGGGCGACCGGAGGCCAGGAGGTTTAACCCCAAAGGGGCGTAAACCGACAGGTATCTAACGTCTGTCAACTGATAAATTGTTTGTGAAATTATGATAAACAGTTTATCAGTTGACAACTTTTTAATATCTTTATCAGGAACCGAGATGAAGCGGCTCAAAGTTAGGGGCCCTTCTATTACAGGTTCTAGGTACTTGACAATCGGAATCTAGAAACTCCAGGTAAAATTCTAGAGTTGAAAAATATATACACAGACATGCCCAGACTAGATTGATTCTGTTTTTCTTAGTTGCATATCCGCTTCCAAATACATTCCCAAATTCCTAGTTTTTTCCAATCTCTCATCGAAACTCGGAAAGAGAGAAAGAACGGAACACGGACAAAAACAAAATACGAGAAAAAGGTCCCCATAGATGAAATTGGTGGAAGGGACTCGACTAGAACGAAGAGAATTTTTTTCTTCGGAAGACGGGGGGAAACAAATGAAAACAAAGTGTTCTGTTCGCGACCCACAATGAGCGGGACCACTCGACCAGGGCTCCTCAATTCGTCTTCGTCTAAGTTTTGATTCAATTCGGATAAAGGAATCTCGGGGAGCGAACAAGAAGAAGAAGAAGATACACGATTTGGATTTTTGATGAAAACAATGTGGGGTCCTTTCGACTTTTTGCCAGTTGCGTCAGTTTATGCATTGGTGCAGAAACATCTGGACGACACTCTTAGGCGCGTCAATCGACGCTCCCTTGGATTATACACTTTGGTAGCGGGCGAGAGGAAAGGAAGCAATTGTTGTTAGAAGTTGGGGGCCAGACACAGAGCCCTGTGCATATGTTCGCATGTGACGACACACGATTTCCGCACTGCACGTTTTTGTTTTAGTTCGGAGTTGACTTTAGAAGATCAAGGTTTTTCTTTAGGAGTTCGATACTCGTATCAACAGAGCCATAGTTAGGTATGGAGTAGTTGCAATAGTAGGTAGATAGGTAGCAATTAGTCTCAAAATATAAAGAATGGATTTCGTGTTTCAAATACAACCAGCCTGTTCGCCGCGTCTCCAGCGCTTCAACATCTGGCTGGTGCGCCTTCGGCGCGTAATCAAGAAACTTTTTCAGAAGGCTTCAAAATCAAAATTTCGAAAAGCGGAAAGTTGGGGCGTCATCTCGCTATTATTTTGCATTATCTGTGAAAACTTGAAAAATTTTGGTCTACTGGTGCCTTCGCTAGGATCGGTTACACGGAACAAACGGACACACACAGAATTTGGTAATTGTTGACTTTTTTCTACAGTACCGGTCAATAAGAAATCAATCCATAAACGCATCTTTCAGTTGATTTCCTGCCATTTCGATCATTTTCAAGAGTCGGAAGCTCGGCTGACAAGTTTCCAATCTTTTCTACAGAAAACGGGTCAAAAGTGGTGTTTTCGAGAAATTGGCACGTAGCTTACGAACTAGGATTTTTCTGAAAATTCTGTGAATGCAAAACTTCTAATCTATGTCTGTTTCACACCCTCCAAATTTTTGAAAATGATCGGAAACTTGACAGCCGAGCTCCAGACTCCTGAAAGTGATCGAAATGGCTGAAAATCGACTGAAAAATAGGTTTTTGTATATCTTACTGTAGATATGGGCTTTCAGCAACATCCTAAAATCATTTATTGAAATACACAACAACAAATCCTTTGTGACGATTAAAAAGTTTTGAAAGCGTTGGAAAAAATGGAATGAGGATCAAAAGTATGCTCCTGAAAAGAGGAAGAGATAGAGAGATAGTCAAGAGCTACTCTTGAAGACACGAAATATGAAGAAAATGAGTTCTACTAGGAAAAAGGCAAAGGACGAAAAACTCTGAACCTTCAAAGCCAAGTTGGTCATTTTCCGGAAAAGACAAAGTTTTAATTTACTCGCACACCGGCAGAAAACCATCTAGTTTCTGGAAAATGGCATCAAGACTACAAGAAAAATGAGCAGGACGACGAAGAAAAAAGGAAGAAGCTAGTGGAACAGATGAACAAAACTGGAACCAGGGGTGCTTTCCTAATTGTATTTGGTTCGTGTGGTGGTGTGTCGAAACAGAAAAAAAGAAAAAAGAAACTGAAGAAGAAACAAAACATGGACCAATAGATGGGAAGAGAGAAAAAAGACGATTCAAATCTGGGAGATGAAGATGCTCAGATTCATGGGAGATAGTCAGGGAAACTCTAAGTACGGTTCATGTGAAAGGTAAAAAAATGCCATATAGTAGTTAAATCATTTCCAGGTTACCGTAAATCCCGTATCAGAAGGGCCCATTCAATAGAAGGATTCCTCTAATAGAAGGGCTCTCCAAAGGGGGCTTGGAAAAATAGAAGGCTACCTGTAATAGAAGGGCCCTCTGTTAGAAGGCTCCTCCGAAAAAGGAAAATATCCCCAGAATTCCACAATCTTCCTTATTAATAAAACGCTAGAGGCGTCTGTCCGTCCCGGTGTCCGTCTGTCAACTTTGGAAAAAATTGAAAAACACATATATATTTACGTGACCCTTTTAGAAAAAGTGAGAAACGAAGCGACGAACCATTTTAAAAATAGATTGAATCGCGCCGGAGGCGCGCCAGCTTGCTGGTTCAATATAAATTTGTTGAAACTTTTTTTTGATACATACAAAAACTTGCTCAATTTTGATGAAATTGAATGAAAGCTCGTCGAATTTTTCGATAAAAAATTTCGAGAAAAATGGTCGAAAATAGAGAAGGGCCCTCTAATTGAAGGGCCCCTGTAATTTTACACCGTTACGACAGAATGCATATCCTAACCCCTTTTTAAAAGCATTTATATTTTTTTGGATATATTTTCAATTATTCTAACATTTATCATATTTACCATTCCCAGAAAGTCTATAAGTCCGAAAAATTCCACTAGAAAAGGTCAGCGTCCGTTTTAGTCCACCTGGGGGTATCAAGTCAGTCATAAATCGCATAAAAAGAAGTAAAGCATGTCCCTATCCGTTTCTTTATGCTCTGTGTTTCATGCAAATTGGTCGGCAAGAAGTGGGTGCCCAATCCAATTGAGACATGACTCGACACCGGGCCAATTCGAAAAAGGGCAACAAGAAGTAATGAATACTCAGACAGAAGAAGAAAGCAGTGATATCTGAAGTGAGATTTTTCTGGAAGAATATATACCAGTCAATACAGTTTCACCTAATTTTTTGGAAATTCCGACGTCAAAATTGACCTACACTAAATCGAAGACAAGAGAAGTAGCAAAGGAAAAGAGGAAGAAAGAACAAAATACTATAATCTAGGGAAGAGGAAACATCTGTTAGAAAAAGAAGAAGCGTTGTCTCTTACTTCTGTGCTAATTAGTTTGATCTGGAAGAGAAAAATAGAAGGAGAGAAAGAGGGAGAGAGTGAGGTTGAGAAACAAGTGGGAGACCAGCAAGCTATGATTTTAAACTTTGCTATATTTTAAAGCATTAGAACCTAAAAAAGGCCGACAGTGTTCACCAAAACAAAAATCAACGCACCAATGTGAGCCGCCTAACCTCTAAAACCTTTTAAAATGCGCACACATAGGAACGGAACTATTGTGGAAAAGTGGAGAGAGTCCAAAACCAGAAGTCGTCAATAAATAATCTGTCGTTCAAGGTTGAGTCCTTATTCACCCCAAAAATATTGGTTTAGGCGAAAAAAGTTTAGTTGAATTCTGGCAAATGATGATGATGATGATGGCGTCGCTGACGACTAGATGGTGGTGGTTGAAGCAGAGAAAAAGAACTGGAAGATTCAAGACTCGTAAATAATTGTTGAAGTCGATAGAAGAAAAAGGACGAGCCTGGTGTCTAAAATAACATGACCCATTATTTTGACAATCGTGATATTTGCCTCGATTCATTCCAATTTCATAGTATCCTGATCTGGCCCATTCAATGTTTCAGATGCTGTCCGACTTCTTCCGATGGTTCTATGGCTTGGAATATATATGAACATTTCATCCTCGATCCCTTCGGTTCCTGGCTTACTATCAGATCAGAAACTTTCACTATTGTTGTACTGGGAAGCTTAGATGTCGATGTTATTGTTTCAATTGTAATACTGTAGAGACTGTATTAGAAGGGCCAACCGTTTTATTGTTTCAAGGGGCTCTTCTAATACAGGGCCGGACCTTCAATTGGAGAGGGCTTTTCATTTTTTCGGCAATTTTTTTCGGAAATTTTAGTTTTGAAAGTCAATAAATTCTGGTTCAAAATTCACGAAAATCGATCAGTTTCGCCGAAAATAAGCTAGTTTTTTTAGTAAAAAGTTGTATTTCACCGAATTCTATGGAACTGTGGAATTTTCGAAAGATTTTCCACCAAAAACGGAAATATTTAAATTCAAAGACATTTTGAAGGGCACCTTCCATTACAAGTTGTCTTTCTATTTTTCCGAGTCCCTCTTGGAGGGGCCCTTCTATTAGAGGGACACTTCTATTAAAGGGACCCTTCTAATACAGGTTTCACAGCATTAATATCTGTTGTCAACCTCCTGGCTGATCCAACTGTTGTCTCTCAATTTCATTTTTCAAGAACAGTCACTATTTGAAAAAATAATTACCAGTCCCAAAAAACAAAAATGAGAGACCGAGAGACAGATGGAGCACCATCTTGGACTCCTTTTCCGGAATAGGAACAAACTTCTTTTCAATTGGTCCAGAGGCCGAGAGAGAGAGGGAGGAAAAGTGGAAGCAGAAGGCATACAGCGTTTACTAAAAGAGAAAAGAGCACCCCTACTCCAGGCTTCAACTAATTCCCAGTTCTTCTTGAAAAAGTGGAAGAGCAGAAAGAAATTGAGAAGCAGCAAAAAAATACGAAATCGAGAAGACCAGTAGAAAACAAAAAAAAGAAGAAGGCGGGGTAAAAATTACAAGGTCCATCGGAAGTCTGGTCTGAAATTTGAAACTCTTTAGAGCAAGAGCTAAATGAGAACAAATCACGCCAAAAGGAAGGGAAGAGGGAGAGCAAGGTCATGTGGACCAGGGTCAAAGTTTAGATTTGATCTGGAATAGTGATCTTCATTGTGATCTAATTTTTGAAAAGATTTTGAGCATGACAAATTTCGAAAATTCCAAATGACATCAAGTTTCTTCTCGAAAAAGTCATAACATCACAAATAAAATGATTTCGTTTTAAAGGTTTTTATCGATTCAAAAATGAATTTTTAGGTATCTATCTAAAAAATGTTTGAAACCTGCCCAAAAGTATACTATCAGAACCTGCCCGAAAGTATACAATTTTTGCGAGTTTCAGAATTTCTCAAACGCTGTAATTACGAATTCAAAAATATCAGAATTTCCGTTTCGTTATTCTTTCAAGGTATAAATTAGAAATAATCCGGTGTTTTTTCACTATCGAAATCAAGGTACTGTAAAACCTGTATTAGAAGGGCACTTTTGATTTCGAGCCGGTTTTTCTTGGTTCCTGTCAAAGACATCAAAAAAGTTGTCAACTGATAAATGTTATTATCATTATATCAGAAATACTTTTCCAATTAACCTCTTTTTGGTATCTTTCATATGGGTCAAGGAAAATAGGCCTGACAGTGTGGGCGCCCTTATGTTACAGATCTTATGGTAACTGAGAAAATACAAGTGTGGTAAAACCTGCATTACAAGGGTTCCTTTAATAGAAAGGCCCTTTCAAAATTAGTTATTTGAAATGAGAAATTACAATTTTAGTGAAAAATGCCAGAAATTTACAGAAATTAGTCGAAAAAAACTTTTTTTTGCTCAAAAAATTGCTCAATTTTGGTGAAATTAACAGATTTTCATGAATTTTGAACAAAAATTGTTGAATTTTTCAATAAAAAATTATTTAAAAAATCGCCGGAAAAGAAGGAATTTTCCCTCTAATTAAAGGGCCCCTCTGATAGAGAGTAAATCTTTAAAATATTTTGCTAAACAAACAGGTACATTTCGGAAATTAGACAAAACCAACATATACTATGATAATATGGAGAAAAAGAGCCCAGGAATAAGGTGAAGAAGAAGAAGATAATCCTCGTATGAAGAGAATCAAAGTCTGGGATGAAAGTAGGCACAGAAGTAGATATTATACTAATCAGGGTGAAAAGAGAAATTGGAATGAAATGGTGGTGGAGGTGCACAATATGCCCGTGCGCCGAAATAGTAGGATACTACCCCCGCGGATTATCATCCATAGTCTAATCCGGTGCTTATTAGTAGTACAAGCCTCGTGAACAGCAACATCTAGGGACAATTTCAAGATTGGAAGGATGTGAAAAATCCGAATCTCAAGAATCATCTTGTTTCAAAAGAGGTTCGGAAACTTTACTGAAATCGAATATAAAAACATTCTTAAAAGGTGAATCTTCAAAAGAATCTTCAAATCACAACCTCAGCAACATCGCTATCTACGGTAGTTGTTAGAATTAATGTCATGAAATGATTTAGGACTTAAATTTTAGGTTCCTGCAACATTAAAAAAACTAATGAATAATGAAATATGAAATGAGTAATGCCTAAAACTTCTGAAACCAAAAAGATCACTGGGAATGATCGAGTCAAGTCCAAAAGTTCATAATCACCATACCCCCTAGAGGAACCGAAAAAAAGAGAAAGAGAGAGAAAAGCAGCACACGACAATAGGTAAATAAGGTGGCAAGGAAAAGGTGAAGAAAGATTCGGATGGGGACATGAAAAGACGAAGTAGAAGACGTAGAAGGTTTGGGGGGCACGCCTTCGATTGAGAGAGAGAGAGAGTGAGGGAAAGATATCTCCTCCCGTCCTCAGAAGGAGCAAATGTGTTGGTCACCTGGGGCAACAGGAGGGGGGGAGCAAAAGATATTTCGGAATGGAAGAAGACGTCGAAAGGAGGAAGGCGACAAGAAGATGAAGAAGAAGAAGACGTATATATATTTTCACACCTTTTTCGTTTTCATCGTTTTTCGCTGTCGTCTCGGAAGTGCACAACACACCTGAATTTTCGCATTTTCTCTCGGAAATAGGTGCTCATATTTTTCGGCAGTTTTTTTTTGAAGGGAAACGGATGGAATAAAAAGGTAGTTGTCAACAAAAATGCGATGATTAACATGGCATTTTTGGGAACTTTTTTGCATGTAAAAAGTAAGTTTTATTGGATTTTGAGTATACCCAAACCTTCAACTTTGAGCTCAATTATCTCGGATACTTAGAACAATATAAAAAAGGTCAACTGATAGAATATTGATAATATTATGATAAACTTTTTATCAGTGAAATTTTTTAAATATCTTTCACAGGAACGGAGATTATTGAGATCAAAGTTGACTAGCTGGATGGGAGAGGAAATACGGTAAGTTATACGAATTAATCTAGTTTTTAAAGTTTTGATTGGAATATATCACTTAAATTTTAATCAGGTAAGCATCTTTTCTTTTGCAATCATAATCCAACTTGATCAATTTTTCAGCTACATTTGATTTTGTTTTGGGATACAACTTTCTGTGACGCACTATCTAACGAAACATGATTGTTTTTGCTGTGGTTGAATACAAATGGTTTTTTCGCAATAATTTTTAACTCTTTGATGAATGTTTGAACTGGATACACTTGCAAATGCGCTCCAATGCTAATATTATCCGTAGTAAAAAAAAGCATTGGTCCCGCGGAAGACTTGAACGTTTCAGTCGCTATCAGAGATGTCCGGAATGACTTTTTTGAAAAACGGAATCCGGAATCCGGAATTTTGAGTTATAACAATGAGCAGATTATTATTAGTCACGGAAGTTCAAAAAAGTCAGAGAATTCTTGCAAATTAACACATATGTTTGAAATGCGGAATAAAAAATCGTCTCGGAATCCGCATTCCGGAACCTGGACAAATGAAAATTTTCCGGAATCCAGAATACGGAATCCGGACAAAAAAAATATTTCCTTGGAATCCGGAATCCGGACATCTCAGGTCGCTACTCAGCAGTGCATTCATCCCATCTAAAAAATAAACTGGAAAATAGTTCTAAAAACGTTCCGGACAAAACAGGATATCAGTTTCCTAACAAGACAGTTTTAGAAAAAAGTTCAAATCTCTTAAAAACGACACCTAAAAATAGTGCGAACTACTAACCAAAAATGAACTCATTAGACTGGAAGAATTTAATGAATTAGAACAGACCTCTGTCTTTTTTCCAATAGGACATGTGTCCTTTCTTTGTCTACTTATATTGCTCATTCTCATTATGGGAATATCTAAGAGAGGTCTAATCAGAAATTCGGCTATAGTTATGATATTCTTTTTGGAGAAAAGAGGTAAGCTTCTACCAAGGTAGTAAATTATAGAGTTTGGATTAAAAATATACGGAAAGAAAAAACTAACCTAGATTTCACCCAAATTGTTTTGTATATTTTTTTCCTTTTTGCGGAGGTTGTGGAGAACCAAAAAGTCTTGTTGTTTTGAAAAATTAAAAATGGCCGATTCAAAAAACAAAAAAAACAACAAAAGTCTCAATGCATGATCTGTATTATTAAAACCAAATGATTATTTTAAACATAAAAACAGGCAAAAAAACACGATGGAGCCTTGTCCTTTGAGTTTTTCGGGGGTGGAGGGCACCGAGTGAGGGACCATCAGAGAGAGGGAAAAAAAAGGAGTGGAGTACAATGAAATTAGGGGCGAGATAATGAGAAATTTTGGGAGAAGAGGAGAAAGGGCACAGAGAAGAAACATCCAGAGAAAAACACGAGTTTTCTGTAAGAAGATTCTAAAAAAAAGTTTTTATCAGAAACATTGGTTGCATCTTTCTTATTTTGAACATTCCTGAGAAATACGGAGTTTGTATAACCGTTCAGAAGCCTTGGTCAGAAATAGCGCCCCAGCGAAAGTGAGATTTCGCTTCTGGTGTTTTATTGGCTGAGTGTCAAACGTACAGCGGTAAGACAAATGCACGTCCAATTAGAAATTATTGAATTTCGCCTGACCAAAAAGTTATACGGAGCTCCATTACTGGGATTTTGGTTCATTGTGACTCCGTGCCTAACTTTTAACTTTGAGCCAGTTTATCTCTGTTCCTGTAAAAGATATGAAAATGTTGCCAACTGATAAATTCTTCTCGAAGCCGAGATTATTGAGCTCAAACTGAACAGTGTGGGGTCCCACTGGGGTGCAAAGAACCGGTCAGAAATCGCGCCCAGTAAATTTTGCAAAAACTCCAAATTAGTTGCCAAACTTCATTGGCTGAGGATTCATTGGAACTCAAACGATGAGCGAAAAAAGCGCGCGTTGCAACGCGTTGAAAAAATATCACGATCTAGATCAAAACCGCGTTTTCTTCGAAATTATTAAATTTCTTCTGGTCTACGAGTTTGTTGTGGCGCCTTTTCCGACCCGTTTCCTGAAACCCAAGTGAAGTCATTCTATCACAGATTTTACAGTAATGCATTTTTTGACCTACAATTTTAAAAACACTCGTTTTTGGGCTTTTCCGGGGCTACCTTTTTTCCCAGACCTCACAGGTGTTATCTTCTTCACCGGATATCTTCTTGAATTCGAACAAACTCCCTTTTTATAAAGATCTGGAACACAATTTTCAACCAATCTAAATATTTGAATTTTTTCTGATGTTTAGCCATTTCTGTGCAGACATGTTTTGTGTGGGTGCCCTCCATCACGAGCAGCAGCTAAACAATCAAAACTTGTATAGGTGTGACATTTCCGATCGACTCCAATAGAATTCATGTATAAAATCCGTCCTTGTTTTTCATATATTCTCAATCTGAACATGTTTATTACCCTACTCCTAATTGCTTTATGCACTTCCCAAGTTGTTGGAACTGTTAGCGATGCTACTAGAAAAGCAGTACAGGATGCGTTGTTTGAAGCTCTGCAAACTTTGAGCTTGGCGACAGAGCCATCGGTTTCGGATGGATCAGTTGTTGATTCACAAATTGCGAATGAAGATTCAAAAAAGATGCAGTTCAATGGAGAAGTTTTGGAGTTGGCTAGTCAAATATTGGTCCAAAAGTACGGTGTTGGAATTTTGGAAGAAGCAAATGAAGTACTTCAGGAAATGGCTGGAGATGCTGGTACATCCGAGGAAAGTAATGATTCCTAAAGTTTGTAATTTTTAATGAATTTCAGTTATAAGATAAAATATTAGTTTTATAATAATTCCTTGTATTTAATATCAAACCTACAATATTTTACTGTAAGTGTTATCAAAATTGTGTTTGGTTCGTAGAAGTTTCTGATAATTTCCAAAAAAATTGCCCGAAACTGACATAATTGATTTAAAAACCTTTAAAATACCAATACCGTAAAACCTGGTATCAATTGGAAGGAATCCTTTGTAGAAGTTGTTTTTTACTATAGAAATCATGGTACTATTGAATTTGAACCAATTTTCCTCGGTTTCTGTCAAAGATATGAAAAAGTTGTCAACTGATAAATTATTTTTCAGAATATCACAAACATTTCATCAGTTCACATCTTTTTGATATCTCACATACGGACCGAGATAATTGAGATCAAAATTGACAGTGTGGGGCCCTTCTATTACAGGTTTTACGGTAAGCGCCAAGTATTCGGATTAGTATGACAGGAGCACTGATCACATTCTGAACCAAAAGAATTCTTGAAATTTTAATTTATGTTTTTCAAGAAAAAGTGAGGACAAGAGCGACATACTAGTAAAAAATCTATACTGAATTGCGCCGAAGGCCCGCCAGCGGCGCAGCAAACAGCCTGAAAAATACTAATATTTTGAAAATATCCTTTCATTTTATGTGCTTTGAAATAAGTACTTTTTTATAGTTTCTTAATGATTCATTCTTCCGAATTGAAATTAAATCAAAATGCATAAAATTACAGACACAAAACTTTGTACAAGACAATTGAGAAAAACATCATGAAAAATGATGAAATGGCACGAGAACCCGTATTACGATATTTCCATGGATTATGTGAATACGACGATGAGTATTGGAGACGTTTGGCAATGTAGGATGAGGCGTATTCTCGAGAGCCGAAAGGTGATGAGAAGCAGTCCTCCGAGTTACACTTCTCTGTGGCACAAAAACACCAGTGTTCGGTGATGTCGAACTGGAAAAAATTGAAAATAACTACTTTCCGAAAAATAAATGAAAATTTACCTGATCAAAGTCGTGTGGAAGATACTCTCCAACATGAGACGGTCTAGAATGGGCTCCAAGACCGAGATGAAGATGTTGATCGTCCGTTAGAAAACTTGCAGAACATCCACGACCAACACCTATAAAGAATGAACTACAGTTACCGTTAGACCTATATTAGAAGGGTCGGTCGTCTATTGTTCCGAAGCACCTACCGAGAGGCCTTTTATTACAGGTGCCCTTCAATTAGAGTCTTCTATTTTTTCCGGTCATTATTCTCAGAAAATTTTCAACAGAATATTCGGCGAAGCCCATTTATTTCTCCGAACTTCTCTCGGAAAGTTATTTTTCGAAAGGAGCCCTTCTAATACAGGTACTACGGTAGTATGATCAGTAATGCAGTACAATTCTAAGAATATTGGAAAAATTCAGAAATTTCAAGATACTCACCAAGTACCGTCGTGTGGCCAGTTTCTTTGTTCGTTCCATTCAAATAAAATACAAAACATGTTGAGTGACAATTTTGGTAG
The DNA here is from genome assembly GCA_027920645.1 of Caenorhabditis nigoni. NCBI lineage: Eukaryota > Metazoa > Nematoda > Chromadorea > Rhabditida > Rhabditidae > Caenorhabditis > Caenorhabditis nigoni. The sequence continues at coordinate 8,840,085 of CP115868.1, read as the reverse complement.
AGATCCGAGATGTAGTCTCTGAAATCACCGAAACTTCTTAATACATGAATTAGATTTTGGGCTCGGCGCCACGTGGATTTACCTGCTTGTGCATTCTGGGTCGCTGGTCGAAATATCATAGTTTCGTTTTAAGAAGAAGTGCCGCCATTGCTGAAATGAACCAAATTTGCACAATTACGGAGAGGGCTGATATTTCTACAGAAGCAGGTTTTTTCACATTTTTTTTTGAAAGTTTGTAGTTTGTCAGACAAAAACTTTGTCAACCTTTTTGAACAAATGTCATAATTTTTTCTCTTCTAATTAATTGTTTTCTTAATTTCTGTTTGAAAAATGTTAACTCTGAAAGACAGGCAGGGTCGCAATTTGAAAATTCTTGATTCGGACCGTTGCAAGTATGTTATAAACAAATATAATAATTTCAAACAATTAACTTACCCAAACAATAAAATCATTGGCACAAGAGTAGCACTTGATAGCACTGCTAGTGTGCCACGTGGCAAGAATACCGAGAAGTATTAGTAGCCGAATCAGCGGAGATGTTGCCCTCCAAAAGAGCATTGGAGCATAGCCAGAGACGTCTGAAAATTGGGGAAATGTGTGGAAAGGAATTCAGGTGATTCGAAATTCGATCTTTGAAGTTTTGTGACTTGCAAAAAAAAGTGGATTGAGTTAAGTGAAAAAAAAACAGCTACTGGAAAAGAGAAGTACCCAAAGTAGGGGAAAGTGAAGGAAGAGCAGGAAGAGAAGAAAATAAAAAAAAACATAGCGATTAAATAAGGAGAGTATTAGAACAAACGGCACGGATAGAGGTTGGGAGCGAGAGAAGAGTATAATTGCATTTTGGGGGCCGCCGGCTCGGTCTCATCAACGCCTTTTTTGTATGGTGACAACAGAGAATAGCATTTTTAGAATCTATTTTTTTAAAGGTTAGTTTTTTAGATGTTTTTTTTTAAACTATGAAGATCGGAAAGAATAGGAGAAGCCAGATTGTGAAAATAAGTGAAGGTTCTCTAGACAAAGCCCGGCTTGGCCAGTCAGGGAAACTTAAAATTGGAAAAAAAATCGTAGAAAACAATTTGGGCGGTCCATCGTCCTCAAGTGGATTGATGACCAAGAGCACTTGACTCGAATAATGCGGTTTTCAGAGAGGGTAAAGTTGTACCCCTATTTATACACAAAACTAGTTTCTAGCCACCTGATAATTTTCTGGATAGAACATACTAGCAAAGGAGGAAATTCAAAAACGCGTTCCATAAAGATGTCGTGGAAATTATAGGATGTACTTGACACGCCAGTTTGCCGAGCAATGGGGGTACAACAACTACTATGAAAACGAATGGGGTTGGGAAAATGAGGACTCGGAAAATATGTATTGGAGGACGAGAGATGTCGGGAGGATAAGTGGAGGTTATGATTTATCGGGTTAAATATTTCAAATGATTAGTTTTTTTTGAAAAGTGGGAGCAGTTTGGAAATTTTATTTCACGAACTTGGCACCCAGATTCAACCACGCACAGTACCAACAAATAAATTATTTTTTCCCACAGAAATCAGGTAAACTATCAATAAAAAATTAGTTCGAAATGGAAAGATTGTTCGAAAATCCACTACATTGCAGAGAATATATAACGGAGATTCTCGGCAATTTTGAACATTTTCAAAATTCTGGAGCTCGGCTGTCAAGTGTCCGATCACTTCGAAAATTTTGGACGGAGTGAAACAGACCTAGATTGAAAACTTTGGATTCACAGAACTTGTTGAAAATCCCTAGTTTTTCAGCTTTTTGTGGATTTCTGAAAAACACCCAGTTTGGACTTTTTTTACACTAAAAAGCGGAAAAAAACAGATGGGGGGTTTTTTTGTATTGTGGTTAAATGGTTTTTTAAACCTTAACTTTTTAGAATCTGTCTTCTTTCCCAAAAATTCGTAATTTCTATGCTTCACATATCAAAATCAATAAACTTTGAATACAACTGTTCATTAACAGCCTTTTTAAAATAGGTGAACCTATTTCATATCTTTCACAAGAACCATGATATATTGGTTCAAATTTAAAAGTTAGGGGTTCTTCTATTACAGGTTTTACGGTAAATAAAAATACCTAACTTTACTAATAGAGATGTACAAGTATTTGTGACGAATAAGACATAAGAATGAGAAAAAAGGGGAAACGAATCGGGTCTCTTCACACACGGGCGCCGTGAAGCGGAACATGATAGGAGAAGATGGAGTAGATTCGGGGGACCAGTTAGAACAGAAAAAAGAAGAAGACTTGCTCCCTTCCATTTAGGAGCAGCACACAAAATGTTCATGTTCGGACTTGTCCAAACGTTATGTGACGTTTTGATAGAATCGAAAAAAGACATGGACAAATGGGGGCTATTCGTGGAGTCCAAAGATATTTGGAATAGGGCACTTTTTGGGTAGATGGATAGATGGGTGAAAATTAATTCTTTTACTGATGGTGTGGGAAATGGAATGGGAAAACTGATGGGAGAGGATTATCAGGATGAACCATGAGAAAGTGCAAATTGGAAAAAAAAAAGTTAGCTTTAAAAAGGGCCAAGGAAGTATTTGGTACGGCGGAGTATTCCAAAAATATTTAAAAAATGACCAATTCCCCAGAGCCCTGAATTTTGAGATTTATATGATACCTCAACAAAAAATTAAAAAATGGGCATTCATGATTTCAAACTCTCCAGAGACATTTTTGAGAATTTTTGGTTGTGTGACCGCAATTTCCAATTTTATATTCCTCTTTTTCCAATTTCAGCCTAATTTCAAGATGTGCCTGAGAATGACAGGCTTGGAAAATAACAGGCCCAAAGAACATAAAAATAAGAGAAAACAAGAAGAAAAGAATGCAAACTAAAAATGGAAATAAAAAGAAAAGAAAGAAGCAAAGAAGAAGAAAAAGAAGGTGTCAGAGGTCCTCCGAAGAAAAATCGTCGGAAATGCATGAAAAACTGCAGAGAGGCGAGGTTTTCGGCTGGACATTTTCATATCAAACCGGGCCCACACCAGCTTTTTCTTTTTCTGTTTCGTGTTTCTCTTCACTTTTCAATTTGAAGAGTCAAAAAAGGGTAACAATTTTCTGGGGTGGAGGTCCTCCGCAAAGTCTTGGAATTTTTTATGAAAAATGTTGCTTTTTTTGGAGGTTTCACATTTTTTTGAGGAAATTCTCTTTGAGGAAATAAGATACGACAGCAATATAAAAAGTTTGCATTTTTTCTGGATAATACCATAAACACATCTCGAACTGCTAACCTTTGGCCAGTTTAACATAGAACCTGTAAGAGAAGGGTCCCCACTCTGTCAAGTTTGTGCTCAATTATCTCGTCTTCTATAAGAGATATGAAAAATGTGTCAACGGATAAAATGTTTCTAATATTATGGAAAACACTTTACTAGTTGACAATTTTTTATAACTCTGACAGGGACCAAGATAAATTGGCTGAACGTTACAAGTTAGGGATCTCTTCTATTACAGGGTTTGCGGTATCTCAGTTCCTGTGAAAATTATCAAAAACTTATAGTTTTAAATAATTTTTTTGTTGGAAAAAATGATCACTGCTGTCTGCAGAATATCAGAAAAAAATAACATTTCAGTCCTTTTCAAGAACTTTTCAATTCCTTTCGTTTCAAAAACTGCAATTAAACAGCCATATTTTTTAGTTTCCATCTAACTATAAGAAAACCCTTACAAGAGAACCGTTTATTACGTTATTAAGGTGATTGGCAAAAACTAAGTGTGAGGAGCCAAAACAGGTTAAATCGCGCCGAAGGCGCATCAGTCAACTCTTTGAGATGCCAGAGGCGCGGAATTGGCTGATACAGGATGAAAGAGTGAAATTCGAAACTTGTGAAACTGTTTCAAAATTTCCTTTAAAACCTTGTAAGTGCTGAAATTTCGGTTTCAGTACCAAGAAACGCTTTTTTTCAGTGCAAAATCAGCGGAATTCGAAAGTCCCTCAGAAAACTTTGAAAGCTGCGCAAAACATTATTTGAAAAGGAGAATGAATTTGCAAACTGATAATTTCAGACTATGAATGACTGATTTTTTGAACAGTTATTCAATAAAATATCCCATAAATACTCAATTTGAACCCAACAGTTCGTAAAGCTTCCCAAAAAGTTGTGAAGAACAAAAAAGAATAAAATAGGGCAATAGAGAAGAAATCTGTGAGCAACATTATTCCCCTCCTACAGCAAAGAAGAAACGGAAAGCGGTAATTCAGTTGACCAGGGGGGTGTCGAGTTGAGTAGATTTTGGAGCAATGTCCTTCTTTCGACCCATGTGTGTGTGTGTGTCAGGAAGAGATTCGAAAGTAGGACGGGAGAGCAAAAAGTTTTTGAAACTTTCTCTCAATTTTACATGGTCCCCCCTCCCATCTACGAAAATCTCCTCAAAAATCTGCACTCTTTTTTGAAGGCACGCACAGGATGCATACTTTAGTGTCCATCAAAATGCGTTCCGGATGTCTTTCTGTGGAAGAGAATGAGCGTTTTGAAATGTTTGTCAAACAGAATCATGGTTAGTAAAGGGTATCATCAATTTTATTTGTTGGAAATTGTCCAAGATTTCCGTAATCTAATGGCCTGATACTGAAAATAACTTATCGAGATTACGAGACATAGTTGTATTTCATTGTTCCAAGTATTTCAGGAAAAACTTTGGAAAGAATGATAGCAAAAGATTAGGATGGCATTTTCTGAGAAAATCTTTTCAGATGTTAGAAACTGCTCAAACACTCAAAAAAGGCTGGGAAAAGAAAGTTTCAGACATCAAAAAAACAACAATGGAACTTTTTGTCGTAGACGTTGTGTGTTCTTTTTTAAAAACCGGAAACTAAAAGAACTGGAGTCGAATGTGCTTCTTCTCGTTCAAACCTCAACCACGACGTTAGAGAAAGAACATTAGAAAATGCCATAAATGCCAAAATACCATAAAACCTGTAATAGAAGGGCCTTAACTTAACTTTGAGGCAATTTATCTAATTGTAAATTGATATCACAGATTAAAAAGTTGTCAACTAAGGAATTGTTTATCATAATATCACAAACATTTCGTCCGCTGACAGGTGTTTGATATCTGGCACAGGAATTGAGATAATTGAGCTTAAACTTGACAATGGGGCCCTTTTATTACAGGTTTTACGATATTCAAAGCGTTCAGAGACAGAAAAAGCAGAATCGAGAACACCAGAATAAACTTGTTGTTTGTGAATGAAACAGTTGTTGGATATATAAAACGCCTTCTGCATAAATACATTCACTATCATATAAAACTTGAGTTGCTGGGTTCATCAAAATTTACCACCCCTCGCGTTCTCTAGGGATATCTCTTCTAGGAGCCGAGGTGATTGAGCTCAAACTTGACAGTGGGGGCCCTTCTATTACAGGTTTCACGGTAAATCAAAACAGGTCCTAACTATAACTCTCGGCTTGAAATTCAGAAAAGAAGAATACATGATTCCTCCTTTTTGTGCTAAAAAAGCGGGAAAAAAGTTGAAGAACGAAACGAATAATTCATCGGGGTTTAAAAAATGGGCGCTTGAAAATGGCTGCCATTTCTTCCCCGTTTCGGTCATTTCATTTTGCCGCCGTTTTTGTAATTTTTTTTTGGGAAGACAAAAAATGGGCTTTTCCAAATTGTATTCAACAATTTTTGGAAAAGGGGAAAGGTATCGTATCAATAGAAAATGATAATTAAGAATTCGGACAATCGGAGCCATTTACTGATACCAGAGAGTATGCTAGTTCCACGATATTGGGAAGAATATCCAAATGGATGATGTCAGGAATGAATTTTTTGAGAAACGGAATCCGGAATAAAATAATTTTCTTGGAATCCGGAATGAAACTAATTTTCTGGAATCTGGAATACGGAATCTGGAATGAAAAAAGCCTGTAATCCGGAATATTGAGTTCTCCAAGTGGGCAGAAAAGTTCAAACAACACATATCGTGCTATATTTTTGCATTTTTAGGAAGTTCAGAAATTAACAATTATGGTTTAAATCCGGAATAAAAAAATTTCTCATAATCCGGAGTCAGGAATCCGGACAAATGAAAATTTTCCCGAATTCGGAATACAGAATCCGGACAAAAATATTTTTCACGGAATTCGGAATGAAAAAAGCAATCCGGAATCCGGACATCTCTGCCAAGTGACTCCAAACTCAAAAAATTTAAAAAAAAAGACCATGGACAAATAATTCTTCAGAAACAATTCAGCTCAAGAATATCTTCAAAAATGCGCCTTTTAAAAATCCGTCACTAGACGAATAAAAAACGAAATCTCCTTTGAGTTTCAAAAAATACCTCTCCTGAAAAAATGGAAAAGTGGTTAAAAAGAAAAAAAAGGCGAAAAGAAAAAAGGAGACAGCCGGCACATTTTATGATTTGTTGGACGGCGATAAATCTGAAGAGGAGGAGCACTCACTCCCCTTTCGGACGGCCCGGAAAAGCACTGGCCTTTTCTAGAACAAAGGATTACGGGGTGAAAGAAGGAAGGAGGGGAAGAAAGGGGGATTATGCAAAAAAGGGGGTGAAGGAGAGCATGGAAAAAATGGTACACACTCTGAGAAAACATGTGTTTTATTTGTATCCAGACACAAAAACCAAAAACTTTAAATATATGTGTTCGTTCTCGGGTCTCTCAGAGAGATGTATAGTCGTAAAAGAGAGATAGATGCTCTGCTCCTCAGTTAACAAATCCGGCTTTAGTTAGGAGAAAGGCAAAGGGATATGGAAAAAATTATTTTAATTTAGGCGGGTCGGCGGCGGGTTGACGGACGCGGACAAACGGATGGTTCATACTCCCAAGAGAAATTGGGGTGGCATCAAATTGATGAAGCCAAAGTTATGTCGGCCGATATAACCTAGTTTATGGCAAAGTAAACAGGATTATTGGAGTTGTGATGACAAGAAATCCATCTTGTATTTGGAACATTTCTATGTTATAGTTTTAGTTCCAAGGAATAGAATGTTTCGAATGGCTGATACTGTAAAACCTGTATTAGAAGGGCTCCTTTTATAGAAGGATCGCTCTAATAGGCCACCATCTAAATGCTTTGATTGAAATTAAGAATTTCCGTATTTTATCAGTAAAGATATTCCAGAAATTTCCACAATTTCACAGAAATTTCTTGAAAAATAATTTTCGAGAATTTGCAGAATTTTTCATTGAAAAATTTTCGGATAAATGGCTGGAAAATTTGAAGGGCTCCCTCCAGTTGAAGGGCCCCTGTAACAGAAGGGCCCTTGGAAGTGTTTTGAAGTACCAGCCTTTTTAGCAAAGCTTATACGGTATGCTAAATGTGATTGGGATAAAAAACACTGAACGATCATAATAGATTCTTCTGAAAATTTTAACTTACCGCAAAACCTGCAATAGAAGGGCACCCCGGCTTTTATCTTGAAGCCAATTCTTCTCCGTTCCTGTTAAAGATATGAAAAAGTTGTCAACTTATAATTTGCCTATCATAATATCACTAACAATTTATTAGTTAGCACATTTTTAATATCTTGCATAGGAATTGAGATAATTGAGCTCAAACTTGACAGTGTGTGCCCTTCTATTACAGGTTTTACGGTATTCAAAATGTTCAGACACAGAAAAAAATCGAGATTACCAGAATGAACTTGTTGTTTATGAATGAAACAGCTCTTGGATATATAAAATGCGTTCTATATAACTACGTTCACTATTATATAAAACTTGAGTTGTTGGGTTCATCAAAATTTACCACCCCTCGCGTTCTCTAGGGATAAACGTCGACAAAGCTGAACACTTACAGAATCTCAAAAATATCAGACGAATGGGTTTTTCTAGCTTGAAAAAATATTTTTCAACTGATGGACAGATTCGTATAGGAACTCTTTCAGCATAATTTTTGCTTCCGGAACTCCTGGATGAAAAAAACTGACTCGATTGAAAGGTTTCAATTTTCATGTTTTGGCGAAAACGGAACTGAATGGACATGTGTTCGTGAAGACGTGAAAATAACAGGTTGTCAGAATAGGACTACGGTATCTACTGAACCGGAAAAGACGGAATTCGAAATGGATAACTATTCACCTGGAGGAAGAAACATGCAAGAGATAATCGAAAAAGATAAAAAACCAAATATTTAGTTTAATGGGAAGAATCCAAAGCAAACTATTATTTAAAGGCAAAAAACTGGGAAAATTTTCAAATCCTTGGAAAAAGGGCAAAGGGCTAAACCCTCGCTGTCGGATAAGCACCAGACCTCAATCACTAAGAAAGTGAAACCCTATGCAAAAGGAATATTTCACAAGTCGTGTTGTGTCGTGAATAAAACATGTTCATTTCACAGCCGCCGCCCCCTACTTGCTCTTTTCTTAACTTGTTGAAGTCGAAATAATACTATAGAAGTGGGCGGGTGAATGAGTGAGAGTAGTTAATTGTAATAGCCTGCTTGTGACGAAGGTTCTTGCGGAGTGTACAGGGTGAATAATTTATAATTTGGTGAAAAAAAGCCGAATGAAAATCGGACAAAACAGGAGACAGGACGACGAGCACCTGTGGAGCCTAACAATAATATTGGATTATTGTGCCAGTTTGAAAAATAAGAAGTAGTGGAAGAGACATGCCGATGGTCGTGGCCGTAGGTCCCCGAACAAAACCGTAAACTAATATTTTCCACCATATTCGTTGACTTTTAGAAAATTTGTACACTAGCATAAAGAAAAGTACATTATTTTCTCTAATAGAAGCCCACCTCTAATAGAAGCCCACCGTGAGAAAGAAGTTGAAAAATAGAAGCCCATGGGCTTCTATTAGAGGGAATACGGTATTTATTATTACAGTACTTTTCAATAAGATGAACAAAATCGTATTTTTCAATTTGTTTTCGGCCATCTTGACATTTTCGGGAGGTTCGAGCCTGTCAAGTTTTCGTTCACTTTGTAAATTTAGGAGGGTGGGAAACAGACATACCGTCCACTTTGAACCCATGTATCTCATTTCCTGTAAAATATATCAGAAAACTGTTAACTGATAGAATGTTGCTGATATTATGATGAACATTGTCTTAGTTGACTACTTTTACATATCTTTCACAGAAAATGAGATATATGGTACTAAAGTTGAATGTTTGGGTGCCGTTCTATCAGAATGTTCACGGTAGATGGAAAACATTGCATTCAAAGAGTTTTAGAAATTTTCTTGTTTTACAGCTACTTGCGGATTTCTGAAATACATCTGGTTTTTCATGTTTTCAGTACAAAAACGGGCAAAAAAGGCCGTTTTTTAAAAAGTCGGCAAATAGCTGAAAAACTAGGAATTTTCTAAAAAAAATGTGTTAATTCAAAGTTTTCTAGGTCGGTTCAAAGTTTAAAAGTGATCGTAAACTAGACAGTCGAGCTTCAGATTCCATATTTTATGTTACGGTAGTTTAACTTACTCAGATCTTATACTAATCGCCTTTTGCTACTTTGAATAGCATATCAACCTGGACTGTCGGTTGCTTTCAGCCAATTGTCTCGAATATTCATAGAACTATCCAAAGCAGAACAAGTAGTATACTACACCATCCCGGAAAACATGGAAAAAGTTATCTCTGTATACTAGTATGTATTTTCACACTGACAAAAAACATTCCTGATGACTTGCTATTCATCATCTGAGTGAGAGTGGTAAAAGCAACAAACAAAAAACAACATGGCGAACAAGTTAAGAATCTACAGAAGAGAAGGAAGAAGAAGAAGAAGATGTATGGAATGAAAAATGAAAATGACAAATGATCAAAGCGTAGACTCCAAAAAGAACACCTGCTCACAAAACGGCCAATGCTCAGGAATAAAGAGTGGTGGGATAGGGGGAAATGATGAGGAATGACTAGTTTTGAGTGACAGGACGCTGGAAGAGAAAAACCACCGACAAATTATTAAGATGGGAGATGGGGGGAGATAAGTTGACGTTGGAAGAACAGTTGGCTCCCCAGAAGGTTCCATTGAAACCTGTAATAGAAGGGCCCCTAACTTATTTTGAAGGACCCCTAACTTTGAGCCAATTTATCTTGGTTCCTGTCAACGATATCAAAAAGCGATAAACTGATAAATTGTTTATCATAATTTCACCAACATTTTATCAGTTGACACAATTTTGATACCTGTCATGGGAGCCGAGATAATTGAGGTGAAACTTGCCAGTGTGGGGGCCCTTCTATTACAGGTTCAATGGTAAAGAGACAGATAAGGACTAGTGGAAAAAATTTTTGTTTGATACAGAAAATCAAGAAAAAAAGTCATATATCGGAAAATAACCAAATGTTCAATCGAATTTAGCCCATTACAAGAACTAGTGTGTAGACAGCTGGATGAAAACTGATTAGACGGGACTCATAAATTTCCCAACGAGCTGTCCGTGTAATTGCCCGCGTGACAGAGCTGAGGAGACTTTGTGTGCACTAAAAATTAGAAAACTGGGTTACTAATAGTTTTTCGAAAGCAAAGTGTGAAATCGTAGAAACAGAGAAACGAAACGAAGTATCTGAACTTCACAAAGTAACTTGATACGTTTCATATCACCTACAGAGCATTTCAAATAATCGTTCATATTTTTGGGGAAGATAAGGAAACTGGTTATTGGTTTACCGTAAAACCTGTATTAGAAGGACCCCTGTAATAGAAGGGCCCTCCGGAGGTTCCTTGGAAGTATAGAAGGGCCGGCCCTTCTAATACAGATTTTATAACAACTGTTTTTTTCTAACAACTTCGGTTATTGAAGTAGTTTTCAAGTACATTGAAACCTCTAATAGAAGTGCAGCTAACTTCGAAAATTGAGCTAATTCATATAGGTTCCCTTCAAAGATATCACAAATTTGTCAACTGATAAATTGTTTATCATTTTATCAATTTACAAATGTTCAGTATCTTGGATAGAAACTGAGATAATTGAGCTCAAACTTGGCAGTGCGAGGGCCCTTCTATTACAGATTTTACCTAATTACATTTTTAGCACAACTCTTGGAAACAGTTTGTTTGTCTATCAACGTTATCTAATTCTATTTGTCTCTGGTTTTTATATCAATATGTATTATTATTCAACGAAAAAGTGTAACAAATTCTGAATATTTTGCAACAAAAATCACTTTTCTAGCTGCGCTGGCAGCCAAGATATGACTGTTTGAAGTTAAGAGAAGCCGCAGACAGTTAGAATGTCTCGCTGTCTGCGTCTCTAGACTTTCAAACTTTAAACGTCCATATCTCGGCTCCGAGGATGACTAAAAAGAGATTTTCGTCACAAAGTGTTTTAAATTCAATAAGTTCGAAAAATTGCAACCCCACATGTACCCAGAAATTTGCTTGAAACCAATGTATCCTAAGAACTAGATGTACCCTTTATTGATGTACTTGGACAAACGATTTCAGAACTTCCGTAAAAATATTATTTTTCCAGCCCTGAGATCCAAAGAAATATAGGAAACACAATAAAATTCTCGCATTGAAAGTTTAGAAAATTAGTAAGCAGGAAGAAGGAATAAGGAATTCCGCTTATCTCTGACGAAAGCTATCAGAAGTTAGTTTTCTGTCCAGAACACCAAGATCCACTTGAATTTGAATATTTTTCAAATATGACCAGATACATGTTGATACATTTCAAGCATCGATCAAGATCATAAAGAAAAAAAAGCAAACACACGAAGGAAGTGTTGTAACGTGATCATCATCCTCATGGAGGGAATCGGTCCGAGAGTGTGTCAGTGATTACACATGTTTCCCGTCACCGCCGTCCCCGAAAAATAATGACATGAGCAACAGGTCGTCGGAGAAAGAAGAAGGCACCATTAGATAGATCTTCTTCCACGACTTGTACACTTGTTCTTTCTTCTTTTTTTCTTTGTACTGGGACACAAACAACATAACAAGAAAGAGCTTAGCAGATAAAAGGTTTACTAGGACAAAAAAATTGGGCCAAGAAAATTTGAATAGTAACACAAAAATATTTACAGCCAAAGAATTCGGAGCTGTCAGGCTAACATGAAAGCGAACCCAGATGGACGGAGATGGGAGGATACATGGGGAGGGATGTTGATTCCGGAGGAGAGAAGAAGGACGTGTGGATCCGATTTCAGGTCGTCGCTTGCCCGCTCTGAAAGGTAATCGGAGACATGGAGATGTCAAGCTGAGGCTTTCTTTGTTGTGTCATGAATCCCAGATTTTGCATAATATATGTATAGTATATTGTATATAGTATATTGTGGAAAAGGAAGAAGTGGTGGAATGGGGTTCTGAGCTTATTTTAGTATATTATCGTAAAACCTGTAATACATGGGTCCCTAACTTTTAACTTTGAGCCAACTTTTCTCCGTTTCTGTCAATGATATGAAAAATGTTTTACAACTGATAAATTGTTAATCAGAATATCACAAACATGCTGTAACTTGTCACATTTTTGATATCTCGAATAAGAGCCAATGCAGTAAGCTCAAAATTGACAATGTGAGGGCTCTAATACAGGTCTTACGGTATACTTCAAAATGGACATTTCAGTTCAATGAAAAAATCAAAAAGCATTGTGAAAATCGAGACCGGAAGTTGGTTTCAAAAGAACTGGTGACAACTCTAGCACTCAAAATAATCCTTTAATCTCAAAACCAAAATTTAGTTTCGAAAAAAACTTTACACCTGCAAACTTGATTCGATAAATAGAAAGTTTGGGTTTTACTCTTTTTCATGTATTTGGATTTTTTGCATGTCCATGTTTGATTTTCGATTGGTAGGATACATTTATGTGAAGTATGCAAATTGTTTAAGCAGTTTATCAATCACTTGGTTAACATTGTCTAAAGCAAAATTTGTAAAGCATCTTTCGGCAAAGAAATTTCGAATTTATTCACCGAAAAAAATCGGTCTAATATCGAAGACCAAATGTTATACCCAATCTAATACTTTTAAATGAAACTACCGTATTTTCTCTAGAACCCCATTCTGAAAAGGAGGTGGAAAAATAAAAGCCCTTTAGCTTCTAGTAAAAAGAAAGGTAGCCTTAATGGAAGTGCAGAGCTGAAATATCAGAAACCCACAGTTAATGAACTTTTGAAAAAGTTAAACTCGCAGCATCGAGGAAGTATGGACTGTAATAAAAAAAAACCTAAAGTCGAAACCGGAGCTACAACCCAAATATGACACCACCTACGTTATCAGTTTTAACATCAAGCATCATCATCATCATCATCATCTTCTTCTTCTCCTTCTTCAACATCACACCATTTTTTGCTCCGTTATCATCGTAATCATCATCATAATCATCGTCGTACAGATCGTCAACACCCACCATTTTCCATATAAAAGGCATGCACCAGAAAGATACTTATCACCCCCAAAAAATGCTTTCTTCTCTTATCATTTTAGAAATTTTATGTAGTTTAGCTGATGTCACCTTTTTGCCATTTTTCCAAACTATTCGTGTTATCTATTTTAATATTTGCACTCTTCGTTTTCACATTAGGTGGTGCTTTTTGGGGAAACTATAACAAACGACATACAAAAAAAAGACCAACGGTGACGAATTTGAAATTCATGCACCGCCCGTTTTCCGTCGTCCATGGCAATGCCATTTGTTGTTTTTTCCGCCGCATGTGTTAGGGAAAAACGAGACACTTTTCTTTCACTCTGTTTCACTCGTTTTCTGATGTTTCGACCCCAAGTTTCGGTGTAAGTGTCCTTCAGACAAAGAATTTCACTAAATTGTTTCTCGTGTAGAGGACTGACGACAAAAAATGATAGAAATCAGCTCTCCCGCTGATTTCTATCGACTCTTTATGAGATTTATTCACCCCTTCACGGCGACATTTTCTCTTCTTTCCAAACCCTTTTGAAATGGTTGGTGTTTGATTTTTTGACGAGGCGTGGTTGTGGGTACAGAATACGAAAATTTCAGCAGAGCTAGTCCAATATCCTGAAAGGTTTCTTTTGGTTCTAGCTGAAAAGCCGGTGGTCGTTGCTAAGGTCTCACAACGACAACTACCGTAAACATAACAATATTTATATTTTCCGGATTTATTATCTCGATTCTCGTCCGTTTTGAGTCAATTTTTTATGTCAAAATTTGCTATTTTTTAGCCTATTTTTGCAGAAGACCAGAAACCCCGACTAAAAGCAGTAAACAACGAGAAAAAAATCCCGAAAATACAATTATTTTTGGTTACGGTAGTTGTCGCTGTAGGACCACAGCACCGACATTTTCTGTATAATTTTTTGCAGAATTTTTGCAGACTAAACAGTTTTATCTTTTTTTCGTTTTTCCCTTTTCAGAAAAACTTCCTGAATGTTGATACAAAATTTTCCTATATTTGCAGACATCTTGGCAATCGCCCATGTCGTTTAAAATTTTATCTCGGCGAATCTGACTCATCATCCCTTCAAATCTGACTCATTCCGAAATTCGAAAACCTCTCAACAGGTCAAAACTTCAATTTTGTTTATTTACCAAATCACACAAACGTTTCTCTTCTCTTCTCTCCTCTTAATCTCTCCATGGTTTCAAAACATTTTGAAACCTTGTCGCTCTGTCTGCGTCTCTTCGTCTCCCACACCCTTTCGCTCGTTTTTCGGCTATGTCTCACTTTCTGTTTCTCATTTTTTCCTTCTCCTTTCTCACTTTTTTTATGACCGTCAATGTGTTGTTTGCCAAATATTTTTTTGGCAAATTTCCTCGTTTCTCTAGGACGGAAAAAACAACTTTGTAAGCCTTCCTTATCAGTTTCTTTCAAGATTTTGTCTGACTTTTTTCTCCGGAGCATCGTTTTTGAGTTATTTTTTTGTTTACTTGTGTTTATTTTTGCCTTCAGGCGACCTTCAAACAACAACAACATGACTCGTCGCGCAAACGACAAAAAGAAGAATGCAAAAGCAACGGCTCAGGCCAGAAGAGTCGATGGGCAGTTGGCGAAGCGACCAGCAGGTGCTGCAGGATACATTTTAAAGAAGTTTTTGAAATCGGATTTCACTTATTTTTATATAGCTTAATTTTTAGACTTTTCTCTTTTCAGGTCGTCTGAGAACACCTCGCCAACGTACCCAAGCGGTTCCCTATCAAGCACCCACACCCACCATCATCCATCGAAAGACCAACAAAAGTTCCATTAAGAAAAAGGTGGTCAAAAAGGGTCAAAAGCCATCAGCCACCAAAAAGTCAAAAGTTCCAACAAAAGTTGTCAAGAAGATCGGAACGAAAGCAGTTAAAGTCAAAAAAGTGGCAAAGAAAGGAAACGATCGTCTAACGCCACGTACCATCACCGAATACGTCGACAATCCATTCTTCGTCGATGCAGAAGTTCCTGAATATGTTAGTGCATCGGTCTATCATCGATGGATCACTAGAGCTGTTCGTAATGAGAACATGAAGGAGATCAAGGACTACTACAAGTCCAAAAAGTGTCAAAAATCGTCAATTTACTCGACTTTTGCTTATTCCTATGACACTACAGCTTGCTATGAAGCGGCTCTGAAGGATATCAAGTTTGCAACGGAGTTTTTCAAAATGAATCACAAAATGGAGTCTGACGATTCTTACCGACCAGGAAAGGAGCCAAATTTGTTGGAATATGTTAGTCGAAATAAGAAAAAAAAGTCAAATTTAGCAATTTTTTTCAGAAAACCACCGGTCGCAAGAACCACTACATGATCGGCCGACAGACACGGCACATCGAAATGGGTCGTGGTGGAAAAGAAGGCAATAACGCACTTTTAAATTATTCCACCAAGAATGTGGACACAGACCCGATGACACAACTGATCCAGGCTAATGTTCCGTACACGAAGCTGTTCCAGCTGTGTAAAATTCCAAATGGACGTAAGTTTTTCATTCAGTCATACTTTTGAAAATTCATACAGTAATTTTCTTTTAAAAAAACCCGCATTCAATTTACAGCATTCGCGGAGCATCAACTCGAGTCACATTTCGTCACTGCTGTCCGTATGGGTCATCGTGAGCTGGCATCCGCTCTTGCTCAAGGACCTGTGAACAACAACTGCAATGATCTCCATCGTATCACACTGAAGGATCAAAAACTTCCTGCCAAAATCCTCCCGGTCTCAGTTGCCAAGAAGTGTTTTATGAACAAAAACATCACTCCACTACACACCGCTGCCATCTCCAACTCAACCCACATGCTGGAATCGATGAGAGCTGTCTACCCAACAATCAACATTCCAGATCAGGACAACTGGTACACCATCCATTACGCCGCGTGTGCTCCTGGAAGCGCTCCAGTCGAGTACTTGCTGAAAAACGGAGGATCCGTGAGCATGCTGACGAAGCAGACCGAGACACCACTACACTGCGCTGCTCGCGCTGGACGTGCTGCCAACTGCACGTTCTTGATAAAGGAAATGCTGGAATTGGAGAAAGGCGACGATGGAGAAAGCACTATCAGAGCTGATAGATCGATTGTGAACGCTAGAAATCGATCTGGAAATTCTGCGCTTCATTTGGCAGTGATCAACAATCAACTGGATGCTGTGGATGCTCTATTGGCCGAACCAACTATTCTGGTAGACCTCCCATCTTCCACTGGATCCAATCGAGTAACTCCATTGATGCTTGCCTGTGCCAAAGGTCATCTGGAGATGGCGAAAAAGTTGTTTGACAAAGGAGCGCTTGTAGAGGCTAAGGATAAGAAAAAGCGCACCCCTCTGATCCACGCGATGCTCAATGGACAAATGCACACTGCCGCATTCCTTCTCGCCAAGGGAGCGAATTTGTTCCTCGCCGATTCTTCAGGCAACACTGCTGCTCACTACGCCGCTGGCTACGGATTCTTGGACTGCTTGAAGCTGTTGGCTTCGATTGATGATGAAATTCTGGCTACTCCAAATGATTGGCAGCTTTATCCATTGTCGATTGCTTACCTCAAAGGACACTATGGAATTGTTTCATGGCTTTTGGAGGGTCCAAGCAAAGATAAAGCGAATATCAATGCCAAAGACAACAATGGAGCAACCCTCCTGGCGAATCTCTTGTCCTATGCCGATGAAGATATGCATAAGGATTTGGCATCTCAAATTGAGTACCTGGTGGCCAGAGGTGCCGACTCCAGTATTCCAGACAGCACTGGCCAAACTCCTCTTCACCTTTTCGCTCAACAACGTGTGATTCTTAAAGGATCGGGTGAAGCCCCAGAGAAAGATGCTACCCGAATGACACTTGCCGATTACAAGAAATGCTACCAAATCCTGATCCGCTCTGGATCAAAAGTAGACGCCTACGATCATCAAGACAACACTCCGCTTCATATTGCTCTTGCCAATGGAAACTTGATGCTCTTCACAATGATGCTCGAAAAGGTGCAAGACAAACGAAGGCTTTTCGAAAAGTGGGCCAACCATCAGAACTTCCTTCACGAGATTCTTGCTCTTCCAATGAAAGTCTACGGAGATCAAGTTCTTTGGAAGGGGGAGACATTGAAGAAGCCAGCGTACGATGTTCTATCGATTCTGAAAGATCTTCATGACACACTTCCGGATCTGTTTGTGAAATGGATTGGTGAAACCAACAAGGCTGGATATTCGCCAATTGTGGAGGCAGTCAAAAAGTATCAGGCGCTGTCGCCGAATAAACAGTTGAGAGGAGAAGCTAACCAGGTTGGTGTAATTAGCAATTACCGTAACCCAACCTACAATAGAAGGGCCCCCTAACTTTTAACATTGAGCTAGTTTATCTTAGTTTCTGTCAAAGATATAAGAAAGTTATGAACTGATAAATTGTTTTTCACAATGTCACAATAATTTTATCAGTTGACAGAAAAACAAGCTCAAACCTGATAGTGTGAGGACCTTCTATTATAGGTATTACGGTAGACTATCGAAAGACATAAAGATAAGAAAGTATTAATTAATTCAGAATGTGCCAATTGCACAAAGCCAACGTAGATTTGGTCATGTGATGAATGCAAAACAAGCTCCACATATTGACTCTTATGAGCTTAAGGTTTAAAGTGTCCCTTGAAATTTTCCCTCTGTTTCACATATCCTTATTGTCGGTACGGTGTCCCTGTCACACAATCTTTCCCTATCCTTTCAAGACCCAAAAACCCAATTTCTCAATTTTCAGACATTCCTCGCCACAGTCAACGAGCTTTTCGAATGGATCATCCGCCTGGGACCATTCCAGCTCACCCAAAGATACATGGAATCGGAGCACACCGCAGCTATGACTCTTGCCAAGCTGGCTATGAGCATTCCATTGGAAGACGGAAGGCACCAGGAAAACCATCTGGCTCTATTCAAAATCCTTATCAAACTCAGCAAAGAATTCAACAACATTGAGCAGTTCTTAACCCAGAAGAATGAAAAGGATGACTTTTTGATTCTCGAAGCTATCCAATTCGATAAGCCACGTGTCGTTGAGCTGATGTTGGATACCGCTACAGAAATGCACTTGGTCAATGGAATCCACAATGCGATTCGCGAAAAAGAGAACGAGGAGATTGTCAATAAGACAATTATCATGTATCTGATTGAGATGAGGATGTGGGATTTGATTCCGAAGTTGAATGCGACCAACGACTTTTGGAGAAAGAAGGACTCCAAAGGGAATAGCATCTGGCACTATGCCGCCCGCATCAACAGTCACAAGACTGTGTCGTTGTTCAAAATGATTGAGGCCAAAGGAGTGCCAAGAGAGAATAACAATGATGGAAGATCAGTTCTCCACGTGGCAACTTTAGCTTGTGATGGATCTGCCAACTCTGTCTTGGAACCAATCGCCTGGCTATCCACCCGTTGTCCAATCGAGGCAGTCGACAAGTACAATCGAACTGCTCTCCATTATGCATTCGGAAATGAGAATGATTTCAAAGATGGAAATGTTCCATTCGGAGAGAGTGACCCAATCGCTGTAGTCTCTCTGTTGTCTTCTCTTGTTCGGCCGGATCAGATTGAGATTGCTGATTGCAATGGAAACACCATCCTACACTTGGCTGCTCTCAAAAATTCCACAATTTGCCTGATGACGTTGATCCGCAAAAAGTGCCACGTCGATTTGAAGAACAACGATGGAAACACTCCTCTTGCTCTTGCAGTCTACCATGGAAGACAATCTTCAGCACTCACTCTCATTCAAGCGAACGCTGATGTCACAGAAAAGATCTTCATCAAAGCGGTCAAGCCAGCGTTTGAGCAAAATGGCGAAAGCTCAAAAGATAAGAAGAATTACTGGAAGTGGCATGGAAAAGCTAAGAAGATCGAGGAGGACACCATCACCACAATTCCAGCTACCGTAGTCAGCAAAGGTGGAAGTTGGGAAGCGATGGTTTACGTGTTGTTGGATGTTCTTGGACAGAATACCAACTCGATGGCTCAACTAACTGATGCTGCTCTGAGACGTGGCCAGTTGAATTTGGCGAATCAACTTTTAAAATCCGTGGAAGCTCTTCTCGACGGTGCAGTCTTGAATTCAAACTATGATCTTCTGAATACCTTTGCTGAAAAATGCTTCGGGGCACTCAATTCGGAAGAGACAATCGAGAAAACGGTATTGAATAGAATTCTGGCGACACGTGGACTTGGACTCAACCAGCCTGAAACTTTCAAGATAATCCGAACTGCATTGGAGCATGGAAACTGGAATGTTCTGAACTTTTTGAAGAATGAGATGGGAGTCGTGGCATGGAGAAATCAGAAGACTGAAGGACCATCTGCAAGCCCAATTCGCTCTCTGGTGTTATACATGAATGAGAAATCGATTTCAGCAGAAGCTGTTAGTTTTCTAGATGAGATCAGTCACATTACCGGATGTAATATTGATGCACTCAGCGCTTTGGAGCCTCCAGCGAAGTTTAAGAATCTGTTGGAATTCGGACTTCTCCCTCCAATCTCGTTTGCCGTTCTTCAAGAGAATGCTGATCTGGTTAGAGCACTAAGAACCGCTGGAGCAAGTTTGAAAACTGCTGATGAGCATGGAAGAACTCCTTTGATGTATGCACTCATGACCAACAATCGATCTGTCATTGACGTCATTGTCGGAGATGGAAAGTTGGCTGTCGTACTTCCAAAACAAGCACCAATCGTTTCCAGTGGACCACGATGTGTGGCAGTTCCGATGCGTTTCGGGGGTAGAAAGTTCTTGCCAACCAGTGCTTTCATGGCTAGAAGCACGCCAGCACTTCCTAGCACGTCAACAGCTCCACCTGAAAGTGATTCGGAGGAATCTGAAGAATCGGAAAAGGAGGATAATGATGACGAAGAAGAAGAGAGATCTGAAAATGGATCCGAAGACAATGGATCTGGAGACGACGAAGATGAGGCACCACCAGCCAAGAAAGCCAAAAAGGAAGCCGCCCCACCATCCGGACCAAATAGAAAGAAGCTGACTATCGCTGATGCATCGGTAAGATTATAACAAACTTCTAAGTGAAATCAATCAAATTTCAGCTTTTCGCGGCTCGTGACAAAAAGGGATACAATGCTCTTCACTATCTTATCGTACCACTTGCTTGGGAGAATGTCGAACTTCTTGGAGACCTCGCTGCTTCGAACAAGAAAGCAATCGTGGATTGTTTGATTGAGAAATTCAACCCGAATCCGATCGAGTTGGCAGCTCAGAAAATGAATAGAAGAATGAAGAATGAGATGTTGAAAATTGTCAAATCAACTGCCTTGCCAAGACCAATCAAAGAAACAAAACTGACACTCCGTCCAGTCAATATCGAGCCATTGAGCAATGTCGATGAGGATGCCGCACAGTTCCTGGCCAAGTGGTCAGCCGAAAAGGACAAGAAACAAGCTGCCGAGGCTCCGAAGCCACATCAAAGTTCCACTTATGCCACAAGCGGTACTGTCAGTTTTTGTGATGAGACTCAACAATACTTCAACGTCCTGATGAACAAGACTGACCTCAACTACGGACGCTATGGATTCCACAATTTCTACCGTATGCAAATTATCAAGAGAAGAGACGCCGATTTGTACATTTTGTTCACAAACTGGGGAAGAATTGGAATGGGAATGGGAGAGTTCCAAACGACTCCTTTCAGCAGCTTGGAGCTTGCTGCCAAAGAGTTCAAGTCCATCTTCAAATCAAAGTCCGGAAATGAGTGGTGTCCACTGGCGAATTTCCAGGAAATGCCGAAGAAATATCGACTCGTCGAGACTGACAACACTCCTACCAACCTCTCGGAAATCGAATTGTCATGGAAGAAAAATACGGAGAAAGATACGATTCGCAAAATGATTGCAGATATCAGTGATGCCAAAACACTGAAGCAGTATGCTCAACAGGTTCAGATGTATGGAGTCAGTCAGCCATTCGGAAGATTCACAAAGGAAAATATCGAGAAGGCAAAGTTGGTGTTGGACAAGCTGGAAAAGAATGCAAAGAGGATTAAGGAGATGTCAGAGGCAACTACGGTGTTGTCAGAGTCCAATCTGTTGGATGCTTTTATTACAACGGTAAGGATGTTTGAAATTTTGAAAACAAATTATTTAAATATGTTTATTTTCAGAGCGAGCTCTCCAGCGATTACTACAATTTGATTCCATCTGGCGACTTTGAGTACAGTAACCTAACACGCCTTGACACAATCGAGGAAATTTCCCGCCACCGTGCCCGTCTGAACCGTGCTCAAGAAGTTGAGACAGCTACCCGTCTTCTCTGTGGAGCAGAATTCCGTCATGACCTAGATCGTGTCGACTACATCCGAACCGCAATGCAATGCGAATTCCGTATGGAGACTCCAGACTCGGACATCAGTCAACGCATTCTGCAATGGATCTACAACACTGGTGGAAAACAGAACAAGGTTCAGATGATACTGGAGATCTCGCCGAAAGAATCAACTCAGAAATTTGAGCCATTCCTCAACGACAGTAATCAGAAATTCTTGTGGCACGGAACAAAGGCGACTAATTTGATGAGTATTCTGAAGGATGGATTTTTGGTCGATCCACCAAGTGCGTGCCGAAACGGAAGTCTTTTTGGATCGGGAATCTATCTGGCTGATAGCTTCGAGAAGAGCACCCACTACTGTCAACCATCTGCCGGTGGTGTCAATTATATGCTCATTTGTCAGACGGCGCTTGGCAAAGAACGAGAGATGCATTCTCTTCCATATCGCTTCATGAATCAGTCTCCCTCGGAAGCTGAGAAGGTAAATTAAGCAATCGAATAGACAATCATATACAATTAATTTCAGGGCGAAGACACTCTTCATTACATCGGAGACAGCTTCCCAGCTGGAAGTCTCACCAATGATGGCGTCGGAATGCCACTTCTTCCACTCCGCAAACGAGATCCAAATTCTGGAGATCAACAGTATGGATTCCAAACTCTCAGCTTCTCGGAATACATCGTTCGCAATCCGCACCGTGTGCTCCCCAAGTATATTGTCATTTATGAGTAAACTTTGTGTAGTTTTCTTTTTTGTAGCTTTCTCATGCTTTGTTACCTCATTCCCCAATGTAATCACAGAAAAATCTCATGTATCCTGCCCCCGTTACCCATGTAATAAGCGAAAGTAATCATTCCGTTATAAAAATCTTTATTTTTACTCATTATTTTTCATTCTGCATAAGCTCAAATGAAAAAAAAACACTCGAAAAGGAAACTTCTCGTCGCGATGTGGTCCGAATGAAAGGAGAATGTCATCTCCTTGTTTTTTCTCAAGATGACGTTTCTATTCACCTGCGAAAGATTTTTCGTGTCACATTTTCTAATGGCTCAAACAAGACACATTTATGTACATCAGGGATGCATTTTTCAAACGAAACTTCAATTCGAAAATTCGTTAAAAAATCAGACATTTCATTCAAATACAACAAAGAAACACTTTTAATCTGAAAAAATCGAAATTCTGTTCAAAATGTTAGCTGAAATTGTCACGGATCAATTTTTACTATTATTCTTGAACATTTATTTAAAGGGGCATAGCCGGTCATGAAGCAGAAACGGCTACGGTTTTTGCAAATAAATTCGTGCGCCTCTAATACAGTACTTCGGAATTATTTCCCTTTCCCTAATTTCTTTGCTTGTTTTTATTCAAATTCTTCAGACTCTCGTGAATAAAATTCTTCAGATTCTCATGGTTTAATTTCTTTATAAAGTTGAACAACTGGCTAAAAATGCTAAAAATAAAATAATTCCGAAGGACTGTATTAAAGGCGCACGAATTTGTTTGTAAAAACCGTATCCGTTTCCGCTTCAGGGCCGGCTATGCGCCATTAACTAAATTTTCGTCCAGAAAGTTCATCGGTGTCTGACAAAGATAATATCTGCTTTGGTATTCGAGAAATTTTATGCTTGCTCAGACAGAACAGAATAACGGAAAAAAATGAAGTAGCAACAAAATTTTAAAAATTTGAAGCACATTAATTTGTTTTCCTTAATCCATCCTTTTGAAGTTTCTTCAAGTAATATAGTTTTCTGCTGCGTAAATCCCGCATAGGTATCCTTTCATGCATACATTCGCGGTAATATTTTCAGAACTGGAACATCTGAAATGTCCTTATTAGTCATCCAACGTAAAAAACCAAGTTACGGTGCATCATCAACTCCGGAATTTCCATTTTGGTCAACTTTCAAATATAAACAATTAGAATCAGGAGGGTTATTCAGTAACCCATCCGGTTGTCTTGGTGCCCACTGGAACGTTGGATTGGGTGCGGAGACATCGCTGTAAGCGAACTCCTGAACAACTAGCTGTTAGAAGTAAATTAAAGGATTCACTCACATTGGTGCCATTACAAGATATACTTTTTGGTTGTGGATATTTACAAGTAGGTTTTCTGATTCCATCCATCCAAAACCCTAGACTTGTATAAGTATTGTTCACGGGTTGTTTAGAGATTAGTCCCATTGCAAAGTCTATAACTTTTCTGTTAATTCCCGGGAAATCATAAAAAAACTTACTCCGTATATATCTGCTTTCTTCCAAATTTGCGATCCCCATCAATCCAACAGAGTTGTATTCTGCACATCCTGACACTGCTTGTGTTCTATTTATACAAGTTTCCGTTTGAATTACCTGAAAGTCCTAGTTTTAGTTTTCACCGATATATGATTCCTTACATTCATGCACATGACATATTTGTCTCTTTTCAATGGTATGTATCCTACGTAACACGAATAAAATACAGATGACTGGAAAGTCCAAACATTGCTTTTGAGAGTCAAATTGAACTCTTGATACGTCGGGAAAATGCCACCCAGAAGTGGGTATGTGCGACTCTAGAAATTTATTTCTTAAAAATTTAAAATTATTTTGTAAGCTTTACCACAATAGTTCCTCCGACAAGAACTGGTGTGCCAGTGATACTAGGACATTCTTCAGATGTTGAATAGATCCGAAATGCGATTCTACTATTACTAGAACTATTCAATTTCTGGACCGTGGTAATGTTTTCAAGGACAAACATTTGACAAGTCGGGAAAGTGTCATACACAAGCTGTAATTCAATGTTTAAAAACGTTCTCAAATAACTACCGTAAACACTCCAATTCAGTAAATACCCCATGCTTGTACTTTGAGCTCATATATTTCGGTTCTTGTAACAGATATCAAAACGTGGTCAACTGACAAAATGTTCATTATGATATCAGATACATTTTTTCAGTTGACTTCTTCTTGATAACTTTTACATAGACGGAGATAAATGGGCTCAACGTGCAAGTTCAGGAGCGAAGCGGCGAATTCGCGTCGTAGGCGCACCAGCCAGATGTTTGATGCGCAAACAGGCCGGTAAATATAAAACTAACCACACATGTTTCATCCATCCAACACTTTTGCACACATTCTTCAAAACTAATAGAATAAATTGTGGGACTAGTATAAATCGAAGGTTTCCCATAGGTTACAATCATTTTGTAATCATTTGGATCTAATGAAGAGTTCTTCAAAACTTTCCGTTATTTGAAAAGTTTAAAATGGCTCTTACCAATTTTTCGACAGTTACAATTAAGAATAGAATGGCGAAGTGTATGTAGTCGGTCATATCGTGTGGGAGGCTTTGAATAGCTTTTTCTGAGAATAAAAAGTCTCTAAATCTGTCGGGCATGTCTGTTTTAATGGGCCATGTCCCGCATGACCTGTCACGCCTCGTTTTGAGCTTGATCAATGGTCAATTTTTGTTTATTTAATCTTTTAATTTATAAGGGTCTCTATTAAGCCTACACCAGCTAGAAAAACAATAAACAACTGAAAATAATTAGGTCCAAGTATCAGGTCCTAGTCGACTTCCACAGTAATATCCAACCATACAAATGTTTTGATGAGAAAACACCGAATTTTGACATCTGGAATAACTTATAATATAACGAGTTGAAATATAACCAACACCCACAGCATGTCGTCGATTCCTGATTGGGAATTATTTCTGGCATAGTAGTACACACAGTCAGCATTTGTTTTTTGTGGCAGACCGTCTGGTTGACCAGCCAGCCATTTGAGTGCAGGGTTTGGTGCATTAGTATCAGCAAAGTTGAACTCCTTGAAATACCTTTCGTTTGTTTTTATTTTTAGGGGTCCTCACATTTTGTCCAGAACAATTAGCGCCCGCTTTTTGCGGATAGTAACACTCTGGTTTCCTGGTACCATCTAGCCAAAATCCAAATTGCGAGTAACCAGCCGGTATGGACCCAGTAGATGGATTGCTCAAGTAGCTGTTTGCCATTGCTGTAACTAGTCAAAATAAAATTAACAGGAGGTTAAAACATACTTTCTATATATTGGTATTCCGCTGCATTGGCAGGACCTGCCAATGATTGTTGAAAACTGGCCATGCACATTCGGTTGGCAAATGTTCGGTTCATACAAGAACCGCTAGTACCAACCTGCAGGCTCACTTTCATGAGTGGTCCTGAACCAGAAACTTACCTGCATACACCAAATCGCACCGCCTCTTCTTATTGGTTCCATTCCTGGGAAACAAGTGAATGGTTCACTCCTTTGAGTAAATGTCCAAACATTATTTTTCAATGTTATGTTGATAGGAAGGTATTGATTGAAGGTATAGGTACGGTAGTCTCGTTGGACGTCACTCTGGAACAGTATCTATTTTGCTCATTTCGATTAAGTTAGTGTGTACCTGAACAGTTCCATTTTTCAGAATTGGCTCTTCTTTATCGTCAGTACATGTTTGATTCCTAGAGAGGAGGCGAAACGCTACTCTGCTTTTGCTGGAGGCAGTGAGCTTCTGGACCGTTGTAATTTGTTCAATACTGTAGTAATTGCAGGTGGGGGAGGTGTCATAGACTAGCTGGAGTAGAAAAAAACCATGTTTTCGAATTCAAACATCTAGACTAACCACACAGTTTGGATCATTCCAACACTCAATTACGCACTCGTCCCAAGAAATTGTTAAAACAGTACTATCTGATGTTTTCAATGGTTTACCCCAAGTCACGACCATTTTGTAATCCATCAATGTGTCAGGAATAATCTGAACCGAAAATTGAATTTATTTCGAACTTTTAATGTCAGAAACTAGTTACCCCGTTTGCAGCAAAACAAGACAGGAAAAAAGTGAATAAGCTTTGGAATCGTGTCATATATAGCTTGGAATATTATGTGCTCAAGAATTCCGCAAGAAAATGATTTTTTGAATCCTCCGAAAAAAAATGATGAGGTCCCGAAAACATGTGTATATTCTTGCAATATTGTGAACGTCACCAGCGGAAGCGTACATGACTTTTGCAAAGTTATATTCTTGATTTGATGGTATAAGAAGAGTATTATGGGAAAACTTAAATCTGGATACCATGTCTGCTTTTTTTCAATTACATGTCATTCCACATATTTTGAGGGATCATATCACACAAGTTTTGCGGAGGCCAGTCTAGAACTTGTCTAATTTATAGGATATTTAGTTGAAAATGAAAAAAAAAATGGCCGGATCGACTCTTCTAATACATGTTTTACAGTATGTATCAAAGAACTCCTTATTCTCGAATTCACATGACAACCATGTGCAATCTTACTGTAGATATAATACTAAAATAGTAGATTACCTCCGCAACCTATTTAAAAAAAGTTCAAGAAGTCGCCGGCATACATCACAATCAGATTGTTACCAACGATTAAAAACATCCAGCGAATTGGAATACAAAAAATTGGTCATTGAACCACTAGAAGATGGTATCTAACAAAGGAACCTTTTAAGTGAAGGTAGGAGTTGGCTGAAACCACCTACATAGATCGAAAGAGCATAGTCGAAAACCTATAAATCAGTTTTCAAAGTCTGCTTACGAGACCTCTGAAGTGCTGAAATTTCAGTTTCAGTGCCAAAAAATACCAAAAAAGTACCAAAAAAACACTTTTTCAGTGAAACATAGGCAATTTACAAATGTGATTTTCTCCAGTTTTAGGAGGTTTTAGAACTTGAAATTTTTTGTGTTATACTTGAAATGAGTTGAAATTTTATATTTCAACATTTTTTCCAAAAAAAATTTTTCAGAAAAGTTTTGGAAATTTTCAAAATTTGCTTACACTTTGGGTGTGTCCAAGTTTCCACTTTCGAGCATTTTTTTGGAAAAAATGTTGAAATATAAAATTTCAACTCATTTCAAGTATAACACAAAAAATTTCAAGTTCTAAAACCTCCTAAAACTGGAGAAAATCACATTTGTAAATTGCCTATGTTTCACTGAAAAAGTGTTTTTTTGGTACTTTTTTGGTATTTTTTGGCACTGAAACTGAAATTTCAGCACTTCAGAGGTCTCGTAAGCAGACTTTGAAAACTGATTTATAGGTTTTCGACTATGCTCTTTCGATCTATGTAGGTGGTTTCAGCCAACTCCTACCTTCACTTAAAAGGTTCCCTTGTAAGGAGAAACATGGAAGTGATGTTTCAAATTGCATTGGAGAAATTTCATTCTCATGACAAAAAGACGCTAGGAAAAGATGGATTTGTAAATACGAAAGGTTTTGGGAATAGAAACTTTTATTCTGAACGGATATTAGAATAACCTTCAAAGTCAGATCGTGAAACTTCAGCCGGAAAACATGTTAGTACAGTTTCAGATCGTATTTCAGAATTTTTGGAATCCAAGTCGTGGTCAAGCTGACATTTGCACTATCGAGCTGAGAATAGTTCTAGGACTCTTTTGCTAATAAGATGAGAAAACTATCCCTGCTCTTTCATTGCGTCGGAACTTCTCACTCGGAAGTTCTATGTGCATACCCAGGCACCTACATATCTACTATTCACAATAATCGTATTCATGTTTTGTAGGTGCACTCATAGTATTTTCCAACTTCATCTGATTGTCTCATCAAAAACCAAATTTTTCGTCGCACCGGGCGCCTCTTCTTACTTGACGTCATTCCGTACTTATCTCGATTTGCATCG
Source organism: Caenorhabditis nigoni (assembly GCA_027920645.1). Classification (NCBI taxonomy): domain Eukaryota; kingdom Metazoa; phylum Nematoda; class Chromadorea; order Rhabditida; family Rhabditidae; genus Caenorhabditis; species Caenorhabditis nigoni. The sequence continues at coordinate 8,811,772 of CP115868.1, read as the reverse complement.
ACCAATCGCTCTCGGGGAACGAATTGTTTCGGTAGATATCATCATGCGCTCAGACAAGTCTAGTTGAATTCTTGGACTTTTTTTCGTCCTTCTTCCAGGATTAAATAATTTTTTTCGAAAAGAAAGCATTTCGGCGCTTCCCGAAATTTTAGAAGAAAGGTGTGGACAATAACTTTTGTTTGGATACAGTGAAAGTGATTCACTGTTGTTGTAGAATTCAGGTCAAATATTTCTAATGACGTTAGGAAATGATTTATCTGCGAATATTAATTCTAAAAATCAACTGCTGTGAAACTTGTTTTAGAATGACACCTGTATGAAACATAAGATACTTCTGGCTGGAGTGTTAAAAGAGTTTTGAAGAAAAAATTTGAAATTTTGTTCAAAACGAAACGAAGGTTTTAAAATTCGGTTATAGGTATTTATAGCAAATTGAACCCTGACCCATCTGGAATAGTTGCTAGATTACAAACGTTGTTTTTTGTTTTATTGATAAAAGTCATACCGTTAAACCTGTGATAGAAGAGCCTCTTCAAAAGAGTTGCCCTATAATGAAAGGGCCCCGATAGTGGCTCTTGTGGCAGGCTCGCTTCAAAACATGTTGTTCGGAGTAAACAATTCCATACGCTTTCAGTGAAAAATATTCGAGAAATTCCACAATTTCCCAGAAATCGGTTGAAACACAAATTTTTGTTCAAGAATCGATTTTTGTAAAACTGATAGATTTTCATAATATTGAACGAGAATTCGCCGGTAATCACGGGTAACAGATATTTGGCGATAAATGTCAGCTATGGATACGGCTGTCGATAGATTTCTAGACCGGAAATGTAAACAAAATCATATATTTATGTTTCAAATTGCAATCATAAATTTGCTCATTGTCAGATGTATAACAGTAAATAATAGTGTACACAATTCTGATTTAAGGACAATAAATACGATTTCTAATTTTAAGGATTTTTTCTTTTTCGTCAAGCTAGCTTTCTTATAAAATTAGCGCTCGAGCTGGAGTCAAATTTGCTCAAAGGAATAAAGACTTGTAAAAAGCATTTGTGGTACTGTTGCGAGCGTATTGCTTTACAATTTTAGGTACATGATTGCGAGCGATGTGACAGTACTGGTCAGTTATTGAATCTGTAACCAAAATGTGAACAGGACCCAGTATCCAAGGGTACATCGAGTTCATAGGATACATTGGTTTCATGGTATATAGGATTTTGTGAATTTTGTGGACTATTTCGCTTTTTGATCCAAACTAACGGCTTAGGCTAAAACACCCTACACCTCAAGATCCCATGTACCCTCTGAACCAATGAACTCTAAAAGATGTACCCTGGGATCACGGGCTGAACAGTGTATGGAAAAATAATGGGGGTTCAGAAAAAGTTTACAATGTTAAAAAAAAACAAACGAAAGAGTTGTTTAAGCTTTCCTTTTTCCCTTTCATAAGATAAAAAACCGAACGCTGAAAACAATAATCTTCTAATGAACAACTACAGTTGTAAAACAATTTTCGTTCTGTAATTTTGAACCAGTATCTCCAATAGCCTTGAGCTTTCCGTGTGACTGGAAAATTATTGCGATGACATGTTCCAATGCTTTCCCACTGTTTCACTCACAGTGTTCTCAAAAATCTACCGTATCCTAACCCCTTGACCATCGCACCACCATCGCACTGGCCTCTCATGGTGTGGGCGGGGATTCCTCGGGTAGCACGTTCTTCAACGTACCGAGACAAAATATGAAAGAAATTGAGAACAATAGCACTGGGAAGACATTTGCACTTTATCAGATTCTGAGCGATTCGCAAGAAAAAAGAACGTCGGAGGAAAAAAAAAGTTTCCTACCCGATCCATGCGAATTTTTGATCCGGCTGATGTTCGAGATAGGAGCTTATATATAGGAGTGGCGAGACAGAAACAATTAATTTGAGAATTCTTTTCCATTTTGAACTTTGAAATTCCACTACTAATTCTTTTCAATTCCTGAACGATGTCTAGACAACAAGGTAATTTATTCAAGGAATATTACTTCTGATTACTGTTGCTTTATCCGAAATTTTTATTTTAATGATTGTTATACTTACAGCTAGATACTTACTAGGATTTTGTAAAAGTAGTTTTTTGAAAACTTTTGAAGAAAAGTTCTATCCTCTGATTCTGCATTCTTTTTATTTGTGAGGTTCCATTTTACCGTAAAACCTGTATTAGAAGGGCCCCTCTCTGCATAAAGTATCTTTCTAATTGAAGGGTCTCTCCAGTTTAAGTACCGCCTAAGTTCGTACGCTTTCGGAAATTATTCGCGAAATTTCACAATTTCCCAGAAATCGGTTGGAAAAAAAATTGGCCAATCTTGGTGAAACTTGTAGATTTTCATGAATTTTGAACGAAAATTCGTCGAATTTTCGGTCGAAAAATTTCGGAAAAAAATGCCGAAAAATAGAAGGGTCCCCTCTGATTGAAGGGCCTCTGTAATAAACGGGCCCTCCTTTTTAATACAGATTTCATGGCAGTCTTAACTTTGCTGAGGCTATTGTAAGAATTATAGTGAATTAAAGTTTTAATGATAAAAATTTCAATTTAAAATTTTCAGACCCCTGTCTGGTATGCACTGTCACCGAGCGAACCAGCTATCACTTCGGTGCTCAGTCTTGCATGGCGTGCGCCTCGTTTTTCCGACGAACTGTTTCTTTTGGAATCAGATTTTTGTGCAAGGCCAATAATGATTGTGTGATTTCTCCCGGTAAGATTTCTAGGTAATAATTTTGCATAAACTGTTTTTACAGATATCAAATTCATTTGCCGTTCATGTAGGTACAACAATTGTATCAAAGCTGGAATGAGAAGAGAACGTAAGTATTTATTTGAAAAAGTTAAAATTATTGACAATTTTCAGAAGTGCAGCAGAAAAAAGATGAGCAGAAGATGCCAAAATACATTTTGGAGTCACGAAAATTAGGAGTTCAGGAAATTGTTCGAGGTACATAATTAAATTTTAAAAAAATCAAAGCTAAAAATAATTTTCTAGGATACACCACAACTCGAAGCACCGGTAGTGTAACATCTGGTAGTGATAGTCCAACGAACTCTACAAGATCCAATTCTCCTGAATTTTCTTCTGTATCTGAAACTGTATACGAGATATCATCAGAAGAAAAATCGGATTTGGAAAATGAGCAATTTAGCACAATTCTGAATGCAAGACATGATGAGCTTCTACAGTACTACGTGAAGCAAATCGAGAGAGCAACGGTGATGAGAAAGTGCGAGTTACCAGAGGTTTGTGAGATTACAGTAATCCATAGGAAGAATAGACATAGTTTTTCGGTTCTTGCCGTAATATGATAAGCAGGTCTGCATGAAATTTGATGCTAGGGTTACGGTATTCCACAAAAAGTCATGACATCATTTGCAGGACGCTTATCAACAGTTTCTTGTCTCCAAGAAAATCAACGATCAACTAGCACTGGACATTTGCCAAACCTGTCCAGGCACGGATTTACTGGAACAAGCTGACCTCGACGTACTCTTCCGTTATTGCTCATTCTCTAGTCTTTGGATGGATTCTGCATGGCTTACTGTCTCCAGTAATACTTCAAATGACGTGAGTACTTGTATGGGAACAATCTAAAGTTTCCATCGAAACAGTTACCCAACGAAATGAAACAGATTCTTCAGATTACCGGCGGAGATACTGTAACGACGAACCGAAATGCCCTTGGATACGAAAATGAATACGAAAAGAGTGCAGAGGGCACAAACTTGTCTAGGTGAGGAATTAATTGAGTACAAACTAGAAAAAATCTGAAAATGTAGTTGAGTAAATTGAATTCAAAACTTTGCAGTACACTCATCAACTTCATCCTCCGTTTCCACTCTAGTATCACTACGGAGCTTTCACGACTACAACTCGATGTTTTTGAATACGCAGCCCTGAAATCGTTCTGCATTTGGAAATTGGCCCTTTTGGATTCAACTCTCACGTTGAAAATTGTAGCTCAAGAGCAATATTCTGCAGTGACAAGCGCAATTAGCAAGTATTACCATGTAAGGAAATTATTCACTTGAAGCCTTTGACGATTAATTTTTTCAGTATGACAAAAATATGGATGCAAGTGAAGTTGCGACTCGTCTTGGTGATATCACACTTATCCTAGGCTCTATTTTTGTAAGTTCAGAATAAAAACCTTGAAATCACAGCATACGTTTTCCAGAATGTCTATCAAGACATGCTTCAAACGTACCAAGTCCTGGGAGTCGATCTCTCTATCGACAATTGAGATGTCTGCAAAAAAAGTTGTTCCATTGGTGTCTCTCAACCCCGTCTGATGAAAATACGTGTATTCAATTCTCCATATTTGTTGATCTAACAGATTCATCGAAACAGTCTTCACATTGTCATTTTACGTAGTGTATCGATGTTGTGTAGATTAGCACTGTCACCCGGTGATGTACGATTAAATAAAGTTTTCAATTTGAGTACCGCGTAGTCTTATTTCTAACATGAGGGACCATCTTTAATATACACAAGTGGGCTTTCCGAAAGAGAAGAAAACAAAATGAATTTCATAAAAAGATACATATTGACGATTTTGTTACGCCACAAAATCGTTAATATGCCCACAGGCCCAGGCCCACAGGCCCAGCCCCACAGGCCCAGGCCCACATGCCCAGGCCCACAGGCCCAGGCCCACAGGCCCACAGGCCCACAGGCCCAGGCCCAGGCCCAGGCCCACAGGCCCAGGCCCACAGGCCCAGGCCCACAGGCCCAGGCCCACAGGCCCAGGCCCACAGGCCCAGGCCCACAGGCCCAGGCCCACAGGCCCAGGCCCAGGCCCACAGGCCCAGGCCCACAGGCCCAGGCCCACAGGCCCACAGGCCCACAGGCCCAGGCCCAGGCCCAGGCCCACAGGCCCAGGCCCACAGGCCCAGGCCCACAGGCCCAGGCCCACAGGCCCAGGCCCACAGGCCCAGGCCCAGGCCCACAGGCCCAGGCCCACAGGCCCAGGCCCACAGGCCCAGGCCCACAGGCCCAGGCCCACAGGCCCAGGCCCACAGGCCCAGGCCCACAGGCCCAGGCCCACAGGCCCAGGCCCACAGGCCCAGGCCCACAGGCCCAGGCCCACAGGCCCAGGCCCACAGGCCCAGGCCCACAGGCCCAGGCCCACAGGCCCAGGCCCACAGGCCCAGGCCCACAGGCCCAGGCCCACAGGCCCAGGCCCACAGGCCCAGGCCCACAGGCCCAGGCCCACAGGCCCAGGCCCACAGGCCCAGGCCCACAGGCCCAGGCCCACAGGCCCAGGCCCACAGGCCCAGGCCCACAGGCCCAGGCCCACAGGCCCAGGCCCACAGGCCCAGGCCCACAGGCCCAGGCCCACAGGCCCAGGCCCACAGGCCCACAGGCCCAGGCCCACAGGCCCAGGCCCACAGGCCCAGGCCCACAGGCCCAGGCCCACAGGCCCAGGCCCACAGGCCCAGGCCCACAGGCCCAGGCCCACAGGCCCAGGCCCACAGGCCCAGGCCCACAGGCCCAGGCCCACAGGCCCAGGCCCACAGGCCCAGGCCCACAGGCCCAGGCCCACAGGCCCAGGCCCACAGGCCCAGGCCCACAGGCCCAGGCCCACAGGCCCAGGCCCACAGGCCCAGGCCCACAGGCCCAGGCCCACAGGCCCAGGCCCACAGGCCCAGGCCCACAGGCCCAGGCCCACAGGCCCAGGCCCACAGGCCCAGGCCCACAGGCCCAGGCCCACAGGCCCACAGGCCCACCTTCCCCGGGTCCCCTCTCGGGAGCCCAGAGAAGTTGAGAACTGATTCTTCTTCTCACTTTCCTCTTCCTTTATAGTGTTCTTCCTGGGGTCAATGGGCCACGTTGCGTTTTTATTCTATAATTCCGAAAGTTTATATATTTTTTTGTTACGTAGATTTCTTTTAGAAACAAATAAATATTTTTGTCACGTTTGAAAAACACTCGAATTTTTCTTTTAGAAATCTGTTAAACTCCTTTAAAAGATGGCTCCATTTGAACCTAATTATCTAGTTTTCTGTTTGAGATATCGGAAAATGTATAACTGATGAAATGTTTCTGTTATGAAGACGAACACTTCCGAATTTAAAATTGTTGAATATCTTTCACAGGAACCGAGATATATTTGGTCAAAGTTTCAAATATAATTTTTATCATGGCCCTCGAACTTGGATCTCATACAGGGTGCGCTTTAATTATGGGCACATAAGTTGCCAGCTTGATATGATGCATACTATGCGCACTGATTCAGTCTGTTTTATACTTTTCTTATTCCTCTACTCAGTGTTTATATTCCTGTCAAATTTCATAGCATAACGTTACGTCTGAAGTGAATGGTGGCTCGTTTTCCAACCCATGTTTCCGCTAACAACGGTTCAATTCAAGGTAACCTCAGGGTGCATGTTACGAAACCAGTCCGTCTGAACCGCATGTTAGTTGCTCGTACTGCCAAATAATTTTTTTCATGTTCCCACTGAAATGGACTACCTAATGACTGATTTTGAGGTACCTGGGACATTAGATGCCATAGTTCTAGCCGTGAAAAACAGGATTTCCAGAAATTCAGACGAGAGGCACAAAAAGCTAGCCGCTGTACTTCAAAACAGCTCGAAACTTGATCAAAGTAATCTTTAAATAAGAACAGTTTATACCGTTTCTAAAATTACCAAATGGGTCTTCTTGGAGGCGGAGAACACAGAGTTGTGACTCAAAAAGCTTGGAACTTTTTGAGCGGCACGCGCCTAAGCACTCACACGTTGCCCCTACTTTCAAGTGATAATTTTCAAAGTCAAAGACAACAAAGCCTATCGAAATTGCATAATTCTGATCAAAAAATGTCATCTGCCTGCCAGTAAAGAAAAATCCCAAATAGAACTTCGCATTCCGCTGCGATTCTGATCTTTGATGGAAGCACTGGAAATTGCGAAAAATCCATTGTTTTTCTCAATTTCTGAACCGAAATCAACTACGGAACCAATTAAAGTGTTTAAGATAATGTATTAACCTAAATCCTACTCAAAAAGTTATCATAGGATGTTCCGACAAGATTAAACCACGATTTACAGTGCGAAAGACACCAAAGGGCGGATCAAACTCAATTTTCCGGAGTTGAACTAGGCATACGAATGGATCGCTTTCTCGCCAGGCTTGAATCGAATAAATTATTCAGTCTTAGGATATTGAACCCAGACAGTTTCGTCATGAAATTAACACATTTTCATCTGTCTGGAGACCATCATTCAGAAAATATAGGCCTCAATAGGCCAAAACTACCACCGTGCCACCGTAGCCTCCTTTCCGAAGCCTCTGACGGCTGTCGTCGGAGTGAAAGGAAGTGGATTCGAAAACTTTTGTATTATTATAAATTTTGTGCGTCTGAAATTATTAAATCCGAAATTTTGGAAGATTTTATCGAGTTTGAAGAAAGTTGTACTGGTTTAAACATGTGCCCATAATTAAAGCGCACCCTGTATATCTCGGTTCCTGTGGAGGATATCAAAAAGTCCTCAACTGATAAATGGTTTATCATGATGTCAAAAGTATTTTCTCTCAGCTACACATTTTTGATATTTTGCATAGGAGCAAAGAAGAGTTGGCTCTACTATGATATCTTGGTCCTTAGAAAAAATTTTGGTCCTTAGAAAAAATTTTGGTCCTTAGAAAAAATTTTGGTCCTTAGAAAAAATTTTGGTCCTTAAAAAAAATTTTGGTCCTTAGAAAAAATTTTGGTCCTTAGAAGGGTTCACCATTTTATGGATATTTTTGAACACTTGTTGCATTTTATTAAGCTTTTTGTTGGTTTTTTTCATTAATTATTGTTTTTCGAAGTTTAAGACACATTCTCTGTAAAAGTCAACTTCCGGCATATTGCCCATAAAAAATCCAGACTTGTTTTTTTTGCATTGAAATTAGTTAGCGATACAGCAGCCACATTTGGGCTGGTCCTACTCGGTACTGTGCAGACTTTGACCAATTTTGGTCTAACAATGACAATATTTCTCGATAGTTATAATTATTTAATCTAACTTGGAATGATTCATTTTTATTATATTAAGCACTTTTCCGTGTTGAAGCAACAATTCTTATTCGTTTCCTCTCAGCTGAGAATTTTCATTTTTGATCCATTTTCAAAAAGAAATTACTGGAACCTGATGTCATGAAAAATTAGGTTACCGTATTTCCCCTAATAGAAGCCCACCCCCTGGCTGTGCAGTTGGGCTTCTCAGTTTTTACCAACACATTTTTTTCTTGATTTTCTGGTAATTTACGCTATTTCTAGAAGTCTTTGAAATATTCCATTTTAGTTTAGAGCCAAAACCCCTCTAATTCAAGCTCTTTTTCTAATCGACGTCCACCAAAAATAGGAGGTTGAAAAATAGAAGCCCATGGGCTTCTATTAGAAGAAATACAGTATGTTCGATTATAGCGGCACAATGACCGAATTAGTGGGACAAAGGTCGAATAAGCTCCTCCGGGTTCTGTCTGAGTGTATAGGCCAGATGTGTGTTCAAAGATACAGTAACCGTTTACAGGTTCCATAGAAACTGACGGATTCCATAAACATACGAAAATCTCAGATATGGTTTTACGTTATTCTGACAGACCCATCATTCGTAAATAGGGCTACTAGAAATAATGAGGGTGATGAAGTTCGAGCCTATAATCTGATTGCAAAAATATATCGAATTTACACTGAGCTTTCAGGGACATTGGCTCAGAGGGTACATGGAATCTTGGGGTGAAGAGCGTTTCAGCCTAAGCCTATCATTTTGAGCGATAAACGTAACTATATTTTATTTCAGGGGGATATCCTTGGGTAGGAATTGAATACCTGAATAATGCCATGATGATATTAAAAACGAACGGAAAAATTAGCTCCCTTTTCTTATAGGCTTAGGTTTAAATGTCTTAAACCCTTAAATTCCATGCGCCCTCTGAACCACTGCCCCAGCATTTCGATATATATCCTGAGCCCCAATTTGATCCCTCTCCTAAATTCTAGTAGTCTTTTTTCGAATGATGCGTCTGATCCTGACAATTGCTTATCACAATCTCAATGAAAAAAACAAGTCTGGATTTTTTATGGGCAATATGCCGGAAGTTGACTTTTACAGAGAATGTGTCTTAAACTTCGAAAAACAATAATCAATGAAAAAACCAACAAAAAGCTTAATAAAATGCAACAAATGTTCAAAAATATCCATAAAATGGTGAACCCTTCTAAGGACCAAAATTTTTTCTAAGGACCAAAATTTTTTTTAAGGACCAAAATTTTTTCTAAGGACCAAAATTTTTTCTAAGGACCAAAATTTTTTCTAAGGACCAAGATATCATAGTAGAGCCGAAGAGTTAATTTAAACGGGACAGTTCTGAAAGTAACTATTTTTTGGTAGCAAAACCGAGAGGTTCTAAAAATTTCAAAGTTTTATTGGCAAGTGTTACAATGGCACAGGTAATCGCTCCTTATGAAAAATAAATAGAAACTGAAAAAAAAACAGTTATGTCATCTCGTAAGAGGATAATTTCCGGATACCAGCATTCTCGTAAAACTGGACCATATCGTGATAGATTGTCTGTAAATAAACAAAAAATTATTCTAAATTTCAATGAACTGGCTCACAAAAACAGGCACAATTTGAAGAGTTATTTCGGCTATTTTCGTGGCAATATCAGAATCATTCATATTGCTCGAGATCTGAAGAATATGATTGGTTACTATTGAAGCTCTCCAGAACCTCTACCTCATAATATTTTCTGAGAGCCGATGTCACTGCGTGATACTGTTCTTGAGCAACAATCTTGACTGAAATCGTTGTATCATGGACGCCCAGCTTCCAGATACAAATTGATTTGAGAGCAGCAAACTCATGTGTATTTAAATTCAAATGACTCAGAGAGGATCCGAGTGTATTCTTGGCTTGTTGAATGAATTCGGAGAGTGAGCTGAAATTCTATTGATGTCAACGAGCTACATAAAATAATCTTACTTATTCCTATCGCATTTTCTATCGAATTCTTCTTTGTTAGATGACGTGGAATACTCCCAGAGTGAATCTATCCAGATGTTGGCGAACTCAAAGTACTTAAGCAGAACCACAACGTCATCACGATCGAGAATATCAACTCCAGGGCACATTGTACAAGCTTCCAGTGCCCACTCGCTTTGAATGTTTATTACCTCCAGAAGTTCTTCGATATTGTTTACCAGAAGTGTATTCTAAATGTTGTTAATGACATGAAAGAAATAATTTGAGATCCGGTTACCTTTACATTTGCACTCTTGGCAAGCTCTACTTGTTTTACATAGTAGCTTAGAAGCTCTCCATGGCTTACATCCAGAATTTTGCTGAATTCTTCGCTCCCTTCACTGCTCACTGAAGGAGATGGACTGCTTTCTGATTGTTCTCCTTGTGAGAACTCGTGTAATGTTGTATAAGAGTTTGTGGTGTAGTCTGGAATATTTTAAGGGTGATTTAGTTTTTTTCATGGTGAGATTTTACCCAAAAAATCTTTTAAAAATTATATTTTTAATTTGAAATTGTGCACTAACCTCTAACTATTTCTCCTCCTACATTCCTTGAATTCAAAACATATTTTGGTGTTCTCTTGTCATTTTTTCTCTGCTGCACCACTGAAAATTATTTTCACAATTGGAAATTATATTTCTACTCACAATCCCTGTTCATTCCTGCTTTATTAATACAACAATCGTATCTGCATGCTCGGCAGATGCTACGAACTTCCGGCGAGCTGATACAATCATTTTCTCGCTTGCATACATATCGAATGTTCAGGGAAACTGTTCTTCGGAAAAATGAAGCACAAGCTGTACACGAAGCTCCACCAAAGTGGAAATGAGTTCGGCAGGATAGTCCACAAACTAGGCACATTCCAGGGGACGATGGGGTAGCTGAAAAAATATAGTAGAAATATTGTAACATCTCAAAAAATCTTTGGGTCAACATTCTGATACTAGGCCAAAAGTTGAAAACTTACATCCTGATGATCTGCTCATAATGGGATTAAAGGTGTCAATTATAAATCAGAGGAAATATGAATAACCGCGATTTGCTTAGCGTATCATAATTTTCACACCTCCTTATAAGTGAATCCACAGCCCGCCCATTCCGCGCCAGTGAGGTCATAAGCGTGTAAGGGTTCCGACCATTTTTTCCGGCCTTTTTGCAGGCTTTCTTTGAGACATCAATAATTTAGAGGTTGGTGTGACTGTGTATACAATCCGATGCAGGTGGAGAAATGACGTAGAGATGCTATCCGTAAAAATCTAAAACACACCTTGGGAAAATTAAATGAAGAATATCTTCATTAATTTTTTGGACGAACTTATCATCCTCTCAAAAGTGAACGACTTTTGTCGTCGTCTTGAACGACAATAATGTACAGTAAAACCTGTAATAGAACAGCCCCTAACTTTTAACTTTGGGCCAATTTATCTTGGTTCCTGTCAAAGATATGAAAAAGTGGTCAACATAAGAGCCGAGAAAAATTAGCATACACTAGACAGCATGAAGGCTCTTCTATTACAGATTTTACGGTAACTGAACAAATGAAACCAATAATTATTGCAAAGACGATTTTCGAAAACTGTCTTATTTTTGATATTAAAGGTGGTGTGCGGTGAAAAATTTTATTGCTTTATTTAATGCAGAAATCTATGTAGATTCCCACAAAAATGAAGAAAAAATTCAAAAAAAATTCCTTCATTGAGAAAAACGGCCTCAAAAAGTCAAAGTTGTATCTGGTGGCCGAGCGAAAAAGCGGGGTTTTCTAGGCCATTTGCAGGAAAAAGCGAGCGAAATTTGAATTTTTATTGATTTTCAGCGTTTTTTTGGAATTTTTTCAGGTTTTTCACCATATCTTGGAGGTATTAACAAAAACATTTTAAGCTTTTTTAAAAATTATGAAAAAATCACAAAAAGTCGATAATAATTCAAACTTCGCGGGCAGGTGGCCTAGAAAACCCACACTCGGCCACCAGATACAACTTTGGTTTTTCGTCGCGTTTTTCTCAATGAAGGAATTTTTTTTGAATTCTTTCTTTATTTTTATGTGAATCTTCATAGGTTTCTGCATGAAATAAAGCAATAAAATTTTTCACCGCATACCACCTTTAAGAAAAAAATTGGCACCTGAAAATTGTGGCCCCGCTTCCAAAACCGAGAATGTATTACTGATCTAACTTGTGTGAAGTTAGTGGGACATTCAGAATCGAATTTTTTTATTTTTTGGTAGAAATATACTCGCTAGCATTCCTGGAATCTGTTTTTAACCGGAAAAAGAAACAAAAATAATTGGAAAAATTGACCGAACGAGCGTAAAGTCTGAAATATGACGATTTTGCTGCTCCGCCTCATACATACTCGTACATATGTAGATCAAAACAAACAGCAGATAATTTGCAAACAAAATTTTCTGAGAAACTTTAACCAATAAATTTTAGAAGCGTTATTGAAATTTTTGTGTCTAGAAAATTTGACAGATTAAAAAGGAATCATACAGAAAGCTGCTTTAGGCAACTCAAATTCTATGAACTCGGGTTAAAAAAAACATATTATCAGCCGAAAAAAACAATCAGCTAAAAAAAGCTTATGATTTTCATCAGTGGATACGACAATTATCAAAAAATGAACATTTGAGGAGAATAAAATGAAGCAGACAATTCTTATGTTCCTAATGGGGCAAATACTATTCGTAACAACGGGAATACACTTTGAAACATCTCGACCAAGCTACAAATGAATTCTTTCGACCGCCTCACCATCGCTTTTATTTCACTCTCCAATCTCGTCTGACCTTTTTTCAATTTTTTGTCTATTTTAAGTACTACCTGAAGCTATTTCCAAAACACACGACACATATCTCGTCTAGATAGAAATCGGGCGAAGAACGGGCCCAACTTTTTATGAAGATCTGAGAAAGTGGATTAAATGAAAACGGTTGTATTCCGATATGAAATTTCAGATAAGCGGGCAATCTACATTTACATTTTGAAAGGAACATCTGTCTTGGAATGAAGCTTTCAGAGAGAGAGAGAGAATATCTGATAAATTTTGTCTAGTAGACTGATAGGAGCATTTCTTCAAACCCATACTTGTCAAGGGACGTGCCGAGTGAGATTCTGGAATTTCAAAATCCTGATATCCTTTACGGAAAACATGTATGCTATACTTCCAATTTTTCAAATAACCTTTCCAGGATATTGACCTGAAGACGGAATTTAGTCATCAGGTGTATCACATGTGTCTTTCCAAAAAGGTCCTCTTGTACGCCTACTGGGCAATGCTCATGGAGGTCTCTTCAATCTTCCTACACACCAGATCAATCCTTAACATTCCCAAATTGTCCACCACTTCGATGATCGGATTCTCGAAAGTTATATCGTATTTAAATCTGCTCAGTTTCATCATTTTCCGCGGATTCGTTCAATGTTTCCTCTTCGGATGGGCCTGGGTGAACATCAGGAGTATTAGAGGTGTAGACAAACATTTACCAGATACCATAACCCATCAATAATCCATGTAACCTTTTGCATTTTCTAAATGAAGCCGTCCGATTTATCTGAAACCAAAACACAGCCTACACCGTCCAATGATTCCAATCTCAACCGTTTTTCTTATTTCCCTTATGTACATAGTCTTCTAAAAACTATTCTCCATCACCACGTTCATTCTACATATACATTCATCCTTCCTTTTGAGAAGCATTCAAGCGTTTATCTGAAATTTAAAAAAGAACCAAAAAACAGTTAATGATGCTATCTTCATTTTTCCACCGCTATTTCGAATATGTGTGAAGATCATGAGATAAATCAAATGACCGCGAAGAATCCGAGGACGCTTGCACCGGAGTATTTGAGGATTATTTTAGAAACGCGTTTTGAAAGGTACAAATAACTGGTCGGGTATTACCACGACAAATGAGGTGAGGTTCTCAATGGAAGCACCACTTTACAAATAGACGGTGATTTGTGATAAAACCTTATCTGTTTAATCTTTTTAAAAGTTAAACGTTCCTGGAACGAAATGGAGTTTTAAGTACAATATTTGAAATGAAACAATAAGACGATAAAAACTGATTAAGCACATGAAAATTTTACTATTCAAGCTAAACGACCAGCAAGAAGGATCCCTTAGATAATTATACTATCAACATGATCTGATTGTACTTTTTCTATTTTTTCTCTTCCCAGTTCCGTAAAAAGGATTGTTCGTGAAGTTTAAATGTGTGTAGTATAAGCGGTACATCTCACGAGGTGTAAAAATGCGATAAGCTAAAAAACAGAAATGATTTTTCCTTAAGATCTGTCTTGGATGCGCGTCAGGAGGACAGTACCGGCTTGGAATTTTCTGACAAAGAAGGATTCCAGTTTTCTCGAACAAAATGGGTCTCGAGCCCTTTTCAAATAGTCTCAAAGAATTTTCGCGGAATTTTGAATAACGTCGAACAGATATTTTATGTTTTGATGTCAACAAAAATCCACACTGATGACGTCCCCGAAACAGATCCGTTTCTGAAGTTTTTTTGCCGATTTAAGTCTGATTTTTCCATGAAGAAATATCTTCTAAAATTCAATCCGATTGGTTCTTCATTTCGAGATGTATGAAATAAGGAGATACTATCTTACCTTTTCTGTCATAGGTTCTACCGGGAGTGTGTAAGAAAAGATCTGCGGAAAATCAAATAGCAAAAGTTCAAACGTTCAAGAGAAATAAGAAAATGAATAATTGAATTTGGAATAAAAAGTCAGGCAGCAGAAAAAAGAAAAATTCTGAAATTTTAAAAACTTCCAGGGCGCAAGCTCGTCGCTCCACTCTTCATGTTTTGACAATTCAGATTCAAAGTGAGAATCGAATTTCAGCCTCCACAAAATTTGGCTTCAGACCTGGCAACCCAAAATTTTTACGTTTTGATCAAATTCGGTGTTTTAATGTTGATCAAATTTGTTCGATTCGGTTCAATGAGTGTCATTCAAAAACCATATTCTGTATCAGTCAGTCTAGCGTAAACGATCATCTGGGTTCAAAGAATATCATTCAACAATGCTATTCAGTTTTGCCCATTCTAGCAGAAACGGTAACATACGAGGACCACAATAATGGGTCAAAAACCAAAACTTGAAATCTCAAAATGCACGTCACGTCTTCTGAATGTAATTTATTTTTGTATCTGAAGAGGCGTTTGTTTTTTTTTCTTTTGAATATTTTTATAATGAGAAAAGTTTGGTCAAGATTTGAAAACACACATTTTTAATCCTCCACAATTCAACCATCAATGTTTCCTACGCAGTCTTAATCCAGCCAAGCTAAAAAGTTGTCTTCATAAATGATGATCTTTGCAAAATTTTAAATTACATGATTTACATCTTCAAACCCCTTATTAGTCACCTTTAAATTCAAAATGCGAATTTTTGAGTGATTGAACACCATTCACAAAAACATAATAAAGCGCACTTGTGGGAATTGTCTGGAACTATCGGATTTAGAAGCAAATAGGCGGGAAGAATGCTTCATGTACCAGCATAGAGTGGAGTCTATTGTATTTTTGATACCACTCCGATTTAAATTTTTATTCTTTAACGGTTGTGATTTCCAGAAGATGTATGTGAATTGGCTTCACTACTCAATTCCGAAAATCTCATTTGTCCTATCCTTCATCTCGAATCCTGTGTTCATCTACCTCATCTGTTCCAACAAGAAAGTACTTTTTGGAAGCTACCGATATCTTCTAGTTTTTTTCGCAGTCTTCAATTTGTGTGCTTCGGTTGCAGATCTTCTGATTCCTGTTGTAAGTATAGTTCTCACACGCTTAAAATGTTCATAGCCAACTTTCAGTCAGTTTTTTGCTACCACTACGCTTTTGTCACTTGGATCGTGGAGGGTCCATTTTCTGTGGTGAGTAGTTTACGAAAGTGAATTAATATGACACATAATTCGGAAGGTACAACAATTCGGGGATACAAGGGGTCACAAAGTTAATTAATGCTACAAAATCGACAATTCTTGGGTACAAAAATCATATTTTCAAGTAATTTGAACCCGCGAAGTAAGGATTTCGTACACTTAAATTGCTTAGTACCTCGACGACCCTAAAACTTTTAGACACTCTGAATTATTTGCCAAGTAATGTAAAGCTTGCACTATTAAAAAGATGTAATTTTTTCCAGAGATCAGAATATGGAGAAATTCCACTATCATTCCGTTGTTCATTTATCGCTGGAACCTATGGTATTTTGAATATTCATTTTGTGTTCCGGTTTCTCACTTTGAAGAGGTTTGCGATATACGGTAGCTTAAATGTAGAATCTCGATATTCAGCAATAATATAATCAATGATTATTTCATGCCATATGGTTTGATATTTTCTATTGGCTACGTTATAGTGCATATGTTTATTTGGTCATTGGTAAGTAGCGAAAACTTAGGTTATTCGTTTTTGAAAGTAAAAATATTAAGATCGACTTCTACTGCCTTCACTCTGCACCAGAGATGCGAGACTACATACGAGTTCCATTCAAGGAACTCTACAATGAAAGTATTAATGACATCAATTTTGTTGCTGGTTTATTTTCAGTCAGTTCCTCTTCTAGACACGGTTCACTAATTTGAATTCTAGGAAGCCTCGCCCACAATTGTTGCCAGATCGTGGGCTGGAATTCTCTTGTTGACCATCATTGCCAGTTACTCTATGATCTTGTATTTTGTTTTGGGTTACAAAGTGAATCCATCAACAAAGATCAGTAAAAAAATCTTTCCATACTCAGATCGTCACGGGCCTGAACATAAAATCAATCACGATGAGTAAGCAAACGACACAGATGCAAAAACAGCTATTCAAAGCGTTGGCCATCCAGACAATCATTCCAATTTGCGTCAGCTTCATGCCATGCTCTCTTAGCTTTTATGGTGCAGCTCTGAGAATTGACTTCATGAAGTGAGACATAGATCATATAGATAGTCATATATTCTATGATTTCAGTTGGGTGTACTGGGCATCTGCCGTTGCTGTTTCAATGTTTCCGTTCTTGGATCCAATGGCTATAATTTTCTTTTTACCAGCTCTTCGTCGACGTATCATGAACCCAATTGGTTTGGGGAGAACTTCAGTTTCAGTGGTGACACATCAGTATTCTGAAGCCTCTAATCCAGCATAATTTGTTGAATTAATGAATGAACGAACTGATTTTATAATAGTTTCGTGAACAACAAACTCAAAAACATGACATAACCAAATTCAAAACCCGATTACTACAACATGCAATCTAATGAAAAAGTTAATAATGATCATAAGTTCTAGTGACTTTTCCGACATCCATAAAATAATGATTGTGATTTCTAAATGAATTAAACATCAGCAAGTTTAAGGAAGATTGATCATATCGAAAACATCCCGCGTATTTGTCCCATTCCGGAATAGAATCACATTTCAATTTCGCATTGGGTGGATTCATGCATTTTTCCTCCAAAGCACAGAGAGTATGCCTAAAAATGGAATGGTTACAATTTAAAAAAATGCATTTTAAATGATAACCATTTCAAGACTTCTAATGTGAACTGTGTTCTGGCCAAATACACAAATGCAGCTGACAACTGTAATCCTTTGTCGTTATACTTTAATGTGTCAATATTAAACGTGGGAAAGTAATCAAGGAGTCCTGTAAGTTTTATGGTTATTCTGTTAATGTGCACTAGTTCCGTCACCTTTCATTAATACTGCATAGTTACTGTGTGTGGAGTTGACGAACATCATAATTGAAGATTTCTGAAAAGTTATCTTTTGAAGGTTACACTTTTTTCAGAAAAATAATTTACTTTATCACAATCCACATCACCTTGGCACTTTGCTATCTCTTCATAAAACTTTGCCAGTGGCTTCGGCTCCAACCAACGATTATGTGAATCCGTCCACCAAATATTTGGAAATTCTCTAATCGCTTCCTGAATCAAACTTATTACACCGTATTTTTAAAATCTACTCACCGCTAGAATAACCGCTTTGAATCGATACTCCGCCCAGTTCTCCACATATTTCGGGTACTTTTTGTAGTTAAACTTTCGTATCTCGATATTTTCATCCTCCTTAAGCTTTTTGATTTGTGTATCAGATAGATCTAGTGAATATAATAGTACTTTTTGCTTGGGCCAATGACGTTTTAACAGGTTGTACTGCAAAAAAGGTGAATTTGAGAAATCACAAGTTAGACCTACCATTTGCAGGAAATTTCCAAAATGGTCAGATGAAATAGCTGAAACAAACATCACATCCTTTTCATTTCTTTCTTTGTTGCTGAGATTGACGGGAGGAAGATCCGTATTTTCGACAAGCTCTAATAGAAAATTTATAGAATCTTTTCAGAAATTCTAAATACTTACTCAAATCTTCAAGTGTACTCAAAAAGCTGCAATTAAATTTTTTACCGGTAAGTGATTCGTTCTGAAAAATGGAGATCTTCGGGATTTTAAGGTTTCCGAAAACCTTTGGATTTCTGTAACAAAAATCGTAGGATTTTCCTGTCCGGTTGGAAATACACCTGCATTCTTTTGAAACTGACGTGCTTGACAGAATCTCCAATGGTTCAACGGCTTTGATATTAGTCGTAAGTTTCAGTTCGCCATTTTCCAACTTCAAACTTTCTAGCCCTCTCCTTTTGATTATTCCAATTCTACCCAGGAGTTCAGAGCTATGAGACATTGAGGAGGACATAATGGTAATTGCAGATTCATAGGAAACCTGAACTTGTGGTTTTAAACTTTTCAAATAATCAGATGTGTTAACCTTAAGATGTTCTCACCTTTTGTACTTCATAAAAAATTACGAGCAGCAACAAACAACAAACTGTCCCATAAATATTTACAGCTTTCCTTTGCATTTCAATGGTTCTCAAATTTGAGTGTGTTTGGTTACTGCAAATGTTTATATGAATGTTGGTAGCTTAATTAACGACTAGACGAGTTTTAAATTGACTCTAAATTGATATAGTATTGAAAAAAAGTAAGAAGGATTGCAGGGGTTAGCATCAATACTCTAAACCTTCAATCATGTATTTTCCTCCCCCTTTCGCATATGAAAATGAACTAACGCCGCGTATAAAACATGTGAGAAAAGAATACAATGCCGATTGGGTTTGATTTGGTGATTTAGTTCAAAAGATCACTTCGGGTATCAGTTTTTCCAGAAAAGACCATTCTAAAAAATAGGAAAGTTTATTCAAAATTAAAAACATTTTCAAATGGCTGAATGTATTTTTTTTTGTAAGGAAAAGTTTCATAAACAAAAACTGAAGAGGAGGACTAAAAAGTTCCACCTACTTCATGAATATTTAAAAACGCCCGAAACGATCTTTCAAATAAAAGAAAAAGTGTGAAAAAAGGCGTTTGACAAAAGTTTAGTGAGAAGCTTCCGTGTCTAGTCTATTCAAAAATGAATAATTTCAGAAGGACGTTTTTTCTTGAAAACGACTTTTAGCCTAAGAAAGTCTATTGTTATACATGTACGTTTATACGGAGGTGTGGGATGATGAACGTGTGGGTTGAGTTTTCAGTGTTTTCAAAACTTCAAAATTTTTATTTTGACCTAGAGAACCATTAAAATTCAAGAAATAACGACATGAAAATTATTTTTATATTAGTGGATACAGAAAAAAGGGCATTCCAAACGAGATTTCGAAACTCAAAAAAGTGAATTTCGACCTAGATATTCACAGAAATTCAAAAAACGGCGACGTGAAAATAATCCACTCAAACGCTGTCATAGACCGGGAGCATGCCAATTTCTTGATTGTAAGATTTATTTGATACATCTGCAACAGGCTTCTTCAGATACCGTAGAACCTGTAATAGAAGAGCTCCTTTGATAGAAAGAGGGGCTTGGAAAAATAGAAGGGCCCCCTGTAAAAAAGGACCCCTTTCAAAATTTGTCTTGGAATTAAAAATCCTATACTTTTTTGATGAAAAATATTTCGGGAATTCTTCAATTTAAATGAAATCTGGTGAAACACTATTTTTTTATTAAAGACTTGCTCAATTTTGGTGAATCGACAGATTTTCAAGATTTCTGAGCAAAAATTCGTCGAATTTTTCGATGAAAATTTTCCGGAAAATGCCCGGAATAATAGAAGGGCCCCTCTCTAATTGAAGGACCCCTGTAACAGAAGGGCCCTCCGGAGGGACCTTGGAAAAATAAAAGAGCCGGCCCTTCTAATACAGATTTTACGGTATGTGCTGCAAAGTAGCAGAGTTCCACATTTCACTCATTCCTCACCAATTGTTTTTTTTTCTGATTCCTCACAAAGATGCTTGTTACAGTAACTGAGTTCGGCTATCTATTTTAATCATACTTGTAAAATTCCGGGCCGGGCCGGGCCTGAGGAAATTTTCAAGACCCGGGCCCGGCCCGGAGGGCCCGGTAGAAAAAAACCTGTATTTTTGAGCCAAATTTTGAGCCGAAATATAATTTTCTCCATTTTTTTTCGTTTTTTGGATTGTTTGTATGTCTGATCACAAAAGATAGAAAAAACTCGAAAAAAATTTTTGATCGAAAAAAATCACATAAGGCCGCCGGGCCGGGCCGGGCCGGGCCCGGGCCTTGAAATTCCGAAAAAAGCCCGGCCCGGCCCGTTACAAGTATGATTTTAATTGTTTTGTATGTCTCTTCTTCTCGTTTTTAAACTTCATGGATTTCCTTGCTATTCGATGCTTCGTCCCATTTCCCAATACTTCCAAAACTGACTTACATGATATTTGCTCCCACCTATAAAGTTTGTTGCATTTTCGTTTTTCTCGCCCCCTCCACCCCCTCCTATTCATCTTGCCACACCTACAAGAAAATCTCTGAATATGGGAAAAAAAAGCAAATTGAATACTAAAATGTTGCCAAAACGCTCTATTTACCAAGTAAGCAATTTTGGCAAAGTACACAAAAAATGCAAAAAAGATATGTTCTTGTGCATGGGTGGGTAATAAAAATCTAACAATGTCAAAGGTTATCAGAGCTGATGTATAAAACTGAGATGTCGAACTTGATTCGGTACGGTTCTCAACGTTCGCAGGTTCTTTTTCTACCTCAAAATGTTGAAGATTGCGACTTTTATAATTTTTCTGATTGCTGCCCACACGGAAGGATGTGGCCCTGGAACTGGTACTCTGGGAAGCAAGGCAACATTCGACTTTGTTATGAATCCAGCGATTCTGTACACTTATTGTGAGCAAGAAGAAGGATGTACCTTTGTGCAGCTTAGTGCAGATTATGCTAACAGAACTGTCAAGTCGGATGTACAGTCTTCGGTAAGTTATTAACCAAACTTGAACAGTTTTTGAAAGTGAGTAAAACTCCAGATAAACGAAGTTCTTCAAGCAAATAGTATTCAACTGAACGATGTCAACCCTCCAAGCATCACTTATAGCGCTAAAAATGTCATTGTTGCTGCTGCTGGTACCACAACATGCGCTAAGGCAGGAGAAGCTATTCCTGTGGACAAAACACTTTACTATCTCTGCACTGATGTAGGAGGGACAGTTAAACCGGAAGAATTCAAGGTTGATTTGACTGTTCAAATCACCGCCATTTCGCAAATTTACCAAAGTCAATGGAATATGTTGGCAAGTCAAGTGGCGGATAAGGTGGCAGCCAAGCACGGAGCCAATTTTTATCCCGATACTGTTGTGACCGTTTACAATTAAAAACTGCAATCTTTTACTTCTCTATATCTTTGCTTATTTTTCAAATAAAGTTTGTTTTCTCGATATCTAGACTTTTTCTTACATTGGTAAACTAACAAAGTGCGCACCTTTTTGCAACAGAAAATAAAATTTTAAAATTTTATTATTTTACAACTATTTATTTTTTTTCCGAAATGAAGGGTATATAACTCCCGATATTTTCCGTTTGCTATTAAAGCCATGATAGTTAAAGTATATTTCCTAGTCATCATATCACCGGTACTAGTCTGGTCCTGTGGATCTGATGTAACAGGTAATTGTTCTTGTTGATTTCAAAGAAACGAGTTTTCTTGTTGATTTCAAAGAAACCAGCCTGTTTGCTGCGCCTCCGGCGCTTCAAACAGCTGGCTGGTGCGCCTTCGGCACGAAACCAAGGAACGTCTCCAGAAGGCTTCAAAATCAAAAATTTGAAAAACGGAAAGTTGGGGCATCATCTGGCTGCTATTTTGGATTCTGTGTGAAAATTTGAGAAACTTTGGTCTACTGGTGCCTTCGCTAGGGCCGGTGACACGGAACAAACGGACACACACAGAATTTGGTGATGGTTAATAGTAAAGATAATCTTCAGGAACCTCCTCAAAGACCGCAGAGTTTGGAATATCCTTTTTCGCGCCACTCGCGTACACATATCCACCTCCAGATGTGGATCTTGTACCCGGACAGTCTTTAACCAAGGACATCGCCAATCGAGTAGTTCAAACTGATTTGGATTTGGCGGTAGACCCCAGTTTTTTGTTTATCATTGAAATATTTTTTCCAGATAGCTAAAGGTCTCACTGCTAATCAAATTTACCTGTATATTCCACCAACTTTGAATTTCACATTTACCCCACCAAGTATCCAAATCGTCGATGGAGAAATTTGTGAGACAGATGGAACCTATATCGCAGTGTCTGGTAGGGTGATCTATAAATGTGTTGCGGGAGGATCTACGGGATCACCAGTGTCTGGTGCCACTAATGCTCCAGGAAGTGGAACTACAAATGCTGTTGTTACAGGAACCACCATTCAAGTGAGTGCTAGCAAAAATTCGGAAATTCCAAACACTTCCTTTAGGCTGCAACTGATACATCTACCGTTCCCTCAAGTACAACAACGGAAAAGCCAAAAGAAGTAAGCAACGCTTTTTTTTCAAAATCGCTGTAATTTCTATAATCCCAAAAATTTAGAACGAAAACTTCCACGCCCTTCCGAGACGACGTGCGACATCTGGAGTCAAAGCTCATCCATTTGTCCAATCCATGACAGTAATAGCCACGGCAAGTCAACCACTGTACGAGAATCAATGGAAGAGTATTGGAAGATCTGTGCAACAAGCTCTAGAGGATAAGAAACTATTGTTTAATGATGAAATTTCCGTACTTTTGTTGTAATCACTTTTGCTTTAATTTCCTACCTTATCAATTTTTCTTAAAAACGAAAATATGTACAATTAGAAAATCAACAAAATAAACAAGTCGGTCTTCTTAACCACTGTGTCCTCGCGTCTTTCCGTTCTTCTCGAATCGATCGGAAAATTTGGCATGGACAATTTCATGGAACATTTCGTAGCATGGACCCGAGTAGCCTTTTACTTTTTGGCGGAAGTTTCCAGCTGCACACATTTGGTTGAACACTCTGGAAATGTTTCAGCTAAGCTTAATTCAAGGAATTTCTAGAAGAAAATTACCTTGTGATAAATCCAGAACATTTTGGACAGGATCCATCAAAGCAGTGGAATGCACAATCTTGTCTCAAGCATTTGTTGATTTGGAAAATGTCTTGGTTCGATTCGGAGACACATTTCAAAGCACAATCCATAAGTGTTGGGCATTCTGAAAAATCAAGTATTTATTTATTTTTGTTCCCTTCTCTTGTTCTTTTGCAGAAAAACTAAACTAACCATTGGAAGATTTTTCTCCCGACAAAATATCGACGATTTGCAATTTCGAAGTCAAACACAACGGACAATCATTACACTCGTCCTGGCAACCAGTGGTAAAGATGCAACCGTAATCGGTGTACTTAAAAAAAGAAGGGTGTGTTTGGAAAAAGGAAATCTGGTGATTGATACCTTATCAATATCGTCGTACATCTGCGCAGAGATGTTCTTGCCGTCCACAAGTTTGGAGAGAACAGGTAACTGAAAAGTTGGGGTTTGCAAGAGTTTTCCTATGTTCAGTGTCGGTCAATAAGATATACGTAATTTCTAGGTGATTTTTGGCACCTTGACCATTTTCAGAAGTCTGGAGGTCGGCTGAAGACTTTGGAGGGTGTAAAACGGACCTAAATTGAAAATTTTGCATTCACAGAATTTTTAAAGAATCCTTAGATTTTCAGCATTTCACCGATTTCTGAAAAAAAAACCCTTTTGGTCCATTTTTGTACTGAAAAAAATGTAAAAAAAACAGGTGTCTTTCAGAAATCGACAATTAGCTGTAAAACTAGGAATTTTTAAAAAAATTCTGTGAATGCAAAGTTTTTGATCCAGGTTAATTTTAATCCCTCTAAATTTACAAAGCTGTCGGAAACTTGACAGTCGAGCTCCAGAAATGGTGGAAAATCCACAAAGAAACACATTGTTGTATATTTCAATGACCGGTACTGTATTAGGTTGGTAAAAAAGTAATGCGCGTTTTTGATTCTAAATAACTTTATGCAAAACGGAAACAAGAGGATATCAATCAAAAAGCTTTCAACAGCATTATTCACTAATTACTACCAACGCATGATAAAAGTTTCGATGCCTATCTTGAAGAACTACACCAGATGTAATTTGA
Source organism: Caenorhabditis nigoni (assembly GCA_027920645.1). NCBI lineage: Eukaryota > Metazoa > Nematoda > Chromadorea > Rhabditida > Rhabditidae > Caenorhabditis > Caenorhabditis nigoni. Next base: position 8,787,252 of record CP115868.1, on the reverse strand, counting down.
AGTAGGTTGCACAAAACGCGCATTTCTTTTTTACCAACCTAATATTTGGCAGTTAACTGTCTACAGTTTTCAAAGTACATACGTCATATTTTTTGATTGTTTAGTTTCTTCGCCGAATTTGTTTTTTTTAAATGAACACACAACTTCTGTTTCAGGTTGTTAAATGAAAAATAAAACTAAACTTAAGTTGTTTGGTTACCGAAAAATTTCTATTTACATTTTACAGACTTCACATTTTCAGCGTACAAATGTTATTTTCAGACTTGATAATACTGAATAACCTTTCTAAAAATTGTTCTTAAAGATGAGGGACATGAAAAAAAAAATATTTTTCTCTAAATTCCGTTCAAATAAGCTCCTCGGGGAATTGAACTTGTGAGACGAATATATTATATTGAAGGTGCAGTGCCACAACCGACTAAGCCACTCAGACGAAGATAGGGGCAAGATAGCCGTACGTAGACTTAAAAATAATTATTGTACACCGTTACAGTTTGCGTACCCTAACTAACTCCTAACTGAAAAAAAAACTCACATTGACACATTTCTTCTGAATCGAACATTGCAACAAATCTCGACACTGTTTGTTGATATTCGACATTCCCATTGTGGAGAAAACTCCCAAAGCCGAAAAAACCATTAAAAAGTCGGTTATCATTATTTCCTGCAATTTTTGGTTAGATAAGCAACGGGCTACAACGAAGTTTGGAATTTCAGAACTTTCAGAGATCAAGTTAAAATGAATCAGCTGTTGATAAGAAATCGGAACGAAGTGAGGATGACAAAAAAGAGGTGTGAAATGATTCTTTGATATAATCAAAAGCAATTACAGTCACTGTGATTTCTAGAAAAAAAAACGAGGATACAATGAAGTCAAAGTACTTTTGGAAACTAATTACCCAAAATGAGAAATGGTAACTGATGGGAAGTTTAAAATGAAAAATTCCACGAAAAGGGAAGTACTGAAAGAAAAAAACGGGCGGTGTCCAAAACCATTACACTTATTCTCGGTAAGAAAACAGAAAAAAAGAGAAGTGGATAGACAGGGGAAGACGTTTTGTTTTTGTTCAAGGTTTATCGTCTTTATATCCTTCCTTTTCATTTCGAAGTGACCAGTAATTTGATACCGTTCTTCATCTATCTTCTGATCAAATCAATGGCAAACATTCAATTCCTTTTTTTATCGGAAGAATTGAACTATTGGTACATACATAAAACTAGGACGATCGGAAGGAGTCTTTCAACTGTTTTCAGTTTTCCAAAATTATTTACAGTTTCAGTCAATAAAATATACGAAAAACTTAGTTTTAAAAGTTGATTTTCAGTAATTTTGACGATTTTCAGAAGTCTGAAAAACTGACATAAATGGAAAAAATGTAAAACTGACATAAAGTGAAAATTTTGCATGTATAGAATTTTCTGAAAATTCCGAGTTTTCAGTTATTTACCGATTTCTGAAAGCACCCCTTTATCTTATTGAGCAGCAACGTACATGAATTCGACAACAATCGGAAGGAGAATTTCATCTGTTTCAGAATAGTACAATTATCAGATAAGTATAATTTCGTGGAAGATTCGAAAAAGTTTAGGTACTGTTCAAAGTCTAACTTGATTGATAATGGCTGTAAAAGTATGCAAACCTGTATTACCGAGAAACCTGTAATAGAAGGGCCCCCATACTGTCAATTTTGAGCGAGTTTTTCTTGGCTTCTATGCAATATATAAAAATGTGTCAATTGATAATATGTTATTAATATTATGATGAACAATTTATCAGTTGACAACTTTTTCATATTTTTGACAGCAACCGAGATAAGTTGACTCAAAGTTAAAAGATACGGTAATCATTTTATCAACAACAAAAGTCCAGCAAAAAAATCTGGATCCATACAGTACTCTACAAATCTCGATCGGTCTCACTCCAAACAAACAAGTAATCTTAAACAATACGAGAATCAAATACAAACGACCGACTAAATGGTCATTTGTAATTTTCTCTATCCATAGAAGGCAAGGCCCAGAAAAATAGATATTAGAGAAACGAGATATCCCTTTCTCTATTGCATAACATAACAAGTGTGTTGGGTGTTTTTGGCAGAAGAGGAAGAATTGGATGGAGATGATGATCCAGTCTAAACAGAAGGAGAGAAGAAGAAAAATGATGATCATAATCATTTGAAACGAGACCAACATCTTGCACGCGTTTTCACACTTCTCTACGGGATCCATGTGATTCAACTTTAAAGGAAGAAGGTTAGACGAAATTGGATTAACTTTAGAGAATTTTATTTTTCACTGTAGAAATCTCCATTCAGCGAAAAAGACGCACTAGATCAGATACAGTAAATAATTCATAGGCTACAACAAAATAATTAATTTCATCACAACGTGAAGGAGAACAATTCACATACCATGAACCTGTAATCGAAGGGCCTACCAACCTTTAATTTTGAGTAAATTTATCTGGGTTCTTGATATGGAAACGTTGTCAACTAATAAACTGTTCATCGTATGTCAAAAACGTTTTCTCAGTTTTCACATTATTGATATCTGTTATAGGCGTCGGTCGAGATAATTAAGCTCAGACTTGACAGTATGTCTATTACAGAATGTATGGTACATTCTCTAAACTCGGTATCTTAAAATCAAAGTCTACAAATTAAAAGAATCAGAACCTCCATACGCCCAAACTTCTGATTTGAAATTTATCACAACCTTGAGACAAGAAAAAATGGAATGGTTCTGTTTCTGTGTGTAGTTTGATTCTGATTTAGATTTTGAAGGCCGCTTCCGTACGAATTAATCTCAATTAAAGATTGTGGAATGTTGATTTTCCCAATTTTAGTAGACATATTCTGTGTATCAATTGGTCCGGTTGTCCTGGTGATTACCTTGCAAGCCTAATCTGAACGAAGTAGTCTGCACTATTCTTGTCCCTGGTAGGCCTTCGCGGACTAGCTTCTTTTATAAACAGTATTTTTGGACCAATAAAATTAATTATGCTAAAACTTGACAAGTGTTACAAAATGACACTATTTGAAAAATTGTATCTAGTCTATGAACAAAGTTACAGACAAAACGGACGGCCGAAAAATACAAGGCCTGTCCCGACCCGGATCAACCACTTTTTGGCATATAACTTTGTTTATAGACAATATTCAGTTTCAACAATATTATCTTTTTCAGCACTCGTCGAGTTCTATCATATCTAATTTAGTTGGTCCTAAAAGACTGATTCTAAAAGAAACGGGCCCTGAACCACACCTGCAGATCTCCAACTTCTCGACTACATTTTAGTCGTTCAAAAAGACTATAACGTACACCTCTCACCTTCGAATTTTTATTATTTTATTTCCAGACAATCAAAACTCATGCGTGCACCGAAAAGAGCAAGAATCATGATCAAACGCAGGCACGCGTGCTCGTCACTATTATCATCCCCGACCGTTGATAACGAAATTTGCCGATAAAATTTTAAGACTGTGTTTCAAAAAGTGTAACGAAAAAAATCTAGTATAAAAGTGTCTTGAACTGTTCGTGAAAATCAGCTCACCCTCAGATTCTGCTCTAAAAATGACCAGATTCATTTTGTCTGCAATTCTTCTAGTTGCCTTGGCTTCTTCCGAAGCCTCGGGACAGTTCACTGACTCATGTACTTCTGACGTTTACGCAAAGATTAAGCAATGCTATGTGACCTACATGGCTGGTTACAATCTCACTATGACTGATACTATTCCGGAATACTGGGCTTTCCACTTCGCGAGAAGAGATCTTTTGGACGCCGATGGTCTTCATATTCAACCATACGTTTGCCAGTGAGTTCATCGAATAAAAAAGCTAATCTGGAAAAAACAATGTTGTTCAGACTCGGAAACTCTCTCAGCGACTGTTTGGCTCCATACTCTTGCATGGGACCGAACGCCTACATGAACATGAACGCTGCCAACACCACCGAAGCTACCGACTACTGGATCGACTTGGCCGTCACTCAATACCAATGTGGGGCCGGATATAATTGTAAGTATTAAGCTTGTATGCGCAGATGTAGAAGAGAAAACCTGGTGGCCGAACTACCGTAGTTAGCAAATATTTTTCGCTTTCTTTTCTCGATGCTCGTCCATTTTCGAGCAATTTTTATAAGGTGAATAAATCAAAGATTAATAAGAATTAGACAAAATTGAAAAAAGCGAACCAAAAATTAAAGGAAAACGGAAAAATTAAGATAATTTCGATGTACGGTTTAAAGGCGCATGTCTTAATTTTTAAAAAGTAAGCTTTTTTCGCTGCTGGAGTGAAGCTCTGCCCACCGTTGTTTAAAAAAAAACGGAAAAAAAAACGTATAACTTTACAGTAACCATGACCGAATTCTACTGCATGGCTTTCTGTCGTGATCGCTATCAGCCAAATATCGATCAGTGCGATGCTCAAGCCGTCATCGATATCGGAAACGGAATGGATCCTTGCGCGTAAGTTATCGATTGATCCATCAATTCAACATAAACCAATTTTCTAGAGCCCAACAGAAAGACTTCAACTGCCAAGCCGCTGTCTATCGTAACTGCTGTGACTTCAACGCTGGCGTCTACATCTGCAACGTGGATTTGGCAGGATCCAAGGCTGTTAACCCCGCATGCGTTAATGCTGGATTAGTGACATGTCCAGCGCCGAGATAATGCTTTTTTTGTTAAATTTAATTGGCTCAGAATAAAGATTTCAAAAATTTAGACTTAAAAAAATGGTCAACAAATCAAAAATGTAACAGAAAGAACAAGAACAACGGTAACAATAAAAAATAGTGATCAAATGAGAAGTTAGTCTTCATCACTATAATTTCCAGCATCAATCTCATCGTCTCCAATATCCATCTGCTCGTCCTCTTCTTCTCCTTTCACCTCATTCTTTCCTCCATATCCATATCCAGAGTCTGCGAACTTGTCAGAATCGAAATTCTTTCCGTCGAAACGTTCACGAGCCTCTTTTCGGTCACGAGCCGTCATCTTCTCCTTCACGGCGTCCGACATGGTCTTCTGACGATCCGAGACAGCGTTGAATAGTTGAACGACACCTCTGGAAGGAGAGAAAACTCATTATGGGTCAATTTTAATGGCGAATGGGCGGGACTCTCGATAATGAGTTCCGGGAAATTCGAAAAGAAAACCGATTATCTGGTCATTAGAATTGAATTTCATTCATACTTTCTTGGTTTTTAGTGATTTCTCTTACTAAGGAAATATCTCACCGGGTATTTCAAGTTGCAATTCATGACCTATATCATTAGAAAGCCCACAAAATTCCGAATCGGAATATGTTTCCGGTTTTTGTGACACGGCGGTGAGCTTCGAGAAAATTGGGTCACAATAAATAAGTTAAACTAGCCCAAAAAATTATTTTGACCTGATTTTCTCGAAGCTCACCGCCGTTTCGCAAAAAACCGACAACATATTCCGATTCGGAATTTTGTGGGCTTTCTTATGATATAGGTCATTAATTGTAACTTGTAATAAAGCTCGCTCAGATAGTTCCCTAGTTAGTCTCATCTCTATAAAGCCTCTACTAGCAAATACTGCTGCAAAAATAAAACAAGCAGAATCAAAGTATCAATTCCATTTGCAACACAATGACTTTTAGCCCTTTTTCCTTCCTTTCCTAGCCATGTTTCTTTGTCCTTACTTTGTAGCAATCCGTCTCAAATTTCGTTCCTTCTCTCTGTCGGTGGTGATATCCGGCTTGACCATCGCCAACTTGATGCGATATTCTTTGACGCTATGCTTCAGGCTCTGCTCCTTTCGAGTCAACTTCTTGATCACCTTCTTCTTTTTCTGCAAAGGGAAATTTAGAGAACATTTCAAAATTTGATGTGGAAAATGAAAACTTACTCTCTGCGGTGCTGGAAATGCTACTGTCTCGTCCGGGTCCCTGGCAGCAGCATCCCCATACGATGGTCCTTCTTCTCCACTATTGTCACCTGGAAATCAATAATTTTTCATTATAAGTTCCGAAAAATTCTGTGGATTCCGAAAAAAACATCTTTATTGGTGGAAAACCAACTTTTCCGATGAACATTCCACTATTCCTTTGTTCATTACAATTTTCTAGCAACAAATTGCGACATTTTTGATGAAGAATCTCGAATAAAACTCAAAAATTACCCGATGACATCTCTTCGTGTTCATTATCGTCGTCTGAGTCTTCTGTGACGACTAATCGATCGCGACTTTTTGTCGACATCTTCTGAAAAAATTTAACTAACTATTTTTACAAAAAAAAACTCTGAAAATTCTGAGAAATTAGAAAAAAATTGATTAAAAACTTGCGAAAAATCTTCGAAAAATACAGATGGAAGAGAAAACTCTGCGCAGCGGCCATGCGAAACCTAGTCCACCGAACAAACAAAGAGGCGCGCGTTCAAACCGCGATTGCTTTTGTGTATTAGAAAACCGTATTTTAAAGTTGAAAACAAAGCGAACGATGCTTTTTGAATGCTTATTTTGATTTTCTTTTCACCTACTTAAAAAAGGCATAAGAAAAGATATGAAAAAAATCGTTCAAAAATAGGGGGTTTTTAGAGTCAAGTGTCTATTTTCAATTTTTTTGCCTTTTTTGTTTTTCTGCATTCAGAAGGAAAAATCCCTTTCAAGAAAATAAAGAGCAAAGAATCTTCTGTTTCCCACCCACTCTCAAGCATTATTGTCATTCGATCTTCCCACCCATGTTTCCGGTTTCTTCGTCGAAAAAAATTTGAATAACAATTTCTTGTTTTTTTCTTGAATTTTCTGTGTTGAGCTCATGGATATTATACTGGTAGAATAAAGGAACTAAGGCAGATAAACTCCGGTGGCGGTGACTGAAGGTCCCACAACGACAACTACCGTAGCCTAAGATTTTCCTTTTTGCTCGATTACTATTACTTTTCAATAATTATTGTGCTGAAAATCTCTTAACAAGTCGGAAAATAACATTTTTCTAAACCTTGAAAAATTGCCGGAAGACGGACGGAAATAGAGAAAAAAATATATAAAAGAAAAATATTTTTCTAATTACGGTAGTTCGGCCGTTTCTTCTCTTCCACATCTCCAATGTTTTGAGCCAGTATATCGTATTTCCTCTAATTGAAACCCACCGAACCGTCAACTTTGAGCTCAAATATCTCGATTCCCGTGGAAAATATCAAAAAGTTGTCAACCAATAAGATGTTGCTGATATTGTGATAAACTATTCACCAGTTGACAGATTTTTTATATCTCTTATGAGAACCGAGATAATTGAGCTCAAAGTTGACGGTTTGGGATCCTCGTAAGTTGTATTTTTACCCTTTCTGCTCTTTCATCAGGAAAGAAATTGGCTCTCATTGGAACAAATTCTCTTTCTGGAGCAAATGGAAAAGGAAGAAAAAAACAAGCATTGTTCTCAAAAGTCACTTATCGCTCCGTTAACTTTATTTGTGGACAACTATGTCCCAGATTTTTTGTCTCTTTCTTTTTGGTCATGTGCGTGTTTTTGTCGAGAGATAGAAGATGTGTCAAAATCTGAAATTTTGAAAAGATATCTAGTTTTTTTCCAGAGGTGTTGGTTTTTTTTTTACATTTGGTTGTATGTAGCAAAAAATGTTCAACTTTAAGGCAATTTTTCTCAGTTCCTGAGAAAGATATCAAAAGTATTCGGCTGATGAATTGTTCATCTTAATATCACAAACATTTTATCAGTTGACCCATTTTTGATCCCTTGCATGGGAGCCAAGAAAAATGAGCCTAAACTTGACATTGTGGGGGCTGTTTTCCACAGTAGTCTTTATTTTTGTTCTAAACCAAAAAGATGATGATTTTTCAACAAAAAACTTTGTCAACTCTTTAAAAGTGATAGTTCGACCAAGAAACCAAACTTCAAAAAAAAATTCAATTCCCCTGATGAACATGCTCTCTCATGTCTATATTCGGTTCCTTATTCTCTCAAGTGTTTTCATTTCTGTTCGAGATAGATAAACCAACTGAGTGGGTGTCGTCTCGAAAGAAGTGTCGGAAAAAGCTGGAACCTCTCCTATGGAAAACGAGACGCACGTCTAAAAAGTGACACTTATATTAGTTAAATTAGAGAGCCGAATTTTTTCTTGTTCAAGCTCAAAATGAGCAGTTTTAGTGATCATTTCGGGCGTTATTTTGGAATGTTTCATTTTGATCGAATGAAAGGTCCAAAACACAAATTATTTTTAAAAAATGTTTTTCTCAAACACCAAAAATTATCATGGTATTGAATTGCTTGAAAAGTTCTGTATTGTCCTAATACTGTTAAAGGAAAATCTGGGATTCCCGAAAAAAATTAGCTAAAAAAGGTGGCAAACAGGGACGAGGGTTTGAATTCCCGCGCAGTGAGAAACGTAGGCCATAAATCCTGGCAGCTTTTCTTCCAAGTGTCAGACAATGGAGTTTTAACAGTTTTTATGTGAGAGATTTAAAAATATGGGAAAATTGCAATAAAAAAAGGCGGCCCGGAGCCGTGGCCTAGGTTTCTCATAGCTACCACTTCCAATTTTCAACGCCGGTTATCAGGGATTTCAGATTTTTTCTTGAATTTTTGAACATTTCAACGCAATAAAATTTTATCGAATTCCTTTTTAATATTGTTCTTTGTTCTTCCTACATGATCTTTTGTTTCCGGTCTGATCCCACCCTAATTAACATATCCTTCAGACCTCTTTTATCCTCCAGACCCCATCTTTTGCAAAATTTGCCACGTCACCATCTGACCCTGATCTCCTCTTGATGACTTTTCGTCTTGTCTTGATCCTCTTTTTTCTTCTCGCTTTCCTCTTTTTTTACTCAAAAAACACAATTTCCGTTCTCATAGTGGCGGATCTTTTGTGCCTGCTCTCTTCTTATGCTCACCCCCTCTATCCGCCTTTTTTGCAGAAATTCCTATTTTCTTTTTCCTTAAAGTTTTTGCGCTAGGCTAGTTTAAGAGATATATCGTAAAACCTGTAATAGAAGGGCCCTCCAACTTTTAACTTTGAGGCAATTTATCTGGGATCAGACATCAAAATGTGGTCAACTGATGAATAGTTTGTCATAATATCAACAGTGTTTTGTCAATTGACACATTTTTGTTATCTTTTATAGAAATTGAGATACCGTAAAACCTGTATAGAAAACCCTTCTAATTTTCCAGGCCTCTCTTGGCGGGTAATTTAATTTAAACTAGGCAGTGTGAGGGCTCTTCTATTACAGGTTTACTGTAAGAAATGTTCATTCCATCCTTTTTTCTATTTCTAATAACTCGCTTCTGTAATCCATATCTGGAACAATTGTCCTTTTGTTTTCCTGAACTTTTCAACGTCTTCTTCACCATCCACTTCTACCTCAACGTCACTTATTTTTATTCTCACAAGCATATATACTTCTTCCTGGCACTTTTTCTTCCCACGTTGATACGAAACAAGTCTCGAAGAGGCTCGTGAGTTTGACTCTCGAGAGGACTTTGTCTTCAGTCTTTTGCCAAATACTTTTTTTTTCTTTTTCTGACACTTCTGTCTAGTATTATTTCACGAAGTTTAAACCTGAAGAACAGTACGGACTTTTGTACTCTTCAAACATTTGTATTCGAGCATAGTGGTACTGTAGGTGACCTTATAGCGGTCCATGCATTCTCAAGCTATTGTCGAATTTGTAAAACTAACACCTGCGTGTTTGCAGACTCAGTGCAAATCACGTAAATTTTTGTACTGAGTCTGCAAACACGGAGTGTCAGTTTTTTAAATTCAACAATATTTAATCTTATCGCTCTGAATTTAGTCGACTGTTTGAGCCAATACATCGATAACTCGAGTATTCAGAATTTGTGTATTTTTGCAATTTCCCCCCACGTGTTCATCGCTCTTCGATTTATGATCAGTCTCCTTGAGATTCTTCTGCTCCTCCTTCCTCACAAATATTCCTATTCAAAACGAAGAGGCTCTTATGATTGTTTTGCATTATTTCATCAATTTTCAAAAAATGCACACATCATATTCAGAAAGAACTAGAAAATATATAATAGAATAGCTCTCGATTCGTGTTCATTCTAATAAATTTAGGATTTCTGACTTCAAAGAATCTTGAAATATGATTTATTTACCAAAAGAGAAATCATACATCAAGAATCCCAGAACGATAATCTCATTCCAATTTCAGAATCCTCATGACCCCCAAAAATTTAGGATTGAGAAAAAGGCGGAACACAAACACATAGAAATTATCAATCGGCTCATTTCCTTTTCCAATTTCCTCCTATTTTTCTTTTGGCTTTTTCCTTATGTTTTGTTTTGTTTTTTTAGATGATATTTTGGACGAGCTCAAGTGTTCCCTTGGCCTAATATTTATTTCAAGCTCAAAAACTTGAAAACTCACCCAATTTTTTTTGATACAGTACCGGTCGATAAGATACCGTAAAATCTGTATTAGAAGGGTCCCTTTAATAGAAAGGCCCCTCTAATAGAAGAGCCCTCCGAGAGGGGTTTCTGTGAAAGATATTAGAAAGAGCACAACTGACAAATGCTTATGATCAAATGAAAAATACTTTATTAGTTACTTTTTGATGGCTTCAACACGAAATCAGATGAATTGGTGCAAAGTTGAAAGTTTAGAAGTTTGTTCCATTATAGTGCTTACGGTAATTGTGGCCACATTAAAAGAGTTAGATCTATTAGCAAAAGTTTGCTAGCTCCAGAATCTCACGTTTTCTTCCTATAGTTTGAACCTGATCATATCCGCCTCTGGTAACTTTTTATTCATGAGAAGATCTTTATGATTTTCCAGCGGGTCCCATGACTCTATTCAAAAACACCAACAATTTTTCACCTCATGATATCAATTGACCTCGGTACCACCGATTTTTCTCTTTTCAGACATTTCCTTCCTTTTTTGCCTCCTCCTTCTTTCTCTTCACGCCGATTTTCGCACGGATAGATTTACTGCATTCGAGATTAGATGCCAGTTTACTCTCCTTTTCCCACTTTTTCTGGGTTTTTTTACCAAGAGAGGTCATTCATGAATATTTCTTTTTTTCCACAAATGAAGACTTTTGAATGCAGTAAAACCTGTATTAGAAAGACCCATTTATAGAACGGACCCTCAAATAAAAGGGCACTACGAGAGATGCTTGGAAAAGAGAAGGGCCCGTTTAAGATGTGTTGTTTCAAATTAAAAAGTTTCGTACTATTTTGTAGAAATATATTCCAGGATTTTACAGAAATTAGTTGAAACACACTTTTTTTAAAATCAGAACAAATTCAGGTGAAATAGAACAAGAATTTCCATGAATTTCGAACGAGAATTCACCGAATTTATCGATGAAAATTTTCGGAAAAAAAATAGTAGATCCCCCTACAATTGAAGGGTTCTATGTTTTTGAACTTTGTATTTCATTTTCAAACTTCTAGGTCGCCTGACCCTGAAACATTTTTCATAACTTGGTCAACTTCTTTTCTTCTTATTTTCGTCTTACGAAAAATGTGTGACATCGGAACATTTTTGATAAATAGCTCCTCTGGTGACACTTTTCCTTTTGACATGGTTCTCTGTTCTTTTTTTCGTTAGTTCGCAACTTTTTCTTTCTTTTTTTTCAACTTTTATTTTCACATGTCCCAATTTTCAATATTTTTCAGCTAAAATGAAAAATCTACAATTGCTATTAAGGATATTAGTTTTACAAAGCCTTGTGGTGTCTGGATGTACCCAACAGAAACAACTTATTAAGTACTTGTTTAGAGATTATCACAAAGAGTTGAGGTAGGATTAATTAATTTTTCCAAATGTTTGAATTTCAATCTGAAATTCCAGACCGGTGAAAGACGAGTCAAGTGGTCCTACAAATGTAACAGTCCAGTTATACTTTAAACAAATCCAAAAAGTCCATGAGAATGATCAAATTATAACACTGTACTGCTGGATTGAGGAGTATTGGCAAGATGAGTTTCTGATGTGGAACCCATCAGACTTTGGAAATATAAAATCACTCCATGTACCATCGGAAATGATTTGGAAGCCGGATTTGTTAGTGTATAATAAGTAAGGTCCAAGTTATCTTGTTCCTAGAAAATATTTCAAAACATTTCAGCGCTAACATGAACATCAAAGAAAACGAAATGCAGACCAATGTCCAAATCGAGCATACTGGAAAAATCTCATTGTTCCGAGCCATCATCACAGATATCACATGTGATTTACAAATGGAAAAGTTCCCATATGACCAGCAAATTTGCTTCATAATGCTCGCTTCTTGGTCCTATGATGGGTCTCAAATTATGCTCAACACTGCCGAACAACCCACAGAAGCCCCATTGGATATCAAGAATACGTGAGCTATCCCTAAATATTCTGAAAATCTGAAAATATAGATTGAATTCCAGCACAAACCTTGCTATTCTAAATCACTATATTCCTAACATGGAGTGGAAGTTAGTGGATTTCCGTTACCGAAACAATCTGAAGTACTATGATTGTTGTCCCAATCCGTATCCAGATATTTCTTATTTCTTTGCTATTAAAAGAAATCCCAGCTACTATCTTTTCACCCTGATAATTCCATCTGCGTTTATCACCATTGTCACTGTTATTGGATTTTTTACTCCACATTCCTCAACTGGAGAGAACACTGAGAAAGTCAGCCTTGGGGTTACTGCGCTGCTCTCATTGGCTATCATTTGTGAGTTTTTTTTTTTTAATTTTGAAAATGTAAAATTTGCTTTTCCAGTGATGATGGTTTCCGACAAACTCCCGGCTACTTCAAACTCTGTCCCTTTACTTGGTCAATATTATATTGGTCTGATTTTCATAATGTTCTTGGCCACCTACTGTACCACATTCACACTTGGAATTCAAATGCAAGGAAATGCGGTAGGTTATGTATGCAGTACCGGCCAATCTTTGGTGTAGCGGTTAACGCACTAAACGTTTGATCAAGCTGCGCGGGTTCGATTAAACGCCATAAAAACATTATTTAAAAAGTATAAAAGAAACCCGTGTGCAAAATGCTTCGAAAGACATTTAAAATTCTAGACCAAAACAACCACGTGAATTAGTTTCGAACCCTACGACCCTCAATGACCCATTGACCTCAGGGAGATTACTATAAAAGAAGAGGGAAACAAAGGAAAGAATCAGTTCTTCCTTTCTCTGGGCTCCAGAAAGGAGATCCGGAGAAGGGAGCCGGGCTTCCGGGCTTCCGGGCTTCCGGAGAACTGGGGTTCCGGAGATCCGTGGTTCTGGGGTTCCGGGGTTCCGGGCTTCCGAGGTTCCGGGATTCCAAAGATCCGGAATTCCTGGAATCCGGCTTTCCGGGATTGCGGAGATCCGGGATTGCGGAGATCCGGGAATCCGAGTTTATTGTCTCGGATTCCTCCAAGTTTTCGAAGTGGTTGGAAACTTGACAGTTGAGCTCCGGATTCTTGAAAATGGTCAGAATGACCAAAAATCTACTGAAAAATACGATTTTTATATCTTATTGACCGGTACTATAGGTCTGTTCATCAAGGAGTTTTTTTTCAGGGTCGCCCAATCACCCGACGTCTCCGCTCGTTTCTCCTTTCAATTCGTATGAACCGAAACTCTTTTGTGCAATGGTTCTTTGGAAGAGAGCTTATGAATACGCAGGAGAGTATCAAAATGAGATTGAAGAAATATGTAAGTTTCAGACTTTTCTCCAGATTTGTATTGTCCCATTTTACACATATCACTCACTTGTCTCTTGTCCAGTAATTTCGGCACTTTGTCAGTTAGTTAATTATAGTCGAAATTGTACAATTTTCCCATATTTTTTCTCTAGCAGCTAAAATTTTTCTCTCATTGCCTCTTTCGACCTGCTCATTTAAGCATGTTTTACCCGTTTCCCATGTTTATTATATACAGGACAAGCTGTCAGAGCTCAAGAAGAAATTCGCCAACGGATTTATTCAATTCCAGCAGAAATTGCTGAAAACCGACGAACCAAAGGTAGGAGACGTTTTTTGTGTGGTTTGAAAGAGTTTTTGCACCTATTATTCGCACCGGAATGCTTGATTTTTTTTGAGTTAATTTATGTTATTCTTGAGTTCGTTTTTTATTCAAGGGTATCAAAAATTTTGATTCCTTTTTCCTACACTTTGAAGAAATAAAAACTAATAATTTTCAGTTGAGTAGCAAAATGCTAACTCTCACTTTCTGATAGAACGTTTCTATCACCTCACCTAAACCCAAAATTTTCTTTTAGCACAACAAAACCTCGCTTGTCGAACAAGAATCAATCGATAGCTCAAAGTTATTGGATCCCGCTATGTATAACGTTGTGGTAGATGTGCTGAGCTCTGTACAGTCCATCCGACAAGATCTAACATCACAAGAGCATTTGAAGAGAATACGGAAGGAGTGGCAGATGTTGGCAAGGTAAAGCAATCCATATCTAGCACAAAACAAAAAAATAACAATTTCAGAATGCTCGAGAAAATCATCATGTGGGTTTTCATCATCTCCACAGTTTTGTTTGCGTCTTTCATGCTCTATGACACCCAAGATCCACCGTATATCACAAACGAAGTTATGCGCTCAAAATCCACGTGACACACTTTTCTAATACATATATTTATTTGTGATCTCCTTTTGTTCTCTTTGATCTAATATTTCGAAGTGTAAATAAATTTTGATGGTTCTGTATTTTAATTGATGGTTCATTTGTTCTTACAGAGAATGTACTACCGCAAAATCTGTCATAGAAAGGCTCTCACACTGTCAAGTTTAAGCTGAATTATCTCGATTCAAATACAAAATATCATTCTGATATTATGATAAACAATTTACTTTTATATATTTTTGTCAGGAACCTATATTAACTGACTCAAAGTTAAAAGTTAAGGGGCCATTCTATTACAGGTTTTACGGTACGTGTCCATAGCTCAACGGTTCACAGGGACTTCTGCCCTTTTTAACGAAATTAGTGAAGGTGTCAAAAATCTTATCATAAAAACGACGAAATCTAACACCTACAGTGATTGTTGTTTTAATAAGCAAAAATAGACTGCTGACGTCACGTCTTTCTGTTCGCTGTCTGATTGTTGGCAGTAGATAAGGGTGGGCCTGGACCGAAAGATGGATGATCGCAAGTGTCAGTCTTATTGTTTTCATAACTACGGTCTTGTTATTTGTTCTCACTAGTAAGACATCTACAGTCTTCAATCTTCTCTGAATTCTCAAAATGCTAGAGTTTGACAAAGACAAGAAAGTGTTCATCGGATGCTTGGCGAGCTCCTTTTTGGCTTATCATGTAAGTAACATTTCTTTTAATTTTTTGACGAATTCGAATATTTTAAGACATCCCGTCTAATCTACTCTTACATCCGTTCCAAATCCCAGGAATGGGTTCCTATTGGAACTGTTAAAAGTCTTCACATTTATCCCATCAAGTCCTGCAAACCTATCGAGGTAAGCAAATTTTCTCATATCCGGAAAACTGATGTATTTATAGCTATTCGCTTTCAAATGTACCAAACTGGGACCGGTGATGGGTGAGCTGGAGGATAGAGCATTCGTATTGGTCGACATGGCAACTGGAAAGTCCGTGGTTTTCGATTTTCTTTTTGAGAAAAATGCTTCTTTCAGATTCGTCACTGGTCGAACTCAACCAAAGCTAGTGCATATGGAATGCAAGATGAATGATGGACTTCTAGAAGTCAGTGTTCCAGGAAAACCTAGTGTGGTAGTGGATTTGAAAAACGTTGTAAAATCTGGACAGATTTTTAGAGCTGCGTAAGTTGAATACTTTTTTATAGGTTGCATAACTTTTATTGCCACAGGTGGCTCCTTGATTTGAAACAAGACGGGTTCGATTGTGGAGATCCGGTTTCAAAATTGTTGTGCGACTTTTTGGAAGTGGAGAATCATCGACTTATCTATTACAAAGCAGATGCAGGCTTATATACAGAGCGAACTTGTGAACCAACCGATGATTGGTGGAATAATAATCCAGTTCCAAAAAGAAAAGATGATGTAAGCTTAAATTTCATTTTCAGCTATAATTCTATCATTGCAGAGTCAATTCACGAATCTGGCACCTTTCCTTATTTGCACTGATGCATCTATGAGGGATCTAAACGAGAAAATGGATAAAAAGGTTTACCAGAGCCACCCTACCTTATTTACATGCTATAATTTCAGATTGACATAATCCAGTTC
The DNA here is from genome assembly GCA_027920645.1 of Caenorhabditis nigoni. Classification (NCBI taxonomy): domain Eukaryota; kingdom Metazoa; phylum Nematoda; class Chromadorea; order Rhabditida; family Rhabditidae; genus Caenorhabditis; species Caenorhabditis nigoni. The sequence goes on along the minus strand of CP115868.1, from coordinate 8,771,083 downwards.
CGCCCATCTATCGAAGTAGAGGGATGTCCCGCGTGGGACGAAGACAAATGGTCGGAACTAAGAATCGGTGACGCTCATTTGGAAACAATGGCAGCGTGTCCAAGATGTGTCATGGTCACAGTTGACCCAGATACCGCAGAGAAGAGCACGGAGAATCAACCATTAAAATCAATGAGAGGATTCCGGGTGGCACCGGAAGGTTCAATGAGAAAAATGTATTTGGATAATCCGATTTTTGGAGTGTATGCTGGATTGGTGAAAGGAGCATACATCCATGTCGGACAGACAGTTTGGGCTAAATATAAACCTTCTGCGTTCTGATTGTATTGAAAATGATTTTTATATTACTGTACTGCTATAAATACTTCTAACTGTCAGAGTCTAGTATCAAATATCAGTAGTTCAATTTTTATTGGAACAACACAAAATTGAAAATTTGTTTTCTTCACCTCTCTTCGTTCACACATGTACACCCACAAAATACATTATCGTGACGTAAACTGTTGAAGAAAGAAAGATATGACATTTGGAAGAGACGCAGACTGTGCAAGTGGAGATAGAAAATTGGTTGGGTCAGCAGTCCTAACCGACGTTGTTTAGTCGTAACCGACGTTGTTTATTCCTATTTTCTACCATCTTTGCAACTTTTTTTGATAGAAACCGTTGTTTTAGTTTTCCTTTTCAGACATACAACTTCCAGATATGGAGTTTGGCAGTGAAAAGAAAATTTTGGTTGGATGTTTGGCGAGCTCATTTATTTTTTATCATGTGAGTTTGAAAACAAAACTAAACTAATTGCAAAACGGCAGCCCGGTCCGCCTCAAAGAATTTTTTGAAAGTTTGCTTCGTGAAGCCAAACCAAACGAACCTGTGATAATGATAAAAAATTACAAAAGACTACCGTATTTCCTCTAATAGAGGCCCATGGGCTTCTATTTTTCAACCTCCTTCTCAAGGTGGGCTTCTATTAGAGGTGGGCTTCAATTAGAGGGCGGGCTACTATTTTTCAATCATTAATTTTCAAAAAAAATTTGTTCAAAAAATCAGAAATTTGACAATTCCGAAGTTAAGAATTCTGAAATTCCATGTTTTCTTTTAATTCGAAGTTTTCATTGTGCAATTCTAAACTCCAAAATTCCGAATTTAGGAAATTCTGAGATTCCAGAACCTCAAAATTCAAATTTCAGGAATTCTGTAGATCAGAAAACGAGAAATATTCGAGTTCTAAAATCACAGTTTCAAAAATTCTGGAATTTTTAATTAGCGTATTTTTTTTTCTGATAGAAGCCCATGGGCTTCTATTGGAGGGTGGGCTTCAATTAGAGGGTGGGCTTCTATTTTTCGAAGCACCTGGCGGGATGGGCTTCTATTAGAGGTGGGCTTCAAATAGAGGTGGGCTTCTATTAGAGGAAATACGGTAATTCCAGACCGCCCGTCAGATTTACTCCTACATCAGCGCAAAATCCCAAGAATGGGTTCCCATCGGAGTCGTGAAGGGTCTTCACATCTACCCAATCAAATCTTGCAAACCTATTGATGTAAGTATTACAAATCTATTGATCTATTGAAAACAAAAATCGTGTTCTGTTTTTCAGCTTTTTGCATTCAAATGCACGAAAACTGGACCAAAGTTGGGAGAACTGGAAGATCGAGCGTTCCTTCTAGTCGATGAGTCTACTGGAAAGTTCATTACAGCTCGGCAGAAACCGAAATTGGTTCATGTAGCAAGCCATGTGGAGAATGAGATTTTGGAAATTACGGTACCAGGCAAAGAGAAAGTAATTGTGGATCTGAAAAAGGTTGTGGAGAATGGACGTCTCATCAGAGCATCGTAAGAGTTATGCCAATCTGCTTAAATTGAAACTACTTATTTTCAGATTATTCGATAACTTGCAACAAGACGGATACGACTGTGGTGATGAAGTTGGAAAGCTGCTATCCGACTACATTGAAGAACCCAATTATCGTCTCATTTTTTACAAAGAGGGACTTTATACAGAAAGAACTTGTGTGCCAAATGATGAATGGTGGAATACACCAGTGCCAAAGAGAAAGGATGATGTGAGATACTAAATTGAAACTCGGAAAAAAAATACAGACATAAACATTTTTAGTCTGGATTCACCGATCTTGCTCCCTTCCTGATTGCTACCGAGGCTTCATTGAACGCTCTGAATGAGAAGTTGGAAAATAAAGTGAGTTCTGAATTGATACAGTAATACTGCATAAACATATTCAGGTAACAATGAAAAACTTCCGACCCTCTATCCACGTTGAAGGATGTCTTCCATGGGATGAAGATAAATGGGCGGAGATTCGAATCGGGGATGCTCATCTGGAATGTTTTGCTCCGTGCACTCGATGTGTTTTGACAACCGTGGACCCAGAAAAAGGAGAGATGAGCAAGGAAAATCAACCGCTGAAGAAACTTCGAGAGTTCCGTCTGGCACCAGAAGGAAAAATGAGAAAGGCTCATAAGGATAGTCCAGTGTTTGGAGTCTATGCTGGAACTGTCAAAGAAGCTTATATCCATGTTGGACAGACCGTTTATGTTAAATATAAGTCTTCTGTTTTTTGATTTGTCTTGAATTTATTAATAAACTCGATTTTCCCCCTATTGTTTCTTTATTTTCAGGTTACCAGAATCCAGGTCACCCGGATCTAGGTCACCCGAATCCAGGTCACCCCGATCCAGGCCACTCGGATCCGGGTTCTCCGGATCCAGGTCACCCGGATCCAGGTCACCCGAATCCAGGTCACCCGGATCCAGGTCACCCGGATCCAGGTCACCTGGTCAGGGTCACCCATATCCAGGTCACCCGGATCCAGGTCACCCGGATCCAGGTCACCCGGATCCAGGTCACCCGGATACAAGACCCAGGACCCAGGATCCAGGATCCCCGGGTCACCTTCTCTGGACCCCAGAGAAGATGAGAACTGATTCTTCCTTACATTTCCCTATTCTTTAATATTACTCTCCCAGAGGTCAATGGTTTCTAAACCAATTCACGTAGTCGTTTTTTTCTAGAATTTTAAGTTTCCTTTGTAGCATTTTTTTGTGGCGGAGTTTTTTTTATTAATTGTTTTTATACGAGCTTTCATATTTCCAATGTTTCCAAGTTAGCTATGTTTTCGTTACCAAAAGCGTTCACAAATCAATCATTATGCTTGAAAACCAAATTAGGGATCATACTTTAATTGCTAGTTGTTTTTTTTCTGAGAATTTGCAACCCTTGTTTTTGCGTCTGAAATTCTGAAACCTAATCCCTTATTATCATAAGATAAATAGCTTAAAAAGCAAAACAGCTTGTTTCTTCAGTTTTCAGACAAGAACCTTTCGATTTTTGATATCTAAGCTGCCACAATTTAATCATAGCACCTGCATACCTCCGATAACTTTTCATCTTAATTTTTATTCTCCAATCACTTTTTTGCTTACCAGAAACTTAAATGCAAGTATGCTTTCACAAGAAAATTGTACCTATTTTCTAGTAAAAAATCCTCCCGAGAATTCAGTGATTACATATTCCATTCTAATTACTTTACTTTCTACAGTAGTCAATTTCATCGGATGTTATGTAATAATACGGAAATCAAAAAAAGAAAAAAATTTATTCAGATTCACTCTTTTTGGAAATTTGGTAAGTGGTTTCGCCATGAACTCAAACTTAATTTTTTAATAATTTTTAGTTTACTCTCTGGTTATCTCAAGGTTATTGGGCAATATCAATGAACACTATGCCTCTTTTCCCATTTCCAGCTCTTTATTCCTCAAGTTTTCTAAACAATCTCGTCTCAACTTATACTGCGTTTCGTGTATGGCTATTCCTATTGAGCTTTTTTGTCTTGTTTCTAATTGGACAGTTGATAGTTAGACATCGGATGGTAGTACGACCAGAAAGCTTCTTTAATGTGAGTCTTCAAAAGGAAAACTAGTCTTAAACTAATTTTCCAGTTCCCATCTTGGTTCTATATCGGATTCTTAACCATAGGATGGTTGACACTATTACCTTTTCTGTTGATAGTTTGGAAATATTGCGATTCGACTGACCTGGAAAAATTTCAGTACATTGAAGAGGTTCTACAAAATTCTTCAATTCACCCTGAAATGTTTTTTTTCCAGAACTTCCCCGGTTGTGAGGCAGTATTTGATCTTCAAGGTGTTCTTATAATTACAAATGTTCATGCTTTATACATTTTGTTGGGATTGATGGTGGTGACTGGAGTTGGAGCTCTAGGAGTAAGTGACCTAACTGTATTCAGACATACTGATTTGTGAAATCTCAGGTTTATTTCATCTCAAGCGGTCTGATGCTTTTTGAACTTTCGAAGCAGACTCGGAAAATGAGTACGACAAACTTCAATCATCAAAGGAAAATTGTGGTAGATACTACTATCCAGGTTTGTGCCATTTGAGAAAAAACATAACCAATAACGTTTTCCAGATAGTGATAAAGTCAATTTTCATTTCAACATGGCCATTTTGGATTGTCATTTCTTATTTTGTCAGTCCCCAGCTGGACACTAGAAGTAAGCTTGTATATTATTGCTCCGAAAATTAAATAAAAAGCAATTTCAGTTATCTCTACACTTATCAACTCCTTGTTTGTCTGTGCCCCAATACCTGGCACAATTTCAATGATCATTTTGAACTCTTCATATCGGAAATTTGTGACTGAAAATATATTGAGAAGAAAAACCTCTGCTGTTCTCCCTAGTCGTTATGCACTTCCATTTCCAGCAGATTATAAATCTCAATTTCATTGATGTTCTTTTTTTCTGTAAAATTTTTGATTTTCCTTGTACTTCATAAATGGACTTCTTGGATTAAAGTTTTTGGCAATTTTTATATAGAAATATAATTTTACACTACAGATGATATATTCCTACTATGTAGAGATCAAATCGCAACAAAATTTTGATTTTTTTGTTCTGGGTCTTGTCGAACAGAAATGTATTTTCTGACATAAAGTTTTCTCACACACTAAGTTCTATTCAATTCAATCCCGTTTACTCAGAATTCAGATCATGTTAAGTTTCAAACAGCAGGGAACGTTTGCAAGATATTCGAAAATTATTCTGAATGATACTTAGGGATGCCATGACGTCATACTACTCTCGAATGAATCGGGTAATTGATTTTTTGGTAATTTTTTTCTCTTGAGTCCATTATTGATATTACATCGAATTCTTTATCAGCGAAATTGAGCTCAAACGTCACGAAGAATTGATAATGGCGTATATTTTATGTTTTCTGGTTTTCGAACTCAATTCAGTCCGCTTCTTTGGTTTCAGTTCAACTAGTTCGGGTTCAACTGGTGCAAATGTTTGTTTCGTTCTTATTTTTTAATCTTTCAAGCATATTTTTTTCAGATTAAAATATTCCAAAAAAATTCTCGAATCATTTCCTTGTACAGTTTCGAAATCCCCTACTGTTTTTTCATAGGAAGCCTACAACATTGACTAGACCCTGAGTCATGTACAAACTTTTGATCTTTTTCCCCTTTATTTCAAATGTCTCTATTTTCTGTAAGCTATTTCCTTGCTTGCTTTTGGCAAACATTCCCCTATTCTTTTTCTTCTATTTCTCGTGCACTTCTCAACTATTCTATTTCGTTTTCACAAATTTTGTATTTTTTCAGCTACAATGGAGCTATCCATTGTTTCCTACTCATCTTCTTCTTCGTTATCCGCCGATTTTGTGGAATGCACCGCGTCATCTTATCCGTCTTTTGCCGAACCAAACGAAAACTGTAAGATATGTTTCCAAGAAGGACATGGTTATCATTTTGGAGTTTTCACTTGTCGAGCATGCGCCGCGTTTTTCCGGTATGTTGATTGGCAAATAATTCAAAGGGTACAACAATTCGGGGGTACAAGGGGGTACAAAGCAATTCAGGAGTACAAAGTCCTCAATTCGGGGGTACAAAATACCGGAACAAAGGCTTAGTTTGAACCCCGAATTTTGGGTTTTGTACCCCTAAATCACTTTGTACCCCCTTGCACCCCCGAATTGTTGTACCCTCCGAATTATGTGACATGTTGATTTGACTAGAACTCATTTTATGATGTTTGCTTTTTCAGAAGATGTCATTTTTCTCCGATTATTGGACAAAGAAAATGTCGGATGTTGAATGGAAAGTGTGTGCCAAATAAGAATGGAAGATGGTTTTGTAAAACATGCAGATTTTTAAAATGTTTGGAATCCGGAATGACAACTACAAGTGAGAGTTTTTCCAAAAGAATCTCAAGACGGTTCTGATTTTCAGATATTCAATATGATCGCGACGCATTCAAATCGTCAGCAGATTTCCGTAAGAAACAAGCACAGTTGAAATTGGTTGGAGATCGAATTGGTGTACCTATTGTAAGTATTCAAAAAAATAGATTTCAATCCAAATTCTTATTCCAGACGGTCGAAACAGTGCTCGGATTGAATCATCTTATATCATTCATCCCGATTTTTGAAGGAAATAACAACCTTCCATATATCGATATTTCCCAACTAGTCGACAAATCAATAGCACTGATTTTGAACCCTAATATGGTACAGAAATCGAGAAAGTTGAGCAACTTGGAGCAACTCTCGCGCGGACTTGAAGATTATCAATTGGTGCAAAAAGAAAACATCACAGAAATTGTGCACCTCACCAAAGAGGATCATTTTAATGAATTTGAAAGAAGCATGAGCGGTGCAGCAAAGTGGTTATCTTGCTCTGATAAGTTCAGAAGTTGCTCGGACGAATTTAAAATCCATTTGCTACAATCAATTTGGTTTATTTGGGGAAGATTAGAGAGAATAATTATGACTGCGAAAATGAGATCACGGCATTTGTGTGGGAAGAAACAGTTCGTTTTCTCACATGAATCACTCATAGATTATGATAGAATGGATTCGGATATCAGTTGTTGGTCAACACATTCTTTTGAAGAAATGAAATTGTGAGTTCATACTTCTATGAAAAACGAGTTTCTGACTGTTGTTTTTTTAAGTTTCTTTATCCCTAGTGAACTTTATTATGACGATGTTATATGGGAACTAATGGAAGTTCAACCGGATGCCGTGGAGTTGTCGTTCATCATGTGTATGATATGCTTCCAATTAGCAGGTGAGCAAGAAAAAATTGTCTCTTGCCGATTATTTTGGCCATTACAGTAAGACGAAAAAAAAAAGAAATCTAAATATCGGAACACCGACAAGAGCATACAAATTTTTAGTTAGAAAAGTATTTTGGACTTATAGGCAAACACTACGGCGGTCATATTCAAGAACCGATGGAAGAGATGGAAGACATGTTATCGAACGAACTTCATGAGTATTATATGAAACAAAAGAAACCAATGTATCTTCTACGTCTCAAGCAGTTGATGAAAGTTAAAGAGAAATTTCTGAAAATTCGAAACATCCGAACAGAAAAATATGAAGTTGGAGGACTATTCGACATGTTCAATATATCCATTTCTAATCCGGATTTCTTTTGGGTTCCACCATAATTATTTGTTGTTATTTTAATTTTCAAACAAATAAGATAAAACGTTTAATTTATTTATTCGAAAATTGTTATGACTCGTTTCAGCCTTTCCCACTAAAACGAAGATAGGAAAAGAAGGTTTGGTGATCTTACAAACTTGCAAAAGGGGATTCCCGAAATCTTCCCAGGTACCATGGACCCGTACTGAAGTCCAATCACGTTTTTACTCGAAATTTGGGTTTTCTCACAACTGACTAATGAGACATGCTCTCACGCCCAGTGTGCGTGAAGTCTAGAAACGAAAAATAGGAGCTTCGCACATAGATACCGCATTATTCAGGCTTTCATGAACTCGTCAGCATTCATCGTCACATTAGTTGGAACTATTTTTTCATTCTTCGTTATTTTATTGAACATTTTCCTGTTATACAGCACAAGAAAGAAGAAACACGAAATAGTTCTATTTTACTTTCGTTTTTATATCGATGTGATTTTTGGACTTTCCTGTAAGTTTTATTTTATAGATTTGTGTAAATCTGTATTTTAGACTTTCTGTATTCATTTTTTATTTTGGGGTTTGCGGTTTGGGAGTCTTCATTTTTCATAAGCAACTCATATCTTTTTTGGCTCGGTTTACCGTTTTCTAATGCAAGTGCAGCCAGAAACTTCCTTGTTTTGATAATCGTACTGGATAGATTTTTGGTAAGTTTGACATAAGATGAAAGTTAATTCGCATGAATAGGTTTTGAAATTAGACAGAATTAGACGGCAACCAAAAATTTTACATATATACTTCACGAAAACCAAACAATAGTAATTTTGCTTAAAAGCTTCATTTTCAGGCCACCTTTCTCCCCATCAAATATCACAACATACGACCGAACTTTCCTAATTTTATCCTCTTCATTCTACCAATTTTATTCAGTGGTATTGAAGACTTTGTGATATTTTACATTTGCGGAAGATCTTCTGAACTTATCAAAGGCACATGTGTGGCGTTTCCATGTACACTTAACACTTGTGCCTACTCCTGGTGGACTTCTTATAAGGAAGTTATCTTTCCAATCATCATTTTCTTCACCATAATCCTATGCGTGAAACTTTTTCTGTTCTCGAAAAAGCTGAAGAATTCTACTACTGCAACGAGAGTTAGTTTTGAAATCACGAAGGCTTTTGAACTCTTCATGGTACATTTTCAGGCAAACCGACTTGCTCTTATCGATGCTTTTCTTATATTCACTTTTGATTTTGTACCATCTTTTCTGGCAAATCAGTTCCCAAACTCTCCGCTAATTGCATACTCAACTACTGGTCCAGTTTCGGCGATGTTGAAGCAAATTGGGAGAGCAATCGAGTCCATGATAGTTGTGGAAATATTGGTCAGGAGTAATTCGGAAGTTGAGGAGAGCCGGAAGAAGTCTAGTCAACCACCAGTTGCGATTCTATCGAGACATTGAATATTGTCAGAAAATGTTTATTTTTTTGAGAATGAAGTATTATATTTTTCAAAGTTTTGATTACAGAAATTGCCCTTCTATTGTTCCAGGGTACCCCCGGAGGGCCCTTCTATTACAGGGACCTTTCAATTAAAGGGGATTCTTCTAATTTTCCGTCCATTTTTTTCGAACTTTTCTATCCGGCAAAAAAATTTTGGCAAATTTTCGTTAGAAATCAATTAAAATGCATCAAATTCACTGAAGTTGTGCGAATGTTCGAGCAAAAAGAGTTTTCCATTATATTTCTGTGAAATTGAATAATTTCCGGAATATTTTTCTCCGAAAATGTACGGAAATGTTTAATTTCATGAAACACATTTTGGAGAAGGATCTTCTATTAAAGGGACCTTTCTAATACAGGTTGTACGGTAAGTGACATTTCGAAATGAGAAACGTTTCATATATAACTCTGAACTACTTGTCTAAGCCTACTTTTGTCAGCAAAAAATGAATTCATAAAACTCAAACCTTAGAATACAGTAACCGTTTTCGGCCTAACACTTTGATCTGATATCTTATTCCGCGAGTTGGCAATACATCTCCCAAGAGAGTTATTCCAGGTGAAATCTCGATATGGCTTACGCAGAACAATCAATATGACACTAGACACAATCCCATGAAAACTGACAAACAGAACAGTCATCGTGCTGACGACTGAAATTTGTATTACAATTAGAGGTTAGAAGCTAACGTGTGATTATGTTACTCACACTGATTCACCGTTTCTGCACTATAATATATAATATTTGGAATCAATATAAATAGTATAGGTACTGCTATTTGTATAGATAAAATTAGGAAAAATTTCCGTTGCATGCTCCTCATTGAGTCGCTGATGTGTGTCGTTGTCTTTTTCAGAAGATAGTAGCCACTTTGAAGTGCAAAAAACTGGATAATAATTGTGAAATACAACAAAATCAATCCACTAATCATTCCAAACAATTCCATGTCCATAGTTATAATTTGAGTTCGCTTATCGAAGAAATGAGGTTCAGGACATGGAATAATTTTGAGAATTTCCAATTTGGCAGTGTCTAAATCAAATTCTCCATAGTAATAGGCTATTGGAAAACACGGAAATAGAATATAATGAACTGCATAGAATATAACTTTGGTAGATTTTTTCGTCATTCTGTATGGGATAGTGATAATTTGACTATGTCGATTCTCAAAAATCATGAGCATCGACAAGGAAAGTGCTGAAATCTGGCATTATCTACATCACAAATTTGGAAAACATGACTAACCAATAAAACTGATATCACTGATGTACATGACAACTTTGAACGGGATGCCTAGATCCAGTAAGAATCCATTGCAATACACTGCGGCAGATGGGAGAAATACCAGTGGTACAATGAGGTTATTCAGGGTTAACTCGATGAAAAATGTTCTGAAAACTTTTTTCATATAGGTTTGAAATACTTAAAAATAACTCACACAACATGATAGTGAAATAAAAACCATTTGACACTCTCCATTTGTTTCGGGGTAGCAAATAAAATGACAAATATCCCATAGGTACCTAATATGATGGAAAACGGAGATAAAATAGTAACAGATGAGACAAGAAATTCATTTGTGTTAAAAAAAGACAGTTTTGGACAATTAAGAGTATAATTAGTTTCATAATACTTCTGAAGCAAGGAAGTCATTCAATATGTGGGAAGTGACGGAAAGGGAAATCAAAAAAAAAATCTAGTTAGGTTAGTATTTTTCTCGATATTTTTGAGCTTGCTAAATCAATTACGTGACTAGACTCTGCATATTTCTCTAACCATGTTATTACATAACTAAGCATTTGTAAGGTAAAAGATGCATTGAAAAAAAAACGGCTAAGATTCTGAGGTTTTGCATTTCTTGATAACTTTGAAGACATTAAAAGGTTCATTGTGATCAAACAAACTTGAATTGCTTCGCCCTCTGTGTAGTGTCGATCAAGATCAGATCACAATATCGGAAACTGTGCCCACTGTGCCCAGCAAATCACGATTTGAAATTGTGTCTGATCGAAAAAAACTTGAAATTTGTCTGATAGCCTCTGAAGATACATTTCAGACTTACGCAGGCAACATGAACCTCTCAAACTGAAAGTTGAGATAAAGGTTTATCTTGGAAAATCTTATGTCAAAATTATGGTTTATTTCTACCGTACTTTTTCGGACAAAATTGATCCCTGTTAAATCTGTAAATTGTGATATTTTGAAAATCTGAAAACCTGAATTCTGAAAATCTGAAATTTTTACATTCTGAACATCTAAAATTCTGAAAGTCGGAAAGTCTAAAAATCTGAAATGTTGAACATCTGAAATTCGGAAAATCTGAAAATATGGAAATCTGAAAATTTGAAAATCTAAAAATGATACAGACATTCAGATAGATCAAAAGGTGAGCTTGCAACGAAACCAGATCAGATGACCACCATATACTTACAGTTTGAGCTCAATTATCTCGGTTCTTTCAAAAAATATGGAAAATGTATTAACTGATAAAATGTTTATCATAATATCACCAATGTTTTACCAGTTGACAAATGTTTGATATCTCTCATAGGAACCAAGATAATTGAGCTCAAAGTGCATGTATAGGTGGGCTTCTATTCTTTGAAATGACAGAAAACACACTTTCCAGTTCAGATGGTTTCCGCAACATTTAGTACCATTTCGATCTTTGCTGATAAAAAATGCAAGCACCTTTTTTTCTGATAGTGAGGTCAATTCAGTCACATTGACTACAAACTACACTATATTCCTCATTCCTCGTCATAATATCACAAATTTATCGTTCCCATCCCATCAACTTTTTTTGCGCGCGCCCGATTTTTGGTTTGCCGAAGAGGCGAAGAACAGTTAGTTTGGTCAACAAGACACACACAACAGACTCACTCATTTCATGTGATTTGTGCCCGTTTTTTTTGTCACCTCCTACACAAAATTTTCTTGTTTCGTGTCTTTTATGACTGTTTTCTTCTTGGCTTGGGGTTTCTGCCCTCCACCTCCTCTTTTCTTTTATTCGACTATCCAGTCAGTTTTCATTAATGTCTTCTGAACCGTCAACGTCTAGCATGGCTTCTGAATCCAAGCCCGATGGTTTGGTCAGTCCTGGTCTGCAGAGTCCTGGAACATCTGTATCTGAGAATGGATCAATCTGCAAAGTATGCGATCTAGCATCTCATGGTGTTCACTTTGGTGTACCAAGTTGCCGAGCGTGTGCTGCATTTTTCAGGTGAGCCAGTTGTAATCCTCCAAACCATTCCTCGATATTTTAAAACTATGGAATCATTTGATCAATTGATAAATCAGTTTTCTCCTTGATACGGAAACTCATACATAGTTTATCCAAAGATTTCAGAAGAACAATAGTTATGTCTCGAACCAAGAAATACAAATGTCGCGGAGGACACAACTCGTGTGCTGTTAATACTAGTGATCGGTAAGTATCTTCTCGCTAATCGATTCTTCAAAACATCTCTTTTCAGATACCAGTGCAGATTGTGTCGCTACAACAAATGCGTAACAATGGGAATGACAGCTAACAGTAAGCCATCAGTTAAAATAAAAATCCACAACTTTTTGGTTTTTCAGATGTTCAATGGAATCGAGACCCCTTCCCAGAATCCAGGAAAAAACGGAGTAGTGATAGCAGTGAAGATGAAGAAGATCATATACCACTGAAAGTAGGTAGATCGTTTTCCGAAATCGATTTTATAAGCCCAATATTTTTAGAGACCATGTGATCCACCTTCTCATATTCTGATGACCAAGCCCAAGCGGATTGTAGATGTGACAATATTATGTACAAAAATTCAGAAAATTTTAAACGATGTAAGCTTTTTCAACTTTTTTAATGTCCTAACATTCATTTTTAAGAAGAAAATAGGCGAAAATCCGAAACTGAAAAACTTAAACTGCCTGGAAAAAATGGAACTGGCTTTGAGAGAATGGAGAGCCAAACAGAAGAAAGAAGAGGACATGGAGGTTAGTTTATTTAAAAAGTTCGGCACTGTTCTAGAATCACGGAACGAAAAAAAAATCACGGAACGAAAAATCACGGAACGAAAAAATCACGGAACGAAATAAAATCACGGAACGAAAAAAAAATAGCGGAACGAAAAAAAAATCACGGAACGAAAATTTTTGAGTTATCCTAAAGTTTCTACGATCTTTAATTTGATAAGTAGTAACCCGAATACTACCTTAGCAATAATTTTACTTTGTCCAATATCCGAAAATATGTTAGAAAGGGGTATTCAAGTTCTTAAGATACGCTATCAAGTTCTTAAGATACGCTAGTTATGAGGTTACGTAGGACCTTAAGAACATCTGGGAGTTTATTTAAAGGCTACATCGAGCTGTTATTGAACTCTTCCCTATATTCGGATGTTCCAGATGAAGGAAACATGACGTTTTAGCCTAAGCCTATAATTGAAAAAAGCTTCCCTAACCCAAATATATTATCAATTTTTGCGTAAAGTGAGAAACCCGAGGAAAGCAGTTTTGTGCCAAGATTCTAACTTACTCAGGCCCGTGACCATACTTCTTTGGCCCAAGACTATTCCCAGTTTTAGGTTCATCAGGAGGGGAGACTAATTTTGGAATAGGAACGCTTTTTCAATTATAGGCTTAGGCTGAAACGCCATGTTTCCTTCATCTGGGACATTCGAAAAATGGTGGCAAGTTCAATAACTCTGGTGGTTGTAGTCTGGAACCATACCCCAGAATGTACTCAAGAGGTCTTATATAACATACTAACTATTGAACCTTGAGAACTCAATCTATCCTATTTCAGGTATACTTTCGAATACTGAGCAACGTGAAGCTAATGCCAAAGTTTGATTTAGGAATAGTACTTTAATAAAGATGGTACAAATTTTAGGATAACTCAAAAATTTTCGTTCCGTGATTTTTTTTTTCGTTCCGCTATTTTTTTTTCGTTCCGTGATTTTATTTCGTTCCGTGATTTTTTCGTTCCGTGATTTTTCGTTCCACGATTTTTTTTTTCGTTCCGTGATTTTTTTTTCGTTCCGTGATTCTAGAACAGTGCCAAAAGTTATATACTCTATAACGTTACTTGATATTCCAGATGATCTCAAAACTGACAGTCCATGAAATGTTTGCGATGTGTGAGCATCAAATGCTAGTTATCGCTAATTGGCTAGCTCACTGTCCATTTTTCCAAAAACTAGAGCCATCGGAAAGGTATCGGATGTTCAAAGTTGTTTGGAATGTTTGGAGAAGATTCGAACGAGTTGAGATGTCCGTTCAGATGTTTGGGAAAGACACGCCAGCATGTGACATGGTAAATCAAACACTTTTTCCTGTAGTATTATAGTCAAGCTCGAATTTTCCAGAAGTTCGCAATCTCAGAAAAGTATTATGTAACACCTCAGCTGTTCATTGACATCTCGAAGATAACTGACTGGCCGATGTCGCCTATGAATGGATTATTTCGGAATTTCGTCAGGAAATTATTCGACCAAACGGCTGTTCAACTAGGTCATCTGGAGCCGTCTTCAATGGAAATGGCTTATATGCTCAGTCAATTATGTTGGCAGTTGGCAGGTGAGACTATTATTTATTACATCTTCACATGTGTTTGTTTAAGCTCAAGCTCTGCAAGGAAAAGTGATGGAAATTGCTGAGATTCAACAAGAAGAGCTAGCCAATAACCTCCATCATCATTATCTTCAAATCAAACGACGATCAAACTATGCGGGTAGACTTGTGAAACTGATGAGTGTTGTGAATATTGTGAAACGAATTCAACTGGAACGAAAAACCACTATCCAGTTGGCAAAGGTGTTCGACTTTTTCAATGTGGAACTTTCGGATCCTGATTTTTTCGAGGGATAGAAAAATTTATATAAATAAAAACTTTATGCAGAAATAAGATAATTTTAAACCTGCTTGTTCGAGAAGTGTGTTTCTCTGAAGTACCAACTTTCCACAGTCTTATCACATTTTGAGCACAGCCACCCAAGAATGCATTTCCCCTGAAAAGTGGAACCATTTTCATAGTTACTGTTAAGTTTGAGCTAATTTATCTCGGTTCCTGTGTGAGATATCAAAAAAATTTGTCAACTATCAAAGCATGTCTGGTATTATGATAAGCGATTTATCAGTTGAAAATTTTCGTTATCTTTCACGGAAACCGAGATAAAGTTAGAATACAAACCTCTTCAAAAATTGGAACATCTTCGAACCTTCTCTTCTCAATCAAAACTCCACACGCACTCATTTTTATAATCAACTTCTTTTCATTATCCTGATCTCCCACTGGTATATGGAGAGCCGTAAATTTGCCATGTCTGAAATAAACCTTGACAAATTATTTTACAAACTTTCATCATACCTTGTGACCCGTCCCTCAAAACGATTACAGTACTCCTGGTACTCAGGAACTTCAAGACCTGGAATGAAATAGCGCTCCATTTCAGTATTGATTTTCCAGATTATGCCCTGAAAAATAGTGGTTTCCCTCAATGAATTACTTGAACCAGCTTACAGCAATAAGAGCCCCAAGATTACAATTCAGTAAGCTCGGTTTCCAGAAAGTTGTTGGTCCCAAGCGAGCCAGATGTCCTGATGGAGCCACATTATATGTTTTCTCAGCCATCATCATTCTTCCTTCTTCGTAGTTTGTTACCAATGGATTGAAAACTCTTGTCTCATCGATTGGAAGAAAATATACATTAGCCACCAGAAATCCGACACCACTACAGGTGATTTTAGTTTTACGGCGAGGACCAAACTGTTCTCTATAGTGTGTGTCGAGATATTTGGTGATGATCTGAAAGTTTGTATTTATGGGTTAACAAAAAAATTTTGGGAAAAAATAAAACTCACATCATTCGAATATTTCAAGATCAAGTTCAAGCTGTCAATAGAGATATTGTCTCGGTAAATTGCTTTTAGCAGACTGTCCACAATTACATCAAATTCGTGGCAGCTACGAAACTGTCTAGGATTCGCTCCTTCAATGCCATAGCTTCTGAAATACACGAACTACCAAATATTCTAAACATCAACAACTCACATTTTTATTTTAGGTTTCTTCGACAGTTTCGATACAAGTTTTTTGCTCACTTCCACTTTTACCACTTTGGTTCTACTCTCACAAATCATGACTGACGCAAAATTTTTGTCCGATTCAATTTGAATAAATGGAAGTCCGACTTTCAGAGATTCCACTATTTGTTGGTCTTGTTTGGAACATTGACGAAGGCGACATCTAGAAAAATGAATGAGATCAAGAAGTTGTATGAGACTGGCTCACCTGGTTTCAAAATCTGTGTGTTTCACAATCTCTCGTTTCATTTCCATTGGCAAAATGGACCAGTCCAGTGGTCCGGACCGCTCTTCAAACACCCATCTTGGGAATTTCTTGGAGAGGACTTCTTGCACACGACGGAGCATTCCTGAATTTAGTTAAGTTTTTTGAAAAGTTGAAAAACATAAATAAAATGAAATAAAAGGATTTCATAACACCAAATCTCAGTTGTTCATATGTGCTCCGTTGTTTTTATATCCCTGGAAGCCTACACAGAGCAAAATACGATTCTTTGTGGGTGTGTTGATGTTAGAATCACCTAGGAGACGTTAAAAGGAGGAAACTGAGAACGGAGAACGGGCCAGAGAGAGTAGCATGGGAAGATACGGAGGAAGAGGAAGGAAAAGAAGCAGAATAGTGGTTTAGAAACTAGATGACTCATCTATTTGCTTCGTTTTTCCGGTTGAAGTTTTGAACCTAACATTATCAACTTTTCATTTACGAATTTATTGATTATCAATTATTAACAATTTTCTTTTTCAATTTAATAATTCCGAATTTCTACTTACCCTTTTGGAATACCCAGTAAAAGGTTTTCAAAATTGAAGATAATATCATTTTTGATTTGAATGTCAAAGGAGCGAAGATAGAATTTAATTCAAAAAACAAGTTTATTATCATGGTTGCCTGAAAAATGAATTATATGTTTATGAAATTTTTCAATTATTATTTTCTTCAAAAATTGAAATTCTTACTTGTTTGGTGATTTGAAGTTTGAATTTTTAAACATCCATTTTCTCAACTGTTTAGATTTCCTTGAAAATGAATTTGGGAAAATCTAAGGATCCGAAAATTGTGCCGAATTGTGCCCATATGTGACCATTCTATGATGTGTAGTCATTCTAGCCAATGATCATATTTTTGAACAAATAGAGAGAAACAGGAATAACAAGAGACGAAAGCGTAGATGAACTCAATGACAAGTGAAATATACTGTTTTGTTTTTGTACCTTGGTTATATTATCTCTCGGCCTACAGTACCTGGCAACGAAATATACAAAAACGTATTCTTCAGTTGATTTTCGATCAATTTGATCATTTTCACAAGTTTCCAGCTCGGCTTTCAAGTTTCCGACCACTTTGAATACTTTAGAGGGTGTAACACAGACCTAGACTAAAAACTTTGCATCTACAGTACTTTTTTAAAATTCCAAGTATTTTAGTCTTTTTGCCGATTTCTGAAGGACACCTCTTTTTCGGCCCGTTTTAGTACTGAAACCGTGAAAAACTGGTGTCTTTTAGAAATCGACAAACAGTTGAAAAACTGAGAATTTTCAAAAAGTTCTGTGAATGCAAAGTTATCAGTGGTCGGTTTTAAACCCTCCGAAATTTTCAAAGTGATCAGAAACTTGACAGTCGAGATCCAGACTTCTGAAAATGGCCAAAAATCGATTGAAAATTGATTTCAGCCAACGATCATACAAATGGAATCATCTGAAACTCTATCTAATCTCTGTAAAATTTGTAAATCTCCTGCGCATGGACTTCATTTTGGAGTGATGACTTGTAGAGCGTGTGCAGCATTTTTCAGGTAAGTCAGATTGATTGTCTTGTTTTTTTTTCTAATTATTTACAGGCGAACAATTGTAGAGAACCGAGAAAACAAATATTTGTGCCGTCGAGATGACAACAGATGTTCTATTAAGCCTGATGACAGGTATCATTGCAAATCATGTCGTTTTAAAAAATGCGTATCTCTAAATATGACGCCTGAAAGTGAGAAAATTCAACCCCATGAATAATATCAGATTTCCATTTTTACAGACGTTCAAAGACACCGGGACTCTTTCAAATCGAGCCGTCCTAAATTGAAATCGTCTAAAACTCCAACTGTTGTTCTAAAAATCAATAGCAAGGTCATCAAACGAAAACGAGTGATAGATGTTAGCTCCACGAAACGAGAGATTTGTCGACTACTAAACAACGTTAGTTTTTAGCTTTCATTCAGCTCGTTTCACCATAAGTTTCAGACTTTGCAATCACCAGAAACTCAAGGCTTCAATAAGTTGGAGCTAGCTGAATATGCATTACGACAATGGAGGAAAAGGCAAAAATCAGAGAATGAAATGAAACTTTTGATAGAGCTACCAATCAAAAAACTCTTCGAATTTTTCAAAAAACAAATGTTTGTTGTGGCACGGTGGCTTTCCTATTCCCCTGATTTTCAAGGGTTGAAAGAAGTAGAAAGGTACCAGTTTTTCAAGCTGGTCTGGAATATATGGAGAAAATTCGAAAGGTACCAGATTTCATTAGAGCTGTTTGAAGAGGAAGCAATCACGGACGCGGTGAGTGGAGATTTACAAGCAAACATAATTGTCGGCGGGCCGATTCCGGGCCGGCACAGGCTTGGCTAATAACTCGCTTCGAAATTTTAATTGTAAGCAAAACTGCATACCAAATGATTGAAATCGGAGAGCTCTACAACTTCCAGTAAAATGGATCGGTTTCGAAAGTGGTATTATGGTCCGGGTCGACATTCTTTGCCCGGTCTGGCTAATAAATGACGGAATACCCAGTATCTGACTTAAATGCTGGTCCAGTTTTATCAGAGGTTGTAGAGCAAGCTCTTTCATCTGATATGATGTTTTTTTTTTCACAATTTCAAATTTGAACCAAGTTATCAGCCGGCGCGGAATCAGCCATTCGACAAGTATTCAAACCAAAATATATAGTGAACTCAAAATTTCAGAAGTTTGCTCTAGATGACCAACACTTCGTAACCAGTTCTCTTCAACTCAAATTTTCTGAAATTTCCGATGAGAGGGATGAGAAACTCACAGAATGTTTTTGTGATGCATGGAGAAACATGTTTGCTGAAATTGCCAAACCTCTGCAAGAACTTTCTCCGACTACTACAGAAATGGCTTTTATGCTGAGCGAATTGTGTTGGCAAATAGCAGGTATCAAAATTTTTCGATTACCGGATTTGAGGATTTCTTTCAGGCAAATCCCTACAAGGTGATGTTCTGGATCTTTCTGAAAAAGTTCGAGATGAGCTTGCTGATAACCTTCATGACTACTACAAAGGCAACCATTTAAACTATGCGGGCCGTTTGATAAAATTAACAAAGATAGTCAATTCTTTGATTAAGTTTCATGCGGAACTAAAAAATCGTATGGCGATTGTTAGGATTTTCGATGTTTTCAATGTGGATCTTTCTGAACCTGATTTGTATGATTTATAATTGTTATTTGTGTAGGTCATGATGAAGTTTTATGAAATCGTTATTTAAAAATAGGTCATAGATCAAAAGCGAACTTTTGGTGATTCTGTCAAAATTTCTGGTCGGGAACAAGGCAGAAACATCAAGTTATCACAAATCTTTCACCTTTTTTCACATTTTTTCACCTTGATGTTTGATATTTTGTGACTTTCTGACCATGAAACATTTTTCAACAAAATGAAAAGTTCAGGCGGATCTGTAAGTTTTGTGAAAACCATATCATCTAAATTCCGACCCGCTAGCCCGGGTGCTAAATCGTTCAAAATTTTGAATTTTGAAGCCGCACAAAATGTATCCCAAATTTTTTCTCAGAAGCTGAAGACAGAGAAATGTTCATGAAATAACAGAAAAAGTCCACTTTTCAAAATAATGCCTCTTTCAAAATTTTGATTCAAAAACCCGGGACTGACCGGTATAAAGTTCCCCACCGAGCCGCGACATGTATGGTAAAAGCTCTATAAAAATGTTTTATCTGAAACTTCTTAAATCAGATGGGGAACATAATTTTTCTTATTACTTCAAAACTTTATTATAAAAATATATCCATCAAAATCTGATGGACATGTCATAGAACCCGATATATTTATCTTCCTTGTTGATCGAACTGTCCCTGGAATCCAGCTCCCTGGTTGAATCCTCCCTGGTTGAAACCTCCTTGGTTGAATCCTCCTGGTCCTCCTTGGAATCCTCCTTGGTCTCCAAATTGAGCACCACCGTCGAATCCTCCTTGATTTTGATATCCTCCTGGAGCCCCATATCCTGGAAAAATTATTTTTATTATGGTACTGTAATTGGCTACAAACCTCCAGATGGTGGCCCATATCCTCCAGAAGGTCTTCCATATCCTCCAGGCATTGGAAAGGCATTGACAGCGACAGCGACGATAGCGAGAAGAATAGCGAGAACCTTCATGATGATGAAAACAGAAAACCGAAAAAGGTGATGAGTTTTCCGAAAGACATCTTCTGCTTATATACCCCTCTTATCAATATAACGGTTTCAATCAGAGAAACTGTGTAACTTCATCTGAAGAGTGACCGACGATGGATCACAAGAGAAGACGTTCCGAGAGATAATAGTGTTGTTTGAATGGAGACACAGACAGTCACTGATAAGTGAGAGATAGACACTGATCGTATGTTTTTGTTCTCTTGGTTGACTTCAAAACGTCATTTGTCGAATTGCGGAAATGATTCAGTTTTTGAATTCAGAGGAATACGTCGGAAGTGTGATAGAAGCTGGAAGTACTATTAAGCGAAGTAGGGGGAGATGAGTCAGTAGTCGAAATGTGAACATTTTTAGAAACCAGAAAGTGAATCAACTTCTGTCTAGTGACGACCAAATTTTATCAATACTATTTTTTCCGATCTTTACTGTACCGCTAAAATTATTGCCCACTATCCAAAGGTTGTCAGATTTTGAAATCCAGCCTTTTTCAAAACATCTTATGACCCTTCTGAATTTCAAAAAAAATGTTATTGTCAGAAGAACACAAAAATGGAGGTGATAAGATTATCCTGTTTTTTTTTTCCACAACTGAGACTATAAATGACCTGGCCAGTAATAGTTCTGACAGTAACCATGAAAATCTTTGTTTTAATTTTCACTATTCTGGCAATTGCCTATGCTAAGCCCCATCCTGGATACGGAAGACCCAGTTATGGAGGAGGAGGTTAGTTGTACATCCTTTTTGATTTAGTTTCATGCTGATTGTTACTAGATTTTCAAATTATCGGTCTATATGTAGAGCCAAAACAGATAGAGCTAAAATGAAGAAATCCAAATTTTCGATTAAAAGTTTTCAGGTGATTTCGGTGGAGGTGGTGGTCAATGGGGATCTCAATCATCTGCCTTTCAACAGAGTCAAATGTCCGGAGGATTCCAGAATGGCGGTGGATTCAATGGTGGAGGAATGGGAATGGGAGGCGGTGGATACGGATATGGGGGATAATTAATTTTTGGTTTTGGTTTTTTAATCTGAAAATAAATTTGTATTTTGATCTGAATCTGTTAGTTACACTCTTCGTTAATATTGAGATTGAAAGTAATTAGGAATCCTGTAAATCAACTGGAATGAACAAAGAGTTTGCATATTTCATCACCAGAACAAACTATAAAAAATTTAAGTGGCTAGAAAATAAATGAAGACTTTTGGTGATCCATTTCTCGATTTTTGATTTCTGTCGGATTGAAATTCCTTTGCTTATCCGGTGAGTGCATCACTTCCTTCCTTGATCACATCCGTTAAATTCTGATGTTGTGTTCTTAGCAGTTGGTCAGCTATTTCCAGATTATCCTCTTGGATTTTCCTTTGATGGTCTAGAAGTTTAAGAAAGTTATTACCATTTAACCCATATGAAGAGTGGCACACACCTTCAGGATCTCATCATGTCGCTTATCTTCCGCTTCTATTCGTCTATCTTCTTTCTCTGTCCGGGCTTCTCTTTGCCGTCTCTGTTCATCGATAGCGTCTCGACGAGCTTGAAGTTCCCGTTCACGTTGGGCTTGAGCTTGGCGTTCTGCTTCTGCCAGCACTCGCGCTTCTTCTCCAAAATCCTAAAATACTAACAGTTTTGGAATTGATGGATTTTTAGAAAGTACTTACTCCCATGGTTGGTATAACAGTTGGAATATGTAAAGTTTTCAATCTGCAAAGACAAATTTACCTAACTATCGATGAAAATGGAAGGAAAAAGAACAATGAGACCTGGGAAATCTATGGGTTTCAAGATTTCCAAAGAGAAGTTTTCCAAATGTTGGAATGTTTGATACTCCACATTTTATAGACAATAAGAGTGAGGAAGACTGAGGAAGAAACATCGTAGACAACTACATATTTCTCACTCTAAAAATTTATTCGCTGGCCTTCCTCACTCATAGCAGTTACATTTTGGGAAATATTATTGGAAAGAAGTTTTTTTTTCAAAAATAATTACTTGCAAAAATGACCTAAATGTACTTCAAAACCTGTAAAAGAAAGCGCCCCACACGGTCAAGTTTGAGCTAAAGGATCTCGGTTACTCTAAGAAATATCAGAAAGGTGACAGCTGATAAAATGTTTGGAACATTATAATTAACAATTTATCAGTGGACAACTTTTTTGTTTTAACGGTATCTTATTGAACGGCAAAGTATTTAGAAAAGTTATGGAAAAAAGTTTTCAACAAAAAGATAACTTTCTCTTTTACCCTTTTCTTAAAGTTTCTTTTCTATATGTCTAAAACTTTCAGACCCAGAGTTCATATGAATAAACCACTTTTCGAAATGCCCAACAAGGTAACTTTTTATTCCAAAAACAACCAGATAGTTCTCTCTGCAAAATTATGTCAGTTTTGCATGTAATCATTTTTAAAACTTCTTCCTAATAATATTTACCAATACGTAGAAGCAACTGTTATCTATGAGTGAGCAAGACCAATGAATAAAATTCAGAGTGTAGTTGTTTACGATGTTTCTTCCTCACTCTTCCTCACCCTTATTGTGTATAAAATGTGGAGTATCAACCATTCAAACATTTAGGAAACTTTTTTTTTGGAAACCTCGATGTGAGTTTCGCATTGAAACTTTCAATTTGGAACCCAAAGATTCTCTGGATCTCTTTTTTCATTCTGTTTCTATCGACATTCAAGACAATATTTATATTTTCAGATCGAAAAGTTTTCGTATTCCAACTGTTATATCAATCATGGGAGTAAGTTTTTTTTCAAGAACCATCAATTCCAAAACTAGTAATTTTTAGTTAAAAGATGATCGTGCAGATGAAGCCCGAGTGATGGAAGAGGCAGAACGCCAACGTCAAGAAGCACGTCGACAGGAAATGGAAGCTCAAAAAGAGCTTATGACTGCAAAAATGCAGCAAAAAAGAGAACAGGCTGATAGAGAAGAGAGACGAATGGAAGCGGAATATAAGCGGCAGGATGAGAATACGAAGGTGTGTTTCACATTAAATATGGATTGAATGGCAATCACTTTCAGACGCTTCTAGATCACCAGAAGAAAATTCAAGATGATAATCGGGAAAGAGCAGACCAACTGCGAAAAACCCAAGAACAGAACTTGAAGGATGTGATCAAGGAAGGAGATGATGCGCTGGATAAGCAAAGGAATTTCAATGTGGCTGAAATCAAAAACCGAGTTACGGATCACCAGAACTTGGTTAATAGAACAAAAAGAGAAACAGCTGAGATTGAACAGAAAGCTGAAGAAAAAGTGACTGCTTTGAAAGGAAAGGTAAGCTTTTTGGAAAATTACTTAACCAAAAAAAAAATAACCAAAAGAAAAATTCAGAAAGAAGAACTGCAAACCAAGTTGAACGACGATCGCAAGGAGTATCATGAGAAGACAATGGAAGTCCAAAAACAGCATGCTTTGGAAATGGAAAAGCACCACGAAGAAACAGCAAATCTCCAATTGAAACGAGAGGAGAACGAAATCGCTCATGAACAAACTATGGCTGGCATTACAGCGTTCGCTCAATTTACGAGAAATAATGTGGCAATTGCTGCAGGGGAAGACGTCACCGAGGCCAATTTCGCTGATTCAGTTTCCAATACAAGAGATGCGGCACTTGCTGTTGCGAGAGGTGTGACTAGCATGGAAAGACATGCCCTGAGCCTTCGGACAGGAAAACCAGCACCAGCAAAGCTTCTGAATGTTATTAAGGTATGTTTGAACAAAGCTATACTCCGAGATCAAACAACTTTAAGGCTGTGAACCGAAGCCTAGTTCTCAGTATCGAGACCCTGCAAGATGCAGTAGGCAGAATCCGTGATCAACGAGAAAACAAACATCCGAGAACTGCAGAATGTCAGGGAATTGCCTTGCAAATTGGCCAGGCCGTAGGAGCTTTCTCATCTTCTCTAAGCGCTTTCGTGGGTCCTCTAGAATATATAGGAAACGATAAAATTGATGATTCTCCGGATCTTTTCAAAACCGTTCAAGAGAAAAACCGTGAATTGCAAAATCTGGTCAACTCTCTTCCACCAATCACCAGAAGTCAACATGCCATTGGAGTATTGGTCCAGTCCACTCAAAGTATTCAGTTAGGAGGCAACTATATTCAACAGACTCAGACATTTGGTGCTATTTTGAATGACTAATTTGTGATATATAGTCTGTTGATATATAAAAGTTTATTTGTCATTGATTTTGAACACAAACAATTATTTTCTTCCCCATCCTCCGCCTCCACCAGGTCCCATTCCTCCTTGGAATCCGCCGCCATTATTCTGGAATCCACCAGAACTTTGGCTTTGTTGGAATGACGAAGACTGCTGTCCCCATTGTCCACCGCTACCACCGTCGTTGAAGTCTCCTGAACATCATATTTGAAAAATATCGCGTCTTTCCAGGTTTTGGAGAAAAATTTGACAATCAAAAAACAACTTTTGTCACTGTTTCCGCTATTCTGCTGGTATGAAAAAATTGGAGCTGTTGAAGAGAAAATCTGGTGGCCGCGGACACCATCGAACTACACGGCCTCCTGGCGAATAAATTTTTCGCGAAAAACTACGGTCGACAATTTCTTTTCCCCCTCTCACTCTCGCCCGTGCAGACAGGGCGCGCTTGCATTACAAAATTGCGGACTTTTTAACTCAACTTTGAAGACGTCAAACTCATGAAAAACTGCAGAATTTATTGAAAATACATATTAAAATGGATAGAAAAACTCATCAACTATTTTTTGAAAAGAAAAATTCACACTAATTTTCATGTCTGATAGAATGAGAGGCTATAGAAGCAAGGTAGCATATTTTCAGAAAAATAGGAAATTTCAGACTATTCAGATGCATTATTTTGAAACAAGCAAAGATTCAACGTCAAATGAGTCTAGTTGAATACTCTGACCAATTTGGGCTCATCTACATATACTCTGAATAACTTTTGTAGGCCAATTTGTGGTGATTTTTGGACGTTTTGGTTGCAAATTTCTTTGAAAATCAATTTTCGAGAAATCCGAAACCAACAGTTTGTAGACAATTTAAAGCCAATTGTTTTGATGTATCAACCAAGAAAATCGGTCCACGGAGACTCTCAAAAAACACAGATCAATTTTCCAGTACTAAATTTCGCTTTTTTGAGGGTTTTTGAAACTTTTCAAAAAATCGAAAATTTTTATCAAAAAAATGTTTCCAACAGAATGTTCTAAATTTAATTGCGGTCATTTTGAGCCATAAAACAGCTTCTTTGCTTGTGAACGCATGGAATAAAGTGAGTTCAAAATCTGTTTTTCTGTTTTTCTCCCCATTTTTTTAGTTTTCAGGCTGTAATTTCATGCGAATTCTATATTACGACTATCGTTCTTGACTTTCTTGGAAAAAAATTTTCAAAAACGGTCCAGTTTCAGCTTTTTCAGTCATTTTTACAGCCAATGTCCTAGTGACGAGAGTGAAGAGGGCGCAGAGAGGCTAGCGTGCCGGCGCGAGAGAGAGGGCGCAGACACCGAGAGGAAATTTGAAATTTTTTCACTTTCCGGAGGCCGTGAACTACCGTAGCTAGCAATTATTGCCTACTTTCATTTTTTTTCCCCGATTTTCGTCCGTTTTCTGCCAGTTTGGTAGATTTAGAAAATGCTTATTTTTACCTGCTTTTCAACACAAAAATTGTCGAAAATCAATATTAATCTTGTCCGGTACCGCGGAACCTTATGGCCGAAAACTCATTTGAATAGTCTTAAAAGCGAAAAGATCTATGGTTTTTACGAATGAATTCGTGAGCATATAATACAGTACTCCGGAATTGTTTTATTTTAACTAATTTTAGGCTCTTTTTCTACTTCATGAGGAAATTAAGCTGATTATTCGTGAGAATCTGTAGAATTTGAACGAAAAAAGCAAACATCTAACGGAAAGAGGCAAAAATGAAATAATTCCGAAGTACTGTATTAAAAACGCGCGATTTCGTTAGTAAAAAACGTAGCCGTTTCCTCTTCAGGACCGGATATGCGCCTTTAAAGAAATTTTCGGCCACAAGGTTCATCGACGCCGGGACAATGACTGTAGAATTTCGAATTAAACTGGCACATGAGAACTTGAAAACCGTCGCGGCAAAATCAGAATATTTCAGATTTTAGCACTGAACTTCAAGTTTTCATTTAAAAAGACAAATTCTAGAGATTCTAGCGATCATATTTTCCCCAAAAATTCTAGATTCCGTTCAGAAAATCGTATTAAATTTGACTGTATTACTCTTGTCCGAAACCAATGCACGTTGCGGCCGAGAAAATAGCGGTGGGCGGAGCTTAGGTCCCGCAGAGAAAACACTACTGTTTTTTTCAAATTATTGCACGCGCCTTTAATACAGTACCTCAAAAATTATCGAATCTTGTCCTTTTTCTCTTATTTTTTCGCTTGTTTCTGTCTAATTTTGCCTAATTCTTATAAATCTTTAATTTATTTCCCTCAAAAAACAGAAAAACAGCCAAAAATGGGCCCTAAATAAAAAATCGCTCGGGGTACGGTATTAAAGGCGCATGCATCATTTGTTGCTTTCGCTATGGGACCGACGATGCGATTTTGAGTGAATTTTCGGCCGCAACGTGCATTGATTTCGGACGAGAGTAATAGAAATTATTTCGTTCAATACAGTATCGGATTTCGGGGCGGGGCCTCGTAAATCGACACAAGCACTTCATGCGAGATTTTCAGGTGCCAATAGAGTTTTACTTTCTTGCCACGTGGCTTCCTTTTCAGCTGATATTCAGCTCACCTCCTCCATACGACGGTCTTCCATAGCCAGGATGAGGCTTCGCGGCGACCAGTGCCAGAATAGCGACAAGAAGAATTAGAATCAGTTTCATTATTTTCAGAATCTCAAATTCTTGTTATCAGTAATTCCTTTCCTTATACAGGTTCCTTATATAGGGGTACAGAAAAACTGGAAGTGCCCCTTATCAGTCGTGTCCGGCGAAATTGACGAAAAATAACAACGATGGTCATTGGTCTGAACGGGAATGTCCAAAAAAAAAAGAGAAAAGATTGGAGACTTGTTGTTTTTTATTTGATTGCAATCATAAGTTTTTTCTTCTTAAAAATAATGGGGGTAACAAATAGGCCGATATTAAGGTGAGTATAAATCCGAAAATTAAAAATATATAACAAATTACAGAGAAAAGGCGATGGCTCTTAGGATCAATTGTAATTGACTGTAAATTTCGGAACTAGCAAAATCTTTTAGAAAAAATGGTACAGGGAAGTTTTTGGGAATATTGCACATGAGAAGAGTTACAGTCAATCAAATTGTCGAAATACTTTTTAAAAGTGAAATAAGAGAAATTTAAAGGTTCAGGAAAAAATCTAATCTTCTTACAGTCTAACCGTGTTCTTTTTTGGTTTTAGCACTGGTCAACAGCGAATGGGGGAAGTATAGTTAACGCCTAAAGTCAAAATGTGTGTTCTAGCCCGAAATCCTAAACCCAGGGGACAATGGAAACACACAGGGATCAGTTGAGGGTAAAACCGCAAAGAAACAGTAATATGGGATAGCAAGGTAGCATCAGACAAGATTTGAGAGACAGAAGAGTATTGGAAGTAGAGAGACGCAGTTGAAAGATTTTTGGGATTTTAAGAGATAGAAGAGATTATCAAATGGAAGCAGCTAAAATGGCACAATTTTTGCTATAATAGAGGGAAACTAGATGGTTTGGCAGGCGATGGCGTCTTCAGTCCATCAGCACGACTTTGTAATTTGGTTCGGTCAAAGTTCGTCGGGGATTCTTGTGCAAGCGTGAACAGATTCCTTCGGGAATAGGATGTACGTGGCACTTGAGGGGTTCGATTGTGAGCGTCGAGCGATCGCGCTTCAGCGGATTCATCAGAAGTTCCAGCGGCTTCTTTCGACGTCGTCGCCTTCTCGCCGTCTTTTTGATCTTCATCGAGTTTTCGCGAACTCACTCGACGTGTCGGGAGGTTCTTCTTCTTCTTGTGTTGCGTGTACTTTTTGAGCTCCGTACTGAATCGATCATCGTTCATTTCAACGTAGTTGTTCGGCTGACACAGATTCTGAAAATGGATAAAAAATTAATTAAAAATCAGATTTCAATTACAGCGCAAAGTTTGGAAGTCTAATTTTGTGTTTTTTCTCGGAACTTCGTGTAAATGCGTTCGAACGCATATCCTTTATTTTTCTTGAGTGGCGCCAAAAATTCTTTTTAAAGGCACATAGCCGGTCCTGAAGAGGACATGTCTTTGATTTTCGCAAATAACTTCATGCGCCTTAAATACAGTACTTCGGAATTTCTTTATTTTCGCCCGTTTCCATCAGATTTTTTTTTCGAAAATCGTTAAAATTCTTCAGATCCTCGTGAATAATCAGCTGAATTTCAAGTAGGAAACAGCCTAAAACGGGACAAAACGAATAAATTCCTGAGTACTGTATCAAAGGTGCATGAAGTTATTTGCAAAAGCAGTATTTAGCTGTTTCCTTTTAAGGACAGACTGTGCGCCTTTAATTTCAATCAGAGAGTTCATCGGCGGCGGACAAGAATAATAGTCTAAACGCTTCAGATTGAGGTTCTGAGTCGCTACTCAACGCTGCCTGCATTTCAAAAAGCGCGGGAAAAAAGTTATTTTGAAAAATGTAAAACAATATTTTTAGGCGTCAGAAGACTTCGTCACTCACCGAAATGGCCTCCGCTTTAACAAACTCGTGAAACTTGCGATATCCTTGGAAGAGCACGTACAACTCTGCGAAATGACACTTCGGATAGTCGTTCTGAGCTCGATCCAGTGCGCGAAGAGCGCTCGCCATCTTCGGACCCCTCTTTTGCGAAAATTCACAGTAGAAAATTGGCACCCTTTCGTGGAAAGCTTCCTTCTTTCCCTCTCCTTGATAGAAAAGCTTTCCCACTTCTTCGGTATCGTAGCAATTGATAGCGTGCTGTAAAAAAACAGAATTTAGTATCACAATTCAGAGTTCGTCTTACCTTAATATGCCCTGCTTCGTACTCGAAAGGATATCTGCAATCGATAAGAATATACTTTTTGTTGAATTCTTCATCAGTCATATTGTTTATCAGTCCTATCAGAGTTTTGCGACCAATCAGGCGGTACGAAGTGAAACATTTTTCGTTGAGCGTCTCGAGGTGATATTTGACTGTTGGGTGAGCGTTATCGACTTCTTCTTCTTCCACATCTTCCACATTTGGCGTCGTTTGACTAGTTTTCAGTTTGCGCTTAGCCTTTACCTTTGGCAGCGCGAACGAACGAGAAGCCGATCCTGATGCAGATGAGCAGGCTTCAGATGAGGAGGCTTCCGATGACGCCGATGGGGAAGACTCTGACGCAGACGGCAACGATGGTAGTGAGGAATACACCGGTTCTAGCTGCTGATGACGAATAGATCCGAGAATGTTATCCATCATTGAGCCGGTTTTAGGATTTTCCACGTAATCACCCTCCATTCTAATTACATCGGCTGCGTCGGTGCCTTCTTCGGATTCCGCGTAGCTGGATTCTTTGGATTTGATCTCTTGGCATTTTTGCACATAAGCGAATGCTGATACGCTTTTCTTGTGGTTTTGCCGCTTCTCATCGTCGCTCATAATTATTGACCGCTTTCGACTTGGCTGCTGCTCAGGAAGATTCGTGTTGCGGATGGCGAGAGCTTCGGAAGACGTGAGGGCGAACAGGCGGCGGCTGGAATCGCACAAAATTTAGCATTTTTAAAGGAGCAAGGCGAGGAAAATGGTGCGAAAATAGGTGCTAGGGGAAGGTGAGAAGGAGGTGCAAATTTTGCACTGCAAAACCTCTGTGAGAAAATCAATCGTCCAAAAACGCGGGCAGTCGAAGAAATGGTAGATCAAAAAATTAAAAAAAAAATTTCTCACCTCGACGAAGATTTCAGAACTTTTTGGCTCTTTTTCTGGCTCGAAGAGCGTCGAATCGTCGATTCCTCAGCTTCTTCTCCGACATGGATGTGCTCCTGCAAAAACTTGATTGGTCTTAGAATTTCGATATTCTTAAGAGCTTCTTACCAGTCCTTCCGACAACGACTTGAAACACACTGGCGTGTTCTCGTCCATCGGCTCGGAGAATCCCGAATCGCGCGAAGTCGAGTCGTCGTCGCACATCATTGCGTCTGAAAATCGGAGTTTAAAAGAATCTAGGTGAAAGCTTAAAGAATAAAAGGCGGAGTGTTAAATAAAAATGAATTTTGTGTCGCGTTTCCTTCAAAATATACAGTATATTTTTAAAGGAACATACTCGGAAATGGCCGAACATTTCGAGACGATGCACATCGTTTTTTTGCCAGAAGAAAATGATGAGCGAAAGAATGGGACGAATGAATGGGATGATGAATGAATGCTACGACTAGAGCGTATGGTCTCACTACAGAGGGCGTGGTGCCAATATCTCCGCCCCTGGCTTGGCTCCTGGGAAAGGAGGTCTGGCTCCTGGGAAAGAAGGTCTATATAATCGTAGGCAGATGACAGAGATGGGTTCAAAGAACAAAGATTGAGAGAATCGGAGCGATTCGATAACGTCAAGTCGAGAAAGAATGGGTGTGATTCGATAGAGAGAAGAACGAGTTGAGATAGTTTTCAGAATTGTACTTAAAGCTGCAGAGAATCTTAGACTATTAACCGGAATAGCATGACGAAAGCTTTCGCGGAAGATGCCTAACTAAATAGAGCATTTTTAATAGAAGTCGTTCCTAATTTTTTACAAAATTTTCCAGATTTTCTAGCTCATTCCCAGCCCTTTGATACAATATTTGCTCATCCATTAGCTCCCACGCCAAGTGACGAGCAGAATGACCACTATCTAGCAGAATCACAGAAGACTTTTCTCCTGGCAAGATGAAAATCTACTTTTGTTCTGTGTTCTTTGATGACGATTGCCCATGTTCTCAAGAAATCTTGACAATGGTCTCAAAGGATCAGCAGAACGACTGTCCAGTCACATTTGATTTACTCATCAGACTGTGTGCGGGAATATCGATCGAATTAAAGAAAAAAAATTAGAGAAATTTAGGAACAAAATAAGCAAAAGAAAAAGAGAATTCGCGGAGAGACACACACACGATATGCGCCTTTAAAAAGCATTATGCTGGGAGTTTGAATCTGAAACTTCTGTGCGTCTCGGAACGACTACAGTAGTCGGAGTTTTGAAAAAAAGTTTTATTCAGATTTGTTTTCTAAAAATAAAAAAATATCTGAATTATCGAAAAATTTCCTAAATTTCTCAAATTTTTGAAGAAAGGAAAAATACAATAATCTCGCAATTCTGAATTTTCCCGAAAATGTTGTAAAATATATAGAAATACTAAAAAAAGAAAAATTACAGGTCAGAAATATTCAAAAGTGTTTGAAATATTCTCTTCACCTATAGTTTATGACTAGTCTTAAAAGACCCCTGATTCTCTTCCGCTTACCATTTACGATGATTTATTAACATCTTCACATCAATACAACTTACTGTTTTTTCTACTTGAACCGTTTACAACCATTTTCAAATAATGTTGTTTCTTTTAATATTGTTGTTTGTCGTGTTTCAAGTGGTACCGAACACTAATTCTACCGTATTTCTACGCACCTGGAAAATGCAAACAAGACACAAAATGAGAGAGATATCTCAACCCAAACGTTGAGAATTTATTTGACAGATAGAGAAAGAGATATAAGCCTAAGAAGCATCAGAAGAAACTTTGTAAACGTCGGGTCGATGTTGCGCAACTTGACCGGTCGTAACCCTCCGTCAGCTAGCGGTCTTTTAATGTGTAAAAAGTTCCCATAGGTAAACGATAAAATTCAAAATTTTTGATGGATTTGATATTTGGGAGGACCTTTTGGTTATGGTGGGAACTCGGTTATGACACAAATGGGCATTTTGGGAATGTTCAAATCGCGTTTCAACTTTACTTAAATTTTGGGGAAGTTCGCTAGTTTAGGGCATCTATTTCTTGTAAGCTTCTAGTGGACCTATTGGTATGAAAACCTCCAGACCCTCATCCATTGACTCAAGCTTCCCACCCGGTTGTTCAAACGCAATCCGACGCAATCGCCCTATGGTACAGAAGCACTAGAATAGAAAGAGCCGGCTGTCGTGTTAGAAATTGCGCCAGGTGTTGTTCGGACCAACCAGTCATACCTATACATTAAAGGGAAGAAATTTGAATGTGTCGCCGAGACTCGTCGGACGAGACCAGACAAAAAACTCAACGAAGCGAAGGACACCTGCGATTCTAAAGGCCACTTTTTTAAGAGAAAAAAAGAATTGAAATGCAGATTGAATTCATAAAACGCGAGAAAAAAGTCTCGACAGTACCCGACGACAGGTGTTGGATACGATAAAACAAGATGGGTCTGCTTTTCAGTATCAATGTGACCTCTGTAATTGGACACCCATGCGGAGTAGTCACCAGACAACTATTAGATTCTCCTCCAATATCCATGCCCCAAGATTTGAATTGTTTATATTGGAAGGTGTTGGAAAGGGAGACGACAGACAGATATGTTTATGTTATATGAAGCTAAGGTATCCTTTGACCAGAAGAGAAGAGAAAAAAGATAAAAAGTAAACATACTCCATAAATTTTGAATTCTTGTACACCGGCTAACTTTAGGAACACGGAAGGCGGAGAGAAGAACTACCTTGGTACCAGCCTGCTCGACATGCCAATTTATCAAAGCGATGCCTATCTTCATTCCGCATCGTGTCAATTACAACTACTTTTCTCACCTTACTTGAATAAACTTTAGATATGCATCCCCCCCCCCCTCAACTTCAAAAAAGAGACACGACAGAAAGAGGTCAGATTGAAGTTCAGATTACTTTACTTTTAGCAAGAAAAGAGAAAAAATTCAAAGATCTGAAGAGTACTGTAGAGTTTCAAATAACCATTGTTTTTCCCACAGCTATAAAAATGCTGAGAGTCTATAATATTTTGGAAAATTCGAAGCTGGTCAAGTAGGTTCTTTGGCTCGGGAAAGTGGTTGAAAGTGTAGAGAAAAATAGGAGTAGAAGTAAGAAGCTAGTCAATCAGAATTCGTAAAAAAAACCTACGAAACTTTCAAAATTTAGATTAAAGCAAACGAGTTTTCAATACCTTGAAACCTGTAATAGAAGGGCCCCTTACTCATTAACTTTTAGCTAAATTATCTCGCTTACTGTATAAGATATAAAAATTTTGTCAACAGATAAATTGTTTATCAAATATCAGCAATGTTTTATTAGTTGACACTTTTTTGATATCTAACATAGGAATCGAGATAATTGAGCTCAAAGTTGATGGCTCGGGTGACCTTCGAATAGAAGAAATACGGTATCCAAATTCCAATCTTACCAATGGATCTGGTAATTTTTGAAAACTTTTTAAAAAATTGCAAATTGTATTTTTGCAGTGGACAAGGTTTTTGTGAAAAATTTTTGAAAGTCCCAATTTCAAGTCTAGACTTTATTTGAGAAAGCGAATTTTCGGAATTTTTTTTTGCAAAAAGTTGATAAACAAGAAGAATAGCCTGAAAAGCCGGACCAGTACTAAATTTTTTTTCAGACTTTCAAATTTACTGTTAGCCATTTTTTCCAGGACTTTTTCACACGCTCCTTTCCCTCTGTAATTAAGAGTCCCTGACCCTTCTTACAAATTTTACTACTACTGGCCGAAATTTCCTCTTTTTTTCGGTTTAATTTTACAACCAGCCAGTCGGGACGGTTTACTGATGGATAGAGGCCCAGAAGAAGACTTCCGCTTATCTGGCCCTTGAATCCAAGGCCGTGAACTACTACTCCCTTGAAGGGGGCTACATCGGCTAACCTAACCCCCGATTAATAGATAGAGACCGTTTGAAAATATAAATTTGTCTTCTACACCCTGACTTCTTTTTCATACAGTATGTTGGGCACCAAATGTTCAGTACCTCATTCTTTTCTACCCTATAAAGAGGGTCAGTGCTCTCGAGGATAGTGAAAAACAATAGGGGGAGACACTGGACGGACGAATACGCAATGATATGTTGCGTCAAGCTATGCGCAATCAGAGACCCTAATGATTTGAATTCTTCTAGAGGCAGAGAGTGAACGAGGTTGATAGAGGGCCAATGGAGGTACAAATGAATGTAGGCAACAAAAGATTCCATTAAACCTAGACCGGACCAAAATAATAGATTTTCAGAAAAATTAGGTTTTCCGAAAAATCTTCCGACCACTTTCTGTGCAAATGTTCAGACGGATCTGTGTGAAAACATTTCACTTACAAAAAATAATTTAAATTAAAATTTCAAAATACTGAAAATTATTATTTCTGGTTTAAAATGTTAGGCAGCTAACTAGAAACTATTACTATTTTGAAAAGCATAGGTAATAGGACATTCAGATTTCAAGAGATTGAGAATACTTAAAACTTAATTTTTTAAAATTTTGATATAAATTTTGATAGCATTCCCTACCGGCTTGAGGAAACAAAAAGGTATAAAACAAATCATCGATAACGGACATTTGAGCTGGAGATTATAAACTTTTAAAATTTTTTAGAGTTTTGCACCTTTTTTTCAATTTTTCCCAAAAAAATACGACTTACCGATTCCAGATGGCGCGGAGGCTACATGGTTGAGTAGTGATAAGGGTCTATTCATATTATATCCCACTAGAGTATTTTGAAACTTTCCTTCCCCACGTGTTTGGAGCTATCTGAAATTTTCGAGCATTATATGAGGACCATAGACAGTAAGAAATTTCGAAGATAAGTGAAAATGTTCAAAAAAAAAAGACGAACGGAGAAAAGGATTAGATAACAAGGCTTGAGGCAAGTCGGGTGGCTGGAGGCGGAGGGAGAGTATGGGCGGTCTCGAAGAGGAGGGTCCGTGGTTTCACCATCACGACCCTTTTAATATAAAAGAAAATAGTGAATGAGTTGAAGAGACGCAGAGAATCGGATTTGAGTGCGAGAATATATAAAGTGAGGGACTTCAAAAGTCCAGGTTCTTTACTCCAGGTACAGAGGGACCAGTTTCGTTAAGGATCATCAAGTTTTGGACGAATGACGCAGAGGTGAATGATTTACAATCGTGGAGGTGGTGATGGTTTTTGAACAAGAGAAAAAGCCAGCTAACCAGAATTTTCTAGAAAGTTGGGAAATACGATTTTTGAAGAAAAACTATTTTCTATATTCCCAAGGTATGCAAGAAGAAGCTAATGAGTTCAATGTCTTAATTAGATGAATGCCTGAATTCGCAAGCTGTGTATGAAGCTAGGCAGCTGTTTTCCTTTATGACGCAAAAGCTCCATCTTTCTCTCCTTCCACGGGCTCGGATTAATATTACGTCGTGTAGAAAATGGTATGCAATGCATTCAAAACCAAGCTTCACATTCAAAAGACCGCCCGTACGGAGATGATGGCGCAAGACGACGCAACTTGGCAATGACGTTATTTTTGACCTCAAAAGTGGTGGTCCGAATAATGGAAATCTGTTGGTATTCGGGAAAAGTACTGTATAGTAGAGGAGAATGTTCAAATGGGAATACTAAAAATATCTCCCCAAAGGGTGTTGCTCCTTAAAAATCAAAGTCTAGCTACGGCTTGACTAAACATTGGGCAATCAAAAAACCTGCAGAGAGATATACGCCAAACAAATATTGCGTTTTGGTACTTTCCGTTCCGAAAAAAGTGTTCGGCAAACTTGACCCAAAAGGCTTACGTGCCACCAGAGTGCCCGCCACAGCTCAACCAACTTTTTTGAAAACCTTAAATCTCAAAACGACAAAATAAAAGGCATGGCTAACTAGAAGACGAATCGGCCACCATTCCCCTTCAATCGCCTCTGGCAATTTTTCAATGCCACTAGGTCAAATCTGCTGCTGGCGCCACTCCCACCCTTCGCGGAGGGATCGTCTAACTCTCTAATTCTCCCGATCTCTAACTAATTTCTCATTTCTGACCGGGTGCTTGGTGGTGCCGAAGCCAGTTCAGTTCCGTTCAAAACCCCCAGACCGAAAAAAGAGCAGATGGTTAGGTTTTTGAAAAGAACCGTGTTGTGTGGGAATTTATGGATATGGATAGGCGGCGGTTGTCCGCAATAATGACAAGCTGAATATCAAGGATTTGAAAATAGAGAATTTTTTTTTTCAAATTTTAATAAGCATGAGCTTCCGGACATTCTGAGCATCCCTAGAATTCTTACAGTATTTCAGGTAAGTATCTAAAAAAAGTGGGTAACATTGTAACCGTCAGATAAATTGCAAACTTTTAAAGAGGCTGAGAGCTACGATATTTAAAGCGTCGTTATTTTCAGTTGTATCAGTTCGTATAGAAGGCCGGCCGCCCAGGCCGCCAACTTTGAGACCCTATATCTTGGTTTCCGTGACAGATATGGAAAAGTGATCAACTAACAAAATGTTCTTCATAATATCAGCAACATTTTATCAATTAACCACTTTTTGAAATCTCCTACAGGAATTGAGGTATATGGGCTCAAAGTTGACGGTTTGTGTGGACCACGGTAATGCCCTCTGTTTTTCGAAACTGTCAAAATTTCCAGTAATATTCTGACAAAGTGTTTCCGATTTCCGAAAATAGCTATTCCTCACAATCAGTGAAAACCCCGAATTGTAAAAACTCTCCTAATTTGACAGTAGATCTGAATCCGTCAATAAAGCCCGCTTCTGTCTTTTTGTGGACACCCCTCTCTTGGGAACACTTCCCCTCCTGTATTCCTTTTTCAAATTAGAGACAGCCTCCTCGAAAGAATACAAAATGGCTCATTTCCACCCCTGCCTTCTTACCGCCATCGTTCTTAGTTATGCAATCTATCATAAGAAGCTCGAGACAGTGTGTCCGCTAGCGAGACGGCGACAACTGATGACAGCTGACAGCCAGAAGGGGGGAGCACAGTAGGAAGAGCTGGTAGGAGAACATTTGAATATTCGAGGGGGGATGGGATGGGGGAAGATAAAACATGTGTGGGTTGCGCGATGATGGAAGGGATGGAAGGAAACGGGGTAAAAAGAGAGCTCCGGAATTCGGGCCAACGGGTGGCAGGTGCTTATGAGTTATGGCTGGGATAGCCTAGATTTGAAAATCAAGAAATAAGGTTTTGACCAGCTTACAAGCAGATATTAGCTTGTCTAAAATAAATATGTCGAAAGTTTCAGATCCAAATCCTCACTGGGCGCTTAAGCAAAGACTCTGGGCACCGTTAATTGCTTCAGATTCCAGAACTTTATGAAGTTCAAAAACCTAACATAAAGCTTTTAGTAGGACGTCTACTAGTCTAATACGGTCTTACCGGAAGCCCTCTTATTGACAAACCTAGGGTGTCAGCAGTGTCCTCCCTCACAATGACCTAACACCTAGGGACCATCTCTCACAGCTTCCACCCGTGTGCATCTTGCGCACCCGTTCAAATTTTCTATTGTCTGTGCCCTCCGTCAAAGGTTATTGCCACCCTGCGGACAGCCGTCCCGTTCTTCTAACGGAATTCAAATACATAATACATACGCGCATATAATTAGAGCCAGACTCTCTTCTCTTCAGATACCCCCTATTCAAAACCCCAAATGAAGAGAGAGAAGGTATTCAAATACCTTTACCTACTACTGTTTCTGTTCCACTCCGCGGAGAGAGATATCTAATACCTAATTGGCATGTCTCATGAGTCTGTACATAAAAAAGAAAGACGGCAAGTCAAAAAAGAGAATAAGGTAGTCGAGAAGGACTTTGGTAAATAAACATTTCGTTATTCTATCGGTTAGGTATGCTATGGAAAACGGATCAGAAAGTGGTGATAAATAGGAATTGTCGCGGAGCTGGAGGGAAGAATGACTGGTTGTAAAAGTTATTACACTTTTGTGAAGAAGGAAAAAACGGACCAACTGGCACCTACCAGATGTTTAGGACTTCCTAATGTTCGGAATTTGAAATTTTGGAGTTGAATCCTAGCAGTGGTGTATCATGAAAAAGTTAAACTTCAAAGTTAAGGAAATTCCGAAAAATATTCCTGGTTGTAAATTGTTCAAAGACTTTTATGAAGAGTCATAGATTTTAATGAGCATCCTAAACATCTGACGAGTTGACTTGGGTGGCTGGAATTTTCAGAATTTTCGACTTTCCGATCTCTCATAATTCGACATCATTGCTAATGGAAAACTAGCTGACCTCCAAACTATTATTTTTATTTCAAACCTCAACCGTTATCTACTATGCGGATCCGCATACTTGACCAGCACATCCGAAAGGATCATAAACCTCTTAGCGGAGTCAGTTTGTCTCTGATGCAACTAAAACTTCTTACGCAACTCGCCCACTACTCTAAACCTAAGCGTATCAAGTGACCTACAGTGTGTCCATTAATACCTCTTCAATATTCAAGAAACAAACCATGGATAGGCATGTAGGTGTAGAGTCTAATCCTCTGAACACCTACATTACATCGCGCATTACAGATGTATTGAGTGGTTCTTAATGGCAAACATATGGAGATACTGTAAATCTCTATTTGATGGATATTCGTAGGATTACAAGTATGTCTGAGAATGTCTGAGAAGGGACTAATTAGGCACTGTCTATCTACCTACACTACCGGTCAATAAGATGCACAAAAACGGATTTTTCAGTTGATTTTCGGTCATTTTTTATCATTTTCAGAGGTCGTTAGCTCGGCTGTCAAGTTTCCTGCTAATTTGAAAAGTTTGGAGGGTGTTAAACATCCCTAGATTGGAAACTTTGCATTCACATAATTTATTGAAAATTCCTAGTTTCTCAGATTTTGGCCGATTCCTGAAAGACACCTTTTTCAAACGATTACAATACAAAAACGGGACAAAAGGGGCGTCTTTCAGAAATCGGGAAATAGTTGAAAAGCTAGGAACTTCCAAAAATGTCTGTGAATGAATAGTTTTCAATCTAGGCCTGTTCTACACCATCCAAAATTTTCAAAGGGATGGAAAAATGGACAACTGAGCTCCAGACTCTTGAGAATGGTCGAAATAATCTGAAAACCCCTTTTTGTATATCTTATCGACCGGTACTATGAGGATGGGCCTCTGTGAGCCTAAAGGATGAAATGGTTCCTAGAAAATAATGAATGGGTTTATAAAAATCTAGTATACTCACACAGTATACTGTAAGAGTAAAACGAAATTCTCGAAAACGCTAAAAAAACGTTTTGATGACCAGGAATCTAACTTAACGATTGCATAATTCTTGAATTTAATGAAATTCTCAACAACCGAAAAGTCAAGAACACAGTATCTTAAAACTGACGCTTAGATTTTCAGGCTGATTGAAGATGTTCAACAGAAAACGTCTTATCGTATGCTCCATGTTAATTCTAGCTTCATCCGGGAAGTTCATCGGAATACAGACACTCCAGCTGGAACAGTTCAAACGTACCTCTCCTGTGATCTCAATTTCACACCTTGCCACCAAAAAAAAAAACAAAAAAAATCAACAGATCCCCCACGTTGCGCAACCTACAGGGAGTAAAGAGTATAGTGTGAGTGAGTGAGTGCCAATGAGTGACATTACGTTCCCGGGAGGCAACTGACCAGGTGGTCCGCCCCCTTTCACTAGATGAGATCTCACCTCTCCCCCGCTGTGTTGACTGTAATCTCATGTCTTTTTGTCTCGTAAAACGCGCGAGACAATGGTCCCCCACGTCATTTCTTCTTGAGCCGACAGAAGTTTCTGGGTGCGGAGGACAGGTGTTGCGCAATTGTCAAAAGGTTCGCGCACGTGGCAAGATTGGTACGGTAGCTAGTTGAACAGTTGGTCCATTGTTTAGGGGCGAAGTATACTACCAAAGAGTAAGTTGTAAATTTGAAAGAATATGCCAAGAAGAAAGTTTGAGGATGAATTCTGAAACTAGGCTTAAAAAACGAAGAAGATACAAGACACGGGGTTCAGATGTTCTTAATGGATCCCAAAAAGCAAATCTTATTTTTTCAAGTTCAAACTTCCAACTGTGGAAATCAAATTCCATTGGTCCCTCACTATTACATAACCTTTGCCCTATTCTATCTGCCTCCTCGGGTACTTTGCCCCACCACAGGAAGTCAAAAACACCTCTCTTTCCCGCGCAACAATCAACCTCCCTATTCCATCTGTTGCTATGACCCTATGATGTTTGAGAGAGGCTAAGATTCGAAGAGACCCAGAATTTTGGTCAAACAGTATGCGTTGGTTACGTCTGCAAGCATGTGTACACCCCCTAAGAAGCAGATGTGCAAGACTAAGGATCTCTCTAATTATGCGCCGAATGTGGAAGTATGTGTGGAGAG
Source organism: Caenorhabditis nigoni (assembly GCA_027920645.1). Lineage (NCBI taxonomy): Eukaryota > Metazoa > Nematoda > Chromadorea > Rhabditida > Rhabditidae > Caenorhabditis > Caenorhabditis nigoni. The sequence goes on along the minus strand of CP115868.1, from coordinate 8,730,350 downwards.
GGTGTCCAAAGGAATGAGCGATGATGATGAGAAAACTGAGATTTTGTCTGTCTGGGGAGGCAGATGGTACGATGTAGGAATATGGGTCAGGAGCTTTGAACGATAATGAAAATTGGGTCAAAATTTCAATGACCCATCTAAAAGAGGGCTCCACTAAAACACTGTTAAGCTTGAAAAAAGGTTATTCGAAATTCAACTCATCCAAATCAGGAACACATCTGAAATCTAGAAAAATGGGATCCTCTAGTTTGGAACGCCGTTTCTCCAAAAAAAACCAGTTTTGTCTTCCGGTGAAAATAAAGAAACTCAGAACGAAAGAGAAGGTGTCCCTAATGAAATGCAAATGTAAGTCAAAAAGCAAAAGTTGTGAAAATGACCGGTGTCCTTCAAGTAAATGGTTGTGGAGGGCGGTGAAAAGAAAGCGAACACCCATCGTCCGAAATCCAATTGTTTCATTTTTTCTCTCTAGGCGGGCACCAGGGCACCGGGGCACCGTGTGGCGCGAAATTGGGGTCAAATCGAGTGGCGGTTCATTACTTTTTGATTACTCCTTTCTCTCTGGGGTGGCCAGGAATGTCTTTGTGGATATAGTGGTGACAGGTTTTTTGGATTCGAAAAGAGTTGGATCGTTCTCAGACTGGATGGTTATCGGTATGAGTTTACGATAGCTAATTGGCTAGGAAACACAATTATCAATGTTGAACAACATGATGATATCTTCCATGTATGGAACGATTGATGACCTGAAAGATGAGCAATCTTTCACACCGTTTTATGGCTGAAGTACCAAGATTTGCAGCGAGATTACTATTATGACTACGGTTGTACTTTTTAGCTCAATATTTTCTTCTAACACCTATCCTTAGAACTCCCACAGCACACCTTGCTACCGACTAATCCCGTCTATTTCTCATAGAACCATCCATTCCCTTCTCCCCCCGTCGAGAATTCAAATATCGCGGCTGGACCATCTCCGTCTCTGCTCTCGACAATGTATGTCTTCGTGACCTCTTCTCGCTCATAGATTTGGATCAATCCAGTCTAGAGAGCATGGGATTTGAAGAGAGTCCTCACCAGAAGACGGACCATTTGAATTGTGTTGGCGGGAGAGACGAGAAGACCCCTTTTCGCTGTGTTGACTGAGCATACAGAGGATATTGGTGGTTGGTGGTCCCTACCCGTCGAGAAGAAGAGAGAAATGTTCTCGGACCGTTTGAATGTGTGAGGCAAGTTTTTAGAGAGGGGGTATGATTTTTTCAAAACATCAAAAGCAAAGAAAATGAGATTTTTAGAAGTGATTTGCTCTCGAAAAAAGATGTTTTATACTTCCCAAATAAATTTACAATTTCCAAAAATTCTGAACACCGTACAACCTGTTATAGAAGGGTTCCCACCCAGTCAACTTTGAGCTCATTTATTTTGGCTCTTTTGAAAGATATCAAAAATGTTTCAACTGATAAAATGTTTGGGATGTTAAGATAAAAAATTTATCAGTTGACTGCTTTTCCATGTCTTTCACAGGGACCTAGAAAGTTTCGCGTTCAAAGTTCAAAGTTAAGGAGCCCTTCCATTGCAGGTTTTACGGTAGTCCCTAAAGTTACTAGCTTAAACCGAGAAAAGGCTATTTAAAAAATTATGAGTTTGTACAAAAATGCTATAGTTTTTCAAACCATTAGAAAATTTTTCCAGTGCAAGTACTTCAAAATCTAAGCGGACAAGATGGACCTTACTAATTTTTACCAGTGGATGATTTTCAGTTCTAGCGGTTTTTCGTCCTTATTTCAATCTATATTTATCCTTCAAATTCTTTCAGAATTTTGCAGAATACCAGAAAACTATTTTGCACAACAGATGAAGGCATTTTTCGAATGTTCCATATGTTCTCAGGTCTTGCCAATCCCCTCTCAATCTCACTCTTAATACACCCCTTATTTACTTTTGTCACATTCTTGGGGACCATAAATGTCGATATATACCGTCATAGGATTGTCATATGGGCATACATCAGACAAAAACAGAATCTACTGAAGAACACCTCATCAACCATCCATTGGTACACTATTAACAATGTCTGGCGTTCGACTATCCATTAGCAGAAAAACGAGCCGAAAATGAGGATTCAGTACTCAGCATGGGATTTCGAACTAGCAGCTAAACGAACCCACATTTGAAATTCAAATAAATCATGTTCTCGGATGGCGACCACGTCTTCTACCATTTCTTTTTCCGAATAGAAGGGAATGCTCGTAAAACGACGTGATAATTGGCGGTGAAAACGGAAGATTGAGGCGCCGACAGGTACCTCCGTTACCTAACCAAACTGTAAAGGTGGGGAAATGGAGAGAAAGTTTGAATTGTGGGGTACGGGGTGGTAGTGAAAAAAAGTGAATTCTAATTCTAGGTCGAATGGGAAGAGGAAACGGTGAGATGTGGAGGAAACTGGGGAAGAATTGGGTGAAAAAAGCAAATATTGGAGAATGGGAGGCTCAGAACAAACTGTCATTTCAAAACTATACTAGTCAATAAGAAATACTAAAATAGTCAATAATATATTGATTTTTTCCCATTTCGACCGTTTACAGGAATTTGGAGGTTCCCTCCCATCATTTCGAAAATTTTGAAAGCTCTAAAACGGAGCTAGATTGAAAACTTTAAATTCGCAGAAGTTTTTGAAAATTCCTAGTTTTTCAGCTTTTTGACGATTTTTGAAAGACAGAGCTCCCGACTTCTGAAATTGGTCAAAACGGCTAAAAATTAACCGGAAAATAGGTTTTAATATATTTTATTGACAGGTACTGTAACTAATTCAAAAACTCTCAAATTTATTGTTAGATATTTTCCAATTCCAGAAAATAATATGTTTTTTCGGCTTTGCAGATAGGCAGAATACACTAATTGGTCCTTCCAAAAAACAAAACAAAATTGGCTAACACCGAATAATGTAAAACTGGAGCCCAGAAAACTCGGGACCCCCGTTAATGCCATTTGTGTTGTAAACATCGAATCATCTTGAAGAAGAAGAAGCTGCGCGTAAGAGCGTACCAGTCACCAAACTATTAATTGCGACAACAACTGCTGCCACTGAAGGATTACATCGGATTTTTGGCAACTCGATGGAAACCAAATGGCAAAAATTTGACTTTTTGAGAAGGTCAAACAAAGTGGCTGCATAAAACTGACTGACTAATCCAGGATGATCTAAGAATCTTCAAAAAGAACGACGAAGAATTAAAGCGCCATTTCGTAGAGCGCCATCTGTGCGCCAACACCGGCAGGTAAGCCTCCAGAATGGCGCAATTCAAAAGTGCCGTCCGTCCGTCCCGGTTCACCTTGGATCCGCGGAATAAAAAGTGTCAGTTCTTTTTTTTTCCGGACAGACAAATGGCGCGGATCGGCATGCGGACAAAAAGGATCGTTTTGTATTTCATCTGGAGGAGAAAGAAATGAATTCCATGGCCGTTGGTTTTTTTTTTCTATCTTTAATGGTGGGCTTCTATTTAAAAAGTGGTTTGAATAAGAAGAAAAATGGGAGGAACAGTAGCAGCCAGGGAATATGATTGGGAAATCATATACAGTAAAACCTGTAGTAGAAGGGCTCCTGACTTTTGATTTAGAGCCAAATTATCTCGGTTCCTGTTAAAAATATGTAAAAGTTGTCAACTGATAAATTGTTTATCATAATATCACCGAAATTTTATTAGTTGACAAATTTTTGATATCTGTTTTAGGAACCAAGATAATTGAGCTTCAGCTGACAGTATGGGAGCCCTTCAAATCAGGTTTTAAGGTATGCTATTTGTAATGTCAAGATCTAAAAAACGAGACGATAACCATCACAGATTTTTTTAAAGCTAATAGTTGACCTCGTTGTTTTTTGATAAGCAGAATGCAAGGTTTTCTTGACCTCCATTTTTCAACTAGGGAATGCAAAATTAAATTAAAATTAATGAACTTCTCATTGACATGTTCCTCAAGAAGATTTGTGGCTTGTCCAGAATTGCTTCTGATTAATTACTATCGAAAGTGATAGACTATCACCTAACCCCTTACACTCAAGTCAGCTACCGTAACCCGAAACAAGTCCGGAATGTTGCAAGTATGTTCAAAAGTTTAATTTTTGTCAATAAGAGAGAAAATTAAACATTTTGGGCTTTAGCTCGAAAAATCTAGAAGTAAGAAATAACTTTTGAAGTTCGCCTTGATCCTATCCTAAACCATTTTTTCCAGCTGGTGGCATTTCTAGGTAACCTACTTCTCCATCCCTCTAAAAGTGCACTACTTGACACCCCGCTGGGACCGTTCCTTCAAAAGACTACCACTTTTGCAGAAAATTTCGAACTAGTTCTCTGTGTGTCTAACCATATTGGCATACTAATAAAGATTCCATCTTTTTGGGTGTCACGTCCTTGGGGGAGCGCTGCGCCAATCAAGGTGGATGAAGGCGGCCGTGACGCGCTAACGGTCTGGCGCCGAAAGGTTTTGAACCGATCATATTGCTCTTGGTTTGGAACGAATGGATGCGAAGACACGGTACTAGGCACCACCCTTTCGGATGGTTTAAAATTGAGATGAACTATGACGATAAGATGGTGGGGGATACTTTGGAAAAGGTAGTTATAAATTGACCTGTGAAGATTTTGGGGGACTCTCCGCGATTTGAAAATTGAAGATCCAACTGGAGACAGGCCTGTAATTAAAATAGGCTTATTGGAGGTCAGAGGGTACGAAGAAGCGGTAAAATAATTGAAAGAACAAAATGGTCGGAATTAATAATGACGAAAAGATTGGTATTGAAAAATTGAAAGTTGTTTGAAAATTTAATAGGAACAGGAACATGGAGAGGTAATATGTCAACAATGGTTCAGGAAACTTAGATATTCAAATTTTGAAAAGACCTAATTTAAAGTTAAAAAAAATAAAGGAAACAATTCCCCTTTCCGGAAAATTCAAACATTTTTGAACACGACCAAGCACGAGGCGGCAAAGGTAAAACTCATACGGGTGAGTAGGCATGAAAACGGTCAGTGGGACACCGAAAGGAGAAAAATGCGGTAAAATTTGAAAGTTTGAAACGTTTCCGATCAAATGGAAATCAAAAAAAGAAAGCTGCTCACAACTGAGGAACGATATTCAAACGAGAGCATGCGTCTCACAGGCTTTGTGTGCCTATGGGGGCTGCCCCATTTTTCCTCCCAAGCTATAAAGTTCGAGTTAATTGATGAGAAAACCTTCGAAAGTCAGAGCCGACACAGTGTGTGATAAGGGTTGTTAAATGAAGGAAAGTGGGAGAAAAGTGCAAAGAAGAAAAAAGAAGAAGAAGAGAGGAACGTAAATTTGAATTTGGGAGAAAAGACAGTGATTGAGCTCAGCAAGTGAGGTTTTAGTATCCCGTGAAACCTATATTAGAAGGGCCCCTCTAATACAAGGGCCCTACGAGAGGAGCTTGGAAACAAAGAAATTCAAAATATGTTGTTTGAAATTAAAAATTTCAGCAAGTTCTATAATTTCATAAAAATTAGTTGGGAAAACATTTTTGTCAAAAACCTTGCTCAACTTTGAGGAAATCGTTAATTTTTCATAAATTTCAATGGAGGCCTCTCTACAAAATTCGAAAAAAAAGGACCAAAACAATAAAGGGCTTTCTGTAACAGGACGGCCCCTCTAATACAAGGGCCCTTCGAGAGGGGATTGAAAAAAATATAAGCACTTTCTTCAAAATATGCTGTGGAAAAATGACCAACAAAATGGAAGGGTCCCTCTAACAGAAGAGCCCTCCGAAGGTACCCTGGATCAATAGAAGAAAAAGCACTTCTAATACAGGTTTTACGGTGTATGTACAAAAATATTCCAGATCCAAAAAAGGAGATTCCTAAGTGAGCCGTTCAAATTGAGACCCCCAAAAAAGGGCGTCCCCCTGTTCTTCTTCTATATGACACATTCCTGTCCCGGCGAGTCATCTCTAAAAATTGTAGGGCAGTGGTACGGACAGGAACCACCACCTTCCGCTCTTTTGGCAACTTTTTGAATTTGTTTGGGGAACGAAAAGGAAGAGACAAATGAAAAAGGAGAAGCATACACACAGGTTGCATTTGAAAGGTTCCAAAGTGCCTCGCGCGTCCCTTCATGTTTCAAAAAAGTGACAAATGATGAACGAAGGGTATAGAGAGAGAGAGAAAGTGAGAATACAAGGAGAAAGTAGTAAAAAAGAGAAGATGGCGGTGGAGAAAGTGAAATGATTTCGAATTGTTTTGTGGTCAGGTGGCGTAATTCCGAGAGGAATTGGATTTGAGATGTTCCGGTTTAGCTGTTTTTTTTGGTGGCTAGGTAATTTGCATTGCTTATGACCTCTTTGCCTACGTATTAGTTTTTTTTTGGAATAAGTTGGCAACCAAGACGAACAATTTCTTGAAATTCCGAAATTCCAAAAAAATGTCTCCAAGTAATTCCAGAAAAAAACGGCACCTCCCAATCCAAAATTCTCGCAAGATTCGAAAGAATGATTATTAGCTAGATGTTGAAAAACCGTTTTTTTTTTTTTTTGTAAAAATGATATTTCGAAATTCTCAAATTCCTGCAAATGATCTGAAAGTGTGGGGCCTTTGAGCTCAATTATCTCGATTCCTGTGAGAGACATCGAAAATTTCTCCACTGATAAAATGCTCCTGATATTATGATAAATAATTTATCATTTTAAACCTTTCAAATATCTCTCACTGAAATTGAGGTAGCTGAGCTCAAAGTTAACGGTTTGGGCTTCTTTTAGCGGAAATACGGTAATATTCAATTTTCTTTCCAAGTACACTGGCATATAAAACTTTTGAATCTATCACCTATTTTTTTTTCTTCATAATTACAACTTGCAAGCTTGTTTGATAGCTCGCCAAACATATATAAACAGTGTGAAAGAACAGAAAAAGAAACATTTTTTGTTTGGTTCGGTCCTATTACTCAAATAAAATATTCAGAAAATTCCTCCAAAAAAAAGATAGTAAATTTTGAATTCGGGGATTTTAGAAATAACGGCACTTTATTTTCAAGCGTCCTATAATTATCTAGAAATCCCAGTGTTGAAAAACAATGTAAGAATTTTCGTCAGGTCTAACAGGTCGTCGTACTAGATTCAACGACTTCTTCGGGGCTCACCGCACCTTCCGGTTCGGAGGAATAAAAATTCAAACGGCGCAAAAAATGGGTCGGTGGATGGTTTTGAAAAGGTTAAGAAAAGAAGAGCAGAGAGGTGCCAGGTACCGCACTTATTATTCATTTATGATTCAGAGCCGTGGTGTATAATAGGGTGCGTCTCCGCTCTTCCTTTTTTTCATCTTCGTCGTTCAAAATTGTTTGCAAGATGAGAAAGAAAAATTGAGAAAAATATCATTTTGAGCATTTTGGCAACCATATTTTCTGTTTAGGAATTACCGTAAAACCTCTAATGAATGGACCATCATACTGTCCACTTTGAGCACATGTATCTCAATTCCTGTAAAAGATATCAATAAGTGGTCAATTGACGAACCGTTTATCATAATATCAGCAACATGTGAACAGTTGAACACTTTTTGATAAATTTCACAAAAAATGAGATACATGGGCTCAAAGTTGACTGTTTGGGTGGGCTTCTATAAGGGAAAATACAGTATCTCGAATTCCGTGATTTGCGATTGGGAGACTCAAAATTTAGACACTTTGCTTTTCTAAAAAATCCAATTGAATATTTGAAAATTCTGATTAAATTTTCTGACTTTCCTCCTCTTTTCGATCTTCCTCTCTTCCGAAACCCTATAAATTAGTACTATGTACCACAGCTGTCTAATGTCTCTGGTATCCTCTTTTCTCACACTTTCTCCCGTTCTTATGAAGCTGTTCGTTTTGTATTCAGACGAAAAGAGGGGGGAGCGACAACGATTTGAAACCTTTGGCACGCTAAGAGAAAGAGAAGGAACCGCCGAGTGAATTGGCTTGAGAGAATCGAAAAACCGGTTGAAGAACACAAGAAAAATGAGATAAATGTGCCAGAGGAAGGGGAATGGGAGAGAGGAAAACTAAAAGGTAAAGTAATGGATGAGATAAATTGAAATCGGGAGAAGAGGGGGGATTTTGAACGGTTTGGTAGAGGAAACGATAACTTTGGAAAGTTTCAAGGTTTGCAAAAATCGACAAACCTGTTGTTGGGAAACTTAGGTTGAAAAACTGTCAAATTTCCAATAAATGCTAAACTAAAAAACCAAGAAAAATTGGGTTTTTTTGTTTATAATCGACATTCGGTTTCAGCAGAATCCAGGGAAGTTCGGAACGGAATTTCCCGCATAAGAGATTTTTGGACTACTGTATTTTCAAGGCGCAAAGTTTCAACGTTTGTTTGCAGATCTCGAGCAGAATCACTTTCAATGATACCGTAAAACCTGTAATAGAAGGGCTCGCCACACTGTCACGTTTGAGCTCACATAGTTAAATAGATTGAGCTTAAAGTGGAATTCTTTAATTCAAATTCGAGCGTAGAAAAATTCCGAAGATCCCGAAATTCCGAAATTTTGAAAGTCTAAATATTCCGGGACTCCGAAATCCAAAGTGTTGAAACTCGGAATTGTCGACAGTAAAAAATTAAGAAAAGGCCATTCCGAACAGCCCTGGCAGAATCTTAATATTTATCTGTTCAAAATCTATCAATTTCAACAAATTTGAGCAAGTTTTTGAGCAAGAAAAGAATATTTCAACGAATTCAAACAAAATTGTGGAATTTCCGGAATGTTTATCACTGAAAACGTACGGAACTGTTTATTTTCAATCTACACATTTTGAAGGTGCCCTACTAATACAGGTTTTACGGTAATGTGCTCTGCAAAAATCCGAACGCACCCAATTCAAACCCGAGCGGTCTTTTTGCCTGGCTTCTCTTGGTTTTCCACGTGTGTGTGTGTATGAACCATCTTGTCATGAATCACTCGACGCCATCCCATCGTTTTCTATTTCTCTTTTAGCACCCTCTTCTCTTTTCGACCCAGTAACCCGCTATGAGAACATGGCGATTGCATGTGGTCTTGCTGACATAAAATGAGAGAATTCAAATGAGAAAGCAGAAGGAGCAGCCGGACGGCATTGAGGAAATCGAAAATATATGGGGCTCGGTTTTTTAGAACCATGAGACTTGGCCAAGACTCCTTAGCTACAAGTTGGAAATTTTCTGTTTCTTGAATCCGGAAAACGAAAGAGAAAACTAAATCAAGGTTTTCTAAACTTTCTAAAAAAAAGCTCACACAGACTAACCTGATCTATAATTTTCTACACACACTCTCAACTTATCTAGGTCAAGTTGTTTTTAATTTTCCGGTAAAACCCGTTCCGGCTTATTCTATCCTTTTTTTGATTACATGCCTCACACATGTTATAAATCTTTTGACATTGCGAATAAAAAAGTAGCCTTGATTATGGGATAGGGTACAAACAAAGAACAAGTTGTCTGGACACAGCCGGATCACCTTGAAAAACCAATGGCATTCATGCAGAGAAGGAACAGCGGAAAAAACGGACGAATTCGGTTTTTTTGTTCGGAAAATGACGATGTTCTCGAGGCCATAAAAAAGCTCTAAGGCGATGACCGACAGGTGAAAAAAAAGGAAAAACAGTACTAATCGAGGTGAAAGTGGAGGTGAGCCTGAGAGCTTATGGGTCAGTCTGATTCACGAGAGAAGACTGTCGAGAGAGAAAAGAAGAAAAAAGTAAGAGAAAGAAAAAAAGAACACAATCAGAGAAGGGTAAATGTTAGGTGAGCCATACAGGGCGGTGCTATTAGGAGTGTAATGGGAGGAGTAGAATAAGGTGGACTATACGATTCTTGAAAGTCAAATTATGCCAAAAATCCTGGAAATCACTATTTTCTACGTTTCAAGAGTGACCAGTAAGACACCAAAATGATAAGAATGGAAAAGAATAAAGAGACAAAAGTAGGTGATAAGCGGGGAAAGGGAAAATGGTTCAAACAGAAACACAGAGTAGTAAATATATACTGTTGTAAATATACACACATACACAAAGAGTCAGTAGTAATGCAATTGTGCTGAAAAATGTGCTGTAATGTTGTACATACATGGAACATGTGATTTTGTTTGAGCAAAAGGAATAAAATTGTTCGCTACTGCTAAAATGAATGTTTAAAAACTGAAAACTCTGAAAATGGATTAGTAAATCTTGAAAAGTAGAATTAAGTTTCAAATTGTATTCTCGTTGTCTGGGAAAAAAAACGTTAAGAACAGATATCCTGGTAAATTTTTCTTAAAGGCACAAGAGCAAAGTACATTATCTTTAAGCCTATTTTGAATATTATTTTTCTATTATTTTCTTAATTTTCTGACGATTTTCATAATTTTAGTATATTTTTCCCGATTAAATCGAAAAATAATCGGAAAATCGTTGAAAATTAGGAAAATAGCAACATAATATTCAAAATAGGCTTAAAAGATACGGTAGTTGCTTTTGTGCCCAGAGTTCGAAGTTTACAGTTTTAGACTCAGAAAATCCAAAAAGTAGAATTGTAGGTTTTAGAGTTATTATATATTTTTGCAACTACACGGTCTCCCAGCGTGAAAATTTTCGATTAGAAAACTAGAGAAAAAATGTCTCTGCGTCTCTTTATCTCTCACGCTATTTCATCTCAGTGCAATTTTTCGCAGATTTAATTGGAAAACTGGATGAACAGCTAAGAACGTCTAAAAAACGTTCGAAAATGGATATTTTTGAAAACTTTTTTCACTGATGATAGACATCATATCCGAGATTGTCTGTAATAAGTTTGAGCACTTATATGAAACTATCAAGCAAGATATGAAACTTTAAAAACTTTTTTTAGACTTTTTGAGTTTTTGGGCAACTCTTTCTGTTTTATAAGCAATTTAAGTTACCTGCATATCAGAAAACATGGGAAATTTGATATTTGATGGCTTTTTGCAAGAAAGACCATCTTTAACCAACTGGAAAGAGCCTCCAAAGTGCGAAATCGCTCAATGTACTATTGTTCGACCTCATAACACCCGAACAAAGACGGAAATCAAGAATCGAGGATGAAGGAATTGTAGAATAATCCATTACAAAACTTTTGATTTATTGATCATTACGATCGGTTGAATACTCGCAAAGTTATGCAGGGTACAAATTTCAGTACAAAATGCCCAAAAAACCCCGATTTTTGGCACTTTATTAAGATTTTCAAGAAAATGAGGACCTAAATCAAAAATCGAAAATGAAGGTTTTGTAGCAAATGTCCCCGCGGTAATGATGACGTTTTTATTTTTTTGATTCCGTAAAAACCTGATGGACTTATGTACGGTTGAATGAAACCGGTTTTTCGTAACTTTGCTCAAAATGCTCCAATTTTTATCAAATTTGGTGCAGGTGATAGCTGAAGTCTTCAGTAACAAAGCAAATAGTTTGTTTTCTACAAAAATAGCTCAAATTCGTTCTTTTCGGTGATTTCCATGACTCTAGTGATAAGTTTCTATTAGCCAAAAAGAAGAGAAAAAGGGAGGGGCGTGAAAAATATTTTTTGGAGAGAGTGCAGACAACGAGAGAACTTTTCCAAAAATTTTCACTCTGGGAGACCGTGCAACTAAAGATTTTTACACCAGGTTAACTGAAAACCACTTTTTAAAAATGCTAGATTGTTAGGAAAGATCGGTTCAGGAATCTTTCAGTCCTAGTGGTTCAATATTGGTTCTCCAAAAGAAAATTTGAACCAATATGTTCTTCATAGGAACAACATTAAATGATAAAAGAGCTGCTCTGCACAAATGATACAACTCAAAAGCTAGTCTGCAAACACGGGTGCTGGCTGGCACCGAGGTTTTGAACCAACATTCTCACACCCTCTCTTCCACCCGTGTATGTTCGTCTTTTGACACCGTTGTGTTCCGTTTTTGGTGTGATAAATGATAATGACTTTTGATATGCATGATGGGCAGTTAAGAAAAAAGGCCGAGGGAATAGGAAAGGTTCAAATAGGAGGCAAGAAGAACATATTCAGGTAGCCTAATATGAGAAAGATTCGTCAAAAGTGTGTATACCATTGGAGAAAATTCAAATCTCTCGAGTAGCATTCCCAGACAGAAAAACTGCAGAAAAAGAAAAAAAAAGCAAAACAAAACATATCTCAACCTCCAAAATATCTGGGTTCACACGGAAAGGAAATGCCATGGAAAAGGAGAAAATATACGCCTTTCAAAAAGAAACAAAAGATAGTGAAAGAGGAAAATTCAAATTAGCGTTTTGTTCAGGTAGATAAGAAAGCAGTATCGTTTATAAGGTGTCTAGAAAGGAACAAAGGAGCCAATGGTGTTTGGGTGGGAAGTTGGCGGCAGTGATGAGTTGGGAAAATTTTGAATTAGTCGATTAAGGAAGCAGGAGAACAAGATCAAGAGGAGGACCGTGAAAAAAAGAACAACATTTACAGTAGGATATCATAACTTGACGAATTTCGAGAAAACGAGACTATTACAGTACCGTTCAATAAGGTTCACAAAAACGTATTCTTCAGTTGATTTCAATCATTTCGATCATTTTCAGGAGTCCAGAGCTGGCTGTCAAATTTTTACTTCAAAAACGCGACACTTCGAAACAGTTGTAATACAAGTGTATAGATAAAATTCCGATTATAAAGACAATTTTAGGGGTTTTCGATTATGCCTTTTCTTCAAGAACAACACATTCTGAAAATCGAAAAATTAAAGATTTTTTCTTTTTGAAAACATTGAGTTTTGAAATTTTTCGTTATCGGAATGTGTTCTATCGGAACAAGCAGATTTGAAAAAACTAACATTTTTGTAGTTTGAAATTTATCCATCCGCCTGTATTAGCCCGGTTTGGAAATGATTGGTTTCGAAGTGATTGGTTTCGAAGTGTCGCGGTTTCAAAGTGACAGGGAGTCGTTTTTATATGTTTTCAGTGCAGTAACAGTTCTAAAAGATGTCCTGTAAAAGTCGGCAAATAGCTGAAAAACTAGGAATTTTTAAAAAATCATGTGGCTACAAAGTTAATTGAGGTCTGTTTCACACCCTAGAAAATTGTCAAAGTGTTAGGAGCCTTGACAGTCGGGCCCTGGACCTCTGAAAATGATCGAATAGGCCAAAAATCTACTGAAAAATACGTAACTTTAAATTGAACGGTACTGTAGATGTTCAAGAAGCCTGAAGACGTTCAACAATATTAAAAAAACCAAGGAGCATAAAATGTTCACACCTCAGGTTACCACAAAATGAAGAAAAAAACAAATAAACAAAGAATCGATTATTTCGTCTCGAGGTGTCTTTTGGCTGTGAGGGACCGTTACATAAGACTTCGCTCACCTCATCCGTTTCTTTTCCCTTCTCCTCATATCTCACGCTCTCTCACTAAACTCATTAGTACTCACGGAGAGACTCGGACCATCTGACCTCTTTCTGTGTGACTCTGCCACGTTGTGTGGCAAAAAAGAGGGAGGGAAGGCGTTCTTGATTGACAAGTAACTTCAAGTACCACTAGACATCTCCATTTTCAAATTCCTACTTTTTCTCCCCATTCGGTCCCCTTACCAAATTTCATGAACCCTCTCATTAGTTACGGACAGATGGTGAGGGATCCTTTCGTCCCTGCCTCTTTCAAAATCCCTTTTTAATGAGTACCTAGTAACAGCAAACAAACTGCTCCCGAAAATTTTCAAAAGAGGAGGAAAATTGGTTTTCTGGAGTAACAGTTCAAACTGTTTGAAATGAGAGAAGGCTTGATGGATTGGCAAATGTGAACAGAAAATTTGAAAAAAATGGTTAGAGAATCAGAACCTTGTTATTGCAAGGAATAAAAAATGAACCATGAAAAAATTGTCTAGAACAATCACCTAGCTAAAATGTGATACCTCTGACGCAACCGGCAATAAACAACAGGATATCAGTGTGAATCAGGTCAAAAGAGTTTGAATATGGTTACGCAACATCTTCCAAGAACTAGTGTGGGTCAATATGACGTGGCTGTCTTCAATATCAGTTGATATGTTTTCTGATAAGTTGTAAGGAAAAAATGGGATGGCAAAAAATGTGTATCTTATCAGAAAGAAGGAAAAGATGATCATGGGAGAAAAAAGTGTTCGTAGATAGGTCGGAGATAGTTTGAATGTTTTTGAAGAGCAGTTAGTTTATAGTACGATACTGTTAAATTATTCGGTGTTTCAGCTAGAGTACCATTCAAATTTTACAGTTGATTTTGACCATTTTCACGAGTCTGGAGCTCGGCTGTCAAGTGTCTGCTTATTTTTAAATTATAGGAGAATGTAAAACAGACCTAAATTGAAAATTTTGCAAAAGTAGTAGAAATTTTGGAAAATTCTCAGTTTTTCAGCTATTTGCCAATTTCTGAAAGCCATCTTTTTTTACATTTTCAGTTGAAAAACAGGGCAAAGGGGGTATCTTTCAGAAGTCGATCAATAGCTGAAAAATTAGGAATTTTCAGAAAGTTCTGTGAATGCAAAGTTTTTATTCTAGGTCTCTTTCATACCGTTCCAAATTTTCAAAGTGATCGGACACTTGACAGCAGAGCTCCAGACTCCTGAAAATGGTGCAAAATCACACAAGTTTTTGTATATCTTACTGGCCGATACTGTAAGCTTGCAAAGACGTTTAAATTAACAAATGCTTCAAAAACTTAATTTCGAATTCAAATTAGCTAGAAAGATAATCAAAATAAGACATATCTGACTACCTAAATTTTCAAAACGCTGTCTTATATAAAAGTCGTAAACAATAATGCTTCTCCATGAAAGGGAGTCGCGTAAATGAAGCGGTAATCGGACCGCCTGTTGCTCTTTTGCGTCCTGCTCGTCGTTGTTTTGGTGTTCCCCCCCCCCTCTCCTCCGGACAGAACGTATCCGGACCGTGGTGCCGGGCGGCACCACCGCCTGAATATATAAACACAGACGCATACACACCTCCATGAGGAAAAGGGGACAACGAACCTAGTTAATGAGTTATTTGGTTGCGACTGTTATGATTTTGAATTTTGAATTGGAATATTAAACAGAAGGAAATACGTACTGTAAAACCTGTATTATAAGGTCCCTCTTATAGAAGGGCCCTCCCAGAGGGGTTTAGAAATATGTATAGAAGGACCCATTGTAATTAAAGGGCCCCTGTAAAATAGGGCCAAATGTTTCTCGAAATCCGAAAATTTCTAGTGGAAAGTATTTCGAGAATTCCACAATTTTATAGAAATTTGTTCAAATACTAATTTTTCGATAAAAATTGAATGATTTACATGAATTTAGAACAAAAATTCGTCAAAATTTTCGTTGAAAATTTTTGAAAAAAATGGCCCGTCTAAGTTAAGGACCCCATGTAATAGAAGGGCCCTCTGGGGGTTCCTTTGAACAATAGAAGTGCGGGCCTTTCTAAAACAGGTTTTACCGTATGCACTTAAAAAACAGCATAAATACAGAGCAGAAAAAACATCAAGACCTTCCAATTCCTTCCGTTATGTTGGTTATAAAATTACAGTAATACTTTTTTTCAAAGGGTCCTGATTTCCCATATTGGGATATTTTCAGAAAAACCTTGATTTTTACTGAGGGAGCTGACAAAAAAAAATAATTAAATAATTTTTCCAAGTATGTAGTTATTCTGGTCGCAATCCCAACCCACTCAGACAATGTCCTAAATAGATTTTTTCAATTTCTTCATGATGTGTCATACAGCTTTTCAGACACAGTTTGAACTCGCACTCTCGATCATGAGGGACATTCAAATCAACTTTATAATATCATCTAGTTAACAAGAATGTAGAAAAATCGAATTGAATAACTTTCATTAGCTTGTTTTTGAGAAAAAATTTTCGCTGAATTATTTTTCAACCCATTCTTTTTAAAGAGGAATTCTAAGGATTTTAAAATCGAACTCAAAAAGTTCTTGAGAAACTTCCTTGAACCGAAAGACGATCTCAATTCATTTTTTCTTGTTTCCCAGTAAGCCTATGTCACCATGAAAACAAATTTCAATTTCTCAAACAGATCGAAAATGAATTTTCTTTCTCTTTCTCCAAGAAACAGCAAATTTACTTAATTTTTCTTTGGAAATCCGCACAACCTGAAATTTCGTTTCAGATTCCTCCATGTACAGGTGGAATCAAATTTTGATTGCCTGTCATAAATCCTTCTTCATAGTCTTTGGATTGTTTGGGAACATCCATTTGATTTATATTATCCTCTCAACTCCAACTTTCCGAACCAAATCATGTGAGTCAGAATTTTAGGATTACTCATTTGAATAAAAAAATCAAAAATTCCAGCTCTTCTCCAGTGTATTCAAAGCTCAGCGCATGTGTTTTGTATTATGAACAGCTTCATAGATGTCTACCTCATGATATCAGACACTGGAATTCTTCGAGAAACATGCTTCAATACTATTTTCCCAGTAGTATTCGGCTATTGCATTCAGTCCACAATAATGGTATTTATACTGTTGGATATTATGATTATTGTTTCATTTCCTCTGATTCATAGGAACTTCCCAACTTGGAAATATGTCACCTCAATGACTCTGGGACCAATAGCATGGGGTTCATTTATAGTAATATGGGGTTTTCAAGAAGAAAACTATGAGATTCTACGGCTATGCAGTTCCTATACAGGTAACCTATCTTTGATCCTGGGGGAATGGTAAAAAAGTCGCGTTTACAGCTCTACAACGTCCGGTTAGGAGAGTATTAGCAGCTGTCACTGTTGCTTCGAATAGTATCAGTCTCATAATCTTTCTGATTCTAATTATTGTGTTTTGGAAGAAAGGTTAGTTATTTTTAAGCTTCTGCACTTTCAGAAAAATTACCTTCCAGGCAAATCCAGTATGGAGAGTTACAAAATCATGCGTCATTTGAAGGTGTCTGCAGCTATTTTCATATTTTCAAACTATTTCAGTTCATTTGCTGTTAATACATTCATAACATTAGGCTATTCTGGTGAAGATCTCAGCAGTATAGTTGGAAATATTGTGAGTTAATTGGTTAAAAACATACATGTAACTTGCAGGGTTTCCAGTAATTTTTTGATTGTTCTTTCAGAAAATTTCCGGGGTCCAAACAAAATTGAACATATTTCCTGTCAATTAATAAGTTCGCCAAGAAAGGAGTGTCATTAACTTTTTTAAAAAGTTTCTGAAAAAATTTCTGAAATTTCAATTCTTTTTCTTAAATGCAGAAACCCCGGGCCAGCCGGGACGAGCATTGATTTTCCAAAAATTGCTCAAAGTATTATGTTTTTTTTCAGTCTATATCATCAATGTTCTCCTATTCACACACATTTTATACAATTATCTGGCGATCAAAAGAATATCGAAAACGATTTATTGGATTATACTTCAAGTCGGTCAGCACTCATAACACGATTTTTGTTCCTACACCGGGCAAAAACCGAGGACTCAGTGATTTGTAAAAACACAGAAATCAAATTTATTTTTTCCAAATAAAATTATTATAAAACCATTCCATAGGATGATGATGATATGCGAGTTCTGAACCCG
Organism: Caenorhabditis nigoni; assembly: GCA_027920645.1. Taxonomy (NCBI): domain Eukaryota; kingdom Metazoa; phylum Nematoda; class Chromadorea; order Rhabditida; family Rhabditidae; genus Caenorhabditis; species Caenorhabditis nigoni. The sequence goes on along the minus strand of CP115868.1, from coordinate 8,712,831 downwards.
TATCGTTTAAAAATGACCAACAAAAAAATAGGTGGTTAAGAGTATGGCTTGAATTTTCGAAGCATGACGATCCATAGAATAACAACCGTCGACATAATGAATCCGTTCATAATCCAGAGGGGTTTGAGACCGAGAAGTGTGTAGACGTACCTAAAAATTTTGTTAAGAAGAAGTATTATTTCAAGAAACTTACGATGCATAAGTTGGGGTGATAACCATAACGATGTCGTCAAGAATAACTGCTGCTCCTTGCATGACACTCTGAACAACCAGACAATAATATCAAATTGATTTCAAGCTAGACTAACCTGATCAATCTTTCCCAAAATTTTCGAATAAATTGTGTCCAAAGAAATACCGGAAGACGGCATTGTCATTCCGAACACAAATACCATGCAGCATAGGAAAATGTAAGGCTGTGGAGCAATGCCTCCCTCACACCACGAATACTTATCAGGGTCACAACCAGTGTTATCCGTAGAGTTGAAAGATGCAACTTCCACTCCAATTGACTTGTATGGATAGGTAACAACGTATAACATTGTGAAAAGAGCAATGGAGAACAGGTAAATAAAGCGGGGCTGGACTCTGAAAATTGCTCATTTTTAGAGTTGAGATTCTGGAGAAAGAAACTCACATGGTTCCCAGTTTGCAGAACATAAAACTTCCTATGACAAACATTGAAAGGATTCCAGAACCTCCCATAAGGAAAGATGTGATTCTTACAGTTTCAATTCCAGTCCATCCGTATTGCACCATCATAAGAATAGGCAGAAGACTAAATAATAGACTTGTATGCTGAGGAATCCCTTTAAAAGTCAAAACTTACGTTCCAATTGATCTTGCGGTCATTGTCTTTCCGCACTTTGCAATCCAACAAACAAAAACTAGAACCCAATCAATGTTTGCCTTCTTGATCTTTTGAATTCTCAATTTCAACCCTTCCAACTCAAAGATCGATGGCTTCTTTGCTAAAAACACTCAAATAAAAATAAACTAATTCTATTTCAATCTTACGTTTCTTGGTTTTTGGCTTTCTCGGTAGCTCTCTCATTCCAAAAACAATAATAGCAATGGAGATGAAATTGGTAGAGTTTGCGATCCAAATCGGCGCAGAATACACATGAAACTTCACATGGGGAATAAGAGTGATTCCTGGGTATGGAATAGTTGTGAATGCCATTTGAATCACTGAAAAAAATAGAGGAACTGTGAAAAAGGTGCTCTGCAACAGAGGCGGCTTACATGGACCACAAATAATGGAGAGAGTCATGGAGAGCGACATTGCAGCAAATGCTTTCGATCTATCTTTCGGCATGGAAACGGCGGCAATATATGCACGGAGAATAGATGGGGAGCTTCCAGAAATGTCGAAAAGAATATAACAGAACATCATCATGTAGCGTCTTCCAGTTGGGATGTATTCGATACCAAGATAGAGGAAACAGGCGACCATGGCGATAATACGACCAGTAATGAGTGGCCATCTGGAAATTTGAAACCTTACTTCGTTAAACATTGGGTTCAACTCACTTCACAGTTTTATATTTGAAGCTCCATACCGCAAAAATGAGAACAAAAACTGCATGGGCTGCTTTTGAGGCAGAGCTAGCAATACCGAAAAATTGAACTGTGGCGTCTGGATCAATTTGTCGCATGTAAGGCCATTCACTCATATGTACAGCAGTTCCTTCGATTGCACCAAGGAATGAAACAAGGGCGGTGATATATATCAATCGCCAGTTTGTTTCCTCAGCATCTTCGTCGGCCAGAGAGAAGCAGTCTACTAAAATACAGATTTTATGATTTTATTGGAATTTCCTGTGTCAGGAGGACCGACAATTCTATTGTTTCAAGGTATCTCTGGAGGACCCTTCTATTACAGGGACACTCCAATTAGAAGGAGGGCCCTTCTATTTTTCCGGTTAAAATTTTTTTTTCAAAACATTCTGAAAAATATTGGGATTTTATGACGATTTTTAACTGAAAGCGTACAGAAATTTTTAAATTCGAACAGCAAACTTTGAAGGGGCACTTCTATTCCAGAAATATTTTCTATTTTTCGAAGCCCTCTCTGAGCGCCCTTCTATCAGAGGGCCCTCTTCTATTAAAGGGTCCTTCTAATACAGGATTTATGGCACTCACCTTCTTTCGACTCCAGCGAGCTCTCTGATTCCTCCTTCTCCATAGGAAGACCAGTCGTTCGGAAAATTGGATCTACCGATTTCTCGGCATCCACAACCTTCTGCTTCATGATGCTGCTGCTGCTTCTACTGGTCGAAATGACCCAAGAAGATTTCTAAAGAAGGAGGTACTCCGTTGAGGTTTAAAGTTTGGATAACGGTTTGGTGTTGAACTATCTGAGCACGAAAAAGGTAAAGCTTCCGCGCGGACACAAGAAACACAAATTGTCTTTGCGGAAAGAGAGAAAGTGGAAAAGTAAACATTCGAAGAAGTGTGTTATTATTTTCCTCTCCCAGTCTAGTCATAGTTCATGTTCCAATGAAACATGTTTGACGAACCTATGTACTGAGGATGAAGCTAATGTTAGTTTTTTGTATGATTCTTAACTTGTAAGGGAGGTTTTAAAACCGGATTCAATTCAAGAATGTTACATCTAATAGGTTGATTAAGGATAAATATTACAAAGATAGTACGCTGTCTCGTTGTTCATTTTGAATGATGACGTTCTCACAAATAAAACACAGCAATCGTGTCTGAAAACCTATCTGGTTATTATAAATTCCGAATTCTGAAAACTTCAGAAAAAAATTAATTAGAAGTAGTACATTCTTTTTGCATTTGAGTACTTTACTGGGCTCTAGAGTAGCTGTTCAGAGTTAAAGTTTAGGTAATTCAATTTTCAAAATTAAGCAAAACTTTTTTGAAGATAAGCTCAAAATTAAGAAAAAAACTGTAATTCAGAAAGATGACAGATTTATTTCCGGTAAATTGATGAAGACCAAAATTTTCATGTCTCACAAGCTGAATAAACAGATGCACCCTTTTAGAAGTAAGGCCAAAGTTTATATTATAGAGCAAACAATAAGGTGCGAGCGCAAAAGTTGTGGAAGGACCACTAAAACAATCCAGAGCATGAAACACAAAAAATTCAAAAAAAAACGACAGGTTGAATTTCAAAGTCAAGATCAAGAACGTAGGCAGACGGGGGATAGTAAAAATTATCTATGACTTTTCTACGTTTTTATCATGTTTTTTTTTCATTCGCACTTCCTTCATTTTGTATCCGTCCTCCTCCTCCGACGTCTTCTATTCTCCCCCTCCTCCGCAATCATCTGTTTCTCTGTCTGTATCACCTCGGTGGTGGCCAATTACTTTTGATAATTTATTACTTGTACGTTCTTCTCTTCTGAAAAAAAAGTGTCGAGAGAAACTTGTTATTTTATCAATGTAATACGTACCAATTTCATACTCACACCTCCGCACCTGTGATATACTTTGGTCAAACAGTGATCGATGTGAACTGATTTTATGGCATGATTTTGGGAAGATCTTGAATAATCCAAAGAACTAGTAATTTCAAATCACGAGGGTTTTGCAAATTCTGATTTTTCGGAGAAACGAACCATGTGTAGACCATGTGGACCAAATGATCCAAAAAGATCATTTTGGCGGAGGATTGATAAGAATGAAGTTTTACATTAAAGAACAGATACCACGATCGGGTCTAGATTTATATTTATATTCAAATTTGACAAAACTCAAAAATCTTGAAGTTCTACTGTCGAATCTTTTTCAACTTTTGACATTGGCTTCTTTACAGTACTCAGATCTGTCTTCAAAGAAACAAAAGTTTCACTTGATTTTTTTTTCAAAAAAAAACATGTCATTGTTTTCTTAGCAACTCCAAACAGTTTACTCACCTTCTTTCTGTATTGTGCTCCTCCAACACACTTTTTCTCCCGTCGTGATAGGGAAGTCAAATAATGCGCAACAATAAGAAGTGATCCTCGTTCCAAACTGACCATTGGCTGTATTTGGACCGCAGTCTATGACACCGTTCTGCAAACAAATTCGTCATTGAAAAAGTCTAAAAAAAACAATTGAAAAGAAGACAAAAGCTGGAGTAAAAAATAAGCTTACAAGATAGCCGTCAATGGATCAGAAGTACACGGATTTGAGTTTTGAAAGCCATGATGCACTCTTGATTTTTGTTGAGAAAAATTAAAATTATCTAAAAAGACTGCTAACCTATTTTTTGATGCATTTTTAATATGAAATCCTGAATCACACAGAGAGAAAGCGGTGGGAATCGGTTCCAGGTATACTTGTCGATAGGCCGATTCCGAGCCGCCAATGGCCGGCTGATAACTAGCTTCTCAATTGAAATTGTAAGAAAAACAGAAATTCAGATAATAAAGCTCAATGAGCTCTATAGCTTAAAACAAGGATCGACCAGATTTTAAATCAGTAAACAGGTGCATGCCGACATTCAATTGCCGGGCCGGGAAAAAATCGTCGACACGGCCAAAAATGCCTTTCAATTGTTATCAGCCGGCCCATGCTGATCCGGAAACGGCCTTACGATAAGTACTCAACAACTCCGAACGTCATTACATCATCTGAAAATGTTCTAACAGCTGGGTCTCATGAATTCATCATGAATTAATCATGGTCATTTGAGAAGAAAAATGATCTGCTGCTTTCTTATCAGTTCCTGGTGCTCCTAAAAATACGTCGATATGATGTCATTTCAGGTCAAAATGAATCACTTGGAAAAATTCGTAATTAAACAGATGATTGAATGTACAAAAAGTTGTGGTACTTGGATATTATTGAACTGTGATTGGAGAATATGAGTGTTCTGTATTATCTGTGTATTTTTTTGAAGCACATACAATACCAATCAAGAAATTATGTTTTACATCTTCCATAATTTTCAATGTGTTCGAAAACTTGACAGCCAAGCTCCCGACTCCTAAAAATGAACGGAAATAAACTGAAAAATGAAGGGTTCTATATCTTAAGGACCTGTACTCTATTTTGAATTCTGCTGCTGTCGAAATTACACGAGCTTTTATAGCACCGGACCGTAATTCTTTCAGCGTACTCAATGTTGTGCAACTTCGCACAATTTATCATTATCACCCATTCCATATTGCAAATCAGATCAAAAATTGATTCCTGCAACAAGTTTCCAGGGAAGCCCTTTCAAAATAATCATAACTCAAAATTCTATGATTTGAAGTTGCCGCCCACACTTTGAAAATAAGTCTAGTTTCCATTTTATCAGCAGAAAAGAATGCTTATCGCCTTACGCGTCACTTTTTGAAATGTACTATAAAAGCAGTCTGGTGGGAGCATCAATTTCAGAACATTTGTTTTATTGGTTACCTGAAAATTGAATAATGATCAGGTTGCTGCCCGCTATACTATTTTTCTTTATCACACCTGACGTATCAGGTGGCTGGAAGGATGTGTTCACTCCTAAACCTATTCATGGATTGCACGGGCAATGTTTGAAGGATACCAATACTTGGATGAAATCTTTGGCAATTTTTGCGACAATTTCAGCAGAATGCATTACTATGAATAAGTGTACATTGAAAGAGCTGAAACTGTTGGAGGATAATCTGTATTCTATTCAACGTAAGTTCAAAGTCATATGATTTATCCTGGAATTATTAAAAAAGTAATTCGTTTTTTATAGAACTCGACGCCTTTGGTCAGTTTCCTGGTCCCGGCTTCCTTGAGATCAAAACTCTCTATGATGGTTCGTACCAAGAATGCCAAAGAATCAGTGGCAAAAAATACGAGACCAACTACTGCTACATGCTCATCACACCTGGCAAAAATGCGTCATGTGCTGTCTCCAACTCCAGCTCTGCTTACTCCGCCCTCCCATTCAGAATTGCCACGTGTCTTCCGAAGTCGTGTGATCATCAGGAAATGATTGATATATTCAATCAAATAACACCTTATCCATTGACGGCATGCGCTGCTTTCTGTTCCAAGAATGATGTAGAAAAGGATACAGCCTTTTGGGGGTTTTCGTAAGTGCCGGCTCATTTTTGTATACTTACCCATAATTATTTTTAGAGTATTTCTTATGGTGGTCTCGACTATTGCCCTTCTTGCTTCCTCTGTAGACTACATCAGAGAAACTGTTTACGAAATCCCAAGTACCAAAGAGAAAAACCCACTGCTGAAAATCCTTCTGACGTTCTCTTTGTGGACAAATGCAGAACTTCTTCTATCCGTCAAAGAACAAAAACCGGGCTTCATCAAATCACTGGATTGTATTCGTCTTCTCTCAATGTGTTGGGTAGTCACAGGTCATTCCTTCTTGTATTACATCCTTGCGGATACTGTAGACCCTCTTCTCAACTTCCCGAAACATTTCTGGAATCATCTTCTGCTAAATGCATTTGTATCAGTTGACACATTTTTCGTGCTCTCTGGAATCGTGGTAGCATATTTATTCTTCAAAATGAAACCGAATAGGAAATTGGTCTCGAATCCTGTGACATGGATATTATTCTACGTTCATAGATACTTGAGATTGACTCCTCCGGTAATGCTATTCATTGGATTCTTCACAGTCTACGCCCCTTATATTCAAGGACCATTTTCAGCATCAGAACTGAGTAAGTATACCCTTAAAAACTACATAGAAAATATGTAATTTTTTTCAGACGGGATGTACCCACAGATCCAAGGTTGCCAAAAGTTCTGGTGGCAGAACCTGTTGTATATCAACAACTTTGACAAAAGCGATAGCACTCAGGATAGCTCCTGTTACGGAATCACTTGGTATTTGGCTGTGGACACTCAATTATATCTTGTCGCCCCAATTTTACTGGTCGCTTTGTATTTCTCATTTGCCGCTGGAACTGCATTGATTGTAGCTGGATGTGTAGGAAGCATTATCACCACTTACATCCTATTCGGAATATACGATGTGCCAGCAGATATTATTGGAAACGGAGATCAAAACAGTTTCTTTGATATTGCCTATTCCAAACCTTGGATTAGATGTCCCCCATATCTTATCGGACTGCTCACAGGATACCTACTTGCCACTTATGGAAACAGGAAGATCAGATTGAACTGGGTTCTGGCTGTAGCTGGATGGATTACCGCGTTCATCATTGCAGGCTTTTGCCTATTTGCGACTTACGATTACGACAAGGGAGCTCACTGGAGCACATTCACAAGAGCAACATTCTATAATTTCCATCGTGTGGGATGGGGAGTTTTTATTTGTTGGGTAGTGGCTGCTAATCATATGGGATGGGGTGGACCTATCAACAACTTTATGTCCCACCCAATCTGGCAACCGTTCGGAAGACTGTCCTACTGCGCTTACATCGTGCATTGGATGGTTTTGTTCTACTATTTGAATGTTGGAGGAACTCTTCATTATTCATCGGCTTGGGAAGTGGTAAGTGAATATTTTTGGAAAATTATTCTATCAGTTTTCTTTTCAGTTTTTATACGTTGCCATACCAGCCACACTCCTATCATACGTGTTGGCTTTCTTCTGGAGTTGCTTGTTTGAGGTTCCAATTTTAAAGTGAGTATCCCGATAATTGACTCATAAAAACGAAAAAGCTAATTTCAGACTAGAAAAGATGTTGATCGAATCTTTGAATGGCCAGTCCGGTAGAAGTTCTTTGAAAGTTGAAGCCACTGAGACCAACACTTTGAAAGAATCGCCAATTTTGGAGAAAAAACTTGAAGTTGGATGGGGATCTGATGTTGAAGAGGGAAAGCGTGAAGAAGAGAAACTGTAGATGCTCCTTTAATTGTTTTTTTTTGAATGTGTGATCTCGATAATATCTCAATTCATTTACTATATTTTTTAATACTTGTTTCAGGATGTGCACTCCGATTAAAAAAAATGAAATTTGCTTGCCAATTTCCTGAAGCAATTGGCATGGGTCCAAAAAAAACTACAGTACCTTGAACAAAGAACAACTAGAAAATTTGTACTTGAAGTCTGGAACTCATTCAAATCTTTTCCTCCTTATCGACACATAACGTTGTGCAATTCATCAAAAATGTGATTTATCAAGTTTCTTTGTGCCTTCTTATCACACTTCATGTAGACTTTTATTAGGAAAATTCAGAATTTTTCTGATCTACATCAAAGTTCACTTCACATCGTCTAAATGACGTCATGATCTTTTCTTATCAGTCCCACATTTGAGCACAAAAAGTTAGGAGCAAGAAATTGATGGTTGTTGGATCTGGAAATAAAAAGAAACTCTTGAATAAAATATTTATTAAAGTCGAATTAATTAGTACTCGATTTAGAGTAAAAAAAGCTGATGACAAAATATCTGGTTGGGGGAAGAGGAAGTCAAAACATAGTGATAACAATTTGGGCTGATAAATTGGAGAAGATAACTGCGAGGTGGTGGGGGAAAACAGTTAATTATATGTTTTGTGATGTTTGACTTATTATTTCGGGTTCACAATGTACAGAAAGGAGTAATGGGAGTAGCTATAATCAGGATCATGAAAGTAATATTCATCTGATATGCGGAGCAAAGTTAAGATATGGAGTTCAGATAGTTTTTGACAATGTTAGGAATATCATTAGAAACTGGAAAACCTATTAGAGAAGTTTTTTTTTTAAAGTAGACACTTGAAAGGAAAAAATTAAAAGTTCAAATTGTCCAACTGTACCCCAAGCTCGATAATTGCTGCCTCGTTTGCTTCCATTCGATCCTCCATCTCGGCAATAAGCTGTTTCTGGATAATGTCCAACTCGTTGTTGAGCTCAACGTTAGTATTCTGACAAACACTCAACTCGCGGCCAAGTTTTTGTTGAGCCAGAGACATCTGATAGATTGTTTCTTGAAGCTTGAAGATGTAGTCTTCGTCGTCAACTGGAAAATGTGTATTCGTTATGATTATGAACCTTATGAAGTCTTGGTCCTACCTTTCTTGTCAGTTGTTTTGTCATAAATCTCATTGTCCTTTTCCTGGCGAACTCTCTTCTTCGGGGGACACTCGGGATTTTCGTTAACTCCTCTTTTTTGACCCGACGATGTCTCTGGTGCGTCGACAAGTTTGACCATATCAGAGTAGGCTTTGTTGAGGTAATCTAAAAACAGGATTTCGTTTGAAGTCGGAATCAAAAATTTCAAAATGCTTACATTGATGACTGAGTTCGATCTTACGAGCAATAAGTCCGAACTGATTCCACTGCCACTGGGTAGCATGGGGTGCTGGAAAATTATAATTAGATTTTTAGAATAATGAGGATCTTACCCATTTGTTGAGTGATTTTGATCAGCTCATTCACATAGTCACTTGGGAGAAGAAATGGATGAGGTTGTGGCTCGTTTAGCATCTTGTCGGAGCTCAGACTAACTCTGGAGAGAAGTCGACAACCAACTGGAGATTAATAGGAAGATAATGAGCCACCAAAGAGGGCGGGGCATAAAAGTAACCTGATATGCCAATTAGGTGGACGTGTCGAAGCAGGGCCTCTTCCTACATGATTTACAACAGGCTTGCCGCTTTGGAGTCAATTTGTTTATTCCTTCGAGTTTTTGTATGTGCCGACACATCGCCAGACGTGCAGGCTTTCGGGGTTGTAAATTAAGATTATATGACCTGTCAAGAAAAAAGGACGGAAGCACACTGATTGGTTCGAGAAGATTAACACGGAAATATTTTCAGATCAATCATGTGATGGCTAAAACCTTCGAATTGAATATGCATTACAATTCAATAAAATATACAACGGCCTAATTGTCTTTTGAAAAAGGTCATTTTGACCACAACATGTGTTCATTTCCCAAAAAAAATATACATCTATATATTATCACCACACACACAAAAAAAAACAACTAGTTATTATCGGAAAGCCGCATGACCACCTTCATTCCAGAATCTCATCTAACGTATCCTTCATCTAACAGTCAAATGTGTTCCTGTCGTACGTTCCATTTGCCTTCATTTTCATTTCTCGGAACTGAAATTTATATTTTCAGAATACAGATACCGTATTTCCTCTAATTGAAGCCCATGGGTTTCTATTTTCAACCTCCTTTCCAGGAAATCACCGAAAACTGAAACCACCGGAATATTACTTAAAGGAGGCCAGACATCAAAATTTTCAAAATTTTCATTTTTTCTCAAAATATGTAAATCTGAAGTATAAGTATAGCTGCCTACTCAAAAACCTGAAAAAACAGCTCATTGGCGAAAAAAATGCGTCTTTTTCTGACCGTAATTTCTTCACCCGCTCGCTGCGGCGGCGCTGTTTTATAAAGCAAATCAACGAAGCGGTCGCCTCTTACACGCGTAGTGTAGTGCGTACGCTCCAGGTTAGCATTCAGAATGTCAGAAGTTCAATCGCCGCTGGTGGTTTCCTGTTTTTCTTTGTTTGTTACTTTTGTATTCAACTTTTTGAAGTCGGAATTTCTAAACAGCTAACAGTGTGCCGTTAGGGGTTTACTCCGAGGGATCAAAAGTAATTTAAAATTAAAAATTGATTTTATTATGTTAACAACTGAATTATGTGTAAAGAATACAATTAACTTTTAGAAAGAGACCTAACAATCGAAAAAAATCATAAAATTATAAACTTTTTCCTGCCGAATTGGTAGCCGAAGGGCGAAGGGAGCAGCAGAAGTGAAGACTGTTGCTGAAAATACCATTCATGACAAATACTGTATTGTTACCATTTTCGGAATAATAATGGGACGAAAAAATACAAAAAGAAAGAAAGATGAAACGGCTATCGGAGAATAAATAGTTGTTTTGCATGTCTACAGATAACACCGGCCATTGGCCAAATAATCAGTCCATTGAACTTGAAATTTGCAAGAAAAATTATATTTTATAATAGTTTTGCATTAAATTAGCAAAAAACGGCTTTTTAAAGTTTAAAATCGTTAAAAATTGAAAAAAATTAAGTGAGGAAATAAAAAAATAAAAAAGTTTGCGCGTGGGATTGCGTGCTTTAGGTGCGAACACCGCGACGTCAGAATGCACGGTCCCTGAAATTTTCCCCGAAATTTTTGCTGTCTGGCCCCCTTTAAAAAGAATGTCAATGTCTGCAATAACCTAATAGACGAACTGCACTGTACGAACTGCACTAACTGAACTACGTGAACTTCTGTGAGAGGTTCCGCTTTTATGATTTTAAGCACGTCGGAGGGTGGGCTTCTATTAGAGGTGGGTTTCAAATGGAGGTGGGCTTCAGATAGAGGTGGGCTTCTATTAGAGGAAATACGGTATCTTCCATACTGTACCTGAGGAAACGAAGTCAACCAGACGGCATCGACGGTTTCACCTGTAACATTCATTTTTATCATTTCCCGCATACAAGCAATTGTTCCGAAATCGAAAGTTGCCAACACCTTGTTTGCTGAAAACAGAAACATAATGATTTTTGAAATAAACTAGTGTTCACCTGTTACCATCGGACTTTTAAATAGCTGGTTCAGATACTCAACACCCATTACACAGACTCCATGCCTTTTCCATTTTGAATGACACTCCTTATCAAATCCATTTGGTCCGGTGAAGTCCCAATGTGTCAGTCTTGTGAGGATATCATTATGGTTCTGTGTACAGTTCGATTCCATCTGGCCATCCAATCCCAAATAATTTTCATAAAGTGTCTGAACGAGCATCTCATCAACTCCGTAGTAGTCGTTATCATCGAACAATTTAATGATGATGTCCATATTGAGTTTCTCGAACATCGATTTCACGAATACTTTAGAAATGATTACTTGGTTCAAGCTCTTGCGAACTCTCATCCTTGTATGAAGAATCTCATCAAGAACACCAATTTCTAAAAAACAGAAACAACTGATTTAAATCTAAAAATGCTTACCGTTTTTAAAAAGTTTCATTCCAGCTGGTGTCCAATCTGCCTTCGTGTTGTATCTAGAGCTCACTCCAAACTCAAACCCCATAATACTGGTGTAGTTGAGAAGCTCACTGAGGTCCGAAAGTTGATAAGGCGTTTTAATGATCAAATCAAAGTTCTCAATAAGTTGATTATTTGCATCATAATGTTCTTGCTTACCTGCAGGATAATGGCATGATCCCATTTTCTATCCAGAATAGTTTGAAGACAATCAAAATGCGCGGGATCTTGTCCATGTCCTCCACTATTCAGAATGTATTCATTTTCCAGAACGATCACATTTTCAAAGCAATCACTCATACTTCTGACAGAATTTTTCATTCGAGGGGTACTCTTTGCATCCATAATAAAGCAAAATGTGTTATCCGGATGATAAGACAACAACAGAAGAGCCTCTTGAAGCTCATACATTTTGTAAATAGTTCTGACAAATGCAATCGGTCGGTTCAGGGGTGAGAATGGAGGCATATCCCCATAAACTCGTTGTTTGATAGATGAACAATCCATTGGTAACTCGAAAAGACGGTCTTGATCGAGTTTCATCCGTCCATTGTTCACATACAACTCAATTGTGTCTTTATTTCCTTTTACCATTTCAGAACAGTTCAGAAATTGACTCTCTTCTCTGAAATAGATGTGTTCATTTATTGATAACAATATCATTTTAAACTTTAGTTTGCTGCCGGAATACCTAAAAATTAACTTTCAGTCTTAGTTCAAAGCTCACTTTGTGAAGTAATAATCCATCCATTGAGTGATGTTTCTCTTTGAGTTTGTGGTTATATTATTATCAAGTTGTTGCAGTATTATAAAGTTCTCTGATTTTTCTGATCCCTGAATATGCCTGTCTTGTTATTTATCTCTTCGGTGCAGTATTCACCAGCAGAGAGTGAAAGAATGCGAAGAAAATGATACAAGCTACAAATTCGAAAAAAAGTAAAAATCCAATAGAAGAGGAACACACTAAATTGAATTTTAGATTCCTTAACCGTTTGTATCGTATTCCAAACATATCTGAAAGCACAACCTGTGTCACGATATCATTCCAGGGAATCGGGAGCACAGAATAGTTGGAACCTATGAGAAAAATGAACCTTTGAACAAAAATTGCTACAGCGAAAGCAAACCTCTTCGAAGTTTTTATTTGAGATTAAGCTTCAATGATTTTCCAGCTTATTTAAAGGTAGCCAATAATAAATTTCAATTTGGAATTGTCGAGAATCAGGAAATTGCTGGATTTATTGAGAATGTTTTCCGGTGAGTGAATATAAAAAGTAGATTTGTTGTTCTTGAAAACTGAAAACATCTTTTAGGGATGTTGCTTTCAAATGAACACACAATCAAATAGTGGTTGAAGAAAAATCCTGATTTTCTTTTTTTTCAAAGATCCTTTTCGCCGCCTATCGGCGGCTACAATCTCTTAGCTGTATTTAAAACATTGATCTCAAAAACCGGGCAGGAATAGAAAATGAAGTTTTAGTTAATTTCTTGAAATGGGGACTCCGATTAAAATTTTTGCATTATCAAGGGTTACAGAATGCTACAAATAAATTTTCAGTGTAATGGACTTGCTAACATACAGGGTGGCTTATAAGTACAGTGGCGAGAAGTGATGAGGATAATTTTTTCTAACATTCATAACTTTGTTCAAAATTGCTCAATTGACTTGAAATTTTGCATGATAATAGCTGTGAAATCCAAAGACAAAAAAATCGGGTTTTTGAAAATTTCTCATTCTCAGAATTTCCAGAGGAGTTTTAAATATAACAGTGCATCGAAAAATTTTTGAAGAATTTCGGAAGTCGAGCTCTTGAGTTATGAAGCTCAGAGCACAAAAGGTATGTGTCGGCATTTTTGCCATAACTCAGCTGAAAATGTATTATTGATGCTCAAAATTTCACAAGTGGTGTGTTTTGAGTTGTTTATCAGTTTTATATCAAAAGTTTTTCAACTGTAGAAAATCATTTTTCTCATTTTTTTGAGTTTAGATATTTTTCCTAGAGGTTAAAAAAAAAGAAAATTGTTTACAATTGAAAAAGTTGTAACATAAAACTAATAAACAACTCAAAACACATCATTTGTGAAATTTTGAGCATCAAAGATACATTTTCAGCTGAGTTATGGCAGAATTCATATCTTTTTGTGCTCTGACCGTCATAACTCGAGAGCCCGACTTTCAAAATTCTTCACAATTTTTTTGGTACATATTTGGACACTGAGAATCATTTGACATCTAAAAAAGAAAAAATTCCTAAAAAAAAAACGATTTTTTTTTGGATTCTCTGACCACTGTTACATCTGAAACTGCTCTGGAAATTCTGAAAATGAGAAGTTTTCAAAACACCGGTTTTTATGTTTTTAGATTTTACAGCTATTGTCATACAAAATTTCAAGTCAATTGAGCATTTCTGAACAAAGTTATGAATGTTTGAAAAAATTAAACTCCCTACTTTTCGCCACTGTATGTGGTTTTTTTTTTCGCGAGCTCCTGTCCTCGTTACAAGTCCAATTTTTGAAAACTTTTAGTATATTTCGAAAGTAGGGATGTACATAAGAGGTGCCAATAGGTAGAATCTCAGCTGATAAACATCTCTGAATTCCCACGACTTAGTTTTTTGATTCATTCGTACACTTCAGTGAAAGCTATGGAAACGTTGAAGATTTTTCCGAAAATTCCCACCACGTCATCTTCTCTTTCTGATTTTCTAATTTCACTTAGTTCAGTCACTCCTGACACAAAAAAGACATTATGCTCAAAAAGGAGAAATCCATTTTGACATCTCAACTACTACACCCCCGCTCGCTCTTCTTTCTTTCTCTCTTTTTGCCCATTCGCCAGACCATAAAACGACGGTGTTAGTTCATAATGTGACTCGGGGAAATAGAGACGATTTTCTCGAATCTGCTGTCCCCAATTGGTGTGCTCTTTTGCTCTTTATGTATTTTATTTGATTCGTAGTAGTGTTCTTTAGCCACACCCCTTTTTCCTTTTTTTTTTAGGATATATAGCATTCTAGAAACACACACCCCCGGAAATTGCTACTCACATCTCTACGAGCCAGACCTATTTTTTTTCATCGTCTCTCGAGATTAAAACCTAGACACCGTGATTAATTTTGGTTTTTCTCTTATCCATTTCATGCACTGCTCGGCACGAATGTGTGCCTAGCAACCCCATTCAAAGTGAAGCAAATATAATAGCTTCGTTTCACAATTGCCAAATTCATGCTATCAAATCTGAACTTTTTCTGGAAATTGATATTCTTTCAGCTTCGAATTTCACAATACCAGTGAAATGTCATCCAACCGTACTCCGAAGACAACTCCAACCTTCAATCCGGAGAAACCAAAAACTCCGACTTACTACGTCGACGCTCTCATAAGAGTGGTTCAGCGAATGGGTGAGAAATTGGAACTCTAGTCCTCATACTTGTAAACCGGGCTCTGCCATACTTTATTTTAGAATCAATATTTTTGGACCAACTAAATTAGATATGACAGAACACGACGAGTACTACAAAATGATACTAAAATAAATTTTTCTGAATAGTATCATTTTGTAGTACTCGTCGAATTGCATCATATCTGATCTTGTTGGTCCAAAATAATGATTTTAAAAAATAATGACAAGCCCGCGAAAGCCGGCCAAAGGCTCCGAGTATGAAGGATCTACGAGTATGCTAGAACTTTGTTTCAAAAAATATTAGGTTGGAACAAAAGTAATGCGCGTTATGTTTGGTGTATTATATTTCGCCTGCGAATAGGTTGTTCGGCTTAATTTTTTCTTTATTTCAAAGAACATGTCTTTAACTTTGTTTTTGATTTTCACTTCTCTGTTCGAATCAATTTTTGAATAGGGAAAAACTTTCAAGAAGATACCCAATCAAAATTTTCGCTATCGAGTCTATTTTTCGCATGAATTCAAATACGGAAAAGCCGAAGCCGAAGCACATCGTCTTATTCCATCAGTATTTTGAGAAGATGCTCTATCCGAAAATTAATATCCACGCTGGTTCCAACGTTCCAGAAGCGTTGAAGTAAGCTTGGAAGGCTGAACACGCAATTTCGTCTAAAAAACGTTGTCAGCGATTCCTTGAGATAAGCGAGCGAACTGGACCCGTACCAAACAACTAGCTGCTTATCAGAACAGTCTAATCGCACCTTAATCACAATTCTGTAAAGCGAACTGATGCAGAAAAGGTGTCAGATGAACTTCCTGACGATAACAAGATGAAGCGCATCGAGGTGGCCGGTTTTATCTTGCGCTGTTCAAAAAGTTTTGATTTCTTGGATCCAATTTTGATTTTGGATGAGAGATAGACTCAAAACGAGCGCTTTGGATAAAAAAAAAGCCGTGACTGAATCATGACGAATCACCGAAACCGACACCAAACGAACATGCACGGGGAAAAGGATATGTTATGTGTCTGGTGGAATTTGCGAGACCTGAGGTGTTTTGAATTTCTAAAGCATGGTCAAATAGTGACTACCAATTGTGACAAAGTGTAGCTGTACCGCGGGGACCTGTTGCTCAAACGGCAAGGAGTGGGCACATCGGCGAAGTTTCAGGTTCACGACAATTCTCGACCCCACACCGCAATAATCACTCAAAATTTTTTTTGGAGATAGACTGGGAAGTGCTTTTACAGTCGTCTTGTAGTTCAAGTTTCGCACTATCCGACTATGACTTGCTCAGGCCAATGCAGCATCATCTCTCTGAGAAAAAGTTCAAGAATGGGGGAAAAGTGAAAATTTGGGTAAAGAACTACTTCGAGTCACAGTCAGTGGGGTTCTTCACGAGAGGCATCGAATCTTTGCCCATGCGTTGGCAGAGAGTGGTAAACAATGATGGAGAATATGTTCTCGATTGATGTCCTTTTGTTTCATTTTTACAATAAAAATAAAGTACATCAAAAACGCGCATTACTTTTGTTCCAACCTAATATTTCTACTTTTTAGCTCCACGCGCTTCGCCAAGACAATGGAATCGCCTCGGCATCACTGCAAGAAACATCGAGCTGAGTCACGAGCGTATGTTTTTCAAAAAAAGTTGTTCATTCGAATTGAAATTCAATATTTCAGACTTTCTCGAGGAAGCCGGCAGATCTTCAACTCCGTCAACAGGAAGTGTTGGTGGGTACTAATCAATTAGGTTCTAATCTGAAGTTTAAACATTGTTTTCAGTTCCAATTGATAGAGAGACAATCAGAGGTTTGGAACTGCGCTGCTTCAAGGTTCAGGACGACATCGAGTCTCTCCAAAGACAGCTCAACGCCAAGAAACGGGAGCTGAACGAGATGATCGAGGAGTTGGCATTCCGTGAAGATGACGTCCAGGGTCCTTCATCGAGATGAGCTCCAGGTGGGGATATCACAAAAATGTGTTTTCAAGGCTTATCATTTTAGAACTTTCAGAATCGACGACCACACTGCCGTTTCGCACCACTTCCCCGTTCTACTACTTTTTCACAACTTTTTCTCGAAACTATATTTATTTTGAAATATGTATCTCATACTTTTCTGTCGCTTTTACAATTAGATCACTTTTTGCAACCTATCTCTATATTTTTCGTTAGCATGATTTCATCATTAAATAGCATTAAAGACTATTCTGAACTCCACAATGAAAACCATTACTAGAAATGTATAACTAAAAAACGGTCTTGAAAACTTTCAATCAGAAATAGTTTAAATTTTTTCAGATGTCGAAGAAATACCCGCTGAAAAAACTTGAAAAATTAAACTGCTTCCAATCGAAAAAATATTATACAACAGCTTCTCCTTCGTCTCCTATTATGTCGGATTGTAGCATTAAACTAAATTTTCCACCACGGCGGCAAAACCTTTTCACTTCCTCTCCCAGATTATGCGTGTGCGTTTGAAAATTTTCGTTTAAACAACTTCAGTTTCACGACACATCTTCGTGATTCGAGCCATTCAATTAGACATGAGGTATCCGTCATACCCCATTAGCTCATTTCTGTGCACAACGTACTCACTAGAAAAGGAGAGCGCGACAAAGTGAGAAAGAGAGAGTCCGTGAGCAGACGGATGGGTTTATGGGAAGGTGAGGTCGGTGGTGACGAGGAGAGATTGGGGTGTCATTCGACACTCCAATTTGTAGGGGAGATTGCAGGAGGCGATAGTAGGCATTGCAGTGCAAGAGAACATAAATAGATGCACGGTGTTTTTTTTTCGGAACGTGTTTTGAAACAATTTTGAATTCGCGCATTGGTTATAGAATGCAGGCACACCTGCGTAGCGACTCAGCAGTTCAGTCTAAAGCATGCGCGTCGATACTCAGCACGTTAAACTACAGTAATCGCGTTAGGGAACATTCACTTTACGTCCTAAAAAACGCCGTGCAGATGTCAGTGCGATGGACTTTAGATTAGATTTATTTATTTGACTTTCACTAATAATTGTTTTTTTTCGTAACACTCTTTTTCTTATGCAGGTTTTGAAATGAGATATTGATCTGCCCTGTCAAAGGATTGTGAATGCGCTAAAACGCGCACTCGTTAAAGATTTATTGAAAAAAGATACAAAAATCAATTAGTTTATACCTCATTGACCCTCTGCCATCTCTTGTGTTTCTTTTTCTTGATACATGTGTTGGTCATTTATCCAGAGACAGCTGTTGCGTACCCCTCTCATCACACTCTCACCAATCGTTTTCTTTTATCCCTCCCCCAGTACACATGCAGTGTTTCTTGTGCCGAGTTGTGTCATGGTAGTTGTCCATCTCATTACCTTACCTACATAGTACATTACCACCCCGTTCTATCAGTTACTATCAGTTTTACGACCGTCCCGCATTAATTATCTTTCTCTCTCACAGTGACAACCAACTATTATGATAACGAATTTCTCTTTTATTTTGCCTCCAGGAGTAGCAATGTATTAACATCTACTCTAATCCGAGCAATTTGGTGGATTTTCTCTTTGCACGCTCTGCAAAATCTTGCTATATATTGTTTTGAGAGAAAAATGAGAGTTATAGAGTAGTTTATGCGAAGTGTATACGGTAGGTATCTCGAAGCGGCAAGTCTAAATAGCACATATTATGTGGAGACGCAGACAGTTTTTTTGAATATCTGTCTGCGTCTCAACTCTAATTTTTTGGAAAACAATAATAATCATCAATCCTTGTCCTCTCTTCCACACTTGTTTTGTACCTATTCCTTCTTTCGACACAGCGGGGATAGTTCTTAGATCGTCTGCGTCTCTGATAGAATTCTCCCTCTCTCTTCAACGAATTGCGTACAAATAGGAAACTTGCCAATTGCGTCTAGTACTTTTCTTGCCAGACGCTTTTTGGCACCTATGAACTTTGAGTCAGAGGGTGGTTTATATCCCACTATTTCTCAAAATTTTGAGATAATTGATGATTCAAAATTGTTCTCTGTGTCTCTCACTGTATTGCATTGAGATTGAATTCCATCGCTCCCAATTTATTTGTTTTTCCATCGGCCTAAAACTTTGACACACCCCTTCTCATTAGAGCGCACCAGAGTACATTAGTGGATTGAACCCAGTAAATATAGTTCTTGCTCCTGTATTTGAAAAAATCATGCCTTCGACTTGAAAAAATTTAGCCACTGTACAAAAATAGATTTCAGTATAACATATTTCTTCTAATAGAAGTCCATGAGCTTCTATTAGAAAAAAGACGGTAGTTCAAAATTTCAGAATTTTCGAAACTGTGATTTTAGAACTCGACAGTTTCTCAATTTCTGAATTTCCTAATTTCTAATTTTCGGAATTTCAGATTTTTTTCCCGGAATTTCAGAATTCCTGATTTTTGAATTTTGAAATCCTGGAATCTTTGATTTTCATAAATTAGGAATTTTGGAATTTAGTATTGCAGAATGACAATTTCGAATTTCCGAAAATACTGAATTTCAAAATTCTTAACTTCCGAATTGTCAAATTTCTGAATTTCGAATAAAAATCTTTAGAAAATAAATCATAAAAAATTGAAGCCCCACACTCTAGTTGAAGCCCACCCTGAAGAAGGGGTTGAAAAATAAAAACCCATGGGTTTTTATCAGAGGAAATACGATAATAGAGGTTCTCTCTTCTGCTGAGAACCGTTTTCAGCAAAATTTGTCTAGGTTTTTCTTCTGATCAGTTGATTCGAAATCTTCCTTTTTACGCTTACTTCCTTAATTATTTTCTTTTTGATTAAGTTTTCAATTTCAGAAATCATCAAACTTGTGTAGTATCAAACACATCCGCCATGAACAGCATCTACACCGCCGAGTTCGATGAAAATCGCGCATTTCCTGTCATGGCCTACGCAAATGCATTGTGCAGCTATATCCAGCAACTTGGTAAGGTCTTTAGAGTATGAAAATAATTGTGTTTTTGTATAACTAAGTTTCTTAGAAGTGCAAATATATACTCTCCCATTTTCAGCACCAGATCATATCGACGATGTGGCTAAAGTATGCATCAATATCAAAAGTAGTCATGAGTGTGAGTTCAAAAATTCCGAAAATAAATCATGCACTCCATGTCATATTTACAGATTTTCTCAGAAAATCTATGGAAAATTCTCAGGCAAATTTGAAGACCCAGATTGAAGATATCCCAGACAATGTGGCGGAAATTGCTAATTTGAAAGGTTAGAGTGTACTGTAAAACTATACTCATTTAAAAATCATTTTCAGCCCAGAATGGTAGATTGAACTTCAAAGTCGGAGAACTCGAGTTAGAGAAAAATACGGCTGATGTAAAGATTGCAGAACTGGTTAGGGTTATCGAAATGAAAAATCATGAAGCAAGTCAAGTGGCAGCAAACGCCAGAATACTCGCTAGCCGAAAATGCGAGAAGAATAGAGATATTGACGAATTGAACGGTATGTCTCCTACTACGAATTCGAACTAATTTTCTTAAGAAAAAACCAAATTATCCTTCTTCTCCAGTTTCTGGAGAGGGATCCCCCAAAATTTCAAATTGACCGTTTCGTAATTTTCAGAAAAGATTGAGAAGCTGGAGAACAATGGTCGTCAGATGTCTGGTAAGGCTAAGCTCTTAGTATAGTTTAAATAAATTTCTTTCAGAGAGAAACACCGAACTCCAGATTTCAAGAAAATCGATGGAAGCACAAATTGCGGAGCAGACAAAGAAAATCAATGAAATAGAAGGTACAGCTCTTTGTTCATTTCGTCTTAAAAACTTGGAAATGGTCCGAGTTTGCTTTTTCTTGATTTGGAATAAATTAATATTCCATTTTTTCAGCTGAAACTATGGAGCTAAAGAAGGATTTGAAACTGAAGAACAAATCGTTGAAAAATAGCAAAAGTAAGTATTTTTGAAAAAAAATCTCGAAAACAATAATAAAATCTTTAGAAACGATGGACCACATGAAAACAAATTCTACTGAACTTGAGCGGGAAATCCACTATTTTCGGCAGAAATTGGAAGCAAAGGATTCAGAAATTGGGAAACTGAAAGGTAGGTTCCTTATAATTTATGAAACTTACATAATCTGGGCTTTAAGAAAACATTGGAGTAATGGAGACTAGGTGCACGACATATGCTAGGCAGCTTGAAATGTCTACAATGGAAGTTTTCGATCTGGAAAGTGAGTTATTATTTTTTCCATACTTGCAAACGGACCGGCTGATAATTTATCTCTGAAACGAGATATTCAGACGTTTTTGGCACCAAGTGATAGATCTCGATAGGGCCCATCACGACTCTATCATTCGAGCCGAACGATAACATGCCGAAACATGTGTTTGAATGACAAAAATTCAGCTTTTTGTCAAGTTGGTCAAAAATTGTCATTCAAACACGTTTTTCGACATGTTATCGAACCGGGATCCGGCTCTGAATATCTCATTCTAGAAACAAGTTAGGCTCCGCGTCACTTCGAAACCGCGACACTTCGAAACTGGTCATTTCGAAACTACGTGACACTTAGAAACCAGTCAGTTCGAAAACTGGACACATCGAAACCGAAAAAACCCGGTCACTTAAAAATGGAATTAAAAATTAGAAACTTTAAGTCTTAAAGTTTCGAAATGACTGGTTTAGTTGTGTTGCGGTTTCGAAACGACCAGATTCGAAATGACCAGTTTCGAATTGACTGGTTTCGAAGTGTCACATAGTTTCGAAATGACGGTTTCAAAACGTCGCGGTTTCGAAGTGACACGGAGCCGTTATCAACCGGCCCACTTGCAATTCTGATTTTTTCCATGCATCAATTCAAACTTGAGTTTTAATTTATAGACGAGCTCGAAGCCCTCTCACTGTATGTGCCAACACACACAGCGCTACAACTCCCGGGGCCTGTCGCCAATAATGAGCAATCGGAGAGGGATCCACTAGTGGAGCGAGTCAAGGAAGACAACGAGAAGCTTCAGGAGGATACCCATGAGGAGAAGACCAACGATTTTATGAAAGAAATCGACGTTATGGAAAGCAAGGAAAATCTGAAGAACGTCGAAGACATGAACATGTGAAGGTCTGGAATCAGCCAGTAGCGAATTCTTTCATTGTTATTCTTTTTCTCTGAAAGTATCATATCTTCTAATTTTCAACTAGCTATTGTGATCTCCGTTTACCCATCTCCATTTGTTTGAATTCGGTGCATGATACCGAAAATTTCCCATGAATATCAAATATTCTCGAATGTATGAGCTTATATTTTGTACAATGATTCTCAAACTGTTCAAAACTTTTTCCATAATACATCATGACTCCCCAAAGCCCCTTTCTTCTTTACCTCTTTCTCCCATTTTTTCAACGATCCTCAATTTTCCTACTCTCTCAACCTCATTCCTGGTTTACGAGCTTTAATGTATTTGTTAAACAATTTGCAACGAATACAATAATTTTTTAAAACATAATTCAGTCTGAAAAAATTTCAGAATTTCAATTCTCAGATTCTAAAAAAGAGAACTGGAAAACTTTATCTTTCAGAATCTCTCGTGTTCAATTGAACGTAGGAGACATACGTCAGAATCCGCATACGATCTCCGTATGAATTGTTTTTGTCGTTTTGTTCCGGTGAGGGAGTGGAAATGTGAGAAAACGAAATTCAAGCAAGTTTCTGGCATGCGGAATTCAGTGGCTGATCTATGAATGTAGAATGGTTACTAGCGTTTTCACCAATTTACCGTAAAATCTCTAATGGAAGGATTTCTAGCTCCTATCTTTCGGCCAATTTTTCTCGATTCCTGTGAAAGATACAAAAAAGTTTTCAGCTGATACATTGTTTATCATAATAAAACAAATATTCTGTCAGTTGACACAGTTTCGATATCTTCTACAGGGATCGAGATAATTGAACTTGTCAGTGTGAGGGCCCTTCTATTACTGGTTTTACTGTAGGCGTCTCATGTTTCCAGGTTACAAAATTATCCGGAATGACTTTTTTGAGAAACGGGATCCGGAATCCGGAATGCGGAACGAAATACTTTTCTCGGAATCCGGAATACGGAATGCGGAACTTTGAGATCTTCAAAGAAAAGTTCTAAAAACGCATATCGTGCCATATTTTTGCATTTTTAGTCGCGGAGGTTCGAATAAAGTCGGAGAATTCTTCCAAACTAACAAATACCGTATTTCCTCTAATAGAAGCCCACCTCCATTTGAAGCCCACCTCTAATAGAAACCCACCCCGCGAGGTGCTTCGAAAAATAGAAGCCCACCCTCTAATAGAAGCCCATGGGCTTTTTCTCAATTTTTAAATTTCTCAATTTCTGATCTACAGAGTTCTTGAATATTGAATTTTGAGGTTCTGGAATCTCAGTATTTCATAAATCCCGAAATTTGGAGTTTAGGATTGCAGAATGAACACTTCACATTGAAAAAAACCCCGAATTTCAGAATTCTTAACTTCCGAATTGTCAAATTTCTGATTTTTTGAACAAAATTTTTCTTGAAAATTAATCATCGACAAATAGAGGCCCACCCTCTATTTGAAGCCCACCTCCAATAGAAGCCCACCCTGAGAGAGAGGTTGAAAAATAGAAGCCCATGGGCTTCTATTAGAGGAAATACGGTATGCTAAAATCCAAAATATAAAATATGCTCGGAATCCGGAATCCGGACAAAAATATTTTCACAGAATCCGGAATGGGGAATCCGGACAAAAATATTTTCACGGAAACCAGAATGAATAAAATCACGGAATCTGGAATCCGAAACCCTGTATAACTGAAAAGAGAGACTATACAAAGGATTCAAAGTGATTCAAACTCTACAAGCAAATCGTCAAAAAATGAAATGAGAGAATAATCGACACCATGACCATGGCATTTAGACTATACATGAATCTGGGCAATAGTAATACGAAACCCTCTCCAAAATTTGTACTCGGTCTGGCGTTATCGAATTCATCTTAAAAACAAGGAACAGATTTCCACGAATCCATTTGAAACGAAGAAAACATGTTTGAAACGGGTGGGAAGCGGGTGCATCGTCCGGACAGAGACAAGAATCTAGCAATGGACAGAGACAACGAAGCAAAAAAAGATTCAGGACTGTTGTAGAGGATTCTCTGTCGTTGCGGAAGACGTGCTTCAAACATGCTGGATTTAAAGCAAATGGTAGGATTTTTGATTAATTTTCATAGTTCAGTGCTCATTCCAAGTTTCCAGAAATGGATCTTTGCCAGTATCGTCTTTACTATCTGCCTGTTCACAGTGTTTCTAGTTCCCATTATCATGGAGGATGCTGATCAGTATCTGATATTATACGACTCCTTGAAAATCAATATCGCGTCCACAATATTTGGAGACCCTATCACCAACACTGATTCTTATATAATCAACACCTATTACTATCCAAAATCCAAGTCTTTTGGAGAAAATGCATTGGCAATGGTATTGCTAATGGATCGGAATACAATGAGGGATATTACAAAATATAAAATGCAATTGGTGGCGACGAACGAGGCTGGGAGTACAGTAATAGTTGAGCCGAAATTACAAATGTAAGGATGAAGAGTTTTTATTATCAAAAATTTTTTTGAATTTTCAGAGAATCCTATTCAAATTGTGCATATATCAATGTTGTGGCATCTACGAATACATTACCTAATTTGAAAAAATTAGAAATTTCTTCCGGCACTACAAAAATGGAGGTTAGTACCGTAGCCACCCAAGCCGCCAACTTTCATATATGGGCTGAAAGTTAATGGTTTGGTCCTCTATTAGAGTGTTTTTAAATCCCCATTACTTTATTTGTATTTAAACTTTTTAGGTTCCATTCCGTCATGCTCGAAAAACAGCTTCGGCACCTGTAATAATATGCCTTTCACCGCAATTTATCTCTGAGCAATGGCAAATTTTCGTGGCCCATGCTCACATTGCAAAACATTTCGGAGGACATCTCCATCTCTATATAACCAGTATTCTAGAAAGTTATTTTGATTTGGTGAAAGAGTATGAGAAACAAGGATACGTTACTATTGATTATTGGATAAGAATGAAATTTGAGAGCAAATTCAATTTGACTCCGAATTTCACGGAACCGAATTCCAATGTTGAATGGAGGAATCAAGCAGGAGCACACACAGATTGCCTTCTACAGTACAAAGAGGCAGCATCTTTTGTTACATTTTTTGACTTGGATGATATTCTCATTCCACGTGGCTTCAACACCTATTTTGACGAATTCTCTTCCTTCTTTTTTCTGAACCCAAACATTCTGACTCTACAGTATCCCAAACGAGAAATGATGTTACATAACAAACCGAAAATCTCCGACATAAACTTCCATGAAATATTCGGACACTCGTGGTTTGTGAATCGAGAAGATGCTGGAAAAATAGTGGCAAGACCTTCAAGCTTGAATTCAATGTGGATCCATCGATCGTTTAATGTTCCTGACAAAAAACTGTTGCTTGTCAAAAATAATTTTTTACTACACATGCAAAAGCCGTTTGATACAGATGGTCAAGATTCGGTGCCTTTTGGAATGAGCAATTATGGAATGATGGATGATTTGAAGCTGAATAGCTCTGTTTTGGAGCCGGTGCAATTGGATTTTGAAAGGTAATTATAGCAGGTCGAAGACAAAGTTTAGGGACTGGATTGCCCATTAAAATTTACGTTCGAATTTTCAGATTTATGAAGTCCAAATCTATCAAAAGCATATCTGAACGCCTACCCGCACATTCCTATTATTTCCCTATTCTTTTTCGTTGTTACTTCCGAAAAGGCTACATGGCAACTTGTCCAAATAGCGAGGGATGTTTGGTGAGTTTTTTAAATGCATTTATCGAATTTGCAGCTTTTTGTCTGGCAGGTATAAAAGGCGCTTTTCTGAGAAACTTTGAAATCTGGACAACTTCATTTTGTAATGCTTTATTTTCAGATTCCCCAACGATCTGACCTCAAATGCATCCACTCGGACGCCACTTATAAATCAGGCCCACCAATGGAACCCATCACCTACCACTATCATATAAAGCCTACATGGTCAAAGGATATTGGTTGCTATACTTAATTCTGTACTTATGATTCCATAATTACATTCATTCCATTTCTAACTATCTCTGGAATATTTTTACTGGTTTTAGACTTTACGGGTGCTTCTCTTCCTTCATTTCCATAAAATATTTTTTCCTTTCCACCGTATTCACACTGCAACGGAAAATCACGTTTACCGTTCTCCAGATGCACTTGCTAGATAATGGGCAAGATTCTAGGGATGAAACTATACAAAAAGCAAAACGATACCCATCTGATTTTTGGGAATAGATAATATGCATCGCTTGGAAGGAAATTTGCATTGTTGAGACAGCTTATCCGATTTTTCTAAGAAACAAAAAGTTTTTTCATGCTCTACAAAGTTTTGTTGAGCCAAACTTTAGGTTACTGGAGAAGTGATGTAGCCTTTTTGGGTTGAACTGAGCATTTAAGATGGGCGTTGAATCTCATAAAAATGGGGTTCAAGTATGGAAGCAACTTTTATACACTAGAACTCTCAAACAAATGAGCTAAAAGGAGAAATATTTTCGTTAGAAACTTGAATATTTCCTTATCAATCGTACAAGTCGTTATAATTATTTTATGATAAATTTATTTTTTGGAATGGAATTTTTTAAAATTCGGGTTAAATAAATTTGTGGAAAATCAGCTTATTCTGAATCCGATTAAGCTACCCGAGATTACTCTGAAAGCTGAACTATTTTACCCCGCATGCGTTTCGTTCCTCTCTATGTATCTCGTAAGATATCTAACCATGCCATCAAATGTTTCTAAGCTTCCTTGTCAGTTTTTTTTTCTTCCATCTTCTCGAATATTGAATTGATCCTTTGTACACGATTTCCGTGTTACACTTGTTTGCATTTTCTACTCTCAGGATGTCTGGTAGAAGTGTTCCTTCCAATTAGAATCTTCAAGTACAACCTTGTTTGCAGGTCCCACCAATTTGCCATGAATGCACTCTGATGCCGACTATGAATCTGGATTTCCAATGAATCCGATAACTTTTCATTATCATTTAAACCTAAGATGGTCAAAGGATATTGATTGTTATACTTGAATCAGTCATTTATTATTTTGTGTGGATATATTAAAACATTATTATACTTCTGAACTTTGTACAAAAATAAATATTTCGAACTTTCTCGCATATGCTTCCGGGAAAATCCTCCTTTGAAATATCGATTTTGGTTAACACAGATGGTCTGCAGACCGTCGCTGCTTTGGAGATTCGAGAAAACATACAAATGTGTGAAAATTATTTGCTGCATGAATGTTTCGAAAATTCAATATTCCATGATTCTCATCGTTAAATTGATTGTGAGATGAATATGTTTTTATATTGTTTATCACGAGAACAGTTTTTCGAAAAATAGGCTTCGAGATTGAGAGAGGAAAACAAGAAGGACCAATGAGTCACAGAAATCGCTATCCTGCGTTTCGAGTCATCTCTTTTCTTTCATTGTTGATTCGCATTTTTATAATTTCAATGTTTACTGTATCAACGAACTGTTCTTATTATTTTTTGTATTTCCTCATTCTAAACAGTTTGGGAACTCCTCAAATCAATAACGTTTTTCAATGTTTTTTTCTCTTAAAAACTTTTAAATTTCTAGATCGTCCCCCATCAGCTTGTCTTACGAAATGCAAGGAAACAACGGTGTTCCCGATAGAAGAATGCTTGGTTTCACCAAAATGATGACGCTTATGGTCACCTATAAAAATCATGGTACATTTTTTCTCCCTTGTTTCAGCAATAAATTCCAATTTCAGTCCCACTAACTCTCCGTCAGTATATCCAGGTCAAACGGATGGGAAACGAGCTACGTGAGGCGCTCGATGGTTTGTGCGACTTCTCGAAACTTACAATAGAACTTATAATTCAGACGAAGCTCGTCAAGTCTCATTGTTCATGAGTTGGATGAAATGGGCTATCACCAACTATAAAAATGTCAAACTTCACGATACTGAACACCAAGAGACCGTTTTGAGATACTTGGCGATGATAGAGACGGAGGAAGCAACTAGTTAGATTAAGATACGCTTAGATTTCAAATATCATACAAGTTTCAGGAAACGTGCCTGAAAATCTAGCTCTACTAAAGCTGAAGTTGGAACTGCTCTTTATGAACGACGGTAATATTATCGTTTTTTAACAATCGAATTTCATAAATTTTATTGTAGTACCAGAGCTTCAGCAAAAGTTCGAGGAATGGAAAACTCTTGCTGAGAGACGTCGCGGACGCTAATGCAATCAAATTCAATTCGAACTATATTTAATTTGTCTGGCTTGATGGCTTTCTTTATACCTTCTTATTTATATGTGCCTTGAAGGGCTTTTGTTTGAAAAAAATAAAATCAATCCCATGATGTCTGTTTTGACTTGTTACGAAATTGTGTTTTTGATCACAGAAACAATTTTATCTTGGATTTTCTCAATAACTCTGGTTATGATCGACGACCCAATTGATGATAGCAAATAGTCATTCGCAATAGACTACAGTACCCTATTTTCAAACTTTCCTAATACTGAATCATCATTTCCCTCCTCTCATTGTCTCATTCACTTTTGCACCATTCGTGTGTCGCCGTGTGCCATTCTCACATTATTCTTCATCGTTTTCTCCTCAAGCAATCAGTCAAAAACAAATAGAAAGAGGTCATTTACCACTTTTTTCTTGGTATACCGAATTTTTCCAAACGAAATAGTGTTGTTTGGAAGAGGCTCTAAAATGGTAATGTATTTTCACCTTTTTCGATTTTTTCTTCCCATTTTTTTTTGTTATCTCCATGCCTTCTTGAATGACTGATAAGGAACATTTCAGGAGTTAAACCAACAGACTGAATGGAGTCTTCTACTGAGAACGTTCCGTCGGTATCTATTGGCGTGGGAAAGATCTCGAGCTTGGTCAAGGAAATCGGTATTTTTAGGCTAAAATCACAAGAAGCTAACTAACCTTTTAAGTTCCTGACATCACTGAACCACAACTAGCTCACTTGGGGAAGTTGCAGCAAGGCGTTATGGATGCTAATTACCGTGAGTTTTGAAAAATCCCACACAGGAAATAATTGAATTTTCACAGTATCCAATTGTCGTGTGAAATCGACTTATGAACAAGAGCTCGCCCGCTTGTCAATGACGGTTGAACGTTCGGAGACGATTCCTCAGGGTCAGCCAACCAACATCATGGATTCTCCACCAGCAGCTTTTTATCTGGCAGAAATCAGAAAATACGTCAATATTATTGGTAATGCTCTAATTTTAGGAGTACTCTTTATCAATTGTCAATTTTCAGCTCCCAAAATCACTGAAGAGCAGCTGGCTCAACTAACGGAGTTGCAAAAGTTGGTGATCTCAGCAACTGCTGGTGAGTTTTGAAATTTGAAAAAGAGATTTTTGTTCTGAAGAGAAAATGTTTCATATAAATTAAAACCTGTAATATGTAGAAAACCCCTCTAGCTTTTAACTTTGCACCAATGCATCTCGGTTCCTGCCAAAGATATAGAAAAAAGTGATCAGCTGATAAATTGTTTATCATACTATCCCGAACATTTTATTAGTTGACAGACTTTTGAGATTTTTCACAGAACCCGAGATAACTGAGCACAAACTTGCCATAGTGGGGGCTTTCTATTACAGGTTTTACTGTGATTTTACTAATACCTTCACACTTACAAATGGTTCCTTTTCAGCTTCTACTCGTCTTCTTCGAGCGGAATATGAAGTTAAAGTTTCCAAGATGAAAAACGAGGTAGACATATCGGCTATGCTAGACAATTTGGAGAACGTGTTGGCTTCAAGAGCCAATAAGTAGTTCATCGACTTAATTGGTTGCACATCCAGGTGTTCACTTATCGTTAATGTCATCACAACCTGCCTAGTTCTGTCGACCTGCCTGGACAGTGCCATTTCTCCAATTTCCCCGTTCTATTTTATTTGAAAATGAACTAATCTTCAATTGATTTTTTAAACTTTTTATCCTCCGGTTTGATCATATCCGTATAATATCTCAATCAGATTTCGCAACATCAATACCTCAAAAACATTCTCGCTTGCAAATGACCTTGTCTCTAATTAGCCTCGCAGACACTATCCATAAATCAACACCTGTCACGTGTCTCGGCTTCTCCTTCGTCTCTCTTTTCAAAGGCGCGAACATCTGGCGGTGTCTGGATTGTAAATCATAACTTTCGCGCGCACTTACTAGTCTGAAGGCGTTCCTTCCTGTCTTATTAGTGGGTACCAGTCGGTATGAGCCCCCTGCCGGGGGCTCAACCTCCTGGCTGCCGTTTATTGTACACTCGAATTGATAATTTCTCATTTTCTCACTTTCCGAGTGACACCGAAGTTGTTAATTTTTAAAAAAATTTCCGAGTTTATTCATGACGAATGCCTCTTTCTTGATAACAGATCATTTTAACACATCATTTTATCTAAGCCTGTGGTTCTAGATTGCACTTAAAATATAGGGTAGAGATTGCAAGACTTTTATTCTTATTGAGAAAAGTAAATATAGAAAAAGTTCTAGACATTTTCGGAATTTTTTGGAATATTCTAGAATACTCTGGAACGTTCTAGAATATTCTGTAGTTTTTTGGAATGTTTTGGAAACTTTTGGAAACTTTTGGAAATTTCTGGAAATTTCTGGAATTCCCCGGATGTTCGGATGTTCTGCAACTTAATAGAACGGTTTGCAATTTTCAGGAGTTTTCTCGACACTTTATGTTTTGAAATCTTCCCTGAACTTTCCAGAGTTTTCTAGAATTGTCGGAATTTCCTAGAATTTTCGGAACGTTCTGGAACGTTCTAGAATGTTTTGAAATTTTTCTCTAATGGGTTACATAAGCGCGGCGCGATTTCGTCCCCCAAACTTTTTGCCATCTGGCCGCCTTCAAGGAAATTTTTGGAAACTTCTGGAATTTTCCGGAGTGTTCTAGAATGTTCTGGAACTTTCTAGAATGAATTGGAACCTTATGATGCTTTCTCGGCATTTTCTTAATGTTCTAGAAATTTCCTGAAATTTTCAGGTATTTTCTGAAATTGTCGGAACTTCCTAGAATGTTCTGAAATGTTCTGGAAGGTTTTTGAGTTTTCTCGAATTTTCTGGAAACTTCTGGAACTTTCTAGAATTTTTTTAGTGCTGCATTTTTTAAATGGATTTCACAATTTCTGGTTTTCCATATTTCGCACTTTCTGATTTTTTCGAATGTGCAAAAATTTTGAAACTCAGGAAATTTAAAACCGGAGATTCAAAGTCTTAGATATTTTTCAAATTATTACAGGGGGACTCCGACCAAAAATTATTATTGCATTAAAATTTTTTAAAAATTATGTATTTTCCTAATATAATTGCGAAAAAATTTTAAAAAATCCTAAATCCCCGAGAAACGGTGTTGAAAAAAAGTGGGTTTTGAATTCCCGCGCAATGAGAAACCTAGGCCACGGCATCGTAGCGCCTTCCTAACATGGAAATTTTTTCCGGATTTTTTCGGTTTTCATGTCCGGCAGGTAAGAAACGTAAAAAACCGCTGTCGGCCACTTGAAAAAACGGCAGTCAGGCGCCGTGGCCTAGGTTTTTCACTGCGTGGGAATTCAAATTCTCTTCCGTTTTCTCAACTTTTTTTTGGAAATTTTTCGCTTTTAACGGAATTTTACGGGTATTTCGGAATCGCTATAATATTGGGAAAATAGATAAAGTTTTGAACATTTTAATGCAATAAAAATTTTTGGTCGGAGTCCCTCCCTTAATCTCCAAATTTCGACTTTTTGGAATTCAGAAAACGGATTCGGGAATTTTTCAATTTGAAAATTAAGCCATTAGAAAACTCAATCGTTACAAATATTCGGAAATCAGGGGTTTCAAGAAAATAAAACTAAAAAATGTTCAGTTTGGAAGATAATTATGTGGATTCTTGGAGAATAAACGATTTTCCAAGATAAATGCTCATGGATGTGGCATCAGAAAGTGTCATAAAAATATTGCAAATGAGGCCTGTAAAGCAAATAACACTATAACACACAGTTTCAGCAGGCCACATGACCGAAATTCGAGTGATTTACGAAAAAAAATTAAAATTTCAAAAAATTTTAATTTTGAAGATTTGAGCTTAATATTTTGTAGGGCGCACATAAATATGCCCAAAAAACGTTTTGCAGAATAATACGAAGTTTTAGTGAGTTTTAGAATAATTTTGAAAATTTCGATTCTCAACCCTATATGTTTCCTATAAGCTAGAAGGCCCAGGACACCATAGGCATAAAGCGCTCGGCAGTCCATGACTACATACCACACACCACTATAGGAGTCCCATGTCCCTTTGAGTTATTCAAGTGAATGTCCGAGACAGACACACACACACACAGAAAAGTTTCCTTACAATTAGTAAGAAGTAGATCTGATTTCCATTCTGCTTTAGTTGCTTCTATGAGCCATCAGAACCACTATAAAAACAAGACTAATCAGTTTTCTTTGTTTTTCCATTTTTCAAAGCTCTTTATGAGTTTAATTCTCCTGATTTTCAGATTGCCATGGCTGAGGATCTCTCTAATGAGAACATCGCATTCAACGCAGAGTCCCCGAAACCGATCGGCTACTATTTGAAGTTATTGACGGAGCATTTCGAGAAGATTGGTAAGTAAATTTTGGGAACTTCTGGCATTCTAAAATTGGAAGTTCGAAAAAAATTGAAAGCCTTTATAAAAAAATCAGAGACCCATAATTTTTTCAAATTCTGAAGTACAAAATCAAGCCTGATAAGTGTGTCTGGGATTTTTTATCTGGCTCGCCCGGTAGTCCTAATTTCTAGGTATCTGATTTCTTGGATTTTTCCATTTTTTAAAGAGCCTCCAATCCCAGAAGAGAGCCAAGTTTTGCCTAGTTGGTCACAAGATGAACAAATTAAAATTATGCTCAAAAAACAAAGTTGTTCAAAGTCCTACCTAAATTTTGGCAACTGAGTATTCAAAAATCTTAATTTTCAGCTCCGAACGCCACCCAGGAGCAGACGGGTCTCTTCATCCAGCTCAAGAATAGCGTTATCAGCTCAAATATTCGTGAGTTTGACAATATTTTCAAGAAAAAAAACCTGGAATTTTTCAGACCGTATGCGAAAAACTGAGCGATCAGCAGAGCAACAAGTTGCGCA
Source organism: Caenorhabditis nigoni (assembly GCA_027920645.1). Taxonomy (NCBI): domain Eukaryota; kingdom Metazoa; phylum Nematoda; class Chromadorea; order Rhabditida; family Rhabditidae; genus Caenorhabditis; species Caenorhabditis nigoni. The sequence continues at coordinate 8,679,372 of CP115868.1, read as the reverse complement.
ATTGAGCGAATATGTGGATAACGTTTCTCATCAACTGGAAGCTTTACAAAAACTCCAACACTCCGGAAAGGCTGTGGACCATCAGAAGGTCTACAAAGAGAAAAAAGCTGAACTGCGTAGTCTTGAAACCCAGATCAGAGAAGTTGATGAGAAAAGAAAGGAGCTCAACGAGAAGAATAATATGATGATCTATTGGCACGAGGTCAATCTGAAGCAGAGTGAGCAAGACCATCATGCTGCGATAGCCGAGCTCCACATGAAAATCAAGAACCTCCAATTCGAGTTGGAAAAAGCGTCGGATTGAAGTTTGGTCTATCTTGATATTCTTTGTTAAATTATTTTTTCTCAATCGTTCACCACTAATTTTGTATGCATAATTATGATCGCTTCTCTTGTGTTACTTCTTTTGTTGATATCTGTTCTAAACTTGTTCAACTTGAAAGTCTTCTAAAACGCACTTTTTTCTCATCAATTGGTAATTCAGACCAATTCGTTATCTATATTTTTTGTCTTTCTTTCCTAGACAGTCCCAATTTTAATCCTACTTTTCAGATGAACATCCGTGTTTCGAGAAACCCGGTTTTTGATCCGCAACGCGCTCGCCCAATCCCCTACTTCTTGTGCCAGATTGGAGATCTTTTCAAGGAAGCTGGTAAATTCTATTTGTTTTTGAAAGCTCAAAAATCGTTCCATTTTTAGCTCCAAACATGTTGGAAGAAGACAAAGATGTCCTGCTCAAGCTTCAGCAATCTATTCTCCAGTCGGATACATGTGAGTTGTCATAAAAGTCTTTCTTATATAATACGCTACACGCGTCTGTTAGTCCCAATACCAGGCTGTCAACTTTTGAAAAGCTTCAAACATAAATATAAATTGACGTCACCCTTTTAAGAAAAAGAAGCGACAAACCAGTAACAAACTGGGTCAAATCGCGCCGCAGGCGCATCAGCTTGCTGGTTTGAAAAAAATGATTTTAAATTTCCAGACTTTATGGAAGTTGCCAAGGAACAAGCCGAGAACGAAGTTAAGGAAGCGGAGAAAAAGAAGGACGTCGTTGTCGCCAACTTGTGCAAACTGGGAGAGGAACTGCTGAAGGCTAGCGATAAGGCAACGGCTCAGGAGAAGGATGCCCAGGAGAAATGCGATGAGCTCATCAAGCTGAAGCACGAGATCATCCAACGAATGCGTGATGTCGTCAGCTTGAATGATAAGTACACTGCTGAGCAAGTGATTGCAGCCAAGAATGAGTTGTTGGCTATCCGAAACGAGAAGAAGCAGGAACTTTTGGAGGAGTTGGAATTGATTGATTTGAAGTACGTCGTCGATTCGCTTCGGCTCGACTTGGCTGCCAAAGACATCAAGATTGATGAGGATGGAAAACAAATGGACTAATTTTTTAATTCGCTATCATTCCTGATTATGAGTTACATCTCGACCGTTATTCCAATAAAGTTAGATTTTATTACAATAATGTTAGATTTATTATTTCTTTGAAAATTAAAAAAAAAACAGTCAATGACTTCTTCCCTGAATTGTGGAAACTAGGAGCAACGTCGTCTGCTTCTTCTTCTCGCCAAAAAGCCAATTTTTGAATTCGAAGTTACAAGTGAACACCACCGTTCTGAAAAAGCATCTGTTTGATACCTTTAAAAGTTTAAACTTACGCATCAAACACATGAAGTAGATTAGACGAAAACGTGGATGTCAAAAAGATTCGCCAGACTTCCGTGAATCCCGGAATCAGATTTCTTCCCTGGTTATACCAAAAGCTATGAGCCAACGAGACAACGCCTTGTGCAAGCACTTGTCTTGCGAAATTCATCTCCCTCCGTTTTATTTCAGCTGACTTGGATTGGAAAATTCGCTTTCTACCGATCACCAGAATCAATAAAGTTACGAAATCGCAGAATACTGTAAGAACTGTAACAGGCATCTGACTTAGAGTCAGATACAAACGGAGAGATGGTCCACAGAGCTGAGAGAAAAATTATATGAATGGTTGGATAAAGAATAATTAGTGATACCTCGCGATTCTGATTAGTGGAGAAGGTCCAACCAAAATGTTCGAATTCAAACTCGCAATCTTCTGAAAAATATGTTTAAGGTTGTTTAGATACTTTTAACTTACTGATAATCATAAGATAAGCACTAATAAGAAGTGGTATCGTCCAATTTGAAAAAATTAATAGACGAACGGATCTTTTTCCAAACATCCACCGGTATTGGAATGGCAGGGTTATAGCAATAAGTCTGTTTAGGGACATAAGGAAGTAGGACACAATGATGATTCCCAAAAGGCATAAAGAAATGTTTCCAGTTACAAAAGAGTAAGTGATAATACTCCGGTAATCACTGAAATTTCTTGTAGTCTCATATCCCAAACCAATGCCAACTTACACAACAAAAGCGACAAAATAGAAAATCCCATTTGACAGGCACGCGACTAACTGTCCTGTGCACTGATTGATAGTTAGGTGTCCAAATGGAGACTTCATTGCTGGGATTTTGAAACAACCAAAGATAATCAGCGAAATCAACAGAGCTCCAAGTAGGCATTCCTGAAAATGAAAAATTTTCCAGGCAAGATTTCAAAGAGCATACAATAAAAACATTGCTTTCGATAACTAGAGAAAATCACTGTTTAAATGTCGCCTAATTGTGAATTAGAGTACAATAATTTTTTGCTAACTCTATTTAAAACTTAGCATACCGTTGAAACGATGGCTCCAACAAGACGGTCATCCGCGTGCGAGGAGTAATTAGACAATTTTGTAGACATAACAATTTGAAATTCAGCACAAAATCTTTTGGAACTGCGTTCCTATGGTATCTCATTATATATACTCTTATATTCTCATTGTCACCGTCGAGACATTGAGATAAGAGGTGTCTATTCTTTTTCAGCATTTTCAGCCCATTCTTGCACACCTTTCTACCTGTTCCTGTAGAGTTGATTAGATCCCTTGAGTTCTGAAAGTGCGAACGCGTGTTCTCAAAAATGTGTTTTTAACTTTTCTTCGTGATTCATGTGTCTAGTAGTCAGAAATTAACATCACGAAGAGAAAGAGTAAGATCTGGATATAGTCTTTGAATTGGTGCGGTTTGATTGTGCACAATACTGTATTCACAGGTTCTTGAGTTGTCCGATTGCATGATATGTGGAAGAACTGAAATGAAAAATACGACAAAAACTTCAATAAATTCAGAGTCTCCTAACTTCCCCGGAACCAAAGCTGTGCCATGGAACCAAAGCTGTGCCATGGGACTTTTTAAGGCCGAGCCGGCCGCGGCCACCCGCCATTTTGCACAGCCTGGAACATATTACATAATTTGAAACTGTCACCTCAATAAGCAATCAACCCATTCGACTCATTTTTGCACTGAAAACAGGAAAAAAACAGGTATCATTCAGAAATAACCGAAAAACTAGGAATTTTCAAAAATTTCTGTGAATTCAATCTAGGTCTGTTCTGAACCTTTCAAAGTTTTTTTCAAAGTGATCGGATACTTGACATCCGAGCTCTAGATTCCTGAAAATGGTCAAAATTTTCAGGAATCAACTAAAACGTAAGTTTTTGTATATCCGGTATTGTATATCGTCAGTGTTTCCTGTAAATTTCAAAAGTATCGCGCAAATCCACCTCATTTTCTTATCTCTAAAATCAGACATTTCCCATTAGAAAAACCCAAACATCACAACCTTTTTCAGTGTACTGTACCTAGTTCAAGTGTTCATTCATCCAAGAGAAAAAAAACTTCCCCGTAAAATCCCCTCGCACGAGCAACAAAATAGTTTGCGAACAACTGATTTTTTGGCACTCTCTGATCAAATAAAAGCGTCTCTTTCATTTTTGATCTCCACTATTAGATCTATATTGCTACACTCGAGCCTTCTTCTCTCGTCACCATAAACTTGATATGATAGCTTATCGAGCCGATGATGATAGTCGAAGTGTTCAAAAAACCAAGAATCCAAAAAGAAACGATCGCGTACTTTGCACCCACCCCGGCGGCTCACCCCCATCATTTCGAGTCCAGACAAAGTCCGCGCACACCGAACGAGCATTGCCTGGGAGTTGTGTGGAACGAGGCGGGACAAAAAATGACTGTTTGTTTTATTTGCAACTTTTTTTCAAGGGGAATTGGAGAGAAGACCGAACAGACAATGTCTACGAATCTGTAGTTTGTTTTAGTTATGGGGAAAAGTGTGAGTGTGTGTGTCTGTGTTTTTTCTTGATCTGGTTTATTGGTATCAATATGGTCTTCTTAATACCAATCTCCATAGTTTGTGATTCTCTAGATCATATATTTTCTTATGATAAAACTCCAAGAGACTTGCTATTCCATTTGTTAGTATCACCATTGATCATCAAACCTATATTCGAAGAGTGTATTTTGGTATAACACACTTTTTATTTAAAAAAACAAAAATTCAAAAGTTTTTCTTCCCGATCAAACTAAACACCGTGTCTTCAAAAAGGGTTTTGCGACGTTAAACATCAGTGCCAAAACGTCTTCTTCAAAAAGCGACACCTGGAGCGATGCAGGTTCCAGATAACCATCTCCGAAATTTCTAAGTCATCACAAATCGGTTTTCCAGCGGAACAGGCATCCACGCTTTTTTGGTCATTTTGATTTTTGAGATTGGAACTTTTGACCTTAACATTGGGTCTTAGTTTTACCTGAGCCGCAGATATTCTGTTGTCGAATTTTAAAAAGTGGACCTGAGAATTTGAAAGGCGTAGCTTTTTTGATCTACGAAAAAGTGTGGCAAAAATGTAATATTTCAGACTTTCTAAATTTGGTCCGGAAAATCCCACTGAATTCTCAGAAATAAGTTTCGTTCATTACTGTTGAGATTTTGAGGCAAGGCCTCGAAAATTGACCGGGAAACCGCCCGCGAAATTTTCCAGGTCCCACTTTTGTTTTTAATTCGACAATATACCCTAGTAGTTTTTTGTTGCTCTCTCAGAAACATCAGAGACTCAGTAAGTGGAAAAAACATTACTAGCATCATAAAAAACACAACCGAAAAACCATTATTTGTGTGTTGGTTTTTCTGTGTTCTGCTCCTCTCACTACATAACACCACTTCATTAATGCAGCATGTAGTTTGGGATGGATTGAAAACCCATATCTCGTGGAAATATTAACTAACTGTGGTTTCAACAAGTAACTTTTACTGCCCATTTTTAATATGTTGAACTTGGCACTTGTTCAGGATTAAGAATGACATTTTGATAGTACTCAAACATCCCAGTTATACATACAGTGTTTTTTTCTACGCACAACTATACGGTTTTTGTAAGCTAGGTTAGGTTGTTTGTTAATCATTTTGGACCGTCATCTTATCCGTCTTAAATGGTCATAGTGCTTGTCAATCTTATAACTTTCCAATTTATTCTAATCAAGATGTTTTACTTCCCATATCTGGATAAAAATGGTTACAGTTCACTCGGTCTGTGAATCTGAACTCTTTTGCTGTTCTCCTAACTTCTTGAAGTTTTTCTTCGAATACATATAAATCGGCCCATACTCCCAGGGGGCATCGAAGTAGGGGGCATCGTGCTCAAAGGGGGCATTCACTCATAGGGGTCACTAACTCATAGGGGGCATCCTGAAGTTGTTTCATAGGGGGCATCCCACCAAGTCTCATAGGGGGCATCGGACCAAATGCTCCCAGGGGGCATTGATAGTCTCATAGGGGTCATTGAGATAAATTTGAGTATATGGGTCTACAAACTATGACGTTTTGGTTTTTACATATTTTTTGTAGTTTTTTGAGGCAAACAAGCATAATTGAAAATTATGAAAAGTGTTTCTTCTAAATTCGATTCCAAAAATTGTTTGTACAATAATGATATTTTGGAGGGTCAACTGTGTAGAATTTTATTTTCCTATTTGAGTTTCAAATTTTGAGTTAGGGGAATTTCTTCCAATCAAAAAATTTGACATATGACAACATATGATAACTTTCAAATTTTCTGAAAATTATCGGATTTATTATTTTTCTTTGGAAACATGAATCTATAAAATCACTAAAAACTGCTCCAAAGTGAGATTAGTGGTCAAGTTCACAATAACAAAAAAATTGAACCTAGTCGGGCTCGAACCCGAGACTGCATTTTCTCATTCACGCACGCTCACCACTCGACCACTGTACCGAGTTTTGCCCCATCCACCGCAAGCCGTACATATGTTCGGTGGTTTCTCAAGCAGGAAGAAAGTGAGGGGGTTGAGAAAGCGACAATTCCTGGAAATTTTTCCAAGGCTAGATCTGAAAATGAGCACTACCTAGTTTAAATCTTTGAAATACGGAACAGAAAATACTTTATTCCTAATGTGTTCTCTGCTAGATTTTATTTAGTTCTGTATGTTTCAAAATTTTTTGGAAATGAGGGAAATGTGATGAAAAGGAAGAAAATCTGAATTCCGATCGCAAAACTTGGAAAAACTCTCATCTTTTGTCTTCTGAAATTGGAAAACAGTGGGAAAATGGGCGATTTTTGTCTGAAAAAAAAAAGTTTTTAGGCCAGGATTTTGATTTCAGCTGATTCCGTCGTCGTTTCCAATCGCTCACTTCTGTACTTTATCTGTCCGTGTTTAAAATAATTTTTTATATAAAAAATGTGCTTTTTTCTCTCGAAAATGTGTATTTTAATGCGATTTTCTGTTTGAATCCCAAAAAATTGCTCGAAATTCGCGGTGGAAGAGTTTTCCGAATTTTCTAGGCCAGGGGCCGCCGTGGCCGTTGTCGATTTACGGAGGCGATTTTCTTCTATTTTACCCCCTATTTTTTCGATTTTCAATGATTTTTGACCGTTTTTCGTAATTTTTTTGCAGAATTTTGCGGGAAATTATCAAGTTTCGGATATACAGTGCTTATTGTCTTAATTTCGGTTCCTAGACTCATTTTTTACAGATCTGTCACAGCAATTTGCCAGTCCAAACGATCGGCGAGATAAATAAATGTATGAAAATCAATATTTCCCGCAAAATTCTGCAAAAAAATTACGAAAAACGGTCAAAAATCATTGAAAATCGAGAAAATAGGGGGTAAAATAGAAGAAAATCGCCTCCGTAAATCGACAACGGCCACGGCGGCCCCTGGCCTAGAAAATTCGGAAAACTCTTCCACCGCGAATTTCGAGCAATTTTTTGGGATTCAAACAGAAAATCGCATTAAAATACACATTTTCGAGAGAAAAAAGCACATTTTTTATATAAAAAATTATTTTAAACACGGACAGATAAAGTACAGAAGTGAGCGATTGGAAACGACGACGGAATCAGCTGAAATCAAAATCCTGGGCTAAAAACTTTTTTTTTTCAGACAAAAATCGCCCATTTTCCCACTGTTTTCCAATTTCAGAAGACAAAAGATGAGAGTTTTTCCAAGTTTTGCGATCGGAATTCAGATTTTCTTCCTTTTCATCACATTTCCCTCATTTCCAAAAAATTTTGAAACATACAGAACTAAATAAAATCTAGCAGAGAACACATTAGGAATAAAGTATTTTCTGTTCCGTATTTCAAAGATTTAAACTAGGTAGTGCTCATTTTCAGATCTAGCCTTGGAAAAATTTCCAGGAATTGTCGCTTTCTCAACCCCCTCACTTTCTTCCTGCTTGAGAAACCACCGAACATATGTACGGCTTGCGGTGGATGGGGCAAAACTCGGTACAGTGGTCGAGTGGTGAGCGTGCGTGAATGAGAAAATGCAGTCTCGGGTTCGAGCCCGACTAGGTTCAATTTTTTTGTTATTGTGAACTTGACCACTAATCTCACTTTGGAGCAGTTTTTAGTGATTTTATAGATTCATGTTTCCAAAGAAAAATAATAAATCCGATAATTTTCAGAAAATTTGAAAGTTATCATATGTTGTCATATGTCAAATTTTTTGATTGGAAGAAATTCCCCTAACTCAAAATTTGAAACTCAAATAGGAAAATAAAATTCTACACAGTTGACCCTCCAAAATATCATTATTGTACAAACAATTTTTGGAATCGAATTTAGAAGAAACACTTTTCATAATTTTCAATTATGCTTGTTTGCCTCAAAAAACTACAAAAAATATGTAAAAACCAAAACGTCATAGTTTGTAGACCCATATACTCAAATTTATCTCAATGACCCCTATGAGACTATCAATGCCCCCTGGGAGCATTTGGTCCGATGCCCCCTATGAGACTTGGTGGGATGCCCCCTATGAAACAACTTCAGGATGCCCCCTATGAGTTAGTGACCCCTATGAGTGAATGCCCCCTTTGAGCACGATGCCCCCTACTTCGATGCCCCCTGGGAGTATGGGCCATATAAATCACTCAATCTGAAAGTCTCTGTACAAACTGTTCCCTCACTACTATCTTTCTAAAAACGAAAAGAAATGTATACATCAGCTACAGATCTTTTTCGGACTTTTGAATTCCCAAAAACATCAAGACCACTACGTCACACGCCAGACTACATACCAAACTTGCTGACTACCGTACTCTTTTTCAAACATAACGAAGATTAGATATTTTGCCTCGTTTCCTCTTTCAAAGCGCATGATGCATGTCCGTTCGGAGACATCCTCGGTATCCGATTTTTGCTTGGATGTCTTTTTGTTGCTTCTGGTTTTTATTGGTTCATGAAATAGGTTGCATGATTTTTTGATGTCAAAAGTTAGCATATTTCAAAAAGTTAAAAATCACTGTAGTTGTGTTTTGGCTTTTGTGTAGAGTCTATTTTCACACGGTTAATGGTATGGTTCGATAATGTTTTCTGGTCTTCTAGGAAGTATTTGAATGTGGTTATTTCCAGTTCGGGTGATTTATATCTCCAAAAAAGCCTTTAATTTTTTAAATCTCAAAATCATGATAATACCTGAAAATAGGGAAAGTTTCTGAACAAGTTTAGTTTAATTTTTACACAAGTATATACCGTAAAACCTGTTTTAGAAGGGCCGGCCCTTCTACTGTTCCGAGGTACCTCCAGAGAGCCCTTCTATTACGGGAGCCCTTGAATTAGAGGGAGACCTTCTATTTTTCCGGCCAATTTTTTTCCGAAATGTTGCATCGAAAATTCGACGAAGTTTCGTTCAAAACTCATGGACATCTCGCAATTTCATCAAAATATATCACGATTTTCATCGAAAAATAGAGTTTCAACAAATTTCTATGAACTTGTGGAGTTCCCGGAATATTTTCCACTGGAAAAGTACAAAATTTTTCTGATTTCAAAACACATTTTGAAAGGGGTTCCTTTTTCACAGAGGGCCCTTCTATTACGGGGGCCCTTCTATTACAGGGGGCTCTTTTATTTATCCAAGCCTCTTTCGGAGGGCTCTTCTATTAGAGGGGCCCTTCTATAAAAGGGACCCTTCTAATACAGGTTTTACGGTAACTAAGAACCTGTAATAGAAGATCTCTCTAACTACTAACTTAGCGTCAATTTTTCTCGGTCCTCGTCAAAGACAGAATTGTTTATCATAATGCCTAAAATGTTTTGTCTAGTATAGGAATCGAGATAATTGAGCTCAAACTTGACAGTGTGGGGGCCCTTATATTACAGGTTTTACGGTATTCATTTTGTACTAAATCAGAAAAAAAGTCTCAAAAAAATTAAATCCAAACTTTGATCTCACAATATCTGTCAAACAAAACTAAAGTGGTGTTTCGCATTCTTTGGTTTCCCTCTAGACAGTTTCACATTCAATTTTATTTGAGCATCTGTCGATATGTGTTTTTTTCATACCACTTGATGAATTAGTTGAGGATTCCCAAAAGTTCGGAGGCGCTTAGGCTTCTCTGATATGGATAGGACATTTTCTCTATTTTGCTTTTCCTACAAACTTACATGAACAAAAAGTTCTGCACCATCACCCAAATTAATATTTCCTATTTTTAAAAAATGATGCCTAATGTTCTGACTTCTTGAACTTTTCTCTAGATTTCGCACAGTTTTTGGATACGAGGATCTAGATACGAATCTCCGACGTCGCTTTCCAAAACGCAGTTCATTTCGTCCAAGTCAGGCTAGAAACGAAAAGATCCTGAGGACAAATCACGCCTCTTTTTGGGGAATGGAAGCATCCGATCTTATTTTCGTCTTAAATCCACTAACGAAAATCATTTCGGGATTTGAACGAGATGTTTCCCGTAAATTTTCTTATTCTCAAATTTTTAAACCCAGTTGTGACTTCTCTTTTCTCCTTTGAATTTTAAAATTTTTCTTCAGTTCTCTTGTTGGTTTTCTTTTTTAAGGAATAGCTTTTCAGACAAAGATGTCTCCGTTCGAGAACCAAATTCCGATTGTCAATTCAGAAGATGTGATTCTGCTTTCTTCTACTTCTTCTGCTTCAACATCTGATTTTAAACCAGAAGTCTGTGAAGTTTGTGGGGATCGTGTGAATAGTCGGCGGTACGGTGCATCCGCTTGTCTCGGGTGTACTGTATTCTTCCGTCGAGCAATCGTAAATAAAATGCAGTATAGATGTCTACGGGACCAGAATTGCTTCATCTCACACAGTATGCTCGAGATCTTGTGGCCCAGGAAATTTTAAAATTTTCAGCGTATCGATGTGCTTGCCGATACTGTAGGTTTCAAAAGTGTCTTCGAGTTGGCATGCAGCCAAGTGCTATCCAGAGAAGGGATATTGTTGGTCCAAGGAAAACATCAAGAGATGAGAAATCTAGAAGTCCGGATGTCATTATTATTGATGCCGAATCGGAGAACTTTCTTCAAGAGTGGGCTAGTTTCCAGAAAATTCAATTTTCGGAGCATCTACAGTATTTTGTAGACCACCAAGTTGATGTAGCCTTTCACAAAGATAGCTCGGTAAGTTCAAAAATTGAAACAATTCGAAAATAAATTGTTTTCCAGGATTTTGTGAAATTCCGACGACGTGCCAGAGCTGCTGACGTCAATATAATGTTGAAGCTAGCACTCAAACAAGCAAGTGAATGGGGTAATCGTCTGAAGCTGTTCAAAAAACTAAACGTTGAATCCAAGAAGAGTGTTCTCGCTGAATACTGTTTAGCTTTTATGCTGATTGATCAAGGATTGAAGACGTCGAAAGAGGCGGATCTGGGAATTTGGCTCTTGCAAAATGGAAGCTTCATGCATCCGGACTACTTTTTTGGACTCCCAGTGGACAACACAGGGTTTGCAGAAAGTATGAAAGTGAAGATACAGTAAGTGATTCTAGAATCAGAGAGCTAGAACAATCTAAAATTTTTAGACTTCACCAAAACTTTGTCTCGGAACTCCTCCACTGCGTCGGCAACCCGTTTCGAAAATTAGACATTGACGAAGTAGAGTGTGCTGCATTGAAAACCATTCTTCTCTTGACTCGTAAGATTATAACTCAAAATTCCTGAAAACAACATCTCTTTTCAGCGTCCTGCTCAAAACGGGCAATTTATGCTGGTCAAGAAGGTGCACTCGCAGGGTTCTACCAAAAGTGCATGGAAGAACTGATGGAGCATTCCCGGAATAAGGATCCAGAGCGTGCAGCTGAGAGATTCGGAGAAATCATGCTGCTCATAGGATCCATCCGTTGTGGAGTGAAAACTATTTATAATCAGACACGAGTTTCGGATTTGTTCAATTTTATGAGATTTGATGACACTGTTAAAGAAATTTTATTGACTTAATTATTTGTGTTCCTGCTTCGATTTTCGGGTACTGCTGCGCTTTTGATATTCGGGTTCTGTTTTTTATGAAATAAAATATTTGGTTTCAAAGATTTTAGTTCTTGAAGATACCGTAAAACTTGTGAGAGAAGAGCCTTCAGGTTACTGTTAGGTTTGAGCCCAATTATCTCAAATCCTATGTAAGATATCAAAAATATGTCAACTGACAAAATGCTTCTGACATTACGATAAACAATTTATTAGTTAACAACTTTTTCAAATCTTCGACAGGGACCCAGAAAAATCGGCTCAATTTTAAAAGGTTTTACGATAATTTTTAAAAGTTTGATCTTTCAATTGTTGTATTTTTCCCAAGACTGTTCGATGTGGTTTAGCAGTTTCAACGGATCTTTCAAACCCCATTTTTCGTTTTGTTTCTTTGAAAATGCCTCGACAAATTTCACGAATCTCCGAAAATTACCGATAACGTCGACTGTGCCCAAAAATTGTGATTTGTGCGGATGGGGTTATAATTTTTATAGGATAGGTATAATTTTAAGAAAATTGTTTTGAGAACCTCATGAGCTAGAAATGAGAGCACAGTAAATACTAATAACTAGTAGTAAGGTGAACTGGAAAATATGAATTTAGTTTTTTATACTTCTGAAAACCTTATAAGCTGATAAAAGCTACAAAAGCAGGTATAATCACTAAGTCTCAAGTGCTCAAAGAAAACTTCAGTTATTTCAAGCTCCAAAATCCCAATAGTTCACTCAGACCAGAAAGTCTTCGTGATCATAGATAACATCTTGCAAATTGTCATCCTCCGATGGCTATCGAATTCTGAACATCAAAAGAATATATTTAATTCCTGTCGCCGCTGAATTACTTGAAAGATTATTTTTTGTAATTCTTTATTCATTCACATTTAACACGACGACACAACTCAATAGCTTATGAATCCGTTGCTGGTTACCCAATCCTCCCAATCTCTCCACGAGAGTTCTCCTTCAGCGTTGGTCAGGTTCACATTGTGTTGAAGATAATACTCCCCTCTGAAAATTTGCATTAACAGTAAAACATCTAATAGAAAGAACTGTTTTTCTTGCTCCAATGTACCTCTGGAGAGACCTTCTATGAGAGGGGCCTTCTATTTGTCCTTTTATTTTCCAAAAAAATGTTTGTCGAAAAGTTCGGGGAATTCTTGTTCAATATTAATGAAGTCTATCAAAATTGTGAATTTTGGAATTCCCAGAAAATTTTTCACTACTTTCCAGAAAATGTTTCACTGAAAAAGTAAGGAAAAATGTTAATTTAAAACAAGACATGTTTATATTTTATTAATGGCCCTTCTGTTTTTCCTGAGGGCCCTTATATTAGAGGTGCCTCTTTATTAAACTAACCATTCTAATAGAGGTTTTACGCTATAATAACTCGTTTTCCAAAATATCTTACTGTTGCTTAACATATCCAACCCTGCTCTCATAGTACATCCATTTATCGTCACGGGAGCATGTGTGCCAAAAAGAGACAAAAATCTCGTATTTATCGTTTTCCTACAAATATCAGAAATATTGACTAACTATAAGATTGACCAAAAAAAACACTAACCAGCTCATCAACATCATTTACTTCCGCATAGGCCGAATAATGATGCGGGTAAAGTGAGTCGTAGGTTTTTGAAGTGTAGAGACGGTCATTGTCAAAACTAAATCACAAATTACTCTTATCACTCTTGAATACCGTAACTTACTGCCAGTCAAATTCCTTAATCGCTACCAAGAAGCTGAAAAGGGTCTTGCGGCATTCAATTCTCCCAGAAATATGAATCTTAGCTGCGTGAAGAAGACCCAAAATGGCTAGGATCCCATGAAAACGAAGCATCTCGAATGAGAAACAGAGAAGAAAACTGAGCGTTTAAAAAAATTGGCTTTAATCGAATAATGCCAAAAGAAACACATACTTTTTATGATACTGGGAAACGCCTTTGTCTTTTCCTTCTAGAACGACATTTTCCCTGATTGTGAAGCAAAAATAAAGAATATATTCATTCTTTCAAAGAAAAAAACCACATTTAAAGTTAAACATGTTGGCTCTTGATATATTTTTGATATGCTGCCTGATCATCCTCACTCAAGCTGTCAATGTACTCTGTAAACTCTTTATGAAGTACTTGCTCCAACTTCTTCGCCTCCACTGGATTCTCCTTTTCCATTTCGAAAGGTTCTTGAAGTTTCCGATCGAATTTCACGATTCCAGTTGCTGCATTTTCAGAGACACCTGCCGACACAAGATCGTCTATGGATTCTTCACCTGGAAAAAAGACAATAACCGTAAAAATTGTGATAGAAGGGCCTCCTAACTTGAAATTTTGAGCCAATTTACCGTTTACTCTAATAGAAGCCCATGGGCTTCTATTTTTCAACCTCCACAGTGGGCTTCAATTAGAGGGTGGGCTTCTATTTTTCAATAATATGTATTTTTAAATTTCAATCAAAAATTCCAAAATTTAAAAATTCGGAAGTTAGAATTTTGAAATTCATTGTTTTAGAAAGTTCGAATTTTTTATTCCTATAAAAATCCTAAAAGTCTAAAAATCTGAAATTCCAAAATTAGAAGTTTTAAAAATTCAGTAAATGAGATATTGTCGAGTGCTAAAAACCACAAAAATTCTGGAATTATGACTTGCCATGTTTTTCTCATAAAAGCTCATGGGCTTCTATTAGTGGGTGCGCTTCTATTAAAAGAAATACGGTATCTCTGTCCCTGTTAAAGATATGAAGAAGTTGTTAACTGATAAATGGATTATCATAATAGCACAAACATTTTATCAGTTGGCACATTTTTGATAGCTTTTTTGAGAGCCGAGATAATTGAGCTCAAAATCGACAAAGTGGGGCCCTTCTATTACAGGTTTTACGGTAACCAGTGCAAGAATAGCAAAATTAGATGTATCTTTTTACCCGCTGAAGCTGTTACAAACTCACTAGTTGGTATTCCATTCTGTCCTGTGACCAGACTGACCACAATTGTCAGAAAAACTAGAAAATTCCAAAGAATCCACATTTTGGGTTAGAATAATTGAAAAAAACACGACCCAAGTACAAGGGAGTGGTAAGGGATTAATATCCTTTCCAATTCTAGATTATTCGATTATATCCAAAATAGTCATACGGATTAAAGGATGTATTATAACATCAGAGGTTTTGTTCGTTGTCCTTCAAGTTAGCTGATCGAAAATGTTTCCAATTGCTCAAATCTTGTTTTTGAGTTCTAGAAGAAAATTTTCAAATACCTCGGGAAGTCTATAGACAAATAAATTATCTGTTTTTGTGAATTGGCTTTGAAAACGAACTTTAATTTATGTTATTCACTAGGGAGAGACTCGTTTACGTCGGGCATGTTGAATCACACGGTTCGCCATGAACTTTTAGGGATTTCAGTTCCTGATTGGTTCCGTATGGGCTTCGTATTTGAAAGGGTCATTTTTTGGAAGTACGTTTATTACGCAGGAATTTCTAGGCCCGTCATGTTGTCGTAGGTTAACGTGGGTCTTCAACTAGACATCAATGTCTATTGATCCGATTTCTGGCAACGAAAATCGGTACTTGTTGATGACACATTTGCCTCCGAGAATTCGGTTTTGTATTACTCGTTGTTTTTTGTATGTATCGCAGTTTTTCACAGTAGTTGTTGATTCCATATAATTGTAAGACAGAAAATTTTTATTTTGTTAGAACTGAATCATTTCATAAATGTCAGAGCGATAACTGAAGGGGATAGGAAGTCTAGACACCCGTAGGACTAAACTGTTACCCGGTCTGATTTGGGCATTTGAGAAAATAAATAAAAAGGGGTATGAGCAGTTATATACAGACAATAAATATGCTTAATGTATGACGTGGTTACTGTAGAATGAGCAGACAGGGGTTCTGAATCGTCTAGCAAATCATGTCATCGCGATGGTAAGTGATAGGGTCAAGTGGTGGTGGACCTTTCTCCAATCCTGGATACGGTGGTGGTGGTTCCGTTGGCGGAACAATGAAGTTTGGTGGGTAGCATTCATCCAGATAGTGCATGTTATAGTATCGGGAGAGGTCGGGTTCTGAAATTGATGAAAAATAATATTTTGAATGTTTTTGGAAAACTTTTTTAATCAGAACGTTGATTGACTAGACAATTAATCATAAAGTTACTTTATGAGTAAAATTCTCAAAGGACAATAGCTTACCGGTGATTGCAAAAATGTTGTCTGTCCGACACGTCACTGCTTGTGTGTATGGAGGAGCCTCTTCATCAACTGGTGCTGTTGGAATTGGTCCTGAAAAATTGGGAAAATAAATATACAGATTTTGCTGAAACAGGTATTTACCTTGCTGTTGTGGTGGGTAAGGATATCCGACATTCATTGAGCTTCGATGTCTTCGCTTTAGAATGTAGAAAATGTATACCAAAAGACTGAAACTGATGATTGGCACGGCAATGTAGAGCAAAGCATGTTCTAGGAGCATCTGAAAATTGGAAAAGTTATATATGAGAAAAAATAGTATTGAATGAGGTAGAAGAATATGCCGAGTTTTACGATATACGTCTATAGGTAATAGACAAATCGTATATATTGAAAAACAGGAAAGAGAACAATCTAGAAAAGAAGTAGAATATGAAGCCTTTGAAAAACATGTACGTTTGATAATATACTGACAGGCTGGCTGGCTGGAAACCTTATGATTAGGGAGGCACCACCCAGTGACATCATACGCTGGGGACGTTTTATGGAAGGGTGGCAAGAAAAAATGGACAAGGAAAAAAACGCGCCACCCAAGAAAAAAGAGGAGTCCCTGATTAAATTGAGGAGGATTACTTGGAAAAGACAAAGGAGGAGAGAGTATTCTCCAGAACGAGGAGCTTTAGTGCAACAACGAGAAATGACCAGTTAGTTGGTTCGGGAAAGAATATGTCTTTATATATTCTAATCCTTAGCCATAGCTAAATACAAAACATTATATATATTTGTGGTCTCCGCCCCGCTATTCATCTGATTCATTGAATAGGGTAAGGTCTTTCTGAAGCAGAAGGTGTTCAAAGTGCAAGTCTAGTTTCCCCCCTATTGTCCAGAAGATCCGAGGTCATTTCGGGGGTGAAAATGCAGCAGCAGAAGATGAATGAATAGCTGGAGGGGAGAGGAAGATTCAGAAGAACAAGATGAGACACAGTTCTGCGGAAAACCCCGACGAATTGACGCATGTCCGGTGAGTGACGGGACGCGAGGACGGTAATCAAATTTGGTGTGTGTATGAGAAATGAACTCGGGGAAAAAGGAGGTTTTTGGCCGCAGGGCGGACGACGAAGTCGTTTTTTGAGTGAGGCGGTCAAACATTTTTAGAGGATTCACAAGTTCAAAATTTTGAAAAATGTTCCAATTTCCAAAAAAAAAAATGATGTGTTGAATTCAGTGTTCTTGAAAAAAAAAACAGAATTCTAAGAAGAGAAAAATCTGGGTTAATGTTTCTTAATGAAGCTTCATATGAAGAAAAGCTGAACCAGGAACTCTGAATCAGGCGAGTGAATATTTGAAAAAGAAAAATGGCAGCATATATTCGTCACACCCCTTTAGGCAGGTGTTCTTTAGTGAGTTCTGATCCTAGATATGAAAAAAATCGCTGATTTTATATATCATCTGAGTTTTTCTATGACGCATGATGGACACTAATCAACGTAATAGTGGAAAATTTTGTGGGTTTTCTCAAATATTTTGACTTTTCTTTTCTCAATTTCAGAATACTAGCAATCAAAAAGCTGTTTGGGATACGAAAACATTCCAAGAGATAAATAAAAAAGTCTGAGAAAAAAAGAAGTATACAGACGTTTTTTCGGTTCCCCTGGGGTACTTGGGTACTCTCAGTGTTCCTGATTGTATGTTTTTCACCCGCCCCACACACACTTCCGTTCCCCTCCCACTGAGAATTCAGAATTCTAGACGTAGTAATCAGTTAGAGGGCTACAATTGAGAGTTAGATGAGTGGGTATGCGAACGGAGATGACAAATTGAGTTTTGGAGTCTCTGTGGGGTATTGCTCATACCACAAAATTGGTCTTTTGAATCAAGAAAAACCACGTGGCTGAGTTACTACGGGTTTAAGATCAGAGCAGAACAGGCCAGAATCATAAATTAGATTTTTCTGGACTACACATGAACTTGGCGCTAGAAATGATGTGGAAAGCTCCAGAAGTAGCAGATGTTCCTTTAAAAAATTTTCAAGTTCCTTCTGAATTTCAAAGAAGGAAACGTGAGGTATTGGGTGGGGGTCTGACAGGTGAAACTTTTATAAACTTCTAATATTGAAAATGATGTTTTTAGGATGGAAATAGAAAAAGAAACAGGAAGCAGGGAATTTGAGTTTTCGTACAAGAAGGTTTTGGAAATTTTCACAGCACAATCTAGCACAGTTACCGTAAAACCTGTATTAGAAGGGCCCTTTAATAGAAGGGCCCTGAGAGAAGGGCCCCCTCTAATTGAAGGGCCCTCCGGGGGGTGCCTTGGAACAATAGAAGGACCGTCTCTTCATTTGGAACAAAATTGCTTCAAGATCGAAAGACTAGTTGAACTAACTAGATTAAGAAAGAAGAAAATGTATTTGTTAGATGATCTGTCCGCACCTACCTAATATATACCACCTAATCTTCTCCTATCCAGACAGCACAATCCCACAGAAGACAGAACCCAGAATTAATTCTAAGAAGGTACGTGCGAAACTTCACACAAAAGTTATTTCAATTCTTCTTTCTGAAAACTCTTGAAAAAATTGGGTGGGAATTGTGACGAGGACACTCCAAAAATAAGGACAGAGAGACCAAAAAAAGGGCATCTGGACCACGAAGAAGAAAGAAGGGAAACAATGGTTTGGGTTGGTGGCAAAGGAAAAAAACTGACTCATGTTATTGCCTGGTTTTTTCAGCGTTCTCTATTTCCTTTCTTTGCTCAAATCAAAATAAGATTTAACAAGCCGTTGATTGCTTGATTGCAATAGCATGACAACGTTCTGAATGTCATTATTATTTTTTATCATCTGCATAGACTGGCGAAAGAAAAAACACCTGATCGCTGATTGGTTTGGATTGTGGAACATTCAAATAAAAATTTTTTGGGAAGGGAAAAAAGGAAGTTTGAGCGTCAACTGACCGGAAAAGGGTGGACCGGAAAATGACTTAAAGTTCATTTTCCATGTTGCATGGGTTTTGTAGACGCACCTAATAACGAGAATATGAGTCAGATAGATATTCTGAATCATCTTTTTTTCAGAAACTTGCACCATTAAAACAAGACTAGAAGGTTTATTTATAAATGAAACTCGACTGAGCCAACGTCAATGGACATCCTTGAATGAACATGGCTCTATGTTTACAGCGAAAATTAGAGAGGCTGGGTTTTCCCTGAAAGTGCTTCTCGAGAAACGCGAAAACACAAGGAATTCGGATGAGAATTGAGGAAAATTAAAAAAAAAATCTCTGTCTGAAGTTGACGAAAATCAAAAAAACTTTCCCACAAGTCCAATTCTGGGAAATTCTAAAACGGGAAGTTCTTGATTTTTTTCTAATTTCTGAGGACTCCTGGGATTGTTTTCTGGTCTCACAATCAGTTTTTTTCTCTCGGTGGTCGATGACAAAAAAGACGCTACTTGGGAAGGGATTAGGTTTGGAAAAACGCGGAAATAAGATAAATGACGTCACTGGGAGACTTGAAAAGAACAGACGCGGCTCGGGTCCGGACCGGCAAATTTTTTACAAGGATTTTTGGAGTTTTTTTGAGCCTATTAATATATTTTTGATTGAATTCTTCACAGGCTGAGCAGTTTCTACTGAAAACGCCAAACAGTATTTGCTCTAATAGAAGACCACCCAATACGTTAACTTTGAGCTCAATTATCTCGATTTCTATAAAAGATATCACAATTTTGTCAACTAGCAAAATATTAGTGATAATGTGATAAGTAAATTATCAGTTAACACATTTTCGCTATCTTATTCAAGAATCGAGATAATTTAGCACAAAGTTGATGACTTGGGGTGGGCGAGGAAATACGGTATTTAATTTATTTTTTTTCAACAATAAGAATTGAACAAAAAATTTAAACTCCAAAAAAATTTTGATCTGAATTGAACCCTCTAGAGCAATTATCACTCAAGATCTCGAAGAACTTTTATAATTGCTGTGTTGCAATTTCTGATAACGAAATACTAAACTTCTGAACTACTAAAATATCAAAAATCGAACAGAATTTCAACTTCCAAGAAACAATCTAATTCCCGCTAAAATTATATTTTCTGGAAACACTCATAATTTTGAATTTCGCTACCTGACCTAGAAAGGAAATGCTGACAAAATGAAGTTTCGAAGTGCACCAAACCGAGATTTTTACTGAATCGTGAGACAATTTTCCTTCTGCTCTAATGCACAGATAGAAGCTAAAAATATGTTCTGCGAAAAGTTTTTTTCAGACTGATAATTTTTTGAAAAAACTTCAGTGAACCGGAAACTTCTTGAAGCCTATTCGAGTGAGAACAAAATATGACTCGGTTTTGTTAGATAATTAGGATATGTGTTATAACATGCGCATAATAGAATTTTGGGGGAACCGGAAATTGGTTTTTAGCAGCAATAGTGTCTGTTATGATTAACAAAGTAATATAAACCCAGTCTCCAGTGGCGGGTTGTAAGCCAATATATTAGTTGATCTGAAAACTGGTCTTTGGTGTGGTTTTTGAGTTGGATAAAGGAGAACTTGCATGGGAATCTTGGACTAGACCTATACTCGATTTTCACGTTTACGTGTTCCACTTTGGGCTCCAGAAAAGTACATAGAATTTGTGAGTTTCAGCTGAAATATTTTGGGGAGTAAGTCTCAATTTCTAAAGCTGATAGTTTCTGTACTGCCTTTTTTAAAAATTGATATATTCCGGGAAAATCCAACTTTTTCTTGATATGATTCTTAATTTTCAGTTCAAATGAAATAGTTTTATGTCTTTGAAGATTGGTTGCTATTTAATCCTATCCGTATAATTTTAATTGCTGAAGAATCAGTTTCTTTGTTTCTGTTTCTATAATTTTGGTTCTGGATCACCGTATTTTCTCTTATAGGAGAAAATCTAGTTTGCGCTCCATTATCTCAATTCCAATGCAAGGAAGGCGATAAAAATGACTGGAACTCTCCCAACAACCTGATAGTAGACTACCCAACAAGCCAATTTTGAGCTCATCTTGATTCCTATGAAAGATATCAAAAATTTGGCCACTGATATATGATTTATCATAACATCACCAATATTTTATCAGTTGACACATTTTTATATATTTCACAGGAATTGAAATAATTGAGCTCAAAGTAGACGGTTTATTGGAGGAAATACGATTTGGCGCTCTTAGGAGGAACTGTTCAGCCAGTGAAGGCTCAAACCACAAACTCGAAATTTCATCTGTTTTGTTATTTGTATTCAAAAATAGATCCGTGGGTATCTGAAAATGAGTAACAGCTAAGTTAATACAAAATTAGAATCCACCCTCGGGCAACAAACACCCCAAGAAAAATTAATCATCAGAGTTTAGACAAGATCAAAAAAGTTAATATTCTTTCACCTGTTCTTTTCTCCGACTCCCCCGCTAAAGAGGAAAAACAAATTTAGGAAAGAAACTGAATTGAGCTTAAAATTGAATTTTCGGAACCCGGTTTCAGAGTTCGGTGAGCAAGAAGACTTGAAAATTTGGTCAATGCTCGAGATAATAATTATTGGAAGAGATATTAAGAAACTCTTTGCAAGAAAATCTTGAGCTCAAAAAATGTTTGAGAGCAAAGCGCATTCAAGCGAAATTCTTAGAACATGTTTCACGTATTCAACGAAATTCGCAAAAAATGAAAAAGAGACGAAAATTTTCAAACTGTGCAAGAAAGCACTAAAAGAGAAGAGGTAAACAAGAAAATAAAACATTTCGGGAAACAGGAAACAAAAAAACAAGATTTTTGATGTGTGATCTTCTGGTAAGAAGAAAAAGATGGTGCTTATTTTATGGTTCGAAAACTTTATGATCTAGACGGGCAACGCCAATGAAACAACCCGTAGACATCATCAGTTGACTTCTGAAGACTTGCACTTCGATAGATCACCCCTGACCCACTTTTTTTGGTTTTATTATCCTGTTTCAAATTTCAGGAGGCTATTTAAAATAATGGGACGATTTGGAGAACAATTTGAATTCTTAATTAGTGCGTTCCGTTTAAGGACTCCTAATAAGGAGTCATCACTTGATGGAATGGAAATAGAGACTTCAATATAAAATCCACTATACATAAAATTGTTATGTTGAAAACCGGAATTTTGGAAAATGTTATGGTTTCTATGGAAATGTGCGCATAAACAGGAAACGAGAAAGGCTATTTGCAAAAATAGAAAGTATTGTAAGGGCATAAAAGTGCACACACCAATGCATCTGATCTGGACTATTGATAACACTACAAACTAGATAGAGCGGTATTTTTAGCTACAAACATTTTCAGAATATCGAAAATTCGAAAATGGGAAAGAAACAGACCATAGAAACTCGATTTAGATTCTCAACGGTTGTAAACACCGTAAAACTTGAATTAGAAGTGCCCCTCTAATAGAAGGGCCCTCCGAGACGACTCGGAAAAAAAGTACCCATGTAATATAAGGGCCCCCTTCAAAGTGTGTTGTTGGAAATGAAAATGTTTTGTACGTTTTCAGTGAAAAATATTCCAGAAATTTACATGGCCAAAAAATAGAAGGGTCTCTTTAATAGAAGAGCCCCTGTAATAGAAGGGCCCTATAAAAGAATGGAACAATAAAAGGGCCGGCCCTTCTAATACAGGGTCCACAGTGAATTAGTTCACTAAAAAACTAAAAAGACACCTTCCAAATACCGTATCTCATCTGGTTTTGATTCTTATTGTTTTTTTGACTGCTTTGAAAAATGTTGAAAAATAGTAAACTGATAAAAATGTTTGATATCAGGAAAAATCATCAGTTAGCCATTTTTTCTAACCTCCTCCGAAATTGAAGAAAATTCAGGTCACAGTGAAACTGATTAGAGATTATACGGTAGTCAAATCCGTATTGAGTTTCAATCCTCGATCTTCAGTTAATCAATAAAACTGAGTAAGAGGAAGGAGTGAAGTCGTAAGACCCCAAAACTCGTGAATTTGAAATGAAGAATAAACAAACTTGAATCTGGCATAACGCTTATCCACCTAACCCAACAATTAGTCCAAGCAATTACATCGTCTACGTACCTCAGTGGTCATTGGCTCCTCGGTTGTCATCTCATCACCTGATGCTCGATCATTCTCGAATCGACGGAAGTAGATCGAATTCCAGACGCCTATCATGGATTCTGAAAATTATGGGGTTAGATGGGATGGGACCTGAATGTTTAGTGCTCAGAAATTTGAAAAATGTAGGTAATGCAAAGTTCTGGTTGTGAGGTAATACAAGATCAACTCAAAAAGAAATCGAAAGAAATTAGTACGTTTGAATTTCAGACAATTTCAGACTTAGAAAAACCACCTGAATTTAAGTTTTCAGAAAAAAAAATTGAAAACCAAAATATGAAAAAATGGGGGGACTTTGAATAGAAATTAAATAGAATGAACGCTCATCACTAATCCTTGATTCGTTTTTGATTTTTCTGAAGAATGATCCAGACGAATTTTTCCTGTGGTTAGTCAGAATGATAAAGATGTCCTAATGACTATAAAGTAGTATCATTACCATCATTTGTTAAGAAAAATGATTTGTGTATTGAAGTTTGAGGTTCTCAGAAATGAGTCAGGGTGGTCTCGAAAATTCGGTGCAGGAATTCATTCAGCAGTTTCAGGAAAAAGATCTGATTCTAAAAAGTAGGTCACATTCGTCATTTTTCGGGGCTAAAGTTGATTATTCCTGACAGGAAACAAGTTCACTAGGTCAAAAAATGCTTAGATCGGGGAAAAATGCTTCGCAACATTTTTTTCCTGCTGAACAACAACAAGAATAATGATGCACTTCCGGAGGTTGGAAAGAAAAGGTGACCGACTGGAGGAGAATTATTCTAGAAGGCGTCAACGTCTTCTTTTCCAACATTTTCTCCACCACGTGCCGTTAATGAAGTGCTAATTCATTTGTTAAGGAGCAGACAATTGGTTAACTGGTGGTAAGAAATGTGAAGACAGACAAAGAAGAATAATAAGATGCTAGGACAAAAGTGAAGTTGAAGGATTTATGGCAAAGATTTTTCAAAAAAATTGAAGTGGTAAACGCCTGGTGAACAGACGAATTGACAAGTTGAAGTGGAACCGGATCTTGAAATCTTTTGGATTTGGAGCACCGGGGAACTACGGGTTCATAAATCAGGAACCAGACGGAATTCAATCAAAATAGTTAATCAGAAAAAGTGCATCTCACTTGAAAACTTTAGAAAGAAAACGAAAAGTCAGGATTATTTTGAAAAATACCGTAAAACCAGTAATAGAAGGGCTCCAACACGGTCAAGTTTGAGCTCATTTATCTTGGTTTATGTGAAAGATAGCAAAAATGTATAAATTGACAAAACACTTTTGATAGTATGACAAAAATTTTATCAGTTGACACATTTTTGGTACCTTATAGGAGCCAAGATACATAAGCTCAAAGTTGGCAGTGTGGGGAGCCTTTCTATTACAGGTTTAACGGCACATCCTGGAAAATCGAATAAAGCCTTTAACAAAATAAAAGCTTGGGAGAAATGTAAAAATTATATATGTGGTTTGAATGTCTCCATTTTCAAGAACCAATCCTGATGGAATTGTTGTCATATGGAATTTTCTAATCATCCTTAATTTCTTATTTTTCCCAACACTTTTGATTTTATGAATTTATGATCTTCTGACTTTTCAGAGCCTGAGAAATTTAGGAAAAATGTTGTGAACCAAAGATTTACATTCTGACGGAAATTAGTATACTAGACGGCCAACAATTGAATAAAATGTCTCAAGGAGCACCCACTTTTTAAATAAATGGGCAAATGAACAAAAGTTTTCATTCAAAGCGGAAAATGTGCTTGAGAGCAATGAATAAAAATGCACCCATTATAATGGATTGTGGTACGTTTATTGAGCATCCAAAAAAATATATATTGGAAGGATTATTTTATGGGATTAGCCAAATTTTTGTTCAATGGGCTACTAGATTTAGACTGTACATTCACATTTTTATTCCAAAACTGTTAAAAAACATCACATACCAAAATAGGCCAAAAAAAGAGAACAACCTTTTTTCGACATATGTCTTGTTTTTGACTCGAACCAGAACGATTTGCAAAATAACAACAAAAACCCGGGAGCAAATGAAAAGCAATCGTACTAATTTCTGGTGCTAAAAGCGAACGAAACCCATTAAAGATGGAGTGCGGTGAATTGCTTAATTCTGAAATTCATAAGATCTTCAAACCATTTTCCTTAAATTTCTCAGGTCTTGAAAGTTCAGAAGAACAACAATATTTTGGAAAATAAGAAATTGAGGATCATTAGAAAATTCCATATGACAACATATTCCATCAGGATTGGTTCTTTAAAACGGAAGCAGTCAAACTCCAGACGGAATGTACACAAACGTATGAGGAATCACATAAAAATAAAGAAAAAATTCGAAAAAAGTTTGAAATGGGAAAACCCGCAAAGGTGGCGGCCGAGTGTGAGTTTTCTAGTCCTGACCAGCGCGCCCTCGGTCCTTGTCAGGGACTAGAAAACTCACAATCGGCCACCAGCTACCAAATACTACTTCGTTTTTTCGATGTGGTTTTCCTTATTTCAGGATTTTATTTTATTTTTATAGGAATCTACATACTTTTTTGTATGAAATTCATTGCACACCACCTTTAAAAATAAAAGTCAAACATTTTAGAAGCTGAGCAATGAACCTGGATCTGGCATAGACATCGTCTCATCACCGAATCGAATGAATATTTCAAAAAGCCTTAACCGCTGTCTATTTCTTCCTTTTCTCTCTCCCCTCCTCCTGAAAAAGAATGCGTTCCTCATTTCCGATTCTCCGTGTGTGTGCATGCCTCCTTCTGCAAAAAAAAATATAAAGAAACCTACATTTCTGTAATTTCATGCGCATTTTCATTGCTAATTTGTTGTTGTCCTTCTAGTATTTTTCTAGAAATATTCCATCACTTTTGTTTTCTGTTTGTTTGTAAGTTTCTCAAAGTTCAAAGCTCATGGAACGAGAGATGATGAGCTAAAATATTCTCCAAAAGACATTTATAATTTTTAAGGGATGCTTTATTTTTCATGATTTTTTTCACAATTTTTTTTTCATGCAAAGTTTATGTATGCCAATAAATATTTTCAAAAGTTATTAATCAATCTTCTTGCCAATCGAATTTCTCGCTCATTCGGATTCCATTGTTCCGCATTGCCAGCTGGACCATCTCGGAGATGAATGTGTAGTCAACAGTGTTTTGATATTTCAGACCCATCAAATACGCTTGGATACGGTGGAATTCGATCTAAAATTCGAACGATATCAAGGTCAGAAATTTGGGGAAAATAGAAGGAATGTTCGGAATGACTTTATTGGAATTTCTCGGAAAGTCTAAAATTCCGATTTCCAAAAATTCCGAGTTTCAAAAATTCGGAATTTAGGAATTCAGGAATTTCGGATATTCGGAATATTCCCATTTTCAAAATTTCGGAACTTCGGGATTCTCGGAATTATTCAACACTTTATTTTTCGCATGCACCTTTGATATACAGTAGTCCAAAAACCTCTAATCTCAAAAAGTTGTAATCGGAATTCGATTCCGATAAAAAGCTTCGGAATTTTTGGAAACTTCGAAATTTCGAAATTCCGAATTCCATTCCGAACATCCCTGAAAAATATACATACTCTTGGACAGAACTTCATCATTATCAGTGATCCATCTGTGGTTCGACATGCTTCTTTCATTGCTGCAACTTCTTTGTTCTGCTCACGATGCATAAAGGACCAGGGGAGATTTCCTGAAAATATATTTTCCGTTATTTTTTTACGTTAAACCAATCAGACCCATACTTTTCAAGCCACCAATTTTAGGAACGTAAAACCTGTAATAGAAGGTTCCCACACTGTTATCTTCGAGCCCAATAATCTCGGATCCTATTCAAGATATCAAAAATGTGTCAACTGATAAAATGTTTGCGATATTATGATAAAAAGTTTAACAGTTGACTTCTGACAGGAACCGAGATAAATTAACTCAAAGTTACAAGTTAGGGGCCCTTCTATTACAGTTCATTATTACTGTAACGGTTCAAAATAACTCACCTGAAATCAACTCGATCATCATATAAAACCATGACTCCATATCATCCTTCGGAGACTGCTCCTCTCCATAATGAGCAGCCAACGATGCGTATCGGTTGGTTCCACGGAATTTTATATCGGTTCTCGGTGTCTTCAACTCTCCACTTTTATCCTTGAACGATCGGCACACTCCATAATCTATGAGAACAAGTTTCAAAGATTCTGGATCCTGGTTGAGCATGTGGGGATCCGAAATGCAGAAATTCGAAGCCTTGATATCTCGATGAACGTAACCAATCTGATGAAGTGCCTGAATGGGTTGAATAGCAAGAAGTGCCAAACGAAGACCAGTGGATAAAGAGAAACGTCCATCTTCGAAGAGGTAGCGAAGATTCATCAGATTTTCACCAAGCTGGAATTCTTTCAATTATCAAAAAACAATTATTAAAATATTACCCTTACCAATGGCATAATAATAAACTTAAAATGCTCCTCGATCTTTCCTCGATCTATCATCCGAACCAAATTCTCTGCTCCCCTCTTTGCCACCTTATTCATTACACTGTAGTCCTGATCCAATCCGTGTGAATGAGCTTCACAGATCTCCAATTTGCATGCAAATGGCTTTCCATCGGATCTTCTTAGAACCTCGTAAACGGCTCCAAATCTGCCTTGAGCAACTTTTTTTCCAACTGCATAGACGCCATCCTTTCCACGAATCAGACAGTTTCTGCTCGGCAGTTTGTCTTCGATGGAGCAGCCGGAAGACTCGGAATTTTCGCAACTTTCAAGATCAAAAGACATTCTACAAATTTCAGTTAGTTAGAAAAATGTAAAGAAAAAATGACGAACAAAAAACGAAGAGAATTTAAAGCATTTCTAATTCCATGAAATTTTATAGATTTTCAAATCGCCTGGAGTCCAAAGAAACAAACAAAGGGATAGATTGGAATCATTGACCTAGTCATACGATGGGATCGTCGTCATAAGACCTTGTCAGAGAACATACTCAAAACACATGATTGGATAAAGATCATCAGGAAGATTAGAGAGTTCTTGAGACTAATACAGTATTTCCGTAAAATAGAAGCTCAACCTGTACGTGCAGTTTGAGCTCAATTATCTCGATTCATATGCGACCCATCAAACTGATGTCAACTGATAAATTGTTTATGATATAAACAGGAATGTTTCGTCAGTTTGCAAAGTTTTGATAGCTTGTGAACGAACCGAAATAATTGAGATCAAAGTGCGCATTTACGGTATGTCTTAAACTATTACCTCTTTACGTGTTTTTTGAGCTCAATTATGTCGATTCCGCTAAAAGATATCAAAAATCGGGCAACCGAGAAAATATTGGTGAAATGATGATGAATAATTTATCAGTTGACAGATCATTGATAGCTTCTGAAAGAACCGAGATAGTTGAGCTCAAAGTTTATGTATAGAGTGGGCTTCTACTGGAGAATTAACGGTATGGCACATCTCTTCAGTTCCAATTTCGCCATCCTTGGAAATTTCAAAAAGTTCTAATTTTCTTTTACAACTGAAATATTGCAGATTAGTTAGGAAAAAAAATCGAAGAGACCCCAAAAGTTTGAATCACGAAACTCGATAAACTGGGTCACACTAGAATGGCAAAAGATCTGTTTTTTCCAGATCCCAGGCCAGCCACCAATGATCTAGCTAACACCTAACCCATGAAAAAAACCAAATAACAAAAATAACACAATCAAAATAGGATCTACACCAAAAACAAAAGGACCTCCCTCGATCAACCTTCGTCACATGGATTCTCCAAAACTTTAACTTAATCTGACCTTTCACCTCAAATAAACCGCTAGATAGTGTGATGATCGGATAGACACAGAGAGAAATAAACCAGTCAGGTGTTGTTGTTGGTTGGAAAAAGAGCCTCAAGAGAGCAACAGGCGCACACAACAGGAGCCCGATGGAAAAATGGCTCATGAAAAGAAAAGTGATAAAAGTTTTGCTGTGAGAGAGAATCACCTCTTGGCACAGAGCCAAGAGGGAAGAAATGGGGTTAACAGAGGATTGATAAGAAATCAGAAATCTCGTAATGCTATGTGTCTAGAGCCGTCTCGGCGGCGGCAGCAGAAAGGCATGTCAAAATGGTAGGATATTGCGACACGGGGAAAAGAAGGGAAATGGAAGAAATGTGTTGACAGAAAAACAGAACGGATAGAGATGGGAACGGTTTATCCCTAGGGAAGACTTCTGACATAGAGCACGTAGCTCTTGTACGGTTTGTGAACTTTTTGAAGAGTTGGTACACATGCTTGGGTTTCGAAAGAGATACTTTTCTTAAAATGTACTGAAATCTTTTAAAAACTTGAAATATTGGGAGATCCTTGAGATTTAGAACCCCAACCCAAGTTGTGAACCAATTCCTCAAAACTGCTCATATTTATATGTTTTTTTTTTGGGTTCCCCGCATGATACATCTAAAACATAAAAAGAGAAAAAAAGGCGAGCATCTGGAGACCATTCATTTTGTATTGGGGGAACGGAATGAATGAAACACATAAAGAATAACTTGAAAAACATGGAAATTCTTCTAGAAATTGTGGGCTTTGGACTATTGAATGGGATGTATCTTGGGATAGAGAACGGGAACAAGATAGTCGAAATTTTCCATGTGACCAATTGGCTCTTAAGAAAATGGGAATTTGAATATTTTGCAGCCATCTGGACTTTTCATTTAAATAGATATACAGTACCGATCAAACAGATATACAAAAAACATATTTTTCAGTGTAAAACAGGCCTAGATTGAAAACTTTCACCCGGATCCAGGTCACCCGTATCCAGGTCACCCGGAACCAGGTCACCCGGAACTAGGTCACCCGGATCCAGGTCACCCGTATCCAGGTCACCCGTATCCAGGTCACCCGGTCAGGGTCACCCAGATCCAGGTCACCCGGATCCAGGTCACCCGGAACTAGGTCACCCGGAACCAGGTCACCCGTATCCAGGTCACCCGGTCAGGGTCGCCCAGATCCAGGTCACCCGGAACTAGGTCACCCGGATCCAGGTCACCCGTATCCAGGTCACCCGGAACTAGGTCACCCAGATCCGTGTGACCCGGATCCAGTTCACCCGGAACTAGGTCACTTGGATCCAGGTCACCCGTATCCAGGTCACCCGGTCAGGGACACCCGGATCAGGGTCACCCGGTCAGGGTCACCCGGATCAGGGTCACCCGGATCCAGGACCCAGGACCCAGGACCTAGAACCCCGGATCCCCGGTTCACCTTCTCTGGAGCCCAGAAAAGGTGAGAACTGATTCTTCCTTTCGTTTCCCTCTTCTTTTATATTACGCTCCCAGAGGTCAAGGGTTTCTAAACCAATTCACGTAGTCGTTTTTCATAGAATTTCAAATTTCTCTCGAAACATTTTTTGCCATGGGGTTTCCTTTTAATTTTTTTTTTCATCACGTTTAAATAAACATGAATTTTTCCTATTAAAATCTGTGGAACCCCTTTAAAAGATATTTCCTTTGAACCCAATTATCTTGTTTCCTGTTTGAAATATTAAAACATTGTCAACTGATGGAATGTTTCTGATATCAAGACAAACATTTTCGCTTTCAAAACTTCTGAATATCTTTTACAGGAACCGAGATATATAATTGGCTAAAGTTGCGAAAGTATGATTGTCGGTTTAGTTTGACACCGGGGCCAACATACGCGCTGATATATAAGGAAGATGATCTTGGCCATAACTCATCAGAATGAAATTTGAAAAATGAAAAGTTTAAAAATCATATGAAAAGGTCTGTTTAAAGCTTTTCTGATTTTTGAATAATTCTATGAAAGAACATTGAAGGCACGCATATCATTAGATCTCAATTAATCCGACACATGTCCACTTACCGTTATAGAACTTCCATCTAACTTTCAACTTTGATCCAATTTATCTCAGTTCCTGGGCGGTTTATTTGAATAATTACGGTATCTCGGTTCCCAGAAAAGATATTAAGAATCGATCAATTAACAAAACTCGTCGAAAAGCATCATGAACATTTTATTAATTTGCAAATTTTTGATATCTTACACAGAAACCGAGATAACTTGCTCCAAACTGACAGTATCTCTAAATCGACAATGTAAAACAAAGCAACACAAAAAATATCCGCTTTCTGTTTTCTGTTCGAACGAGTGAGTTTTCGGGACACAAAGTAAGCAAAACTAAACGAAGAAAAATCTCGAAATCCTATAGGTAAGAGAGCTCTTCTCGAGTGGCTCGAAGGGTCAAAAGTAAAGAGAAATGTGCTCTCAATGTCTTGTATTGTGCTCCAAGCGAATCCTTCGGCAGAGATAAAGGGAGCATTCTGAAAAAAAAACCTTCCCTCAGAAATTGGGGGAGAAAACATCCATTTTATTGTTTTTTTTTGTTTCGGGATGGGGAACGAGTTGAGGAAAACAACAACTGCTTCTCTTTTGCCAAAATCTTTCGAATGCCAAAAATCCGTGTTTTTTTTTGTATTAAGACAAATTTATTTAGGTCAGTGTGAAATTCAAAAATTCAAGTTACAGACAGAAGAAAAGGGCAATTTATAATTTATCAGGAAAAAGAGAAAATGAAATTTTTAAGAAGGCACATTTGAGTCGAAAGGGTGAAAAGTTTGTCCAGAGACTAGGAGAATAGTACCAGAAAACGAAAAAGATTTTTAAAGAAAGGTTCCAAATAAGCATTGACAGTGAATTTAAATTCTTTGGTTGGACATCAAATCGGACTTGACAACCTTCTCGTCGAGGTCCGACATCTCCGATGCTTGCACTTGGAAGAGCGATTCGAGTCCGAGCGATGCCTTGAGAGCGCGGACCGACGAGGCGTAGAGCATGCGTCTGCGGACTGGAGCGTTGTCTGGGCAGCTGGAAATTGGAGGGAATTAGATGAGAAGCGAAAAAAAGTTTTTTTTGGACAAAGCATAATTGGTAACAAATCTAATCAGCTATCAAAATTTTGATAAAGCTACCGTATTTCTTCTGATAGAAACCCACCCAAACCATGAACTTTGAGCACAATTATCTCGGTTACTGTTAAAGATATAAAAAAGTTGTCAACTGATAAATTATTCATCATAATATCACAGGCTTTTTATCAGTTGACAAAATTTTGCTATTTTTTACCGGAATCGAGATAAGTGAGCCCAAATTTTACGGGTTTTGGGTGACCTTCTATGAGAAGAAAAACAATAGTTATTATTCTTCAATTTGTATGCCAAGTCTATAAGCCACGTGGCTCAACAGAAGCAATCCAAAACTCACTATTGAACGAAGATGACCTTGTTGAGCGTGCTGGCTCCTTCGGCTCCCTGTCTTTGGACGGTGACCTCGACGTCGACGGCGGCGTATCTAGAATGAATGCATTTTTAACTAACTTTTTCGGGGTTTTCGATTCATTGAACTTGGCTCAAGTAGTAACTCAGGAATTGGAGGCTAATTTAAAGGCACATAGAAAGAATACTGTCGGTTGAGGAAGTATTCTACGCGACTTTTAGAATATTCCGAATTCTTAGAACCCCTTCTGTTTTGTCTCCAGGAGCGCTATTATTCGTGTCCGGCGCCGATGAATCTTCTGGCCGAAAATTTCTTTAAAGGCGCATGAAGTCGAAACGGCTACAATCTTTACTAACAAAATCGTGCTCCTTTAATACAGTACTTCGGGATTATGTTATTTGTGTCTGTTTCCCTACGATTTTCCTTTTTTCGTTTAAATTCTTCCGATTCTCATGAATAATCAGCTGATAGTTTTAAAAAGTAGAAAAACGTCCTAAATGGGTCAAAATAGAATAATTCCGAAGTATTGTATTAAAGGCGCATGAAGTAATCTGTACAAGACCATTTCCTCTCCTTTAAAGAAATTTTGGGTGAGAAGGTTCATCTGCGCCGGAAAAGAATGATAAGCTGAGCAGGTTTTGAACCGATGTGGTATGCGGATGCGCTCTGATGAGACGGGGACGTGGCGAAGTTTTAAGCAGTTGGAATTCAAATTTCTCGATATTTTTAGTCTATTTTTCACCTAAAAGTTGATTTTTAAAGGCGTAAAACTTCGCCACGTCATTTTCTCTTTAGAGCGCAAAAGCATACCACAGCAATTCGAACGCTGTGTATGCCACGTGGCTTTTTTGATTTCAGAATGCGTTACCTGCATTCCTTTCCGTCCTCGACAAGCTTCTTCATTTCTTCAACGAACTCCGAGTATGGAGCATTCTTGTCTCCGACCTTCTCAACGACGATGGCGGTGTCATTTTTGTCAATCTAAATGTTGTTCAAATAAATAACGTCTTCTTGACGTCTTCAGAATCCCCCACCTTGAAGATAATGTAGCTGTGTTGATGCTTGTTGTGAAGAAGATCGTAGGCGTTCTTGCACGATGGATCGACTTTGACTCCGGAGGCCTGTACCCAAGATTTTTTTCATTCGAATTTCTCTGTTGAGCTGATTTTTTTTCGAATTTTTCAGATTTCCACACATTAGAATTGTTAGAGAAAGAAAGAGAAAAAGAGACACTTCAAACTCCAAACGTGATTTCATTGTGATAAATTTTTGATAAACGACACATACATGAACGGTTTGGGCGCTGGGATTGCGGGGAACGGGGGCTGATGAGAAAAGTGAAAAAGGAAAGGAGGTGGGAAATAAATACGCAATAGAAGATTCGACAAAAAAACGGGGTGGTGAATAGAAGATTGAAGAATTCCGGGGGAAGAGTACGACATAAAACGAAGATGCTTTTTGAAGGAGGGAGAAGGCGTTTACAATAGAAAAATAATCGAAATGAGAAGGGATTTACCACGCATTTCATAGCGACGACAAGCACACGATGAGAAGAGAATCTCACAGCGAGACTGTCATCGTTCAGAAGGTTACCCGGCACATTGTATTAAATTAAAGGGCATACAAACACACTCAGCGCCCCCAGAATATCAATCATCAATCAGGAAAAAAACGATAAAAAGAGTGGATAAATTAGCATTGTTAAGAGGTGATAAAGAATGGAGGGGGAGAAGAAGTCAATCACATCATCAGAACCGTCATCGCAAGCAACGTGAAACGATATCTGGGGACAAAAAGAAAGGCAACGAAAGCACTGCAAATGAAATGCACTCGAAAACATTCAAACTGCACACAGAGCGACGAGAAACAGAAGACAGTGACGAAAATTGCGACGATATGGTGTTGACGACTTCAGAAGCCTTTGTTAGCGTCTAGTGGTCTCCGTACTTCTCTCCCAACTTGTTGAGGAATTCCTTGTGGCTCATCTCTGGCTCATCGGAGACCTGGAAAATAAGCGATTATAAAGGTCAATCAGCCAAACTCGTATAAATCATACTTGCCAGCTGGCCGGCTGGTTGATTACTTGTCTCTGAAACGAGATATTCGATTCCGGTCCGATAACATGTCTAAAAATGTTTTTGAATGACAAAAAACTGCTTTTTGTCAAGTTGGTCGAAAATTGTCACTCAAGCCAAGGTTGTGGCATGTTAGCGGGATAGAATCAGCTATGAATGATATATGCGTGATGAGCCCTGTCGAGATCTATCAGTTGATACCAAAACCATCCGAATGTCTCGTTCTAGGGGGCAAGTTATCAGTCCGCCCGCTTGCAAGTATGGTATAAATCTCACCTGGAACTGCAAGATCTTTCCGGTTCCAAGCGAGGCCTTGATGGCAGCGGCAGAAGAGGCGTACACCATCTTCTTCTTGATGGAGGCACCATCTGGGCAGCTGAAAAAGACATTGAATTATTACTTGTTCAATAATGACAGAAGTCTTACATCTGCAAGAAGATAATCTTGTCCATCTTGGAAGTTCCAGCTCCAACACGAGAGCAAGTGAACTTGAAGTCGAAGACAGCGTAGCGGCAGTCAGTGAGACCGTTGGTACGGCTCTTGATATCAGCAGCGAACTTCTCGAAAGCGGCCTTCGAAGAGTCGTCGTAATCGTCTCCGGTGAGTTCGAGCTGATCCTGGGTTACAGCCGACTCGACGATCACCTTGTTATCCTGGAAGAAATAGATTTTTGCACTGATAGATAATTTGCATTAGGGTTTTACCCACCTCGATCTTGAAGATGATGTAGCGGTACTCCTTTCTTCCCTCGGAGAGCTTCTGGAAGGACGTCTGCACGTCTGGATCGACCATAACTCCGGAACTCTAAAAACAAGGCACACATAGAGGGGTTAGGTTAGAAGACAGATGAAGACCATTCCATTCTTTTAGTTGGTTTCTTTCACACACATCAAACCAAACATTCCACATTTTTCTCTTTATTTTTTTGTTTTTGGAAGATTTTGTATATCCGATAACTGTAGCAAAAAACTAGTCACTCACCATCTTGATGTGTTTTTGTTGGTTGGGGTGGAACGAATCCGAGAATCAAGTTGAGTTTCCTGAAATTCATTTCGTAATCGATCGATAAAATCACGAGGAGTGTGAGAGAGAGAGAGAGATAAAAAGTTAAAGAGAGAAGAAGCTCTCACGAGGTGGTAACGGAAACCGAACACAACAGAACAGAGTGTAACGGAGATAAGAGAATGGTGGGCTGAGAAGATAAGTGCTAGGTAATAATATTGGTAGCACATTGTTGGGGGACCCCATTGGTAGAGAAATATAGACAAAAAGCTCAGAGAGAAACAACTTCGTGGGCCGCAGCCGCCGTCCCTTCGTCCTAGCCACCCCAACAACACAACCGCCAGCCAGAGTGCTTGCCTGTGCGAGCGCGTCCGCTTAGGAGGGAAAATGTGCATAGAGTGAGGAAGATTGAGAGACGAATACAAAAAAAGAGATAGTGACAAGTAGAAGGAGACTAGCGAGGAGACGCGATGCGGACAGCAGCAGCACCCCCTAGTCCGAATGGTCATCTTTTGCAGTGCCCGGGGGAGAGAGGGAGAGAGAACGATCTGAAGAGCTGGTAGGATAGAAGAGTGTAAGGAAGTGAGGAGAGGCTAGAGAGAACCGAGCAAACATTCACCAATGTGCAACACTCACACCATTGTCCAGCCCTTACTCTCGTCTCCCGAAATAAAAAAAAACACACGGTGACTACCCTTGCACCGGGTGAGATCTAGTTTCTAGAAAGGGTGCTAAAAGGATAGAAGCGATATAGCAGGAAAAAAAAATTATGGGAAAATTGGCATCGCTAGGTTAGTCATCAAAAAAAGTACGTTATATACATTCACACTGGTATCAATTGAGAGCGAAAGAGAGAGGGCGAGAGATTAGAAAACCACCCGTTTTTGTGTTGTACACAAGGGGGGAAGACGATGGTGAGTCACCCATAAGCACAAAAATGACGAAGACTGTATTGAAACTGATACACTAGGAAGAGAGGATCGCGAGATTCTAGTGGTTTCAAACAGTTCAAAACTTGAAAACCGCCATCGATTTCGGCTTTGAAACAACAGAAAAGGACAGAACACGAGTGTTGGGGGGTCGGAGGGGACTGCCGCACAGTGGAAACAATCATACTTGCAACGGGCCGGGCCGGGCCGGGCCGGGCCGGGCTTTTTCACAATTTTCAGGGCCCGGCCCGGCCCGGCCAGGGCCCGGGCCCGGCCCGGCCAGGCCCGGCCCGGCCCGTCTCGGCCCGGGTTTTCGGAAAAAAATTTCCTGTCTTTTCAAAATTTTTTTTGGTGTTAACAGAAAAAAATGGACGATTTTTCTGTGGAGTAAAAAATTTTTCAAGATTATAGTGTCCACAAAAAATGGTTTTTTCACAGAAAAATTTGAAAAAATTTCTGAAATTTCAAATTTTTTTTCAAACTTGGAGAACCCGGGCCCGCCGGGCCGGGCCGGGCCGAGGGGTCACGGGCCCGGGCCGGGCCGGGCCCTTGAAATCTTCGGCCCGGCCCGGCCCGGCCAGGCCCGGGCCCGGCCACGGGCCGGGCCCTGATTTTGCAAGTATGGAAACAATAGTTGATGAGAGTAATTAGCGAAAGGAACTCGGTGCTGCGACAGTCGAAGCGTATAATCTCTACTTAGCGTACGCGCAGACAACTACACCGCCTCCCATCTACCTCCGATTCTCTGTCGACAGGACCGAAAAGTTCATAGGAATGGTACTTTCAGAGAGGAAATCGAGGAACGATGATTCGCTGGCTTTTAGGTCACAGAATTTCGAGTAATAATAGCACGAAAATACGAGAGAATGACTATCAGAGGGAGATGCTTGAAGGCGGAGAATGTACAGGCCACGCCCCCAGGAAT
Source organism: Caenorhabditis nigoni (assembly GCA_027920645.1). NCBI lineage: Eukaryota > Metazoa > Nematoda > Chromadorea > Rhabditida > Rhabditidae > Caenorhabditis > Caenorhabditis nigoni. Next base: position 8,642,202 of record CP115868.1, on the reverse strand, counting down.
TAGTCATACGTTCCAGAAAAAAATGGTTTGGAAAATAGGAAAATTGAAACAATTCGGGACGAAAACACTGGAAAATGATGTTAGGACAACATGAATTGCGAAATCGGAATAGCTCGATTATGCCGAATGAAAGAAAACGAAGAATCGTTCAAGGACGGACACGGCTGTGTGTTCTGTGTTTGAGCGATGATGTGTCATTCAAATCGGCACGGAGACTCGGAAAAATCGATTTCCAAACGAGCTCGCGTCTGCTATCGGATTTGAAATGATGAAAAATAAAATAGCCAAGTGCCAGATGTTGTAATGTGCGACACGGGGTCGTCAATGATCGTCTTTCTTCCGGCAGTGTGTCCTCTACGACACTTTGTATCCGCCGACCCCCCGCTTCTCAAGAGTGTCCCGTACGATGTCCATCCGTCGTAGTCCACTCCTTAGTCAATCAATCGAAATGAATTCAAAATGGGACGAACGAACGAGAGAAACCACCAGCGAAACGAATATACAAAACATATGACACAGAATTTCTTAGATTTTAAAACAAAGAGAAGGGGAGGACCGTTGAATCATCGCTTTCAGAGAGGAATCTATTGAAAGAAGAAGAAACGGACACCACAGGAAAAGTATATATCGGCACGCGTCAAAAACTGATTCATTCAAATGACCCAGAGCGGCGCGGTTGAAGAAGCGGAGCGCAGCGCCCCGGCCTGTCCGTTTTCGTTCTCTCTTTCCCCTCATCGATTGACACAATGGGCCGTCGTCACTGCCGCGGCGCTGCGCCTTCTTTTTTCTGAATCAATCCTTGAAAATGAAAGACAGGCAACGAACAGACGGAAAAAAAACGAAGCGAGGATGGATGATTATGGATGAAAATGTTTCGCAATTTTCATGACGAAGTCTGTGGGAGGAGGCGCAGTTTCGAAATGTGACCGACGAGCTTGACGGAACTCGGAGGAGACAAAATTAGAAAAAAAAATAAGTTCGATGAGCAGAAAACAAAAACAGGTGTCGAATCTAGCTCATGGCTTCTAAATTGACAAAAAATCAAAGTTCTAAGCGAGAAAGCATGTCAAAATGGTGATAAAACCAGTTTCGAAACACTAATTTTCCGTTTTCACGCTGAAAAATGAACGAAAAACTAGCTCATGGCTTCTAACTTGACAAAAAATCGAAGAGTGAGAAAAAATGGCTCCAGAAAGCTCGAAAATGTGTCAAAATGACGAGAAAACCGAATCCCTAACAATATTTGGCGGTCGAAACATTATTTTTCCGTTTTCCCGCTGAAAAACAATCGAAAAACATCGAAAAAACGGGGAAGATGATTCAGAAAATCGTTTTGAAATTTGAAAAATCCTCGGTTCGTGGCGAGACCCGCCGCTGAAAAAAAGCGCGCGAAGATGATATTTGAATTTTTTCGGAGATGTTTTTTCGGATTTTTTGCGATTTTCAAGGAATTTCAAGCTTGTAAAGTTAGAGAAACAAAGAAAATCTAGCTAAAAAATATCAGAAAAATAAGAGAGTAACCAAAATGATTCCCAATGGCTCTCAACGACCCCCGCCAACGACACAAATAACAAAATTACACAAAATCTTTGAAATCTTCAGAGAGAGTGAGAGAGGGAACAGAAGCACGTGAGCTTCGATGAGAATTGCGAAACTATGTGAGATCTGAACTGATCGGCACCCGAGTCAAAAGTTTAAATTAAATCCAGTTCTAAATACACAGAATTTGTGTAAAATATGCAAATGTCTCTCTCGTTCTGAGCTCTGGGAGAGCGATAAATGTGATCGGCGAGCACATATATCCTTCGAAGTTCCCGGGAGAGATCCCGGCGGGAAGAGAAACGAAAAGTAGAAAGGCAGCTGTTTGTGTGCAGAAAAAACCTTTTTGTGTACAATGGGGGCGAAAAATGAATCGCGGGAAGCGAAGAAGATCGAAGAAAAACGGGGGTGGAAGGGAAGAGAGAAGAATCATCATTGGGGGATTTTTTTAACCTGAAAGATTTCAAAAATTATCCTTTTATTACAGTTAAATACAAGGTAAATAGTGGGAAGATGAAGCAGCTGCAGCTGTCAAAAAGGTTCTGAAGTTCCTGAAGCATAGTAAATACAAAAAGTTACAAAAACAGCAATCAGAAGAGTACGATGATTAATAGAATTTATTAGTCCCGAATGTCAATATGGATCCACGTGGCATGGCTTAGGAAAGATCCCTGGTTTCGTCGATTGGGCACACTTTGAGACCGTTTTCAACAAGATCTTTCCTGAAAAAATCGATATTAAAAAAAAGGAATGTAAATGTGGTTTAGACTTAGGAACTATTGTAGTAAACGGGCCCCTTGTTAGCTTTTAACTTTAGGCCAATATTACTCGGTTTCTGTTGAATATATAAAAAAAAGTTTTCAACAGAAAAATTGTTTATCATATCACCAAAAGTGTTTTGCTAGTTGACACATTTTTAAAAGTTGCTCTTAGTTTTTATAGCTTGTCAAATTTTACTATGAAATCCAATTTTAATAAATCGTAAGTCTTAAGATTCAGGCTAATCGTGGACCCGTCTGTGGCCCGTCCGTGGCCCGGATTGGTCTGGTGGACGGGTGTGTCTATAATAGAAGACTGTAGAACTTTCTACTACCGTATTTGATCTTTTTTGTTCAATCAACCCAAAAATTTGCAATTTCTATTCACTTTTTCACGCTTTCAAAAAATAATACTTACATGGCAAACGGCTTGGAGAAATACTTATGAGCCCAAGAGTGAGTAGACGTCTTGGTCTTTGGTGTCTGTCTCGAAACGATATCATTCTTTCCCCAGATGATAGCTTTGGCAAGAAAGTCGATATGAGAATGACGTGATTTTCCGGCAACTCCCAACATTGCGCTGTTCACAATCTTGGCAGTTTTCTCCCGCTCGCTTTGTTCAAAGTAGATCCTGTTAACATTCTCTTCAGATCCATAAACCATCAAAGTGAAGATCTTCTCAATTATATCCATTTTCTCATCGTCTGGGCGCCTTCCATGTTTCATCAATTGCTCTCTGAAGTAGAGCACTGGTTCTTCAGTCTGTTCTCCTCGAATCATTTCAATTATATGTTGTTTCCGAACTTCAAAGTTCACATCATCATCATTCAATGCTTCTTCTGGCATTATCCTAATCGCCTCTTCCATCTCACCAGCCAGAATCAAATCTCGAACTTTGTTTCTTTCATGCATCTCCTTGAGATCCTTCTCTGGTAGATTGATCTTCATCTCTCGGCAGAAAGTTTCAACGACTTCAGTTAGACCATTATGCAGGAAATATTCAAGGGTGGTGCGAAGAAGCTCAGCACGAGTCGGGTCTGGACGCATCATATTGACGAAGTTCTTGAAGGCAGGGTCCGCGCAATCGGAGAAATCCGCGGATTCAGTAGAATCGCGGCGAGAGGAGCCAGAAGGAAGAAGAGATGGATTGATGGCCTGGCGTCTGGAAAATGGAAGTTTTGGTTTTATAGAGTACGTTGTGAATTATAGGATTCATTTAGTGGTCATTAACATGCCGTCTATGTATTTGTATCACTCCTTCAAAGTAGATGGTCCACGTAGAATATTTCAGACGTTATAGCTAGTATCATCTTCAGATGACCCATATATTTTGAAAAAGAAAGTGCAGAATTTGTTTTTAACAGGATTTGCGCATATCACAGTAATGAGACAGTCAATAATAACTTTTTCCATGCTTTCCAGTTTTTACGAAAGCTGTTCAGAACGAATGATTCTGTTCAGAGGCACACTTGTGAACGGAGCCCTGGCGATCCTTCGCAGGCTCTGGAGTAGTTCCTTCTAGAAACAGTATTTTTAGACCAACTAGAATAGGTACCATAGACCTTGACGAGCACTATAAAGTGATATTACTGGGAAAACTGTATTTAGACTATGAACAAAGTTATAAGCGATATATTGGCTGATCCGGGACGGGCCCTGTCTTTATTCTTCGACCATCTTCTCTGTAACTTTGTTCATAGACAAGATACAATTTTCAAAATAATATCGCTTTGTAGTACTCTTCAAGTTCTATCATATCAAAACTAATCGGTCCAAAAATAATGACTCTGAAAGAAAATTTGGCAGTTCCTGCGAAGGTCCCCCAGGACCAGTTGTACAAGAATGTTCCAAAGGGCATTTGATTTCATAATCGTACAATTTAACTCAAAATCCATCTTACGTTGTTGTAGGCAAAGCGAAATTCGGGAACTGTGACTTTCTCTCAATCATCGGATACCATTCATCCTCCATCTCGCCGTCTTCCGGTAGCTCCTCTTCGACATCACTAGCTTCCGAAAGAGTGTCCCATGTAACGGCATCATCCACGTCTTCATCATCATCTTCTTGCATTCCGTCTTCATCTGAACCACCTCCTTCCGAGTTGTGAGCCTCTTGTGCATCTTCATATTCATACTCATCTGGACTATCATCCAGTTCCATGATATCGGCTCGTCGATGATCTAAGAAATCTCCTTCTTCTTCTACTTCTGCTTCTTCTTCATCCGATGAATTTTCCCGGTCGACAACTGGGTTATTTAGATGGTAGCGGTGGTCTCGATGAGCCATTTATTTAGCTGAAAATGTTTAGTTTTGAAAAGAGAGATAAATTTTTGAAAAAGAAAGATATAGTCCTAACATTTCAATGTAAAAAAAGAAGCTTCTGAAGCCACGAGAAACGAATTCATGCAAATCAATAATTTTGCGGAATAGAGTGACCGAGAGGGGAAGAGAAGAAGAGACACACATACTCACAAGACCCGCCACCCTCCGTTTCTCTTCGTCTCTGGTTCTCTATGACAAGGAAAGGAATAGGAAGGAAAAGGAAAACTTATACACACGGTGTATATCCTTCGTAGATGGATAATGGAAAACTACAAAAGTATTTGAATGGAGATACCATAAAACTTGTCATAGAAGGGTTCCGACAATGATAAGTTTTGAGCTCAATTTTTTCAATTTCTATGCAAGATATTCAAAATGTGTCAACTGATAAAATATTTTTGATGTTATGATAAACATTTTAACAGTTGACAAGTTTTTCATATCTTCCACAGGATCCGAGATAAATTAGCTCGAAGTTAAATGTTAGGGAGCCCTTCTATTACAGGTTTTATCGGAGTAACAAAAAGTTAGGTGTTTTTCGTAGAGCTTCAAATTTGTAGTTTATGAGAAATGTGAAGATTATTTATTTTTGTCTTCAACTATGTTCTGCGAATTTCTGTAATTGCACTTACCGTAGCCCCCCCCCCCAACCCGTCAACTTTAAGCTCAATTATCTCGATTCCTGTGAAAGATATCAAAAGCTTGTCAACTGATAGGATACTTGTCAGAATATCACAAATATTTTGTTGGTTGAAAAATTTTCATAGCTGTCCCAGGAATCGAGATAATCAAACTCAAAGTTTACGGTTTCGGTGGGGTTCTATGAAAGGAAAAATTGGAGTTTTTCTGTGCTAAATGTTATGATTTACTGCATTTCTATTTTTCGTGGGGCCTCTAGAGGGACACTTCAATTAGAGGGGCCCTTCTAATACAGGCTTCACGGTATATGAAAGAAAATTCAAAAAGAAATCAATTCATTTATTAAGTTGAAGTTCTTGTGAAACTAAACGGTTTCATTATATACAAAAACTTGTGTTTTAAAAACAGTTTTTTGACTCAAAATCCAAGTCGTTCACTTTCTCTTGCAGCACTGTCCGTTTCCACATGGAGAGTAGTTAGCTTGGCAAGAGCACGAGCTGGTTGATGGGTTGCTAGCTGGAGCTTGTTGGCAGGATGTCATAGCTGGCTGAGCAGCTTGGCAAGAGCTGGAGCACGAATCCTGGCAAGCGGTTTGACACTGTGCGGCTGGTTGCTGTTGCTGGACACATTGTTGTTGGCAGGATTGCTCGCATTGTGGAGCACACTGGGAGGATTCGGCCATGGAGCGCTGGAGCACGATTTGGATGACAGCTTGGGATGAAGCAGGGGCTTGGGTAGTGGTGTCTTGGTATGGGTTGTACATTGGAGCGGATGGCTGGGTTTGTTGCTGGGCAACGCAAGAGTTGTCACAAGCTGGCTGGCAAGCTGGAGCGCAGGATGATCCTTGATTGTTATTATTGTTGTATGGGTTGTACATTTGGGTGTTGGTGGCGACTGGAGCTTGCTGAACTGGAGCGGCTTGCTGAACTGGAGCTGCTTGCTGGCACATATTAGAGCACTGGGTGTTGCATGCAGAACTGCATTGAGCTGCTGGTTGCTGTTGCTGGGAGCAGGAAGATTGACACTGTTGCTGGCACTGTGGTTGACATTGAGCTTGAGCTTGTTGTTGTTGAATTTGAAGCTGAATGTGGACTACTTGAGGAGCTTGGGTAGTAGTGGTGGTAGTGGTTGCTGGGGTGCATTGAGCCTGGCATTGCTGTTGGCATTGTGGTTGGCACTGAGCAACTGATGGTGCGGCTTGGCATTGTTGAGTGCAGCTTTGTTGGCAGGCTGGGGCGCATTGGGTAGCTTGGACCTGGAGAGAAAATTAGTGGAGTTATCTGTGATTCCAGATCATGAATACCTGAACTTGTTGAGTCTGTTGTGGTTGAGCGCATGAGCAGGAGGATTGTTGTTGGATTGGAGCCGCTTGTTGAACAACTGGAGCAGATTGGCACGAGCATGATTGAGTCTGTTGAACCTGTTGGCACGAGCACTGGCTCTGCTGCGGCTGAGCACATCCACACTGTCTCTTCTCACGGATCACACTGCCCTAAATGGCTTTATTCATAAAATGACTTCCAGAATGTCCAGAAACTTACAGACACCACGAGGGCGCAAGCAAGGAAGGCAATGGCGAGTGATGTGAAGCGCATGATAAGAAGAACCGAGAAGAATCGGATGAGGAATCATGCACATCGTTTGGCTTTTATACTAGGTTCTCGATTTCCGCCCATCTCTTTCCGCATGCCTCTCTCGGTCGCGGCAAACAGTTTTTTTAGCGTGAAAAAGTGTTCGCCAGCTGAAGGAGCAAAGAAAAAAGTGGCAGAGAGGGGGGCTATCTAAATAATCTTTGATTGCGGGAAAAGAGATTCTTTGGGGAAAAAAGGTAACTGGTTCTGATAACTTTATCAAATATAGTTTCGATAAGGTCTTCTAGACTCTAGTTTTGATTATCTACCAAATACCGTAAGCACTCTGTCACCCAAACGTTCAACTTTAAGCCCGTGTATCTCATTTCCTTTCGCAGTGCTCAATATTCAAAGTGACTCTTTGTTAGAGTGCATACGGTACTATGTAGTAGACGGCAACTGTCCCTTTATTCTGAAAGTTTTTAAGATAATAAAAAAGTTTATTTTCTGCAATTCATAAGCTTTCTGTGGAAATTCGTTTAGACGACATTTGGTGTTCAGAAGAGACACAACTAGTGTGAACTGTTTACCATAACTTTTAATCCGTATATCTCATTTCCTGTGAAAGATACCAAAATTTTGTCAACTGATTAAATGTCTATCGTGATATGAAACATGTTTTGTCAGTTTACAACTTTTTGATATTTTTTTCAGGGAATGAGATACATGGCCTCAAAGTTGAAAGTTTGGGTAATACTCTATTAGAATTCCCCACTTGCTCTTTTTTCTGTACCAACGTTTGACATCATTTTCTTATTACTTTCAAAACAAAGACCAAAACATACTCAGGGAATTTTTCGGCTAATAGCCGTGCAAAACGGCTAATAGCCGAGCAAAACGGCAAGGCGCGACATGCATGTCGCGCCTTGCCGTTTCGCTCCGCTATTAGCCATTTTTCACCGCTATTAGCCGTTTTGCGCCGCTATTAGCCGCATATGGGCGCAATACCGTAGCTGGGAAGCGTATAGTAGCGCCAAATACGCTCCTCAATGAATTGTTGGTTTACGTAGAAAAATAGGTATCCCACTATTTTGAAATATGATGATCTTTATTAGATTAACAATACTAACATTATAAGATTAACAATTATAACAATACAATAATAGGAAATATGAATGAGACAACAATTAGTAGTGCAGCAAGGGATAGAAATATCGAAACGAACGAAATAGCGAGGAATGAACTTTGGAGAAGATTGGTGGCTGATTCTCACATATCCTGGTTTTTGGCCTCCCTCCGAATAAGCTTGGTTTCCTGAATAAAAGAAAAATTATTTAAAAACCGTATTTGATGGTACTAACCGAGTTGGACTCAATCCAAGCGTCATTGAAACGTAGTTGGAGCTTCCTTGAGTCGGGTCTGAAAATGTGATTATTTGGAAGAAAATCATATGAATAAGTGCTTACCTTTGTATTTATGCTCCGTCTTTGTATATCCTTTTCTCCCTTTACTCCATTTTCGGTAAGACCCAACAAAATCGAAACTTCCGTAGATTTGTGTCATTCTTCCTATTAAACCTGAAAATATTCTATTTTTAAGGCAAACTTATTGTCGCACTTACTTGTCTTCTACCCAGTATGTACCGGCAGCTCCATTTCAGCCGTGATTTTGAAGATTCGAAGAATAATTGTAAAAAACCGATTAAAAAATAGGCCAGAAATGAACAAAAACATAAATAATGCGCCAGGAAGGACGAGTCGTGTCAATCAGATCCTTGCGCTCGCGGTGTAGGAGCGCTGATCGCCGCCTAATCGCGCTAATCGCGGACCTAGAATGTTGCTGCCACACCAGGAGTTGCTGGTCCTAGGAGCCGCTTAGACGCCGGATGGATGCCGAGTTGGCTATTAGCCGTTTTTCACCGCTATTAGCCAAAAACATGGGCTAATAGCCGAATTCCTCGGCTAATAGCCACGAAGGCGCCGGGAACGCGCCACTCGACGCCAAAAATTCCCTGAGTAAATTTTAATAAAAACTGTCGATTTCCGTTTCCTTCCCTTTGTCATCATTTATGTTTTGAAATTGAGTTCAAATCTTTCCTATTGTTTTTTCTTTCAGTCTCGAACTATACAATGCTTTCTCTCTCTCTCTCTCTTCAATTCTTCCCAAAAACAAACTTATCATAATGTACTGCTTCCTGCATTCTCTCACTCTTATCATCGCCACTGGAAATAAAAAGCGAGAGTTATCAGTGATAACGGTTAGACTGGAGTGCATCAGTTTGATGGGAAAATGACTTTCCAGTCGCCGCAAAACAAGAGTTCGCTCTCGAAAACTAGCATATTTTTGTACTGTGCGTATATATCAACATGTCTGGTGAGTGTCTATTTTGAGTTAAGGTTTTGGAAAGTTTCCCAAAAAAGTCGATTTAAGAAATTAATCACAAGCTTGTGATCTACGTTTTATATGAAGATAGTTTCTTTGTGATCGGTAATAAATGTTATAAATCATGCACCACTAGGTCACCATTATCTTTGGAACCAGTTTTTATTTTTCAGGAAGATCGAGCATGGTCATTCTGTGTTTCTCTATGTATGGATCTATTGGGTGGAATGCGAGTGGTTTCCATTGAACAGTTATTTGAAGGCGTTCTACAAATGGTCCTAAGTGGTTACCTAGGAAAACATTTTGACGGATTATCCAGAAAACGAGGTAAGTTTATCTGTCACGTCCGAGCCACACTGATCAGTATACACATTTCCAGCCATCATGACCGTTGTACCTTTAAACAATTTAAGTATTTGTGCGGCAGCTGCTCTTATTATCAGTGAGTTTCTTTGGTTTCTCTGACGTACGCGACCCTGATGTAGGTATATTTTTTAGCATGTCTCTCGATTGATACCACATCACCATGGTATATCGTATGCTTGGTTGTTGCGATGTGCATGTGTGCGGTAAATCGGTTGTTCTTGAATGCTGAGAAATTTATCACTGGAAGAGATTGGGTTATGGTTCTTGGTAATGATGGAACACTTTCCAATATGAATGCGACTCTTTTGACGTTGGATCAGTTCACAAATGTTATAGCTCCATTGGTCACCGGAGTAAGACACTAGGAGATCTGATATTTAAAGAATCCGTTAAATTTCAGGCCCTTGTTACCTGGGTTGGACTTCGAGAAACTGTTGGAATATTTGGAATCGCTTCTCTTCTCTCTATGACTTCCAAATCCATTTTCCTCCGAATGATTTATATTTCCAACCCTCTTCTCCAGGTTAAAAAAGACAAGAAAGAAGACATCGATCCATTTGCCAATTCTCGTCTCAAAGAATCTGTAGTCTATACCTACTGGCGTCAAGTATCATTCCCAGCGGCATTTGGAATGTCTCTCCTTTTCATGACAGTTATGGGATTCGATGGTCTCGCAGTTGGATATGGAACAAGTGCAGGCCTCCCAGAATTCGTAGTCGGAGCATTCAGATCGTATGGATCTGCGACAGCAATCTTAGGAGCATTCTCGTATGCTTTCTTTGAGAAACGATACAGTGTGGCAACATCAGGTCTTCTCGGTCTTGTTGTTCAACAACTCTTCGCTATCCTGGCCGTAATATCAGTTTTCCTTCCTGGATCGCCAATGAATCTCGGCGGATACTTTGGGAACTTTACAGTAGGAACATGGTGGCATGATCTGGTGCACAGCTTCAATGGGAATAATGCAACTAACTTGGATCCACACGTGGACTGGAAGCATTTCAGTTCAGATGGTGTTAGTCTGGCCAGTATCTTTGTGTTCTTAATCGCTATTGCTTCTGCAAGATATGGTAAGGATACTTTTGTACGATTCTTATAACTAGAACATTTTAAGGACTCTGGTGTCTCGACCTGGCTATAACTCATATCATGCAAGTCACAATTCCGGAAAGAGAACGAAATACAGTGTTTGGAATGCACAACGCCCTTTGCCAAACATTTTCAGTGCTCAAGGATGTCCTAGTTATTATTCTTCCATTACCTGCAACTTTCGCTATTTGTATATTCATTTCTTATGGCTTTGTGACTGCTGGTCACGCCTTCTTTTTGTACTATCTAGTTAAAACGAATAGTTTATCCACTGTTGGAAGGAGACTTTCTCAGATAGAAGAGAAAGAGGAAAAGGAGGAATTTGCGAGGTTATAGGAGAACATGAATAAAATAACTATGTGATATTTCATTTGAATCATTACCGTATAAATGTTTATTATGAAGATTTGTAGAATTATAAAGTGTGAAAAGAAAAAAAGTAACTTTTCCATAATGCTGGCCACCAGCCTACTTCTAAAAATTGAAATCTAGGTCATGATATAAAAATTTGAAAATAGGTCATGGCCTGAAAACAAAAATTTAGGACTCGACCTGACAATTAAAAAACTTGGTCATGACCTTATAATTAAAAGCTAGGCCTAAAGATTTAAATCTAGGCCAAGACCAAAAAATTAAATCTAAGTCATGGCTTAAAATTTGAAATTTAGGTCATGACCTGAAAATTAAAATCTAGGTCATGGCCCAAAAAATGAAATCTAGCTCTTGACCTAAAATTTGAAATCTTGTTCATGACCTAAAAATTAAATTCTAGGTCATCACCCAAAAATGAAAATTTAGGTCATGACCTAAAAATTGGAATCTAGGTCATGATTTAGGTCATAACCTGAGCATCTAGGTCATGCTCTAAATTTGCCCGAAATTGAAAGATTGATAGGCAGAACAACAGTTCAATTTTTGCATAAAATATGAAAATTTATTAATTAAGACCTAAAAATATTAAAATTTCAAACAAAGATTCAGGAATATTTCTACATAAAAACTCTATGCTTTCTTCTTGAGATCATCTATCTGTTTTGACTTCACAAAATAGTACACAAAGAACAAATGACCAGTGGTCACAAAAGCATATGAAACAAAAATACAGATAGCGAATGTCGAGGGTAGAGGAAGAACGATAACTAAAATGTCTTTGAGTACGGAGAACATTTGGCAAAGAGCATTGTGCATTCCAAACACCGTATTCCGTTCATTTTCTGGAATGGTGATTTGCATGATATGGGTGGTCGCCAGGTCTAGGCACCAGAGTCCTAAAAATTAACAATTGTGTAAAAAACCAGTCGGTTTACGCCCCTTCGGGGCTAAACCTCCTGGCCTCCGGTTACAGTACCCATAATCTTATGAAGATGTTTCTTCACTTTTATTCGGGACCTTAAAATTGAGAAATTCGTATGTTTCAGAAATGTAATATTTTAAAAATATTCAGAATTTTGAGCATTTCAGTTCAGAGAAATCATCAATCGAAATTCGAAAACTTCAACTTTGAAATTCAAAAAAGTTAATCAATTATTCGAAACTCTGGGTCTCTGCAATCTGAAATTCAAACTGTAAATAGGAAAATCGGTTTACGCCTTTTTGAGGGTCTGCGCCGCATGTATTCGAAACCTTAGAATTCAAAACTTTGGTAATTCGGAAACTCTGAAATATAAAAATCTAGGAAGTTAGAAACCGGAATTTCAGAATGTTGTATATTTAAAAGTTCGGAAATTTGGGAATTCGAAGCCTCAGAAGTTTCTTCTCCAATTTCGAATTTCAGATAAGAATTTTAAAATTACAGAATTTCTGAATTTTCAGATTTTTGGAGTATCAGTATTTTCTAATTTTGGAGTTTCCGAGTCTTCAAATTTCCTAGTTTTCGAAAATCTGAGTGTTTCAGTTTTTGAACTTTCTGAATTTCGAGAAGTTGATAAATTTAGAGTGTCTATGGTCAAAGATTTGAATTCAATACTTCAAGAGTTCGAAAAACTTTAAAAATTTCAGTGCTTATCTGATTCTAAAATTTTCGGAGTTTTTGAATTCCCTAATTTCTGATTTCTCCGTTTAGGAATCTCAACCAAATTCCTGTATACTTCCTTTTCTGATCTCGAAATTCTTTTTTTTTCTGATAATTCAATTCATCTCGAAATTCTGGACATTCGAACTCGGATGTTCAAAATATCAGACATGTATTGATTCGGTATTTCAAAAGCTGAAAATTCTGAGATTGTATAGCTCTAAACATAGTTAATTAAGATTTCCAGAATCCCAGAAGTTTGAAATTAAAACTTGGTTGTAAATTAAACGTTGACTTTTTGGAAATTCGGGAATTCGAAAATTCGGGAGCTCAAAAATTCTGAAGATTCTTTTAACTGAAAAATCTCCCGGCTTGCAAACTTTTAATCTTATAACTTTTTGCCATCTTTCCGAACCTTCAAATTTTCTGATTACACAACAAAAACTGAAACCTTCAAAATTTCCGTTAAATTTTCCTTTCGACTTGAAGCTAATGAAACATGAAACTCTTTGCCAGGATTTCATCCAAACCGATTAAAGGAGGCGAGACAGCAAAAATTTTGGGGGACAGTTTGGGGGACGAAATCGCGCCGCGCTTATGTGGGCCATCGGTCGTCAGCCGCGTTTGCGCCCCGTAGCTCAGTCGGTAGCGGCGCTGTACCCCTGAGCTGCCTGTCATGAGTTCAACCCCTCATGGGGGTTCTCTAGCCAAAATATCAGGAAAACTTTGTTTTTGATGTCTGGCCTCCTTTAAAGACAATCAGACATGTTTTTATTCATTTCTGAACTCACTACACAAAAACCAAAAAAAAGTTGCCACCAAGCGGACTCGAACCCGCATCGCGCGGACAAAAGCTGAGCGCGCTAACCAACACACTATCCGGTCACCATAGGAAGGGTGGGAGAAATGGCGTACACGTGTGTGGGATTTCCTCCCCCTTTTCTCTCTCGCCCGCCACCATCGCCCTCTCTGCCCGCCACGCTTTGCTGTGGTGAAACCAAGGGACGTCTCCAGAAGTCTTCAAAATCGAAATTTCGAAAAATGAGAGGGTCGGGCCTAAACTAATAAAAATTTCCGATTCGCCTGTCCAGGTTTCAGCTCAATCGGTTAACTTTGAATGGGCCAGCGGCCACGCGACATCCATCCGGACATACAGAATTTGGTGAATGTTATTAGTAATGATACTTGATTCAAGACTTACCATATCTCGCTGTTGAAATTGCCACCAAAAACATCACAATACTTGCCAAAGAGACACCATCGGATGTAAAATTGCTCCAGTCAATATGTGGATCGTATCCGGTTTTGTTCTTCTTATCAAAACTATGAGCCATTGAACTCGACCAGTTTTCAATAGTAAAATCTTTGAGATACCCATTAATATTCATGGGGGATCCCGGAAGGAAAACTGAGACAACTGCCAGGAGAGCACAAGTCTGCTGAACTATCAACCCAATCAGACCTGCTGTGTTGACACCATAACGTTTTTCAAAAATTGCGTATGATAATGAGCCGAGAATTGCAGCGATTGATCCGAATGATCTGAATCCACCGATTATGTAACCAGGAAGACCTGCGCTGGATCCATAACCAACTGCTAAGCCTCCAAAACCCATCACAGTCATATAAAGCAAAGACATTCCATATGCAGCTGGAAATGAGTCCTGGAGCCAATAGGTTTGCAAAACGGATTTGTTAAGATGGGGATTAATGGTTTGATCTCTTCGGTCCTTCTTTATATGGAGCGATGGGTTAGAAATGTACAGGGATTTGAGAAATAATGCTTTGAGAATCAATGCCACCAGAGAAGAAACTCCAAATATTCCAAGCATTCCTCGCAGACCGACCCAGGAGACAAGAATCTGAATTTTCTGTTCGGGAACTTCTAGAAAACAGTTACCTCACCCCCATGATAAGAGGTCCAATAACATTGGTGAACTGATCCAGAGTCAACAAAGTTGTATTTAGTTTTGACAAATCCTTTTCACCACCCAACACCATCACCCAATCTTTTCCAACTATTGTTTTCTCAGCACTCTGGAACAGCTGATTGAGTGCACATAGGAACATTGCAATTAGCAGATAGATTTGGTATCCGGATGATGACGAATCGGTAGACAAACATGCTAAAAATGACAGCTATATGATGAAGAAGAATTAATTATGATCAGGTGTAAAACTTACTGATAACAAGAGCAGAAGCGGCGCAAATACTCAGGTTGTTTAAAGGTACAACCGTCGTAATAGCTGAAAATACAGAGTATGAGTTGATTTGATGTTCACAGGTAAACCTCTTCGTCTGGTCAACTTGTCAAAATATTTTCCCAGATGGACACTAAAAAACATTTGCAGGATTCCTTCAAAAAACTGTTCAAAAGAGACCATCCTCATACCGCCCATGATATCCATGCAAATCGAAACACAAAACGCCCATGTTCTATCTTCCTGGAATTTCAGATTACCATAAAACCTGTAATAGAAGGGCCCCCGCACGGGCAAGTCCCGGTTCCCATTAAAAATATCAAAAAAGTATCAATGACAAGATTTTTTTGATATTATGATAAAAACTTCATCAGTTGGCCACTTTTTGATATCTTTTACAAGAACCGAGATGATTGAGCTCAACGTTATAAGCAGTAGTTTTCTATTACAGGTTTTACGGTGATTGACTTTTTTAGAAAAACGGAAATGACTCACCAAGCATGTCAAAAAATAAACACAATATAACAATAAATTAGTTTTCAGCTTTGATGATCTATTTCCGGTTACTTCCACTGTCATTTACGTTTGAACTATGGCAGTTCACAAACTGAAAAGTCACTACGCATCGGCGGAAAGAGACAGGTTTTTATATCGCTGGCAGGCCGTCATCAGTGATAAAATATATGATTTCGCACGGAAACTTCCTTTTGTGGAAGGTTGAGTAGTCATTTTCTATAAACTTTAAAAGTTAGTGTACCGTAAAATCTGTAATAGAAGGGCCCCTAACTTTGAGCCAATTTATCTCGGTTCCTGGTAAAGATAGGGATGCACCCAAACGATAGGATAAATCGAAACAAAGAATTCATTCCGTGTTATAGATAAAGCGTTTTCTTTGTACCTCTTACTAGGATCCCACCCTCTCACTCTTAATTTTTGTTTTTCATTGGAGCGCGTTTGCATTTCGCCTAATTTATACCGGGAAATGATGGTACCGACATATCAGTGACCATATCATTTAGTTACAAAAAGTCGGATAAGAGAAAAGCTTGTGGGCGTGGCCAACGGTTCCTGTGACAAAAACCACCGTAACATAAAAATTCCTGTCCTCTTTTCTAGATTTCTATGGTTGCTTTTTTGAGTTGAATACCTCCAAACAAGTTGGAAAATACAACTTTTCTTAATCTGAAATTTCCGAAAATCAAATACATTTGCTAACTACAGTATGTCGGCCGTGGCCGCGGCCACCAGGTTTTCTCTTCCACAGTTATGATTTTTGCACGCCATCATGGTACGGTACTTGTTAGTATTACTCTTGAACACCCTACAGTTATTTACCACCCAAAGTTTTTTACATTTTTTTTAAATCCAACACTTTATTTATGAATCTAATGTGACCTGTTTGAAAGCAAAATGTACAATTAGCGGAGGGGATTATATGTATGTACAAAAAAAAAAGGAAAATCAATAAGTGTAGAATCCTTGCTTTGTTTTTCTTCCAAGTTTTCCTTCGGCGACTAATTTGTCTAGAAGTTGAATTGGAGCAAAACGAGCATCACCAGGAAGAGTTTCGCGGAAAACTGAAAAACAATTTTTTGAAATCTATTCTGGAAAAGTTCAGAACTCACTCTTTAAGGTACTCTGCAACACATCAAGCCCAACATAATCGCACAACTCAATTGGTCCCATTGGATAGGAAGTTCCGAATCTCATGGCGGTGTCAATGTCCTCTTTAGTAGCATCTCCGCGCTCCAACATGCGGATACTATCCATCAGATATGGAATAAGAAGTCTATTGACAATAAATCCAGGAGTATCCTTGGCGGCAACTGGCAGTTTTTTGATCTCCTTGCAAAAGTTGAACAAGAATTCTGTGGTTTCTGGAGAGGTCTCTTCAGTGGAAACGACTTCAACAAGTTTCATGACTGGAACTGGATTGAAGAAGTGAAGTCCGGCGAATAGAGATGGATTATTGATAACTGGAGTCATTTGAGAGAGCTTTAGAGAGGAAGTGTTGGTGATAAGCATACAGTTTCTATAAAAATTGAAGTTTTTATACTTGGTCAGATTCTAGAACAACTCACTCTGGGCAAGTCTTTTGAATAATTTGGAAAATGTCCAACTTGAGATCCAAATTCTCTGCAACGGCTTCAATTGCCATAGCGGCATCTTCTGCGGCAGAAGCAATCTGAAAATTCAAATTAAAATATTTAATGGAATTCACTTCAGCTTACATCAGTATGAATCTGAAGCAATTCCAATTGGAGCAGTGCGATTTGTTCCAATGCTGCTGGTTCCGATGGAACGTCAGTCTTCTTACTAGCAACACGAATCAAGTTCTTTTTGATAGTTTCGCGAGCCTCCAGAAGCTTCTTCTCGCTTCTTCCGTATAAGTTAACTGGGTAGCCAGCTTGAATGCAAACCTGAGCAATGCCGCTGCCCATCATTCCAGCACCAAAAATGGCGATCAGAGGTTTGTCGTTTTTTACTTCGGATTGAACCATTTTGAGTAGGAAATTCTGGAAGTATAATTGAGTTTGGGGCACTTTAGAGATAAATCCCGTAGAAAGGGTTATGTTATATGAAAGATTCAAGAAGAAAATTATTTTGGTATCTCACAATCAGTAACTAAAAGACAAATCACAAATGGTATAAAAATGAAAAATGTTGTAGTTTTCCTGCTTGAAAAAAATGTTTTAATGAAATTTTTGAAAATTATGAACTGGAAAGAACGAAGTCATCAGCCTTTATATACAAAAAATGTGGCATGTGAACAGGAGAGAGTGGGCTGTTTTAAAAGTGATAACGTTTCTGCTCTCATCCTCCATTACTGATAAAAATCATGAGGGGTGATTCCAATGCCTTTCATTCCGGAGTCTGTAATCAGAACACTCGCAAAAAAAGTGTTTGTTCGTTGGTGGTGATGTGTTTGCAGGAAAAGAAAGGGGCGGAGCTTATTTTCTCATGCTCAAAGGGAATCCCAAAATGATGACATTTTATGGTCATAATGGACCCCCAGTGTCAGCTGACAGTGTATTTGCATATTGGTAGTAGGACGGGGAAAATACTACTTTTGATGAATAAGAGGCAATTATCGAGTGAAGATGACAAAGATTATTAGGCATATTTTGGTTGTTTTGATGATGACTAGAGTATGTTATAGTACGAGGATCAAGGAGCAGTAGTAGTAGAGCAAAGGGATTGGTTTAAGAAAATATGAAGATCAAGACAGAAATCCTGAAAAAAATGGGCGGGGTTGATTACTGTAACATAAGGCCACCCGAAGTTGAGCCCACATATCTCAGTTCCTGTGAAAGATATCAAAAAGTTGTCAACTGACAAAAAGATTATCATAACTTCACAAATATTTCGTCAGTTGGCCACTTTTTGATATCTTTCACAGGAACTGAGATATAAGGGCTCAATGTCGACGATCCGGGTAACCTTCTGATAGAGTGTTCACGTTATGGTTCTCAAAAAAAGCTCGAAGAAAAAATTTTTTATTTTTGTAGTAGTCAATTTTGAGTACTGTAATTTAAAGATAGGTATGCCATGTGGAAATTAAAATGTCTTATTTTTGACTGGTACTGTATCTGATGTTCTGAAAATTTCAAAACAGGTGCTCCCCAAAAAAAAATCTGCTAATTTTTTTTGCAAAGAACGCTCAACTTTTCAACCTCGACAAATGGTCTGATCGCCACATGGCTTACTGATAAATAACTTGAGTTTTCCACACATAGTATGGTCTGATATTTTATTTTTCAAGTCTACATTGCACTTTTCCGGTTCCATTATTTCTAATTAAATTTTTTAACACTCCCAAAAATCCTTTACAAATCAGAGAACCTCCAAAAAAAAAATTGACCTCGCCAAAAACAAATCTAGTCAATCTCTGATCCAAGAAAACTGATAAGACCTATTTGTCGGGGTAGTGCTCTGACGCCTCCAGAGAGCACACAAAGCACATACTCTGTTCACGTGTTCAATAAAAGTGGAGGGAAAAGGGATACTGTAGGTGTTGATGGGGTGATTTCTTTCAACGCACCACCAAACTGATGTTTGACGGGAATGGGGAGGAGGAGGTAGGAGGAGGAGAGACTGAAGCATCCTGTAAGAGCGACTATTCACGAGAAGAGCAATATGACATTTTTATGGTGAAGACAAAATTTTAAGCCAAGTTCGTAAAATAATCGAGTCCTTGTCCGTAATCCCAGAATGCGACTCCCACATTGTGCTCTTTGGCCAAGGCAATACGATATTCCAATGTTGTCAGCGATGGAAAAAGTATGAAGGTATTCTGGCTTCTGAAAAATTTCAATTTTTTTCGATTAAACTTTTTGAAAGCAAAATACTCACTCCGACACAAGCTCATGTTCCTTGTTCTTTTCATTCCACGTCAACACCGAATCTTCTAGTTTCAACACCTCCAAAAATTGTTTGGATGTGATTGGTTCCCAGGGGCGGAGTCTTGGTCCAGCTCTATACTCTTCCAAGTTGCACTGTAGTCCATAGAAGTTTATTCCAAGAAATATTTTCGTTGAGAACCCGAATAGTTGAAGGTTAGCAAGAAGATACTGGTCATTGATGAGGTGTCGACTAGTTGTTATTCCATCAGTGTACGTCCACAGTTGGACGAAGTCATAGGAGTCGGTTAGTTGACTGCATTCCTCTTGAGTCAACGGGGAAGTGTTCTTTCTGTAATGAACACTTGATCTGTGTTTTAGGTACAAATTTGGGTTTATCTGATCTCAATTTTCCTAATCTTGAAAGTGTCAACTAATTAAATGCTTGTGATATTATGATAAGCAATTTATCAGTTAAAAACTTTTCCATATGTTTGAAATTGAGATAACTTGTCTCAAAGTTTAAAGTCAAGGGGCCCTTCTATTACAGGTTTTACGGCATCTTTAGCGGAAAAAGTTACATCACTTACTGCTTCTTTTCACCGTAATCCTCAGCTCCAGCCAATGCCGGGATAGATAGAATCGCAGTCAACTCATTTCGCCGGATAACGTTTCCAATTTGCATGAACATCTCTACCGTTTCCCTGAAAAATATTTTTTTGAAGATTCTACACTGTAAAAATTGAAATCTCACATTTTATTATCGCGCAAAGAATGAACAAAAGTTCCGAATCCATCTATCACAACTCCATCGAACCCATGCTTATGACACAAATTGGCAATTTCCTGAGCCGTCTTCTGCACCAAAGTCTCTTTTCTAACAAAATATTCAGCTGTCTCGTCTCCGAATTCTGTGAAAAAGAAACGGGGTACTATCTTTATATCTGGGTTTGATTTCCGGAGGGTTCGAATGAAGTCTCGATTTATATCGTTCTCCCCACGAATCACAACATTTTCCATGTGCTCCAATCCAAAGGCAGGTGCTACGTTGAACCACACATTGCTAACGAAATCAAGATGATTGGCACGCTTTTTGGCAAGAAGGAAGCCACGTGGATTCCACTGGAATTTTCAGAATTTCAGGGGTGTCTTTTTCGCAAAACTAGAATCCAACCTGCGTCACAAACGCAAGCGTCGGCACTTCACTGAATAAGGTCTCGTTCGACAACTTCATATGATCAGCCAGAATTGATTGTTTTGTAATTTTCTCAGGTTGCCATTTCAATTGTGCAATGGTGGCTGCCGAAATCTGGAAAATTTTTGGGGACTCAAAAATCGAAACCGCAAAATATAACTGAAAAAAAAAAACTGACCAATAGAAGTCCTTCAATAAATATGAACAAAACAGTCAACATCATTTATGAAGAGGAACAGTTTAAAGTTAGAGGTACAGTTTTCAGCAACAAAAGTAACTTGCCACGACTCCTAGGTTTCTAGAACAAGATACTATGCACATGTCCGTTTTTCCAAATTCTCCGGAAAAAATTATTTGCACCTGCTTCTTATACTAGAATTTATGAAATCATATCCAAAACTTTCAGTCTAGTGTCTTCTTTGACCTTCGTATCACAAATTCTGTGACTTGCCGATCCACGTGCAAAACCGTCGTCAGGACCAGGACATACATCTTCTCCTGATGGTGTTCATCTTACAGTCGAAAGACCAACAGAAAAAATTGAATGATATGATAAGGAAATTGTCATCGACCTAATCGTCATCAGTTCGTCAAATCAGTTGCTGTTGTGGGTCGATGGGCGGATTAGATCAGCATCATTCAGGTAGTATAAAAAGGAAGTAGCACAGAATTGATTTGTATCAAGCCTAAAATCCTAATACAATGATCCGTTCTATCCTTATTCTTCTCGTCGCCTTGGCTGCTGTCTCCTTTGCACAATATGGTAAGGTTATAATTTGAACAAAGTTTTCTAACTTCTAACTTCCAGGTTACGGAGGATACCCAGGCATGATGGGTGGCTATGGTGGTTATCCAGGAATGATGGGAGGATACGGAATGCGACCATACGGAATGATGGGCGGTTATGGTGGATATGGTGGCATGGGAATGGGAATGATGCGTCCAGGACTTCTTGGAATGCTCATGGGATAATCTGGATCCTGTCAATGGTTTTTTGTGCTCTTCATCATACATTCCACGCTATCATAGTGCTTTTTTTAGAGATCTCTTACCTGCTTTTTTCTGCTAATTCTTTTTAAAAGATAATAAATGTTCACAAACGCTTCTGGTTCTTTTTCGGGACTTCAGTTCAACATTCGAGGCTCAATACTGGCCTCCTGTGCTCGGTTTCCGGTACTGTATGTGGTCAACGAAATATTTCTTCTCTCCAAAGATGATTATTGTTTCCTTCTTGTCTAGCAGAACCTGTTTCTTGACCACTGACATGAAAAAAGAAGAAAAACAGTATTGTTCATTGGACGTTTCTTATTTCTTCAAAATAAAAAAGTAACAAAAAACAAGAAAATTAAAATTGAGATCTTTCATCCAAGAAGCATTCCGAGAAGACCCGGGCGATACATGCCCATTCCATATCCACCGTACATTCCTGGCCCGTATCCTCCCATCATTGGACCATACATTCCTGGGCCGTAACCTCCCATCATTCCAGGACCATATCCTCCCATCATACCAGGTCCGTAGCCTCCCATCATTGGTCCATATCCTGAAATTCGAATTATACAAAATTTATAAAATTAGGTCAAGGGTAAATGGTTGACCTATAGAAAAAAAACCTTACCCCATTGAGCAGATGTGATAGCGAAAAGTGCCGAAAGAATAACCAATGCGCGAATCATTGTCAAAACAAAAAAAGTATAAAAATCGATGGTTTCGATCCGATAGGTTTTATAGGAAAACGGAGATTTGATGCAGATGTTGATAAGGATTTGGCGAACTGAGGAAGTCTTATCTGTCTTTTGTCTTTCTGATTCGGTTTTTGTTCATGACGCTACCTGGTCTCGACGGTTCTAATTTGATAATGGAAATTATCTCAACAGGTTTTAACTTGTGATTCCAGTCAGAAGATTTGGGTTACTGTAGAAGTTGGAAGTGAGAATGTTTGGAAATTTTGACAATATTAGATTAAAATTTTCTTAAAACTTCAGCTACAGTACCGGTCAATAAGATATGCGAATACGTATTTTTCAGTTGATTTTGACTGTATTAAGAAGTCTGGAGCTCGGCTATCAAGTGTCGGATCACTTTGAAATTCAAGGAGGGTGTAAAACAAACCTGGATTGGAAGCTTTGATTTCACAGAAATTCAATAAATTGTCTAGTTTTTCAGCATTTCGCAGATTTCTGACTGACACCTGCTTTTTCCCGTTTTCAGTACAAACCTATATCTCATTGTTCAGTGCTCTCTTTGAATTTAAAAACCACAACATATTATTTCAGATTTCTAACAGTCGATACTTCTGACGGGGAACACTAGTCCATCGTTTTGGTCTTTTGCTTTTTTGGCTCAAGGATTCTTTTTCATATTTACAAAATTTATTCACATCAGTTACATAATATTAATAATCAGCACATAAAGAAAAAACCGGGCACACTGAGCTGAGATCCTCTGTGTCATAAAAACATCTTCCAGAATCATCTACTTCTTTCCAATGAGCATTCCGAGGAGTCCTGGACGGTACATTCCCATTCCATAGCCTCCGTACATTCCATATGGACGCATTCCATACCCACCATACATTCCTGGGTAACCACCTCCGTATCCACCATATGGACCGTATCCTGGAAAAAGAAGATTAGAATTTGCTTCGTTTCAGAAAACACTAACCCCATTGAGCTGAAGACAAGGCGATGAGTGCGACGAGGAGAATGAGAATAGCACGAATCATTTTTGAATTAGGTGGAATAAGTTTCGAAGTTTCAAAACTGTTTGCTTCTCTCTTCGCAACATGCCCTTTATATACGCCTAATGAGTGACGTGATTTTGAAGACTTCACCGAATAGTGACGTCATCTGGGGATACAGTTCGCGAGAAGCGAAGATTGATCTAGAGATAAACGAAACAAACATGCGACAAACACTTATGTATACATATGTTGTTGTCTGGGGCAGGTGCGAAGATCTTCAACCTAGTGAAGACGGTGACTAATTGACGTCATTTTTTAGACTGGTCAGGTTGAAAGTTTAAATCAGATGTTGTTTTACAATTAATTTCTGCTCCTTTTTTTTCTATTGATAGGAAATTTACTGTGATTTGTATTTCATTCCGTGATTTTAGAAGAGTGCCAAATTTTCAATGACTGAAACAAAAATTCAGATAAAAATGTCCTTTTGAACTATACGGCTATTATATTATTATTTATTCTTATCCGACGGCCATTATCCTTGCGGCCGAAAATTCATTTGAAGACGCATCGTCGATCCTGCAAAGAAAAAAAAAACAAATATATTCATGCGCCATTGATACAGTTTTTTTTACTTTGGAATTCATTTGTTTTTGTATTTTTCCCTCAAATCCAAAAATGGGTCAAAGAAAGTTAATTCCGAAGTACTGTATCAAAGGCGCATGAAATTATGTGTGTGAAAAAACTTTTCTAGAATTAAAAAATACTTAAAAAAAAAACATTTATTTTATACTTATTTATTTCCACACGGACCGCCTAACATGATCACCGAAAACCTCGTGCTCTGTCCATAACTCTATGAAAATTAATCTTTTGTACACGACTTGGACGAATTCACTACATTAACTCGAAATTTCGCACAAACAACAACAAAAAATAATTAGGCCTCGTGGTATCTGAAACACAAACAATGCCAAACTTGACTTACTATAAACGATTCAGATGACGTTATTTTTAAAGAAATTTGTTTTATTTGTGTCAAGTTTCGAATTAGTATAAAAGAAAACGCTGACAAGAAGACAACCAACATATTTTCTGACTTTTAAAAATGTTACGCTTTATTCTCATCCTTCTTGTCGCCCTCATCGCTTTCTCTTCTGCTCAATGGGGTGAGTTTCATTTTTTAAAGCGGTTTCGAAAATGTTTGAATCTTATAAATTTTCAGGATACGGATACGGATCATACTACGGGTACCCAGCTCATCCTGGATATGGAGCTTATGGAGGAGGCCTTTTGGGATTGTTGATTGGAAAGAAATAGATCAATTAGTGCCGGATGAATCCAGCTGGAAAATTAAAACAATTTCAATACTGTAATAATTAACCTGCAATAATTGTAAATCTATGTATTAATGTATATTCAATTGATGATTCACCTATAAACATTCGATATATTCCAACCTTTTATGCTCAAGTTTTCAAAGTTTTTACAAGAACAGTTTCTAAAAAAATTGATGAGAATTTGTAGTGATCTGAAAATGAGAAGAACAAGACTTCGAAGTTATGAGAAGAAAAAACATTTAAAAATTATTCAATATTGCTGGTTTCGAATTTTCAATTAGCTGTGACAATCAATTCAATGAGAAAGTAATCGAGTTTATTAGCATTATTACAATTGCACAGTCAAAAATCAACAAATTAGCGCATTTTATTTCTTTCCGAGCAGCATTCCAAGAAGACCGCCTCCCATTCCACCCATTCCCATTCCGTATCCACCATTCATACCATATCCACCGTACATTGGATATCCACCATAGCCGTAATTGCCGTAATAGCCTTCAAAATTTTGAAATTTCGAAGATTTGATCAGAACAATTGACAAAATTATGATAACAGGGTTTTCAGAGTTATTTTTAAAGAAGTAGCCTTCTGGAAATCTGGAGCATAGTTTTAGTGCTCGTAAAAAATTGAAGAAATTCGAAAACTTTATAAAACCCACCATATTGCGCAGATGCCATTGCCATCAATGCGACAAGAACGACAAGAATAAAGCGAAGCATTTTTGAATTGTGAAAACTGTGGTTTTCTGATTATCCAACTGCACCCGTTCCGTTTTATACTGTATCCAGGCGATGCTGATCTAAAACTTTGACGAAGAACATCCAACGTCATCTAGGGGTGACATCGCATCAGGTGCAGATATTGTTTATCGGTTCTGTTCGGTCATTTTGGATGAGTAAGATGACCATGCGTCTTGTTTTTGATCTTGTTTGGAGAAAGTTTCTGGATTTCAGTGTGATTTCTGGCATATCGTCGAGAGATCTTTGATTTGTTACATTGTGGCTTTATGAATTTTCTTTTCCTGTAATTCGATTGTCTTTATTATTTTGCATTTTTTCGTACTGAAACTGATATAACTCGGATAGAACCGGCGTGCGGATTCTGCAATTTCCAGAAGTGTCTATATAGACTATTCTTAATATTTTATGAAATTTTCTTCGATATCTGGGTTGACAAGGTGTCGCTTCAAAAAGAAGCACACCTTATACGTGCACTTTGAGTTCAATTATCTCGGTTCCTATCAAATACATCAAAATTTTGCTAACTGAAAAAATATTGGTGACATCATGAAAAATATTCAATTAGTTGATTGATTTTTGATATATAGGAACCGAGATAATGTAGCTCAAAGTGCACTTATAGTGTGGCCTTCTCTTAGAGCATCATTATGTTGGTCGGGTATACTGTTTGAAATCGATTTTGAAGGTTATACGAGGAAGAATGCCCTTCTTCTCTTCACAAATACTTTACTATGTTTTGAAACCCGAATTCAAATGTTCAGCGATTCCCGAGTTTTGGTCAAAACTAGTAAAGCTCATTTGAATTGGTTTAGACTTGATTTTTAGAGCTTTATACCAGAATCAAATGTCCAAAATACATTTTATACATGAAAACAACAGGAAAAGCTCCCAATTCTAGATTTCCATTGGATCCAATATTATGAGCAGAAACTGAAATACATTTTATTATGTTTATAAGTAATATACATTACAGTTCATATCAATGAAATGTTATTAAGCAATAATTAAATGAAGAATCGATTTATAGGATTACTTCCTTTTTCCAAGAAGGCCACCAACAATACCACCTCCATTGAGTCCTAATCCAACGTTGGCATTCGTACCGTATCCTCCATATCCTGGATTTCCACCATAACCATAACCACCGTAGTTATTGTAATAACCTGAAATCAAGAATAATTCAAAATTATTTTCCACTAAACTACAACTAACCATATTGAGCAGTGGCCACTGCCATCAGAGCGACGAGAAGAACGAATACAAAGCGAAGCATGTTTCAAGAAGATTTGCTTTCTTGTTGGATTACCCATTCACACAGTATTATATACTGTACCCATGTATGGATGACGTTGATCGTTGATTGTTGTGTGACGTCAAGTAGACCGAAGACGTCAGGTGCAGAATGTTTTCGTAAGGATAGTTTGGTCATTTCTGATGTTCATATCATTCAATTTGTTTTCCATCTCTGACATATGTAGATGTTCTGGATATCTTTTTGTTTTCCATAGACTTTAGACTGCATGATGATTGGTCACCAGACATAGGACAAAATTAATGTTCTGCAAACTTTTCTGTTTTTTGACTTGTTTGACTTGAAATTATGTTTTTAGGTATCTGTTAAACGAATGAAGTGGGTGGAGCTTGTATGTTGTTGAATCGCACCCAAAGTCTGTTGTAGACGAATGAGATTGTCTTTTTTTAATTAAAAGCTTATTTTGAAAATAATGTTAATTGCAATATTCAAAACGATACAGATTATACATTCCCATTATTAACGTCTTTGTACTCTGAGTAAAGACCTTTTCCTGAAGTTTCCATCAATTTTTGTTCAATTATCGGAGATATGCTCCGGATTGATGGACGACGTGGGGACTCCTGAAAATGTCTGGAAGTTCCAGTAGAGCGAATTCGCAACTCACCGGTGTATGCATTTTTCTCTGCGAGGCACTAGCTTGCTCACCCAGCAGCCAATAGGTTTCCATTACACCTTTTCCTTTTATTAAAACTTCGCCACGGGATTCTGTTCGGAATCCACCGACAACTTCGGTGAGCATTCGATTGGCATCGGCGGTGACGTGGATTTGGCCAGCTGGAAAGAATTTTAAAATTTATGCGATTCTCAACCTTAGCACTTTCTTGATTCTTGAATATTTGAATTTCAGAATTTCTTACGTTTTCCATTGCTCTCCATTCGACTCGCCGTGTTCACTGCGTCTCCAAACAGACAATATCTCGGCATAGTCAATCCTACAACACCAGCAACCACTGATCCTGTAATAACCAGAAAAATCGATTTTTCAATCGAAATTTGATCTACCGCAATTAATACCAATCCTCAAATTGATGCGTTCATTAGGCAGGTGTTGAACCCGAAAAAATTCAAGACTGGTTAAGAATCCAAGAGCCATTTTTGCAATATGTCGAATATGTTCATTTCCATTTCGATGTGGTAAACCGGACACACATAAATAGCCGTCTCCAATCGTTTCGACCTATGAGTAAACTGTTTTTTCTCGACTTTTCAGATTTTTCACCTTATAAACATCATTTTGCTCAATAATCCCATCGAAAATCGTGTATAAATCGTTGAGTAGGGTTACGACTTGTAACGGTGTACATTTGGCGGCTAGATTTGTAAACTGCACAACATCTGAGAAAAATATAGTGACTTGTTCAAATGTTTCGGGTTCGACAGCCTGGCCAAGTTTCAGCTTGTCAGCTACCATTCTGTAAATTTTCAGGGTTAACAGTGACCTGGAAGTCCCAGGCATTTTTCTAAATGACTCACTTTGGCAACATTCTATACAACAGAACATCGGATTTCTTTTTCTCCTCCACCAACTCCTTTGTCCGGTCTGAAACTTCTTCTTCCAGCGTCTGTGCATAGGTTTCTAGCATATTGAAGACGTGATCCATCAAGTTAGATTTTCGCGAATCTCTCATGCTGTTCAAATGCCCACGGACTTGGTCAATGTTCGGTCTTTCAGATGGCCGCTCTGTCCAGCAGTCGCGGATTAAATGGAGCTAAAATTTTGGTTTTAAAACTCTGAGTTCCGAATTACCCCACTTACCAATGCCGGATTCACTTCTACACTCTCCATGGTCTCCAGAGATGGTCTCATCGGATTGTGACCTCCTTTCTTTACTTGATAGATTATCACATCCGGTTTCTCCTTCCGATTTTCCATATCAAAAGCCGAAGATCTCGTCAGAATTTCAGAGCAAATTATTCCAAAACTGTAGATGTCCCCTTCAGATGTTTTTTCATTATTCTCATTTCTCAAATGCTCAGGTGCGGTCCACAATAAATCCTTTGGATTTGGTTTCTCAAAACTTCGAATTGATTTCAATCCATAACCAGATATCTTAATTTGCCATCGATCATCAATTAGACAACATCGGGATGTTAAATGTCCATGATACCCAAGGAAAGAGTTATGAATGAAGCTCAACCCATTTGAGATGTCCCTAATCAGTGAGAACATGAAAAAGCTGTCCATCTGCATTGAAGATTTACTGATAACATCTGATAACGATCCTCTTGAACAGAACCTCCAAAGTGATAACAATTGCGGACCGTCTAGACAGAGACCAATGAATTTGTTGAGGTTATCGTTGTCGAAGTTTCTGATTTGGCGGAATTCCGATTTCTGATCTTTATCGAAAATTTGCATTGATTCGTGTTTCATACCAGCGAGAATTTCTTGTTTGTAAAAGTAGAATATGAAATTTGTGGTCTCCGAACGACTTTCTACAGTAATCTTAGTGGCTGTTGACGGGCCACTGGCGAATGAGTGTTGGCTGGCTTCCGCTTTAGATTTCGATTGGATTTGAGTCAATTCTAGGAAGGATACTTGCCAGAGAAGGTCTTGCCGTTGCATTTCAAGTCGTTTTATGCTGAGAAAAAGTTTGGGTAAGGAACAGGAAAAATCGCGTAGCTTTAAAAACAACTCACTGAACTGTGTAGCAAAGTCCTGCACATCCAGCAAAGACCGCAATAGAAACGATTACTACAGCAATGATAACATAAATCAAATAGTCTCTCACGAAATCTGGAGGGCACTCGGTTCCGGAAAATCCACATATCGGGCGGGATAATGGTCGAGGACCACCCTTCCACAATTCGGATTCACTGGTGTAGTAGGAGGTGTACTCCTGTAAGAATTGAAAAAATCGAATGTTTTGAAAAATTAGGATACCGTATTTCCTCTAATAGAAGCCCATGGGCTTCTATTTTTCAACCTCTCTCTCAGGGTGGGCTTCTATTAGAGGTGGGCTTCAATTAGAGGGTGGGCTTCTATTTTTCAATGAATAATTTTCAAAAAAAATTGTTCAAAAAATTAGAAATTTGACAATTTGGAAATTAAGAATTCTGAGATTCGGTGTTTTTTTTTTCAAGTTCGAAGTTTAAATTGTGCCATTCTAAACTCCAAATTTCCGAATTTATGATATTCTGAGATTCCAGAAACTCAAAATTCAAAATTCAGGACTTTCGTAACTCAGAAACTGAGAAATTTTCGATTCATAAATTGAGAATTAGAAGCCCATGGGCTTCTATTAGAGGGTGGGCTTCTATTTTTCGAAGCACCTCGCAGGGTGGGCTTCTATTAGAGATGGGCTTCAAATAGAGGTGGGCTTCTATTAGAGGAAATACGGTATTCCAGATTTCCAGAAATTTTTTCAGAAAATTCTCGGTACTACAAAAGTTGAAGAAAATTGAACCGTTCAATTTGGAAATGGCAAATAACTCAAAATATGAAACTTGGTTTGGAAGCCCAATGAAATAAAAGAGCATGGAAACTCTGGTCCAAGGGAGTTTAGGAATTGAATAAACACAATCCAAGAAGTGTAAAAATTTCAGGACAGCAAATGTTAAAAATATTCAACCTACCACACTATCCACGCTGACAAGCATATCTGCCGCCAGGTACGGTAGCAAAGAAGAATTCATTGCGAACATGAAAACTCTCACAATTCGAGAACCGGTATCATCCAAACTGATATCGTTTCCACCGACTCCTTTAAACGTCATCGCGATTTGTCCGGAAATCATGGACCCATTTTTCAAATCCGTGATTTCTGGATTCTTAGTCAACGATTTGTTTAGAGCAACTGCATACGCGTAAAACGCATCAAAAAGTTGACCGGAATATGTGGCGGACTGCAAAGTTAATTTTTTTCAAAAATTCAAAACTACAGTAATCCCTTACAACTTTATATGTCGAATTCGCACAGTCTTCAATACAGTTGAATGGTGCTTCAGACATTCTGTTGATGACTTGATTCGAGAAATTCTGGAATTGCTCAGTTATAGTCACTGGCTCCCCCATGTTCTGAAAATGATATCTGACTGGTTGTCATTGCAAAATAATTACATCGCAAATGAACAAAACTCGGCTGTAGGCTTCACGGATTTGCTCATTGCTCAGCCCTGTGACGAATGAGCCATCAGTGTCGTCCCATGAATAATGACGAGTACCGTCGTCTTCATCGACGTCGGGAATTTCAGATGAATACGAAAATTGATATTAATTTTGAGAAACTCACAGAAACCTCTTGACTTTGGCTCTGCAAAAATATAGACATACTCATCTGTAGACATTCCAGCAAGCACTGTAGCCGAAATGAAGGCCTTTTTGAATCCTTTACCACTAGCGAAGCAGTTGGCGATTACTGAAAATTCAAATTGCCGCCAGATCCAAAATTTATCAAAACTCACTCCTCCCCCGCTTCGCCACCTCCATCAAAGCCTTCTTCAGCGATTCCATAGTAACCGTTTGGATTTGATACATGTACGCTAAAGTGACATCTTTCGTTTCCACTGACATTTTCTCCATATCGTCCTTCATCGAAGCACATTTTTCATCGTCACCGTCATTGGAATAAATGAACACAAATTCTTCCCAATCGAAGCGTTGCAGTACTTCACGCATCGCGATGGCCATGCTGAAAATTTGATTCAGAGAGAAATCTAAAAAATATAAAAGATATATCAGTACTCCACATACCTATGAGTATCCAGTGACAATGTAGAAGTTGTTGGATATCGTGTGAAATTACCGATATCTGCTGTTGTCGTTAATCCCCATTGGAACACTGGTACATTATAATAGGCGGCTAGTGAAGCGGCAGCTACACCAGCACGATTACAAGTCGGGCCAATTATCACATCCACGTCGTCTTGATTGATTAGTTCCACCACTTTTCCAGCGGCGAGGCTCTCCGAACATTCGTCGAATTTTATTGTAAAACTGAATGAAAAGCTTGGGATAGATTCAAGAAATTTAGTTTACAAAAATTCAAAATTCTAGCCCCAGTATCCAAGGGTACACCGAAAAAGGATACATATAGTTCTTAGGGTACATTCTTACTTAAAATCGTATTCATCCAACAAATGTTCCGCCCGAATCCTATCCCTGGCAACCAAAACCGCGGCAGCCGACGTTCGATATCCAACAGCTCGATTAACCGATTGCAAATCTTTTGAAAACAGTAATCCAACATTTACAGTTTTCATGTACTGCGAAAATGCGACATACGGTAGAAAATAGAGTAGCAGAAATGACATAGCGTTGGTCATAAAAATATAAATGAGCTCATGGGAAAAATGTGACAATATATGGTAGGAACCAAAAAGAGAGAGAATCCTTTCGTTTTTCTGATAAATATGAGTACTTTGGAGGAATGGATTAGGCTGGGGAAATATATTAAAAGTCATAAAAACTAATGATCAGATTTGTGGAACGGATGTATAATCTTGGTATTTTTATTGCAAAAAACTGGAATTTTTCGATTTTTTTAGAAGTTTTAGTCAGAAAATTTTGCAAAAAAAGAAATGTTGAAAAAAAAAAGTTAACAAAGCGAAGCTCCAATTTTGTTTAATACAATCTCAAGATTTTAAAGAAATCGACAAATTCCGGTATACTTTTTCAAAAACTCGAATTTGACTATTTTCCACTAAAAAAAGTCAAAACTCGATATATGTTTCAATGGCTTTAAATGTTTCATTGACCAAACCTCTTT
The DNA here is from genome assembly GCA_027920645.1 of Caenorhabditis nigoni. Taxonomy (NCBI): domain Eukaryota; kingdom Metazoa; phylum Nematoda; class Chromadorea; order Rhabditida; family Rhabditidae; genus Caenorhabditis; species Caenorhabditis nigoni. The sequence continues at coordinate 8,610,005 of CP115868.1, read as the reverse complement.
AAATCAAAAATCATTCAGATCAAAAACTAAAAAAAAAAATAATTGTAAGATGTAAAACTTGGTCACTGATCCTTTTTTTTAGCAGAATCTGAAATCCTATGTGGCTTAATCTTCTCGGTAGTGATTTTTTCTCAGTTGTGATGGTGTCAGAGATTCTGAAAATGTGCAAATCCGATAAAAATTTCTTTTTTCATTAAATTCATTGTTGACTTCTCAAGTTTCATTATTCAAAATAAGGTTAAAAAACAAAAATCAAACACTAATTAAACTTTATGAGGGCGTGATTTCCCTTCCTAAAGCAGCTGAAAACCCGAAAAACAATTTTTTGAAGTTCTCCATCGCCAGGATATACGATAACGAAACTACAGCAGGAATGATTGGTAGAAAAATGATGGAAGTATACATTTCAATTGCCTTCGTATTTTCAATTATTGTTAATTTGTGCAAAAGGGACTTAATCGACTGAATTACGCTGTGAATCTGTGGAAAAGTTAACTTGAATTTTCTCAAACAAAAAATACAAATCACCAATAAAACCGTATGAATCGGGCCAAATTGATAGAGTAAAAATTTTGCCTTGTCTGCGTTACCTATCTCCAAATTCTTAACAACTTTATAGAGATGATAATAAAACCATCCACTGAATATTGACATAATTAACAAAGCTGTATTTGTCATGTGAAGAATTATCAGTTCTAGTTGACTGGGAACATTTAGGTAATAGAACACAGATTCAGCTTGTACTGGAATTTACTTTTTTTCCATTTTGAATTTTTTAAATGTCACCTACTCAGGATATAAATGTATAAAATAAGGAAAGTATAGGCGAAAGCAATTAAGCATTTCAGGAAACCCCTAAAATGTAATATTATTTAGGTCGTTTTGTCTCTGATACCGGACAAGAAAACATCACATGTTGATTTTTACTTTCTAAAAGAAAATAGAATAAAAATTCTACTCAATTTTTAGGGACTCTCTAAAATGTGACTATTTTCTATCGAAAAATCAAAATGTAATCTTTTTTGTCTTTTACAAACCCCATTACAAAACACTTGAATGATGGTAGATATAAAATCACAATTCTTTGAATTACCGCCAAAAAAGAAAAAATAGAAATACTGACGAAGAAAACACTGGACAAAGAGACAGAGTACGTTTCAAGAACTATGAATAACAGAGTAATACAGAGTAAGTAATCATCAGTACTTTTAAAGTCAGAAATAAAACTTCCAAGAAAAAGAAAGTTATTGTATATCAAACAAACTGCTGAGCAATAAAATAGTTGATTGAAAATTGGACTGTGGTATTGAAAATTGGTGGCGTCTTCTGATTTTTTCCATTTTTTGTAGATTATAAGGAAAATGAATAAAATATCAGTGATGGAAAATAGGATAGATTCAAATGTGAGAAATACTAGAGGTATGGCTTGAGTTGGGACATCTGTTTCATTTTTAATACGAGCAGAAACAGTGAGATAGCTGTACATAGAACTTCGAGAAATGAACGAGCAAGATTTAAATGGCAGGTGGAACCCTTAAAATTAATTTGGCAAGAAAATGATTTTTATAATTATTTGACATTTGCTATGAACAATGTAGTATCAGCTGAAAGCTTTAAAACACTGTCAACGATTGTTCGAAGAGAGTGCTCTGTTTTTAATATTGCGTAGCTAACAAGAGAAATTTGAATTGAATAAATCAGAACTCTGAAAATGTTTAAATGCCATGTTTTTTTATTTACAAGTATTACTTTTCAGTAAAAAAGAAACACTGAAATTACTGGAAAATTTACGATTTTTCTAGAATTTTGTGTCATCAGAACGAAAGTTCCCAAAAAAATTCAGTTACAAATGAAGCTCTAATTTTGTTTAGTACCATTTCAATATTTCAAATGAATTGAAAAAATTCGGAATACTTTTTTAAAAACATTAAAAAGTAGACTATATGATATAGTTTACTTTTTATATCCTTCTAAAAATATCCTTCTAAAAATCTGAATATGATATACTTTTCAATGGCTTTGAAATGTATTATTGACTGAAACATTCTAGTCACTGATCATTTTTTTAGCAGAATCTGAAGCCAGATAAATAATCTTCTTGGTAGTAATTTTTCACAGTAGTGATGGTGGTGCCAAAGATTCTGGAAATGTGCAAGTCTTTCAGAACTCTTTTTTTACATTGTAGCTATTTTTGAAATTTCAAGATTTATTTTTCAAAAAAAAAAAAAAAGCACAAAAAGCAGGAATTAAAACACAATTTATTGAAAATACAATTCTTTCACATCAGGTGGAAAACAAGAAATTCAAAAAATGTTGTTACTGTTCTTTTTTCGTTGTTTGGAGCCTTGGAACATTAGGAAGGTGCGATTTCCCTTCTTAAAAATCCAAAAAATAAATTTCTGAAATTCTCCATTGCTAAAATATACGATAATGAAACTACAGCAGGGATTATTGGTAGAAAAATCAAGGAAAGAAGAAATGCAATATTCTTCATATCACTTGTCGATAATTCGATCGAAATGGACCAAAAAACATGAATTAAGCTGTGGATCTGTAAAAATTGACATAATTTGAATAATCTCAACAGAACAATTACCAATAAAACCGTATGAATTGGGCCAAATTGATATAATAAAACCTTCGCTTTGTTCGCATTACCTATCTCCAAGTTTTTAACAATTTTATAGAGATGATAATAAAACCATCCACTGCATATTGAGATAATTAACAAGACTGCATTTGTAATGTGTAAAATTATCATTCCTAGTTGACTAGGAGCGAAGAATCTATAGAAAACAGAGTCAGCTTTCACTGAAAATCAGAATTCTTTGAAAATTTCAATTAATTTCATAACCCATACTTAGAATATAAATGTACACGATGAGAAATAGATAACTCAAAGCAATTAAGCATTTCAGGAAACCCCTAAAATTGGATTTTCACGAAAAAAGGTTTCGATTACATAGATGAACTCTAATCTTGTTTTATATTTTCTAGAAATGTTAAGAACGTTTTTCTTTACCAACCCCATTACAAAACATTTGTATGATGGTAGATATCTTTCTTATATATAAAACGCTAGACGCGTCTGTCCGTCCTCATGTCACGCTGTCATCTTTTGGGTTTTTAAATAAGAGTTTGGCCGCAGCCAAAACTGAACCCGGGACCTGTGGCACCATAGCGGCGCGCACACACACTTGCGCCATGAGGGCTACAGAGAAAGAGGAGAGGGAGGGCGTATAGGTTCTACTCGAGTGGAGTGTTTGGTGTGGCCGCCACTGCACGCCAATGCCAAGCATAGTGGTTGACGCGAGCCCGCATTTTGTCGGCTGCCGCATTTCGTCATATACCGCGTCTTCGGGGCGTCGGTTGCTATTCTGAATTAGTGATGCCCAAGAAGGCAGCTAACGAAGTGAATTATAGTGTTGTGAGCATAGTGAACGGGAGATAGAAAAGGGAGAAAAAGCCGACTATGTGCGTTGCAGGTTCGAGTCCGATAATTAGCATTTTTTTGCATTTTGGAAACGGTTCAGAAATAAATGAGAATTTCCTTTTGATTAGTTTCAAGTCGATTTAAAAGTTGATTAAACTTCGAAATTTTTGTTTTCGTTATTGTTTCGAGTCATTAAAAACCTCTGGAAGAAAGATTGGTAGAAAAATCGAAACATTTTTTTCTTGAAAGATAGATCTGAAAGCAGAGGTTTTTTGATGAAGGGCCGAAAGTCATATAACTAGGAACAAAGCTAAAAATAGTTTGTAAAAGGGCCAACATGTTTATAAGATTTACTACATATTAGTGTAAGTTTTCAGAAATAGTTTTTTTTTTTGAAATTTTTCTCAACTCCTGAAAAAATTGATAGTCTCGGATTGTCCTATCGGCTTCTGGGATGTTCACAACAAATAAGAGCAAAATTTTCCACTTTCTTTGCATTTTAATATTCTCCAGAATTTTCCGGTTTTTGTTTTGTATTTAGCTTTTGACTAAAACGCCTGTTTTCCGATAAGGAGTTTCAGTCTAATCCTTCAATTTGAACAAGCCCTCTATTTAGCAAATGAACAAAATTTAGCAAACGGATTTCAGCAAATGAGCATAATTAGGAAACGAGCATTTAGTAAAAATCATCAAGCTGATGAGTATCTGCCATAAAACTACAGTTCAAAATGAGAAATACTTATTTGAGTATACTTATGTATATACTCATGTTTCTGAAACGTCGGGTCGTGAAACGTCCAGGAGTTGATGTTTTGAGAGTTTCCGAGTGGAAACCTATCATTATTTGAATTACGGTAGATAAGAACGAATATAAAAACAGAAAAACGAACAGAATGGAGCAATACTGACTTGGTGTGCAAACCTCACTATGCAAAAATGCAGAAAAGTTCTGAAACATCGGGGTCTGAAACGTTGGGTTCTAAACTGTAGGGTTCTGACATGTCAAGTTCTGAAACGCCGTGATTCGGCGATTTCGTGTTCTGAAATGTTCAGTAGCCACTTAATCACCAAACTTATCAAACTCCATGATTCTCATTACCGAAATTTAGTACTTAAGATTTTTAGAATTACTGACTGTCCATTCTCTAAATTTCTGAGTTTCTCATTTTCCAATGTTTCGAGTTTTCTTCACTTTTCAGCGCGTATTTTTTCAAGGTCTAAATTCAGAAATTAAGATACTCAGAAATTTGGGATAATCAAAAAATGAAGTTACTCTTCATTTATCGATCAAGGGAAATTAATAAGTGAGGAGCGGAGCGACGAACAGTGCAATCGCGCCGAAGGCGCACTATCCAGCTGTTTGAAGCGCCGGAGGCGCGGCAAACAGGCTGGTAAACTACATAATTTTTATAGAGCTTTATTATGACATTTATTTTTGGTTGTCATTATTAGTCTCGCTTGTGGGTTGGGGCTTTATACTAGCCAACTCCTCTTCAGTGAACAAAGAATCAGAAGTGCTTCCAAGATCTGGATCCAGAAGAAGAGTGTTGTTCAACATCGCCAATCGCTCTTGTTCTTCCACCCAACACGACGCATTGATCCTCCCGTGATGCCGATAGATGGCCTGTTTTTGATCGCAAGTCACATCGGGTACATCGTACACCCATTTTACTCGATTCAAGATCTATATAAAAATATTGTGATTGTTATGAGACGAAAAAATTAAAAAGGTCCCACAACGACAACTACAGTAACCTAAAACGTTTTTTGTTTTCCGTTCATTCTTTCTCGTTTGTTTAATTACTGATTTTCGTCGGTTTTCCCCAAAAGAAACAGCTACGGTTTTTCTAATCAATGAAAGTGCCGTTAAACCGTACCTCGAAATTATTTCAATTTTTGTTTTTCCAGCCATTTTTTCCGAAATTTTTCGTTGAAAAATTCGGTGAATTCTCGTTCAAAATCTATAGAAATCTGTCTATTTTACCGAAATTGAGCCAGTTTTTGAACAAAAAATAGTGTTTTAATGAATTTTTTCGAAATTGTGGGATTTCAAAAAGAAAAACAGCCAAACATGGGGCCCAAATAAATTAATTTCGATGTACTTTGTAAAGGCGCACAATAATTTTTGAACGGAATTCTTGGCAGCAACGCGCATTGAGTTCAGACCAGAGTGGTTGATGGAAAACGCACGGAAATCGAGATAAAAAGCCGGAAAATATAAACATTCTTTAGATTACGGTAGAGGTCGTTGTGGGACTAACAGAATACTCTTATTTCAGGTCAGACGTACCGAATCTGTCAACTTCCTATCCAGCCACGTGTTAATCGGAGTGATATTGAATGGAGCGTGAGCCATCATTTTGGCATAGGCACCTTTGAAAACTCGTTGCTCGACATTTCGATAATGTCTGACAACTCCAATTTTATCATCCACCAATGATCTTCTAATCCCTGAATAGATGGCCAATGGAGCATGAATTGTCATCATTCCGATTTTCTCAGGACGGATGATGCATTTGGGTTGAGTCCAGAAACTTCCGATTCTCGATGTATTCTGATATTTGTGAAATATCATTTCATCGATCAGCTGTTCATCGTTTTCATATCTAGCAGGTGTGTCGAAGTCTTTGATGACCCATTGAATTTTGAAATGAAGATTGACAATGTTCGGATCGTGGATGGTGCTGGGATATATTTAAAAGTATCTATCAAAGAAATCAAAAATTAATAAACTCACTCCAAGAAGCTGGTAACCGTTTTATACGATTCACTCTTCATTTCAATTCTCTCATCGACATCTATCAGTGCTGTCCATTTGGAAAAGTACTTGTTTCGATGATGGCAGTCCTAAAAGTAAACTTATAGCTTTTCATACATGAAATCAGACTGTGGCGAGCCATATCATAGTTTCTTTTAAAAATACATAAATAAGATTTGAAAAAATCATCATTTTGTTGTACTGGTAAAGTTCTATCATGTCTAATTTCATTGGTCAGAATACATTGATTCTACAAGAAACCATGACATTGCCCGTTGTCCTAGTATTTTTTAGAGGTTAACCCACATTAATTTGCACATGGTGCCACATGAAATCATCCCTCCAATGATGATCATGCATTTTAACTATCTCAATATCTCCGGTTCTAACATAGTCATCCAATAAAACTCGATCATAATCGGTCACATTTCTTAAGTAGATATGGAAAAAGGTGGCTCCTTGAAGTTTATAGTATTCAATGAAATCTACGATTTGCAAGAATTTCGGTTCATCTCCATACAATGTTGCCATACAAACAGTGAAATAGTGAGGGGGTTCTGAAATGGGTCATATGGATCAACAAGGAATTCGGAGGTTTCTGAAACTCACTTTCTATTCTTGGAACGATTGGTACAGAATACTCTGGTTTCTCTTCTAGCGTTTCAGATATAGAAATATATTTGGCTCCTGGACGCCGAGCACAAAATACAGTGGATTCTGGGTAGACCAACGCTTCAAACTGATCTGAAATCTCCTTTCGACGGCAATCATAATATCGGCAGTATACTGTTTTGCTGGAATATTGAATTTAGAATGACTTAGTCCTACTTTAACTAACTTGAACTGATTCTCTGAAGTCATTGTAACAATAATCTGATCTTTGTACACAAACGCAGCCAATAACGAAAACGTTTCATGATACAAGTAACTCATATTCCCGATATTTCTCTCTGTCCATAATTTGTGTCTTTCTGCCATTGGAATCGAATCGGTTCTCACATTGTTCCATTCTTCTTCTGGACAATCTGATCTGCAAATTATCAGTTTTAATGGAGACTTCTTTTAATTTCACTAACGAATTATAAGTGAAATCAGGGTCCTCTTCTGTATTGAGATGTGAGTTATGGAATTGCACATGTGGTGGAATTGTAGATGAAGAAGATGAAGATGAAGTCGGTGTTGGTTCTGGCTCCGTTTCATTCAGAATCACGTTTATTTTCACTTCAGCTCGATCTGAAAGCACACAAATTACAGTTAACCCTTTCTTTAGATTCTAGAATCTAGAACTCACAGTTATAAACGTCCTCCAAAGTTTTCAACCGGTTCGAATACGATATTTGAACGGCAGCAGATGCAGAGAGAAGCAAAAAAGCCAACCGGAGAAGAAGATACATGTCTGTTGGAGAATGGTAGGGAAGATCCACTTTTAAATGTTTCAACAAAGATTGTGTGTGAGATAACGTACCGAAAGATCACGAAACGAAGCGGAACAGACTTTTGCAAAGGCGGAGCTTAATGTTGTCGAGGTGGTTTGATTTTCAAAAGAAATGGATGATCATTAGATAAGAAAATATCCTGAAAATATCGGTTATCAATTCGATTGCTTTGCTTTACCAATTACGGAAAAATATGATTAGAGCGAAAAAGGCTAATACTATTATATATTTTATTATGTTTTACAATACTGTTAATACTGTTATAAATACTGTTAATAATTTTCTATAAACCCTTCAGTATTTTTATAAGTAGTTCGGCAAAGTATGTAATCGAAGAGCCCCTCGTTTTTGAGCCAATTTTTATTGGTTCCTGTCAAAAATATAACATAGATGTCCAGTGATATTGTCTTATCATATAATTGAAAGTTTTTTGTCAGTTGACACATTTTTGATAAATTGCATAGAAATTGAGATAATTGAGACCAAAGTTAAATTTGAGATAATTGAGATGATTGAGACCCAAAGTTAGTTAATAGATAGGGGTGCTTCGTTTCACGGTGTATTAACATTTTAATGAATAGACATCTGATTCCCAAAACCATTACATTTTATAACTGTATCTCCAAAACCGTCGTGAAATATCGGTCGCTTGATTATCTCCAAATTCCTGAGCAACAAAATGATTTTCTCTTTCGCGTGGTCCGGCGTTGATGGTTTTCCATTGTATCTCTGTTTTTTTCCTCCTAGCAGCCCGAGAACGATATTACGACATTAAAAAAAGCATAAAAATCCAAAAATCTAAAAGCATTTTTTGTAACATATTTTATGTCAACACACACTTGGATGCACTTCTTGAACACTTTGATTATTCAGCTTATTCAGCATTCTTTATGCTTGTTTGTTTCTTGTTAAAGTATAAAGGGTTTTTTTGAATTGCTTTATTGTAGTGACCACTGCACATCTTTTATCTGGATCATTTCGTTGTCCTCTTTCGTGCCACATTCCCTGAAAATTCTTAGATTCTAATCTCCGCTTCTGTACTTTTCCCGAATCCAGTTTTTTTTTTCTTTCAATGTGAATACAAGACATCAAGATCGATTTTATTAGTTACCAGTAATCTGGTGCGTCTTCGGCGCAATTCAATCTGCTGGTTCGTGGCTCCGTATTTTTAAAGGGTTTCATATTCACGCTCCATAATCTGCACCCTCTACGTTCATTTTTTTGACCAGTTTTTGACATATATCGTAAGAACGAGTGATTTTCGGACCATCGTCCAAGAGAGTTTTCTACCCGACCCAAAGTTCTGCATCGATTGATATAAAAATCTCAAAAATTTTGGAATTAGTGGACGCCCCCTTTAAGCATGAGTGCGTCAGAAAATGTGTTAATCCTTTAAACTCTTCATTTTTCATAGTCATTCTAATTCCAGGTTCTATTTTTCTACAAACAAGGACAGCAGAAATGGAACACTAATTATTGAAAATATGTATAGTTCTTTCCCATCAGATCAAATATTAGAAAACCAAGAGTTATTGTCACTGATATTAGTTTTTAGTATCTGGATTTTTCGAAATCCTATGCAGCTGTGATTCGCCTTTTAATTGCAGCTGAAAAACCAAACAATAATGCTCTGAAGTTCTCCATTGCTAAAATATACGATAACGACACAACAGCAGGAATGATTGGTAGAAAAAAGATGGCAATACAAATTTCGATATCCGTCGTACCTTCAATTATCGTTAATTTGTGCAACAGATATTTAATAGATTGGATTAAGCTGTGAATCTGTAAAAAGTTAGGTTAATTTGAAAATTCCCAAAGAAAAAATCACCAATAAAACCGTATGAATTGGGCCAAATTGATACAATAACACTTTCGCCCTTTTCGCGTTGCCTAATTCCAAATTTTTAACAACTTTATAGAGATGATAATAAAAACATCCACTGCATATTGATATAATTAATAAAGCTGTATTTGTCATGTGAACAATTATCTGTTCGAGTTGACTGGGGACATATAGTTTATTGAGAACTTTTTCAAAGCGTACTGAAAGTTATTATTTCTAATTTTGAATAATTTTTATGTCACTCACTCAGGATATAAATGTATAACATAAGAAAAGCATAGCCAAAAGCAATTAGGCATTTCAGGAAACCCCTAAATAGTATTACTATTTCTGTTTATGATACCGGAAAAAAAGAAATAGCATTTTGACTTTTTCTTTACAAACGGAACGGAATAAAAATTCTACTTAATTTTTGAGGGACTATTAAATTCACTATTTTCTCTCGAAAAAATCAAAATGGTGTCTTTGTTGTCTTCTACTGTCTTCTACGAACCCCATTACTAAACACTTGAACGATGGTAGATATAAAATCACAATCCTTTGAATTACCGCCAAAAACGAGAAAACTGAAATACTGACGAAAAAAACGCTGGACAAAGAGATAGAAGTAACTTCAAACATTATAAATAACATAGAAACACGAAACACATTTTCATCAGTACTGTCTAAATCGGAAATAAATGCCCCAAAGAGAAGAAAGTTTGTGTATATCAAACAAACGGCTGAGCAATAAAATAGTTGATTGAAAATCGGACTGTGATACTGAAAATTGGTAGCGTCTTCTGATTTTTTCCATTTCTTGTAGGTTATCAAGAAAAGGAACAAAATATCAGTGATGGAAAACAGGATAGATTCAAAAGTTAGAAATATCAGAGGTAGAGCTTAGGTTGGGGCATCTGTCTCGTTTTTATTACGAATAGAATCGATGAGAAAGGTGTACATGGATGCTTGAGAAGTGAAAGAGCAAGATTCAAATTCCAGGTGAAACTTTGAAATTTAATTTTAAAAGAAAATGAGGTTCATAATTTTTTGACATTTAGGATAAACTACGTAGTATCACCTGAAAGTTTTCATACTATCAAGAAATGCTTAATGATCAGAAGTTGGTTTTTTTACCACATTGCTCTCAATAGAGTTTCTGAGTATGAGTATGAGTACGTCAGAGATTCTAAAAATGTGCGAATTTCCGGATGTTGTCATTATTTCATTGTCATTTTTCAAATTAATTGTAGATTTATTTTTCTTTAAAAAGATCAACAGAAATGGAACATTAATTGGAATTATTTATAGTTAATTCACATCAGAGAAAACCAAAAATTTTTTTCGAATTTAGACCCTTCAAAACCCTACGAAGGTGTGATTTCCCATCTTAAAACAGCGGAAACACCAGAAGATAATGTTCTGAAACTCTCCATCGCTAAAATATACGATAACGAAACTACAGCAGGAATGATTGGTAGAAAAATGAGGGTAAGATAACTCTCGATTTCAGTCATATTGGTAATTATCGATAGTTTGAGCAAAATGAACCCAATAAAATGGGCGAAGCTGTGAATCTGTAAAAATTAACGTAATTGGAGTATTCTCAGCAAAAAACAAATCACCAATAAAACCGTATGAATTGGGCCAAATTGGTATAATAAAAATTTCGCTTTGTTTGCGTTACCTATCTCCAAATTTTTAACAACTTTATAGAGATGATAATAAAACCATCCACTACATATTGAGATAATTAACAAAATTGTATTTGTAGTGTGTAAAATAATGATTTCGAGTTGACTGATAACAAAATTGCGGTAGTGAGCAGAGTCTGCTCTGACTGAAAATTTGTGTTTTTTTTACAAAATTTAAACTCGTTTTATGTCTCTTACTGAGCATATAAAGATATACAATGAGAAAAGAGTAGCAAAACGCAATTAAGAATTTCAGGAAACCTCTGAAATGTATCATTCATTTTTGTAGTCGACAACGCTTCATTTTTGTAATTGATAACATCGCCTAACGTGCCCAAAATTCCAAAATTAGCTATGAAATGAGAGTTGTATCTCTTTAAACATGCTTATCTTGAATTTTCACGAAAAGTTGTCAATTACACAATTGCCCTGATCTTATTTTACATTTTTCGAAAATATTTAAAGAATTTTTCTGGAACCAACCCCATTACAAAATGTTTATAAGATGGTAGATATAAAATCACAATTCTCTGGATTACGGCCAAAAACGAAAAAGTTGAAATACTGACGAAAAAAACGCCAGTCAGAGAAACAGAATAAACTTCAGTCAATAAGAACAGTACAGAAGTCCAACGTAGGAATATATTTGTACTATGAAAATCAGAAATAAAAGCTCCAAAGAGAAGAAAGTTATTGTAAATCAAACAAACTGCTGAACAATAGTATAATTGATTGAAAATTGGGCTGTGGCATTGGAAATTGGTAGCGTCTTCTGATTTTTTCCATTTTTTATAGATTATAAGGAAAATGAATAAGATATCAGTGATGGAAAATAGGATAGTTTCAAAGGTTAAAAATATTAGAGAAAGAGCTTGAGTTGGGACATTCGTTTCGTTTTCAGCACGAAGAGAATTGACGAAAACGGTGTACATGGATGTTCGAGAAATGAAAAAGCAAGATTTAAATGACAGATGGAACTTTAAAAAAATAATTTGAATAGGAAATGAGGTTCATAATTTTTTGGACTTTGATTATAAACAATTTAGCCTGGAAGCTTTTATACAGCTTTTGTGACTCCGCAGCTCACAGGAGAATTACAGCTTTATAAAATTTATGTAGTTGTAATTTGCCTTTTTAGAGCAGCTGAAAACCCAAAAAATAATGCTCTAAAGTTCTCCATCGCTAATATATACGATAACGAAACTACACCAGGAATGACTGGTTGAAAAAACAAAACAAGGATAGGGATCTAATAACATGAATTAAGCTGTGAACCTGTAAACATGTTGACATAGTTTGAATATTTTCAAAACAACAAATCACTAATAAAACCGTGTGAATTGGGCCAAATTGGTATAATAAAAATTTCGATTTGTTCGCGTTTCCTATCTCTAAATTTTTAACAATTTTGTAGAGATGATAATAAAACCATCCACTGCATATTGAAACAATTAATAAAGCTGTATTTGTAGTGTGGAAAATAATCACTTCTAGTTGACTGGGAACACTTATACGATAGAAAACAGTGTCGGTTTTTACTGAAAGTTTATAGTTTCATAATTCAAAATTATTTCGTGTCACTTACTTAGAATATACATGTAAAAAATGAGAAAAACGTAGCCCAAAGCAATCAAGCATTTCAGGAAACTCCTTAAAATGTAATATTCTTTAGGACGTTCTATCCACAATACAAGTCAGAAAGACATCACATTCTGATATTTTCAGAGCATTCTAGACAAAAAAGCTTCGTTTTTGTAATCGACAACTTTTTTTGCCGAATTCCATTCTGCTGACACAAATTTACAGGAAAATCGAAAAATTCTAGTTTCCATTTTCGGGACTTTGAATTTGACTATTTTCCACCGGAAAAGTCAGAATGTAATTCTTATTTGTTTTGTACCAACCCCAAATAAATGCTCCAAAAAGAAGAAAGTTATTGTATACCAAACAAACTGCTGAGCAATAAAATAACTGATTGAAAATCGGAGTATGATATTGATAATTGGTAGCGTCTTCTGATTTTTTTCCATTTTTTATAGACTACAAGGCAAATGAATAAAAAATCGGTAAGAAAAAGTAAAATAGAATCAAAAGTTAGAAGTATTAAAGGTAGAGTTTGAGATGGGAAATAAGTTTCGTTTACAGAACGAAAAGCATTGACGATTACGTTGTACATGGATGTTCGAGAAGTGAAAAAGCAAGATTTCATGACAGGTGAAACTTCATAAAGTTAATTTAATAAGAAAATGAGATTTATGATTGTTTGACAATTAATATAACCAATTTAGTATCAACAGAAAGTTTTCTTACACACCAAGGGCTGCTTGAAGATGAGGAGTCGGTTATCGAGACTGAGTAGCTCACAGGAGAATTTCTGAGTATGAACATGAGTACGTCAGAGATTCTGAAAATCTATAAATCCTTTGAACTTTTCATTTTTTCACTGTCATTATAATTTCAGGTTTTATTTTCTACAAACAAGGACAGCAGAAATGGAGCACAGATTGGAATTATTTATAGTTCTTTCACATAAGATCAAGTACTAGAAAATCAAGAATTATTATCACTGATCTTTGTTTTCAGTATCTGGAGCCTTTGAAATCCTATGCAGCTGTAATTTGCCGCTTTAGAGCAGCTGAAAAGCCAAAAAATAATGTTCTAAAGTTCTCCATAGCTAAAATATACGATAACGAAACTACACTAGGAATGATTGGCAGAAAAGTTAAGGTTAGATAAATTTGGATGGTATCAATACTTTGCGTTATCGATAATTTGTGCAAGAGAGATCCAATGAGATGGATTAAGCTGTGAACCTGCAACAACTGACATAATTGGAACATCCTCGAGAAACAAAATTACCAATAAAACCGTATGAATTGGGCCAAATTGATATAATAAAAACCTTGCTTTGTTCGCGATGCCTATCTCCAAATTTTTAACAATTTTATAGAAATGATAATAAAACCATCCGCTGAATATAGAAATAATCAACAAGGCTGTATTTGTCATGTGAAAAATTATCAGTTCTAGTTGACTGGGAACACTTATGCGATAGACAACAGAGTCGGTTCCGACTGAAAGTTCTTAATTTCATAACTTAAAATTATTTCATGACACTCACGTAGAATATAAACTTGAAATATGAGATAAACATAGCCCAAAGCAATGAAGAATTTCAGGAAACTCCTCAAAATGTATCATTCTTTATGGCATTCTGTCTACAATACAGGACAAACACACATCTCATTTTCACTTTTTCAGAGTATTCTAAACAAAAAATAGAGCTTCATTTTTGTGATCAACAACTTTTTTGCCTGATTTCATTAAAACACAAATCTGCAGAGGAATCGAAAAATTCTAGTCTTCTTCTCTGGGACTCTAAGCTTGGCTATTTACCCCCAAAAAAGTCAAAATGTAATTCTTATTCATCTTGTACCAACCCCATTACTAAGCATTTGTACGATGGTAGATATAAAATTACAATTCTTTGAATTACCGCCAAAAACGAGAAAATTGAAATACTGACGAAAAAAACGCCAATTAAAGAAATAGAGAAACTTTCAATAACCATGAACACTAGAGTAGCCCATTTTATAAAATCATCTGTACTATTTAAATCGGAAATAAATGCCCCAAAAAGATGAAAGTTTGTGTATACCAAACAAACTGCTGAACAATAAAATAATTGATTGAATATCGGAGTGTGATATTGATAATTGGTAGCGTCTTCTGATTTTTTCCATTTTTTATAGATTATAAGGCAAACGAACAAAAAATCAGCAATGGAAAGTAAGACGGATTCAAAGGTTAGAAATATTAGAGGTAGAGTTTTAGATGGGAAATCTGTTTCGTTTACATAACGAAAAGAATTGACGAGTACGCTGTACTAGGGTTGGCTTGGGGGCGAAAAGGGGCGATCCCCGCCCCGCACCCCCGGGGCGGGGATTCGCCCCCGCCCCAAGCGCGCGGGGCGGGGATGCGCCCCCGCCCCGGGTGAGCGGGGCGGGGATTCGCCCCCGCCCCGGGTGGCGGCATACTTTGCGTAATTACGCGTAACTGAATAAACCAATTGACTTGAAACTTTCAGGGTAGGCTAATTGGGTACCCTGAATCATAAAAAAATTGAAAAAAATTTGGTTTCTGCTTCATTCAACAAACTTCTTTTTCAACAGGCGGGGCGGGGGCGAATCCCCGCCCCGCTCTCTGGGGCGGGGGCGCATCCCCGCCCCGCGCGCTCGGGGCGGGGGCGAATCCCCGCCCCGCTTGCGGGGCTCCCGCGTAAAAGTGGGAGCCCCGTTGCCAACCCTACGCTGTACATTGATTTTTGAGAGTGGAATAGTAAGATTTAAACAGCAGGTGCAATTTGCAGTATTGATCATGAAAGAATATGAGGTTTATAATTCTTTCTGGCATTTATTGTATTATAAAAAAAGGTATTATCACCTAAAGACTGCGAAGGCGCAATTTCCCTTTTTAAAGCAGTTAAAAAACCGAAAAATAAATCTCTAAAATTCGCCATTGCTAAAATATACGATATCGAAACGACACCAGGAATGATTGGTAGAAAAATTAAAGAAAGATAAATTTCGATTACATTTATATTTTCAGTTATTGATAATTTTTGCAAAAAGGATCCAATAAGATGGATTAAGCTGCGAACCTGTAAAAATGTTGACATAATTTGAATATTTCAAAAAAAAACATTTTACCAATAAAACCGTATGAATTGGGCCGAATTGGTATATTAAAATTTTCGCTTTGTCTGCGTTACCTATCTCCAAGTTTTTTACTACTTTATAGAGATGATCATAAAACCATCCACTGCATATTGAAATTATAAACAAAACTGTATTCGAAGTGTGAAGAATTATCAGTTCTAGTTGACTGTGAGGTTTCTTGACGTAGAAAGTTGAGTCAGATTTTACTGAAAATTATTATTTACGGTACTTTGGATTTATTTTGAATCACTCACTCAGAATATAGATGTATAAAATGAGAAAAGCATAGCCCAAAGCAATTAAGTATTTTAGGAAACCCCTAAAAATGTTATATTCTTCATTACATTCTGTTTACAATACGAGACGAAAAACATCATACAGTAAACACTCTAATAGACTGCCACCCAAACTTCCAACGTTGAGCCCATATACTATAAAGTTTATTGACAAAACATGTTCGATATCGTGATAAAGATTTTATCAGTTGACTAGTATGTTCATATATTTTACAATGAATGGAATATATGAACCAAAATTGATGGTAGACACTTTATTAGAGTGTTTACGGCATTTCGATTTTTCAGGGTATACAGTACCGGTCAATAAGATATACAATTCGTGTTTTTCAACTGTAACTTTCTTCAAAATAGAGCTGAAGCGTCAAACTTTTTTGTGAAATGTAGCAAATAACCCGGGAAAAGTGATGCAAAAACACTCTCAACTTGAAAAATAAAAGAAAAAATTTTAGTGGTAAAATTCACTTTTTGAAAAATTTCGGATTTTTGGGTCATTTTTTCAAAAATCTGGGAAACATAGAAACGGTGAGGAATGTGAAATAAAACATTTTTGAACATGATCAAAGACACTTTAACCAACTTTTGAGCATTTAACACCTCATTAAAGTACGATTCCGTGTATGATATGGTTGTTCAAAGTGTCAACTAGAGATTTCCCGCTTCTGGGCTATTCCAACTATCGTTTCACAATTTAAAATGGCCAATATGTGGTACTTTTTATGTTTTTTATCATTTTCAGTTATTATTCTACAATATCCGATAATTTTCCACTCGAAAAAATGTTTCTTTAAGCTCCAAATACTGGTTTTATGAATGGTGAGACCCTCTAAAATGAGCATGATGTTCACTTGTAATCATTCTGGTGGAGCCGGTTGAGGGCTTTCGGTATATTTTCTCGTAGATGTTAAAACTACAGTTCCGTTAAATTCTATAAAACATGGTTTCCACTTGTGGAATGCTCATGGAAACGATAGAAATGATTTCCGAATTGATTTTATTGAGTAAATTAGGGATCAAACAGAGCACTGGTTTAGTTTCATTACCAGAGTGTTCCATTCATCAATTTTAACAATGTATTTGTAAAAAAAAGGCGTTGTAGTTGTTTGAGAATGATTAACATGAGATTCTATCACTTTCAAGAACAAAATAGCAATATGAACAAACACAGGAATGTTATGACTGGAACTGCAGAAGAAAACAG
Organism: Caenorhabditis nigoni; assembly: GCA_027920645.1. Taxonomy (NCBI): domain Eukaryota; kingdom Metazoa; phylum Nematoda; class Chromadorea; order Rhabditida; family Rhabditidae; genus Caenorhabditis; species Caenorhabditis nigoni. The sequence goes on along the minus strand of CP115868.1, from coordinate 8,592,644 downwards.
GCCCTGTGAGCCAGGAATGAGCATTCCACAAGCGGAAACCATGTTTTATAGAATTTAACGGAACTGTAGTTTTAACATCTACAAGAGTTATCAATTACAAAATTGAAGCACTGATCTTCTTTTATATGTATTTCCTAGAGCAATTGCCTTGTACCAACCCCATCACAAAACCTTTGTACGATGGTAGATATAAAATCACAATTCTTTGAATCACGGCCAAAAACGAAAAAATTGAAATACCTTGCGAAAAATACGCCAAACAAAGACATAGAGTAAGCTTCAATAAAAATGAATAACAGAGTAGCACCAATTATGAAAGTATCTGTACTATGAAAATCAGAAATAAAAGCTCCGATGAAAAGAAAGTTATTGAATACCAAACAAACTGCTGAGCAATAAAATAATTGATTGAAAATTGGACTGTGATATTGGAAATTGGTAGCGTCTTCTGTCTTTTTTCCATTTTTTGTAGGTTATAAGGAAAATAAACAAAATATCAGTAATAGAAAATAAGACAGATTCAAAGGTTATAAATATTAGAGGTAGAGCTTGAGATGAGTCATCTGTTTCGTTAAAATCACGAACAACATTGAAGAGAGCGCTGTACATGTATGTTTGAGAAGTGAAAGAGCAAGGTTTGAATGGCAGGTGTAAACTTGAAAAAAATTGGATTCGAAAGAAAATGAGGTTGTTAATTTTGTATCACCTGAAAGCTTTCATTCACTATCAAGAACTATTTAGAGGAGAGGGTTGGTTTTTATAACCTCGTAGCTCATAGAGGAATTTATAAATAGTTTTTCAATTTTTTGTGAAAGATTCCCATTGTTTCAATAGTCTATTTTACTCCAGAACATTTGTAGAAATGTTTTTTTCTGCCTTTTTTTTGTTTGGAGAGAAGCTTGATCGTAGACTCTTTTGACTTTTTTTTCTTGGTTTTGTAGATTTTCCACAGATTCAAAAAACAGATTGAAAACAAACAAATTTATACAGAAAATTAAAAAAAGACAAAATTCAAGCAGATATTTTTGACAAAGAAAAAAACACTTCATCCAAAAACTCGAAACAATCATTTTCCGACTTGCTGGTACGCACAAAGTCCTGTAGGCTGATTGCATACATGGAAGTCTGGACATCTGGAGCACGTAGTTCCCATTTCATAGACTTTGTTATTATTGACCAATCTGAAGCTAGGTTTCTTTCTTTGAATTTCAATATCTTTGGAATATCTAGAAGATGAGAAATCGTAGGGAGTTTGAAGAGAATTCAAATGACAGAATTTCAAAAATTCAAAACTCAGAAATCCAAAATTTTGAAATGCGAGAAATCCAGATACTCGGAACATCGCAAATTATCAAAAAGTTCAACTTACGGATATTTATAATAGCATACTGTAGCAACTTTTGATCCACATTTTTGTACTCCACATCCCATTGCGCCTGTCAACGAAAACGCCATCTGGGTAGCTTCGGCGAGCCCTTGGGAGGCCAGATCTGTGGTGATGGTGTTGTTCACTGGCCATCCTTTGTCTTGGAATTGTTTTTCCCAGAACGCCACAGCTTCTTTGGCCTACAAGAATGTTAATAGTTAGAAATCAACTTGAACCAATTTTTGTTATCATAGTCCGACTCATTAATCAATAAGCCAGCAGAAGCTTCTCAAAGAGTGGAAATCGCGCGTGAAATATAGCTATGCTGCGTCGCTACCAGCTGAGCTACGCGAGCGACAAGCAGACAACAAGCGGACTAGGAATAATCATTCAAAAACTCACATAATCATCAGCCACCTGAGTACCCACTGCATCAACGACACGAATATTGCATCCAGTTTCCGCTGGATTGGGCCTAGCAATGTTAGCCGGGCATTGGTAAATTGATCTGTACGCCGCAATAGCCAAATCAGTATTCCAGCCAATCATTTTCATGTTGGTAGCGGCACGTCGAATGTCTCCACTAATATTGTATTTTACTTGGGCAAGTGTAGAACGAAGTTTGTTGTGAGCATTGACGATGGCAGTTTTTCCAGCATCGGTTAACTGGGCATGGGTGTCTTGAATTGAAAAGGTTTGGGTTTGTTCTAGTTTTAAAGGTTTTATGGGCTCCAAACCTTTTTGAAGACGAAATTCTAACTCACCAAAAATAAGGCACAAAAAGCCAAGAAGCATGAAGGTCTTCATTGTTGAACTCAATTGATCCTGGTTTCCTCTTGGACCACTACTCTTTTATATGAAAATTTCAGTGTTATTTTTCTATTTTTCAATATTTTTATCAGCATCAGACGTTTCTTGTTTTTGAGTGTTTAGCCTTTGCTTTTGGCCAGACTGATAAGGAAGCTCAAAGCACAAAAACTACTAAAAAACAGAACAAAGTTTGATGACTGGATAACATGTTGTGTTTCAAACACAGACCAAAAGTGATAGCGCTTGTTTTTCTCTTATTTTTGGACAACAAAGCTGAAAAAATACTAAAAAGTAGTTTCAAAAGATTCATTCACAAAAGTTAACTAAAAATCAAAGTTATGCAAATTACAAACCAATAAAAAAGTTCAACACTTTTTGAAGTTCTATACACAACTTGAATTCTCTCTCCACAATCTCCACCAATAAAATCCAATTTCAATCGATTTCTTCGGACTACTGTATCCTTGTCGAAGTAAAAAAATAAATTACATCCATTACTCCATCGAAAAACGTCACGATGATAAGAAACTAATACGATACCAGATAGATCGGAAAAATCTACACCGAACTTCTGAATCATCTCCAGTTCAAAATACTTTTTCGAGTAATCATCGATTTGAGCAAAATAATACGTTCCAAACGCTCACTGGAAGCCAAACAGCAAGGAATATGTAATCCAAAATATGAAATTCCATCCTTTGAAAGATCGTAATTTAGACTCACTGAAACATTTAAAAACATATTGTTTTCTAAAAGGTAACTAACTGAAAAATAGCCCAGTATCTATACAAAAACTGAATAGCTACATTGGAAATTGTGCATGAATAAACTCCAGTTTGGCAAACGATAAAGATCTTTGTGATAGGAAATGGACGCGTTGTTGTGTAATAAATGTAACCGGCGTTGTGAGAGTAGGTATTCTGAATTACAAAATTTTCAAAAATCTCTGAATTTCATTTCATGCTGTACCGGGTAAAGAATTACTTCCAACGTTGCATAAGTTATTCCAAACACCGGGAATAAAATTAACAGTTTCTTATAAGAACCGAAATCCCGTTTCACACCCCACACAGTCAAATATATCAAAGTTAAACAAAATACTGATGTTGAAAAAAATCCAATTATTGCGATAAACTCCGAATATTCAAGAAAGTGTTTATAAGAGCCGGAATTTTCGAGAGGCATTGTGTACAAGTAGTGGTTATACTTATGTATTCGTTTTTTATTATGAAAAGATGCTTATGAACCCGACATTTTCGAAAGTCTGAAAGCCATGGAGGAACTACTAGATATTTCACGTAAGACATTTTATACACCGGAAATTATTTCGCCTACCAGGTTTCCTGTTATTAACTTGTTGTAAAACTATATTGTCTATTCAAAATAATCGCACGAGTGAACGAGTAAAAAACGTGTAATGAGTCTCCAAACCTGCAGAGGCGCTTTAGACGCAGGTTTTTTTACTCGTTCAGTCATCCGATTATTTTGAATAGAGAATAGTGTTCTGTTTCAAAATTTGTTCACAATTAGTTAACCCATCAACAAAGTGAAAATGTAAAATTAATTCACTCATTCCTTCATTAAAACCGATTTCAGGAAAAAAGCGGCAAGGTCAACAAAATATCCTGAATCTTCAACGTTTTCTTATTTCCAGTCTGAATTATGCAGAACGCGTCCCCTGCAAAAATGCATCATCGTCAGTGCCCAAGGCCCAGGCCCCAAGGCCCAGGCCCCAAGGCCCAGGCCCCAAGGCCCAGGCCCCAAGGCCCAGGCCCCAAGGCCCAGGCCCCAAGGCCCAGGCCCCAAGGCCCAGGCCCCAAGGCCCAGGCCCCAAGGCCCAGGCCCCAAGGCCCAGGCCCCAAGGCCCAGGCCCCAAGGCCCAGGCCCCAAGGCCCAGGCCCCAAGGCCCAGGCCCCAAGGCCCAGGCCCCAAGGCCCAGGCCCCAAGGCCCAGGCCCCAAGGCCCAGGCCCCAAGGCCCAGGCCCCAAGGCCCAGGCCCCAAGGCCCAGGCCCCAAGGCCCAGGCCCCAAGGCCCAGGCCCCAAGGCCCAGGCCCCAAGGCCCAGGCCCCAAGGCCCAGGCCCCAAGGCCCAGGCCCCAAGGCCCAGGCCCCAAGGCCCAGGCCCCAAGGCCCAGGCCCCAAGGCCCAGGCCCCCAGGGCCCCCTGAGCCTTGGGGCCTGGGCCTTGGGGCCTGGGCCTTGGGGCCTGGGCCTTGGGGCCTGGGCCTTGGGGCCTGGGCCTTGGGGCCTGGGCCTTGGGGCCTGGGCCTTGGGGCCTGGGCCTTGGGGCCTGGGCCTTGGGGCCTGGGCCTTGGGGCCTGGGCCTTGGGGCCTGGGCCTTGGGGCCTGGGCCTTGGGGCCTGGGCCTTGGGGCCTGGGCCTTGGGGCCTGGGCCTTGGGGCCTGGGCCTTGGGGCCTGGGCCTTGGGGCCTGGGCCTTGGGGCCTGGGCCTTGGGGCCTGGGCCTTGGGGCCTGGGCCTTGGGGCCTGGGCCTTGGGGCCTGGGCCTTGGGGCCTGGGCCTTGGGGCCTGGGCCTTGGGGCCTGGGCCTTGGGGCCTGGGCCTTGGGGCCTGGGCCTTGGGGCCTGGGCCTTGGGGCCTGGGCCTTGGGGCCTGGGCCTTGGGGCCTGGGCCTTGGGGCCTGGGCCTTGGGGCCTGGGCCTTGGGGCCTGGGCCTTGGGGCCTGGGCCTTGGGGCCTGGGCCTTGGGGCCTGGGCCTTGGGGCCTGGGCCTTGGGGCCTGGGCCTTGGGGCCTGGGCCTTGGGGCCTGGGCCTTGGGGCCTGGGCCTTGGGGCCTGGGCCTTGGGGCCTGGGCCTTGGGGCCTGGGCCTTGGGGCCTGGGCCTTGGGGCCTGGGCCTTGGGGCCTGGGCCTTGGGGCCTGGGCCTTGGGGCCTGGGCCTTGGGGCCTGGGCCTTGGGGCCTGGGCCTTGGGGCCTGGGCCTTGGGGCCTGGGCCTTGGGGCCTGGGCCTTGGGGCCTGGGCCTTGGGGCCTGGGCCTTGGGGCCTGGGCCTTGGGGCCTGGGCCTTGGGGCCTGGGCCTTGGGGCCTGGGCCTTGGGGCCTGGGCCTTGGGGCCTGGGCCTTGGGGCCTGGGCCTTGGGGCCTGGGCCTTGGGGCCTGGGCCTTGGGGCCTGGGCCTTGGGGCCTGGGCCTTGGGGCCTGGGCCTTGGGGCCTGGGCCTTGGGCACTGACGATGATGCATTTTTGCAGGGGACGCGTTCTGCATAATTCAGACTGGAAATAAGAAAACGTTGAAGATTCAGGATATTTTGTTGACCTTGCCGCTTTTTTCCTGAAATCGGTTTTAATGAAGGAATGAGTGAATTAATTTTACATTTTCACTTTGTTGATGGGTTAACTAATTGTGAACAAATTTTGAAACAGAACACTATTCTCTATTCAAAATAATCGGATGACTGAACGAGTAAAAAACCTGCGTCTAAAGCGCCTCTGCAGGTTTGGAGACTCATTACACGTTTTTTACTCGTTCACTCGTGCGATTATTTTGAATAGACAATATAGTTTTACAACAAGTTAATAACAGGAAACCTGGTAGGCGAAATAATTTCCGGTGTATAAAATGTCTTACGTGAAATATCTAGTAGTTCCTCCATGGCTTTCAGACTTTCGAAAATGTCGGGTTCATAAGCATCTTTTCATAATAAAAAACGAATACATAAGTATAACCACTACTTGTACACAATGCCTCTCGAAAATTCCGGCTCTTATAAACACTTTCTTGAATATTCGGAGTTTATCGCAATAATTGGATTTTTTTCAACATCAGTATTTTGTTTAACTTTGATATATTTGACTGTGTGGGGTGTGAAACGGGATTTCGGTTCTTATAAGAAACTGTTAATTTTATTCCCGGTGTTTGGAATAACTTATGCAACGTTGGAAGTAATTCTTTACCCGGTACAGCATGAAATGAAATTCAGAGATTTTTGAAAATTTTGTAATTCAGAATACCTACTCTCACAACGCCGGTTACATTTATTACACAACAACGCGTCCATTTCCTATCACAAAGATCTTTATCGTTTGCCAAACTGGAGTTTATTCATGCACAATTTCCAATGTAGCTATTCAGTTTTTGTATAGATACTGGGCTATTTTTCAGTTAGTTACCTTTTAGAAAACAATATGTTTTTAAATGTTTCAGTGAGTCTAAATTACGATCTTTCAAAGGATGGAATTTCATATTTTGGATTACATATTCCTTGCTGTTTGGCTTCCAGTTAGCGTTTGGAACGTATTATTTTGCTCAAATCGATGATTACTCGAAAAAGTATTTTGAACTGGAGATGATTCAGAAGTTCGGTGTAGATTTTTCCGATCTATCTGGTATCGTATTAGTTTCTTATGATGCAAATGGATCCGTTAGATGGCGAAATGTTTTCTGTACTGTTAATATGACGTTTATCATGTTATTTCAGTACAGTATAATCTTGTACTGTGCCATTCGTATGTACTTTGAAATGGAATCAAAAGTTCAAATAGTGTCTCCATCGCTCAGAAACTTACATAGACAGTTCTTTAAGACTCTTGTTTTGCAAGTGGTCACTCCAACTGTAACCTTATTTGCCCCAGTAACTGTATTGATTTATCTGCCACTTTTTGATCTTCAACTAGATCTACCATTTGGAATATCAACATCTGCATTAGCTTTTTATCCAGCTCTAGATGCAATTATTGTGATGTATGTTGTACACGACTATCGAGAAGCCATGAAAAGTGAGGAAAATGAGTCAGAATTCAGAACGAAAACATGCTTTCAGATATTTTCAACAAGTTTATCAAAGGTTTACACACTTCGGCTAATAGTTCAGATGCTGTGGAGAGGCCTACCGCAACAATTCGTTCTCCTGAAGTTTTGAATTGATCTTTGTTTTGTATAATTTGTTTTGTATACATACTTTTTCGGAAAAATAATAGTTTGCAAAATTTGAAATTTTTTTTCATAAAAACTTTAAATCCGTTTTCTGTTTTTTAATGTGGTTTTAGGACGCCGGAAAGTTCTTTATACAATAGTTTTCTTGAGAACGGAACTCCAGAGTACGTCTTCAAAAGCTCGATAACAACTGATTAACAGGAATCTGGTAGTTCCTCATCATACCTTTCAGAAGTTTTCTAATTTCCGGTTCACGAGCATGCCTATATGATAAAACACAAACAAGTAAAGCCACTATCTGAAAACGATGCTTCTTAAAAACTCAGGTTCTTATGAACAGTATGTTGAATATTCTGAACTTATCGCAAGAATCGGATTTCTTTCAACCACCGTATTTTGCTTCATCTTAATTTATTTAACAGTGTGGGGTGTGAAAAGGAATTTCGGTTCCTATAAAAAGCTGTTAATTTTATTCCCAGTGTTCGGAATCACTTTTGCAACATTAGAAGTGGTTTTGTATCTGGTACGGAAAAAAAGCGGAATTCAGAGTTTTGTGGAATATAGGATTTCAGAATACTTACTCGCACAATGCCGGTTATATCACTTACACAATAACCCGTCCATTGTATTTGACACAAGTCCTTGTTTTTTGCTACATTGGAATTTATTCGTGCACAGTTTCCAATCTAGCCATCCAGTTTTTGTATAGATACTGGGCTATTCTTCAGTAACCTTTCCTGAAAAGATGAAATCATGCCTATGAACGTTTCAGCGAATCTAAATTACGATTTTTCAAAGGATGGAATTTCCTAATTTGGATTGTATATTCCTTGCTGTTTGGTTTCCAATGGTCGCTTGGAACTTATTATTTCGGTCACATCGATGATTTCTCCAAGACATATTTCGAACTGGAGATGATTCAAAAGTTTGTGTGGACTTTTCAGACATTTCTGGTTTCGTTCTAGTGGCTTATGATACAAATGGAAACATCAGATTGCAATTTATCTTTAGTACCATTAATATGACATTTATCATGGTATTCCAGTACTGTATAATCTTGTACTGCGCTATTCGAATGTACTTTGAGATGGAATCAAAAGTGCAATTTTTCTCTCCATCGCTTAGGAATTTACACAGACAGTTCTTTAAAACCCTTGTTTGCAAGTGATCACTCCAACGGTCACTCTGTTTGCTCCAGTAACTGTACTGATTTATCTGCCACTTTTTGATCTACAACTTGATCTACCGACTGGATTATCAACATCCGCGTTGGCTTTTTATCCAGCACTAGATGCAATAATAGTGATGTATGTTGTACAAGACTATCGGAAATCTATGAAAAGTAAGAAAATTCGGTTAAAAATCAACAAGAAACCATTTTCAGATATTTTGAAAAAGTTGATTGATAATTTACACGCTTGGGCCAATAGTTCAGATGCGGAGGAAATAGCTACCACAACAGTTCGTTCGCCGGCAGTGTTGAATTAGAACAGGTGTAACATTTTTGTACAGTTTATATCCGTTTTGATGTTCCATCAGTCTAATTTCTCAGTTTCCAAGTTATTGTCCACTTTAAAACAATATCCATTAAAAAAAATAAAATCGAATATAATTTTCCATCTACTACATCATGTCTATGAAACCTTTTTAAAAATTCTGAAGATGTTGATGTTCACACATAATTTTCATTTTGAATATAAAAGCAACAGAATGATATCATATAATTTCTAGTTAGTAACACTAGAAGAGACAATTCTTGAACTGGTTTCTTTTATAGTCTTCGGGCCATTAGAACGTATCGAATTCTTGTTGGCTCTCTTGAAAGTGAACAAGAACATCACGAATCTAAAAAAAATTATAGGAATATTGATCATATCTATCAACCCACCCGTCCACAGTATAACTCATTGAATCCACAGCAAAAGTGGTCAAATGTTTACAGGCATAATTTTCTGGGCATAGCAGTTCCGCGAAAATAATGTTCGTGCCACAGACCAGCGCAGTTAACCAGTCTTGAATACACGATTGGATGAAAAATCGATTGGTTTGACGGCGCCGATTCCTAGCAACTTCTGATGAGATTCCACGCATTTTCTTCTGAAAATCTATAATCTTCAGAAGTTTAGCAGAAAAAAAAACTACCGCCGAAATTACTAATTTGATACCCAATACGATATTCATAGTGTTATTGAAAACAGCCAATGATATAATGAGAACTGCCAACACCCTGACAATATTCTGATTACATTTGCTAAAATATTTGTAAGTTCCAACGTGATCAAAACCAAACGGAACAAAGCATTTTTCATCAAAGCCGGGAATTGTGGACCACCAGATGCCACCCAGCCAAGTGAGAGACAGAGCAGCTACAGTAATATGCGTACTGTACTTTGGAACTGAGGTTGGAGAGAACATGATAACGAGGAAACGGTTCACAGTGATTAACATTTGAGTCATGGGACCTTGGATAAGCAAACCAAATCCAAAAACTTGATGAATTCTAGAATTTAGATATGTGGAGCCGATGTGAGTGAAACTGAAAAATTTTTACAAACTTTTCAACAACTTGAAGAAGATTTGATCAAATCCAATTTCCAGAAAAAAAACCTACAAAAAGTTCGGCTCTTTATGACAAGGCGGGGCCCATGAGAAAAGGGGGGGCCCATGGGAAAAGGGGGGGCCCAAGTCAAAAGGGGGGGCCCATGAGAATAGGGGGGGCCCAAGACAAAAAGGGGGGCCCAAGTGTAAAAATGTAGACAAAGTTGAAAAATACCGATTTCTCAAAGTTTTACGGTAGTTTCCATCAAAATTTCGTGTTTGGAACATTTTTCAAAATTTTTTGAACTTTTCAGTTTATTTCATTTTTTGTTCATTGTTGTTTATTTTTTTGTTACTAAGCCTCAAATTAATCTAATATTAGCTGAATGAATTAAAATTACACAGTTAAAATGGCAAAAATAGTGTTGTTCATGCAAAAAACTGACCTAAACTGAAATTTTTCAAAGTGATGAATTTCTGTGGAAACAACCGCAACGTTCCAAATTTCCATAGAAACATCCGAAAAACTTGAAAGAATTTGTAAATCTTAACTTAGACATAATTTTTACCCACGGACCCCCCCTTCTGTCTTGGGCCCCCCCTATTCTCATGGGCCCCCCCTTTTGACTCGGGCCCCCCCCTTTTCCCATGGGCCCCCCTTTTCTCATGGGCCCCCCCTTGTCATAAAGAGCCAAAAGTTCACCGGTCCAATATAACACAAATATACCAATAATGACATTGAATTGGAAATTGTTTTTGATGTGCACAAAATATAAAAACTCAATTTTTCCAAAGACAAAAAATGGAAGAACATGAAAATGTTGAAACATAATCCAATAATGGAAACAGACATGAGCTCACCACCAATAATCCGAGTAGCAAGTTCGTGGGTCTTATCTGGAGGCCAATAGTTATATTCGAATTTCGGTTTTTTGGTTATCATGATCGGATATTTTAGAAATCTAAAATCAATGTGAGATTCTGAAAATCAGAACCCGAAAAGTTTGTTTTTCGATTCTGATATATACCTTGATTAGAGTTTTGAGTGCATAATGTACTCAAATGGCCAATAATAAGCAGTTAGGACTCAAAGTAAAAACTTTTTCTGAAGGAAACCTAGACAACATTTGATAAAGACGACAGGAAAACTTTTTTCTGAAAACCCGGGAAAAGTTCTGAATAAAGCCCGGCCCGGCCCGTTGCAAGTATGTTATTTCCTCTAATAGAAGCCCATGGGCTTTTATTTTTCAATGAATAATTTTCAAAACAATTTTTGTCAAAAATTTTTCAGAAACTCAAAATTCAAGTTTTAGGAGTTCTGTAACTCAGAAATTGGGATAATTTCGATTCAGAAATCGAGAAATAGAAGCCCGTGGTCTTCTATTTTTCGAAGCACCTTGCGGGGTGGGCTTCTATTAGAGGTGGGCTTCAAATAGAGGTGGGCTTCTATTAGAGGAAATACGGTAACTTCAAAGTAGAGTCTGAATATAATATAATATCTAAAATTTTTTTGAAAACGATTCAGATTATTTATTGGTTAAAAAATGATAGCACTAATTTTCAACGAAAAACTGAGTTCAATTTTGTACTGATGGATTGGTACGATGTTGACCGGCACTTGGACTATGATATTAGTCTTATACATTTCTCTACAAGTGTGTAACAGTTTTTTATTTTCTGTATTATAATTTTGAAGATAGTAAAAAACTCAAATGTCAATATAATTATGCAGCCAAGTTTTTCTATGTATTAGGTTGTCCAAAAAGTCTTTGACACTTTTACTTCGATCTATGTCGCTTATCCTATTTTGGATTTTTTCCAAATCCGTTTTTATATTTATAGATGTTGCACATTGTATGTTTAATGCGCTATAAAAAATTTCCCTCAGACAGAGTAATGGGCGAGAACTAACTCGATGAACATCACATACCCAAAGGTGTGTTCTGTCCATGTTCCTCCAGGGTCTCTAGAGCAACGAACTTTGGCGAAAAAGGTGCAAAGTGTGAGGCGCAGACATCATCCCTAAAACCACCATTAATGTTTTGTTCAAAAGATTCGGGGAAAGGAACGTTAATCTGAAACATAAACCAAAAGCGAAATGACCTAGTCTCAGTATGGATGACGATACTTCGATGTTACTGGAGGAAGAGCCCCGAGCTACTTCATGTGCAATATCTTTGACAGTCTACCATCCTAATACCACTGTAACAAATAATGAACCCTACACAGGAAAAGCTGAGAGAGTATGTCGGATTGTTCCACACTATTTGACCAATTTTAGGAAAAAGGTATGATGTGACCTTTCACTTTCATTCTTCACCATGGAACCGAGAAGGGACTGGGTCAACAAAATGATTATTGGAGATGATAAGCGGGCACTTTATCTCAACCATGTCAGAAAGCGCCAATTAGTCCTTGCTGCAGAAACGGCGGAATCAGACTTAAAAGGGAAGCTTCAAGAAAAAATCAGATTTTTTTGATTTGGTTGGATAGTGTCGGACTGATATACTGAAGGCTGCTTCCAGACTCCAATATAATCAATTCTGGCTCTACTACTTTCAAATGAAAATGCGTATTTATGCATATCCCTTTCACCTCCCGACAGGCTCCGTGTTGAAAATTTCACATTACAACGAAAAACCGAACAAATATTCGAAGACTCGTAACAAACTCCAACCTCTTGGAATCCAAATTCTGTCTTGCCCACCGTACACCCCCAACCTGGTTATAACTAATTACCACCGTTTCCGGTTTTCCCAAAACCGTCTTGCTAGAAAAAAATTCCGTGATCGGAAGGATGTCAAGAAATTGTTTGATCACTTTTTTGCCTCCAAGTCACCAGGGTTCTACGCAAATGGAATCAACCAACCTCTGTTGCGCTGACAAGAAGGCATGAACTCCAATAGTGAATACAGGGTGGGGCAAAAGTTCTGTTACCAAAAGAAGAAGTCATAACTTCTCGCAAAACAGTTCAATCCGAGTCAAATTTTGACAGGACTTCATCAAATAGATTTGTAACTAAATTAAATCATAATTGTCTGTTTCTGGTAGCCGTGTTCCTAATGGTGGAGCTCAATCTTTTCGGGTAGCGTCTATGGCGGCACGGGGGTGGTCTGCCGGCAAATTGTCTCATTACGTGGTAAAAATATTTTTGAGAGCACCCAAAAACATGTCAAAATAAACTTGAATATGTGCTCTAAAAGTTTCAATCACCGAAATTTCCATCGGATTGTCGCCTGACTCGATACAGGCCATCCTTTTCGGGAATGAAGTTGGAACATTTGGTTTTTGGCACTTTTTGCTGAATACGTTTTTCCGTATTAGCAGGTTCTACATCTTTTTGGGTACTCTAATTTTGCAAGCTTTATGGCACGATGACTTAGACACCATTATTTTCACTATAATCAGTATTCCTGGTACACTTTCTTGCCTGTCTATATTTGCCAATAACAGTAAAAAAATTGAGTGAGGTGCACAGAAAGTGATGCCATCTTCGTAAAAATTGAGATTTGAATTTGAAACTTTGCAACTCTACTAATAAAGAGATGGGGAAGAAGATGAACAAAAAATCAAGATTCGAAAAGTGCGTCAGCGCGCGCCAGCTTGAGTTAAACTTTTGGTAACAGTACTTTTGCCCCACCCTGTACATTCCTCATTGATTCTTACTTTCCTTGAAGGAAACACTACTTGAACAAAAGTGTCAAAGACTTTTTGGACAACCTAATAGTACTTAATTTTTGTCTTAATTGTCAAAAAGCATTCTTGAAATGTCATTGTTCACATATAATTTTCATGTTCAATATAAAAACAGAATGATATCATTTAATTTCTAGTTAGTAACACTGGAAGAGACAATTCTTGAACTGGTTTCTTTTATAGTCTTTGGACCATTAGAACGTATAGAATTCTTGTTGGCTCTTTTAAAATTGAAAAGAAACATCACGAATCTAAATAAAATATATGGTTTACCGATTGTATCTGAAAAACCCACCCGTCCACAGTATAACTCATTGAATCCACTGCAAAAGTGGTCAAATGCATGCAGGCATAATTTGGGCACATCGGCCCAACGGCTAAAACATTTGTGCCGAAAACTATCGCAGCTAACCAGTCTTGAATACACGACTGAATGAAAAATCGAGTAGTTTGACGGCGTCGATTTCTAGCGACTTCTGATGAGATTCCAAGCATTTCCTTCTAAAATCGAGAACCTTTCTTCTGAAATTTAGAGGGAAGAAGCGTACCGCCGAAATGGCTAACTTGACACCCAAAATATTGTTCATGGCATTATTGGAAACAGCCAACAGTACAATTATACTTGCAATAAATTTAACAATGTTCTGATTACATTCGGTAAAGTAAAACCCAACATGATCGAAAGTAAACGGTACAAAGCAGTTATCTTCAAAGCCGGGAATTGTGGACCACCAGATGCCACCCAGCCAAGTGAGAGACAGAGCAGCTACAGTAATATGCGTACTGTACTTTGGAACTGAGGTTGGAGAGAATATGATAACAAGGAAACGGTTCACAGTGATTATCATTTGGGTCATGGGACCTTGGATATATAGACCAAATCCAAAAACTTGCTGAATATGAGTATTGAGGAATGTGGAGCCGATGTCAGTGAAGCTGAAAAGTGTTTACAAACTTTTAGACAACTTATCAGACTATCAGAATAGGAAAGTAATTTCGAACATTCCCGAAAACTAATGAGAAAAAACAACTTTTTCGCTTAGGGGAACAATTTTCGAGGAAGATTCCCGGAAATCCGATTTGCTGAAAAAACTTACAAAAAGTTCACCGGTCCAATATAACACAAATATACCAATAATGACATTGAATTTGAAACTGTTTTCGACGTGCACAAAATATAAAAACTCAATTTTTCCAAAGACAAAAAATGGAAAAACATGAAAATATTAATACATAATCCAATAATGGAAACAGACATGAGCTCACCACCAACAATCCGTGTAGCAAGTTCAAATATCTTAACTGGAGGCGAATAATCACATGGGAATTTCGGTTTTTTGGTAATCATGATCTGAAATTATTAGAAATCTTAGATCGCAGTATGATTCTGGAAACAACAAGCCGTGAAATGTGTTTTCGATTCTGCTATACATGTGCCTTGATTAGACTTTTGGGTGCATAAAGTACTCAAATGGCACATAATAAGCAGTAAGGACTGAAAGTGAAAATTATTCTAAGGGAAATCTAGACAGCATTTGAGAAAGACTCAAATTATTAGCTTCAAAGCAAAACCTAAACGTTGTTTTTACAACTGAAAAACATTCAAAGTGTTTATTGATTAAAAAGGTGACATCATTAATTTTTAAGTGAAAAAATTCAATTTTCTACTGCGGCGTTTACTGGTGACACTGTAGCACTTGGTCTATTTCCCCATGTAATTACACTTGCAGTGAACTTTTGTACCATATCTAAAAAAAGAAATTCATGAAAAAAACTTTGTAAATTTTGTCACCCACTTTTCATGGCCAACCTATAGTCCTGTACAACATACATAACAATGATTGCATCCATACCCGGATACATCGATAAAGTTGAAGTAAATATTCCGAATGGTAGATCAAGTTGTAGATCGAAAAGGGGCAAATAAATCAATAAAGTTACAGGGACAAACAGGGTTACTGTTGGGGTTAACACTTGCAAAACAAGGGTCTTAAAGAACTGTCTGTGTAAATTTCTGAGGGATGGAGACAGAATTTGAACTTTTGATTCCATTTCAAAGTACATACGAACAGCGCAGTACAAGATTATAATGTACTGGATACACATGATAAATGTCATATTAATAGTACAGAAAACGTTCCGCCATCTGATGTACCCATTAGCATCATAAGCCACTAAAATGAAACCAGAAATGTCTGAAAAATCCACACCAAACTTTTGCATCATTTTCAATTCGAAATAGCTTTTTGCGTATTCATCCACTTGGTCAAAGTAATAAGCACCAAGTCCCCATTGGAAACCAAATAAAGTAGAATATAAAAAACAGATTAGGAATCTCCACCCCTTGAAAATCCACAGCTTTTTTTCACTGAAAGATCATAGTTCATAAAAGAAGTTAAAAATTCAATTGCATCAAACCGCTCACTCAAACACCGCCCAATATCTGTACGAAAATTGAACCGCCAAATTTGAAATTGTGCATGAATAAACGCCCGAATAGAAAACAAGCATCCAAGCAGTTGCGTTCTGGCTGAGATGAAAAGGGCGGCTTGTGGTGTAGAAAATGTAACCAGCATTGTGAGAATAGGCATTCTGAAAATCATGTTTTGTCCGATATCGTAGAAAACCCCTGTACCGGATTCACAATCATTTCGACAGTAGCAAAAAGGATTCCGAATACTGGGAATATTAAAAGGAGATATTTATAACTCCCGAAGTTCCTAGTCACTTCGAAAGTTGTTAAATAGATCAAAATGAAACAAAGAATGGAAGTAAACAAAAATCCGAATTCCGGAATATTCTTAGCTATTTCAGCGTAGTGGACATAGGATGATGAGTCTTTGAAAAACATGAATATTGTAAAAAATATGAATGAAATGTTTTGTGAAAATTTTTTGATGATACGTATAATGCCTAGACCGGAAAACTACGGAAATGGGTTTTCATTTCCGCGTTACTGTTAATTTTCTATGTGTCTAATAAAGGTTTGTCTGTTGGTTGGTTTCAAGTTAGTGTTCATCAAAAACGGCGAAAGTTTACAAATCTAAAATGTTTCGGCTTGTCAGGAAAATTTTAAGTGTACAAAACAAGGTTGAAGTTTCGATTTTGTGATTAAAAACATGCCAAAACAACAAAAAGGGTTTTAAAGTAACACAAATCTTATTTCAGGGCTAATTTTGGCACATTTTCACAATTGGCATAGCTCATCGAGTTTGATCATATAAGTTCTTGAACCATAATTTATTGTTATCTGAGTTTTCCTTTATACAGAGCTATTACTTTTGATTAAACACAACAAAGAGTGATTTACGCTCAAAAACTAATTTTAAGGCATTTAATCTTTCATATTAGAAATTAAATTAATGCATATTTTCGTTCAAAAAATACCCAACTATAATTTATTTCCCTATTACTAGTATAACATGTGCCTATGCTGAAAAACAAACCAATTTCAGCGTCTCCTATAAATTGAGTCATCATAACAAGATTTTCTGGCTAAAAAAAGTATTTTCATAACTTGTTACAAAAATCGAGAATTCAACAAAAAATTTTAAAGTCATCTTAAAACAGTGAAACAATAGAAAAAATGTCTGAATGCGAATTCAAATCCGAATCTCCATTTGTATGCTCTTTTTACACTTTGCTCCGTGATTTTGTAAATTTTCTTCTAGAATTTGAAATTCACATCGCTGCTGGATGTATTTTAATAAATTCATTTCATATTTTAGTCTTAACCCGAACATCGATAAGATCATCTTCTATAAATATTATTTTAATATTTCTAGCATTGTCTGATATGTACTCTCAATTTTATATAATTGAGCAGAGAATAAAAAATTATTACGAGAATTTAGAAGTCTCTTGTTTATCAGGAACTTCTTATTTTTCCGTTTTACTGGATATTCTGCTTAAATTGTTTCGAGAATTTTCTAGAAGATCTTCCACGTGGCTCAGTTTCAGTATAGCGTTGATTCGAACTCTGGTTATTCGAAACCCAATGAATCCAAAATTCGAAAAGCTTTCAAATGCAAAATCTGGATCATTATTTGTCCTAATTATTTGGCTGATTGATCTAATTATCACGGGTTTTGGGTATTTTCGATTCATAATTTTATTCGAAAAAATCACTAACGACTGTGGCCCAAAGCCTAGAAAGTCGAAAAGTTATTTTTTTGGTTATTCAGAATTTTTTATGGGAAATGAGGAATTGGTTTATAAAATTTACACCGATTTTGATGCGATTATCTCAAAAGTGTGGTTGAAAGCAATTTTTTAAAATTAAAAAGTTTGATTTCAGTTCATTCCATGCATTTTATTCCCAATTTCCACTATATTTTTGATTTTGGAAATCCGTAAAAATGAAATAAACCGAAGAAAATTTGCAAACAATTCAAGCAATAATTCTGGAAAAACTACAAAACTGGTGTTATATCTAACTTTAACATTTTTCATCGCTG
The DNA here is from genome assembly GCA_027920645.1 of Caenorhabditis nigoni. NCBI lineage: Eukaryota > Metazoa > Nematoda > Chromadorea > Rhabditida > Rhabditidae > Caenorhabditis > Caenorhabditis nigoni. The sequence continues at coordinate 8,574,885 of CP115868.1, read as the reverse complement.
AATTCCCATTAGCTGTAATTTCAGCCTTGGAACCTTATTTTTCAGAAGCATATGGATTACTGTAAGTACTTAGATAAAGCTCAAAATGCAAAATCGAGATAATTATTTCAGGATGCTTCTTTATTATCTCAACTTTTTATTCTCAATTATTCTATCTATTAATACATCCAGTCACATGATAATTTGTCTTTTAATGTCCTCTCAATATCGAGAAAATGCAAAAAATGTGATTTTTTGTGGTTGCAATAATTCAAAGGTGAGAAAGATTTTTTAGAAGAATTTGTAGTTCAAATTTTCCAGAAAAACAAAACGAGTGTGGTTTCTGTGAGAGCTTCAAATCAGGCGGATTATTAAATTGATTTGTTCTATGTTTTCCATATTTTATCTTTTTTACATGATCCAGTACTTTTAGCTTTACTTTAAACTTTATTAGTCAGATATTGGAATAAATAAAAATACAAAAAAAGAATTTTTCGATCAAAAAATTGTAGTTTCAAACCAATTTTTTATAAGCCAAGTATTAGAGAATCCAAGCATTTTAAAACAAGAAAATTACAAATTATTTCTTCATAATATACAAAACACTGCCTGGCGAATAATCCATAGCTTTAACTTCCACATCACCGAATCCGCATTGATTCATTAGAGCAACCGCCCGTTTCCTTCCCCACATGGATCCACAGCACAGAGCATCCGGAGCATTGCTGCCAACTGGAAGACAATGGAGCATTGATCCACCGTACTTCATCGCCGCCATTTTTCCAAAAGTTTCACGGTCCGTGTGAACATTGCTGGAGCCGTCGACGTCGGTGACCACCACCCATCCGTCTGGTTTGACGACTCGATGAACTTCCAGCATGCACTGGAAAATTAATGAATTGATTTCTGAATATCTGTTTTTGTCTCTTACCAAATCCGGTCTCATCTGATCATGACAAGATCCAAACAAGAGAACCAAATCGAAGGAATCCGTGTAGCTCTTCGGCATATTTCCAGCATCTCCCACCACAAACTCCACGTTCTTAAAATCAGTACCATCCGACTTCTTCACCAATCTAGCCACCTCTATTGCTTTCTCAGTGATATCCAATCCAACGAATTTGGAATTCGGAAAATGCTCGGCGAGCAAGCGAACATGAAGACCTCCACCACACCCGACATCCAGCACACGGATTCCAGATTCTAGTTTTTCTTGAATTCCGTGACCAACATCTGGGATCATTGAAGAAACCACATATCCCTCGCTGGTAGTTTTCGCAAACATTTGTTGCATTTCTTCGAAATCCGAGTAGACCGCGTAGTCCAAACCGTAAGGTCCGTCTTTTTTGAAACATTCGATTAGAGTATCGATTGGGCGGAGAATAGTGGTGAGCATTGCGTTGTAGATGAGCGGGAAGTTGTTGGTGGTCAAAGACTGAAGTATTTTGGTTTTTTCCATTGGAAAAATTAAAGAAAAGACAAATTGAGGGACTCTGGAGTCCTAACTATAAGACAATTAAGGCCACAGCACGCTGTGTTTGACTATAAATATTCAAAAATATAGATAATTTACCTCCAAATTCTCCTTGGCAATCCAGAATTTTTCTTCCTCATTAACTTCGAGAACATGCCCACATGCCAAAGTGTTACACCACTCTCGAACGTATCTGAAAATCCCATTTTACATATTTTGAACGCTTCTCCTTCAAAATCACCTCTCCTTGCAACCAGCCTTTTCAGCAATTTGCTGCGGAAGCACCGGATTTTCCGGGCTCGAAATTTCAGCAATCGCCTTGAACAAGTTCAGGCGGTACCCAATGTTGACAGCATTCGAGAGGATATTTCCAATTGCCAAGTCCTAAAAAAATAGAAATTCAAATCAAAGATTTCGAACTTCAACTTACAGTAAGACGGTCCTGCATTGTTTGTAGGAAAAGTAGATGAGATTTCAAAATTAGAGTAGCTTGAGCACAATCTGAAAAGTTCAAAAAATGGGTTCTCTTTTTATACCAATGTCGCCAGACATGTTGTGTTCTTGAATAGCCAACCTGCGTCTCTGGGGTTTGTGCAGTCTCTTTGTGTCAACTTGTGGTTTGTGTCCTGTGGTTAGTGTTGGAAGAGGAAATACAGGTAGAATTATTTCTGAAAAAAGCTCGAAAGTTTAAAATTCTGAAAAAAGAAACTGAAAAAGAGATCAGCGGAATCTTAAGTTCTTACAGGAGAATTTTCGGCAATTTTAATATTATGTCCTCAATTTCATCTTTTTCAGGGAATTGGATTCGCAGCAATTTTAGATATTATAATTATATTCTTGGTGTCTTTTAGAATTCTCATATATCAGTTTTTTTAACGATTTCAAGTTTCCGTTTTTTTTATTTCATGATTTCCAGTTGCATGTTCATCACGATTAGTACATTTTCATTTTGCTTCAGATTCAAAATAAAAATTCAAATAGTAGATTCTCAAATATTTATTTCAATAAGTTTCATTAAAGCTTCAATAAAATCAATACTTAAACATGAGCATATCCTTTAAAATCGGATCCTGAACCTCATCGAATACAGTAATCTCGAGTAGTGTCGTCACCAACTCATGCACTTCAGTCATCACATTTCCAACGGCTAACACGATTTCCGACACTCTTAACATTGGATCCTCGTGTCCCTCATCCGTGCATATTAGCAAAAGTGTCCGGAAAATATCATCCCGTTGGCGAGCGGAAATTGCCTTCCCCGAGTCTTGTAGTTTGTAGTAGTCTGGAAAATTTCGTTTTTAAAAGTTCGTCCTATACTGTTGATTTGGAAACTTACTGTAGTGCCAAATGGTGAGCGCCTTGAAAAGCGAGAATTCGGAAATTGACATTTTCAGCTGTCCCAGTGGCACATTCACATTTTTCCACTGTCGTCGAATCATTGAAATCATGGATCTGTGAAAATAAAGAGTTTTGACAAATATTTTCTCATGAATTTCGTATTCAAAATTGAACTGTGTCGACAAACCTACATTTGAAGTTATTAAAATGATAAAAATCGAAAAATATCAATTTTGATCCCAGAATATAATTTCGAACCTCCAAAATATAATACTTCCGCCGAGCTACGCCGTCGAAGAAAGCCAAAACTCACTTATACATTGTAACATCTTCTTTACTATAATCTCCTGTACTTGTATCCAATTCTAGCGAGGGTAAAGGGTCCATGCTCACAAATTTGGCCTCACGAGTCACAAAGAATGATTCGTTGGGGAAGATTCTGGAAAAAAGGCTTTTCTGATATCATTTTTTGCAGATATACCAGCACTTCAAGCTCAATTATCTCAATTTCCGTATTAGACATCGAAGATCTTCAAACTATCAAAACGTTAGTAACATTATGACACACATTTTATCATTTATAATATCTTCTACTGAAATTAAGATAATTCAGTTGAAAGTTAAACTTACACCTGACTATAATATGCTGGATCTGCTAGAGCATCCACAGCAGCTGCCGTTTGAAACAGTACAGTTTTTTCAGACTTGTTCAGCATGTGAAAGTCGGGAAATTGATTCACATAATCCAAAATCATCGTGTAGTCATTGCGGTTTTTGAATCGATACGATCGGTGGTCGAATGGAAGGAGATCAGATTTTTCGAAAGGCTAAAACAAATATGATGCATTTTTGGTCCGATTTCGTATATGAAAACTCACACAAACACATGGAACATCAAACATGGCTGCCAGGGAGACATTAGCATATGTTAGACGCCTTCTCATATTCAAACTGACAAACTTTTCCATATACAGCGTAGCCAGACTGTATAATCGTTCATCTTCATCGATTCTCGGGTCCAATGGAGGTGATATAGGTACTAGGAGTACGGTATTATCCACGTGGTTCGGGATTTGAATGTATTCTTGAAGCTCGTGCATTTCCATTATTTCAACCTCATCCCGTAGAATTTTAGTTGGTGGAGAATCATCCCAGTATGGAGCTGGAGGATCTGAATCGTAATCTGAAAAATGATTGAGTTTTGGATTGAAAAAAATTGAACTAACAATTTGAAGTTGTTGGCTGTTGCTCATCCAGAGTTCGCTTGTGGTTTTGGTTTTCTGGAGATTTTTTGAAGCCTTGGACCACTGAAATTAAGAACTTTTATAACCTCAACCAGATTTAAAATTCTCGGGATATCATCAAAATATCAAAAAAAAGGAACGGAATCCTTTTTCAGATTGGAAAGTTTTCAGATTTTTAAAAATATTCTTACAAAAAAAATACTCACTCTCTTCTTTCATCCCAGCTCTAAAACATTTAGTCAACCTGCACTGTCTACAATTTTGTCGAAAAGCGTGGTAGATTTCGCAGCTATTCGTACTGGAACATTCGTACGCCAAGTTCCCTTTCACAGTTCGACGGAAGAACGCAGCACAGGCCTGGAAATTGGCAATGGTTGGAATGGGCAGAAATCAGGCAGAAAAAAAGACAAAAAAATATTCTGGAGGTATGGGGAATTGAACCCCAGCCCTCTCCCATGCTAAGGGAGCGCTCTACCACTGAGCTATACCCCCGCACGATTGACTTGGCGACGCAAGACATAGACATTACGACGGCAATCGGCGACTACATTGTAGTCAGTCGACAGAAAACTACACAAAAAAACTCACTTTACATGCATGTGCTCCAAAATGGAGATTAGTGGCGTTTGGGGAGTCGCAAATTTTGCAATTCCGCGACATAACTGAAATTTTCTAGTAATTCTAGAAAAATAGAAGAGGAAAAATATTAAAAACAGTTGAGAAACTAAAGAAGTGAATCAATGAAAGAGGGCACAGAGTGTAAAAGAACGGCGGTTGGCGAGAGAGCGTGGAAGAGATGGAGACGCAGGAAAATTGAGACGTTTCCCAAGGACACTTGCTGTCATATCTTATCTTGTGTCTCCAGGTCGAATGCAGTATGTTTTTTATGATCAAAGGACGAAGGTCGCCCAAAGACATCTAATCTTTGTAGATCAATTTTTTCCCAGAAAAGATATTCTAGAACATTTAGACTTATCTCATAATAAAACCTCCAATAGAATAGCAACCTAATCGTAAACTTTGGACCTATTTTTCTGGGTTCCTGTAAGAGATATCAAAAGTTCGCAAACTGTAAAAATATTAGTGACCAGCCTGTTTGCCTCGCCTCCGGCGATTCAAACAGCTGGAATTAATCCTTTCCTTGTACTGTTCGTCGCTTCGCGACTCACTTTTTTTAAAGGTCACGTAAATCTATTTTTTTTCAAAAGTAGACAAATCCTCACCGGGACGGACAGACGCCTCTAGCGTTTTATTAATAAGGAAGATATCATGACAAACATTTCACAGATTGACAGATTTCTCATCTCTCTCATAGGCAGAGGTAATTCAGCTCAAGCCAGTATCTTATGTTATCATGTGACATAATCTGAATGAGTGTTCTTTAGTTTTAGGATGGCTGACATTTTTACAACATGACAAATAATAATGTACAAAGTTTGTAGTTGTAGTCTTATGTATAGTTTGAAGAAAGAGGCATTTGATCTTGAATGAAAAAATTTAAATGAAAAAATAAAATCATAACCTTTATTTTTATTATACAAAATTTTTCAAAAAATCAAAACTTTTCGACTGATAGGATATACTTTGGATCTATCAAAAAATCTTTTTAAAATTCGAATTTCTGAAAGATAAGTCGAGAAAATGAAGAGATATTGCATTATACAAACATCTTGATATCCAGAAGTCCAAATTAGAAATTCGGTGGGATTTTCTAAATGAATCAGATAAGCTGAGTAGATAGATGATAAGGTGATTGACTGAAATTTTGAAAAAAAGAATACAAATTCGCTCTATTGACAACTCACCCAGAATGCAAATGTGAATAGTGATACATGACAAAGTAGAGCGTATTCTAAATTTGTCACTTTTTCAAACTTTTCTCTGGTTAGCAGGTGATAAAACTTGAGAAAAAGCAGAAAAGTGATAAGAAATCCGTGGAAGTATTTGATGATGTTTAGTTTCTGAAAAAATACATTTTTCGAAGTAAAAGTTAACAATTTTAAAAGGCTTACCAATAAAACATTTTGTTGACTGAAAAGTATAGAAATATAAAGTCGATTTCTGTCAAAAGCATATCGAAAAACGGTGATCATTACAAAAGCGGTGACAAAAAGTATAGTAACTCGAAATTTTGAAAATTTCATGCCTAGAAAAAGTGCATTTGGGCGAGGTTTGAAATTTAAAAAGATAGAATAAACCAAAGTTAAAGAATAGGGAACTGTAGGGCAAAACATGGCTGGAAATGAGATGATGCATAGGATCCAAGCACGTAAATTGAAATCAATAGAGGAATCGAGGTCGAGGAACCAGAAGAGAAAACTTTGGAACCGTATGAAATGTAGAAAAACTTGCGATACAAAAATTATTGGCATGAAATAACAAAACTCGGGGAAATTTTGATATACAAGTTTCTGGAAAACAATTTCTTTTTTCTTCTGACTTTTCTACTGTTTTCAGTTTTTCTTTAATGTTCGAATTTCTCAGATTTTGAAAAATTTTCAATTGATGACTATATTTCCAAATTCAAAACCTCTTAGCTCACCTCTGTTCTACAAAACAAATGCAAAAATAAGCAACCACAGAAAAATATATAAACCAAAGTGATCCATATGATTTTTCCCGATGGTAGAAAATCTAAAGGCTCATAATCGTAATAGGATAAATTTAAATGCTCCAGGATTTCTTCACTGGGATCCATTGGGAGGTGTCAAGTGACTAGATTTTCAGAAAACAGAAAAATGTAAGATTGCGCATTTCAGCTGTCGAGAACTTTGGTTTATGAAATTTTCTGTGTAAAGTTTGCCGTGTTGGGGAAGTTGCGAGATTCTGATAGTCTAAAGGATTATGAGATTCTGAGATTCTGAGATTCTGGGTTCTGAGATTCTGAGATTTATAAATTTTCCGAAAAAGTTTATTCCACAATTGGTTCGACACTAGAATTTTGAAAAATCCCATTTTTTCGTTTTCGTCTCCATAGCGTAAAATAAGTGGCATAAATAAAAACATATCGTAGAAACAGCGAATCTTGGAATCCCAAAACACATTCCTCATATTTTTGAGACAACTTGTCCAAATTGAACAGAATTATGTATAAAATTGAATTTATCTGTAAATATATTTTATTAAATAAAAAACACTTTTTTTACAAACCCAAAACACGAAAAGATACATTCCAATATACACCATTTGAGCGTATTCAGAAATTCCCAAAATTACATTTTTGAATTGCACCGTATATAATTTTTTGAAAAATCCCAAAATTGTGATAGAAACTGTAAAAACTCGGATTTGATCCACATTAATTATACGCCCATCTTTCAGATTGAAACTAAAATGTAAGCATTGTTTGTGAATTTTCAGATTATTGGCATGAATTTCTGGAAATTTGAGCATGTCTGAAATATGACGTGCCAAGTCGAGAAAATAAATTAGGAACACAATTACACCCAAAATTTTGGTTTTCGACCCTCGAAAAAGACAAAATCGAGAGTTGGAATCGATATTTATATTTAGAAGAATGGAATACGCCATACTCATGGAGTATGGAAAAGTTGGAAGCAAAAAATATGATACCACATTTATATATCCAAATATGAAAACAATCAGGTATAGAATTTGAATATCCAAATGCCCAAACTGTAGAAAAATGTAATATTTCATACAAAAAATGAAGACCAAATCAAATGGTACAGTAATCAGTGATAACTTATAGAAATGAGGGAAGAAACTAGTGATAATGTTTTTCCTCCTTATCACCAAATCTAGGAACAAGATTACACTTATTAGTGTGTAAAAGCACATAAAATCTATAGATTCTTTAATTGGCATTGTTGAACTTTGTACACGAAGAGATTCATTGACTTTGGGGAATTGGAATATATCGGTTTCCATTTTTTTGGAAAATTCAGTTAGCTAAAGTGAAAAAAAAAACAAGAAAAAAACTTTTTTCATCTGCACGGCATTTTGGTTCCTGATTTTTTTTTCTATATTTAACAGAATAAAAAAATATTCGTAGGCTACATCGAATTTTTTAGTAATCAGTTTATCGTCTCGCTGGAATTTCATTTCTAGAAAAACCAAATTTCCGGGATAACGCATAAAATAAGAAAAAAGGTAGAAAATAAAACATCGATTTGAACAACAATACATCGTAACCGTGTCGTTGAAACCAGGGCATTTTTAAGCTGTACGGAGTCATGTGATGAAATGGACCGTAGCTGAAAAAATATTTTTAGATTAACTTCTTTCATTCAAAAGTTTGAAACTCACTTTCCAACAAATTCCGTATACTTTACCACTAATTCTTTTGGCTTGATTGGCTGATTTCGTATTACATCAGCCACATGTTCAGCATTTTTTCGAAAACTGGCATTGTGCAAAATTTTGTGAAAAGCCTTTTCAATTTATCAAAATTTCCCAAATCGGTTTTTCGAAGGGTTATTGACGTTCCTAGGCGACTCAACATGTGAGAATTGCGAAATTGATCAAAGAATATTGGAACCTTAAAAATATTTTGATTGGTTATCAGCTTTCAAGTTCCTGATTCTTCTTAAAGTACCATAATGGTTGGTTTTCCTAAAAACGTCGCTTCAATGGTACTTCCTAATCCTCCATGACTCAAAAATGCACTTAATCGTTTGTCATCTGCAATTTCAAATTTCTCAAAATCTAGAAAATCTTCAAAACGCACTCAAAAGAGCTATTTGTGGAGCCCACTTCACTAGTTCCAAATTTTCCACACCCTCCGCAAATTTGACATTATCAGATTCATATTTCCAGATAAATGTGACATTGGGCTCCGATCGGAAAACTTCCAGCAAATTTTCCTTGTAATTTTGAGGCATTTCAAATGACTTTGCCATTGAGCCAAATGAAATGAACATGGTTTTCTCTCGCTTGTCCAGAATTGCATTGAATTCGTTGCTCAGTTTTTGCGATTCGATTTGTGCGACGTCCACAGTGATTCCTCCAATATCGATAGTTTTTTGTATCGATGGTCTTGGGAAGTCCAAGTACGGATTGGAATTGGTAAAATGTACAGATGCATCAGGGATCAAGTCTCTCCAATCTGGGAAATCTTGTCCTAGAAAACTTCTGTACACCTTTGCTTCATCATCAAACACTTGGCCGTATCGATTTACCATGAAATGGTACATATCATAATTTTCCAGACGATCAGCAAAATCCATTTGATCTCCAGACACACTCGAGTAGATTGCTGTAGCAGAGAATTTTTTTAGCGATTATTTTCGAAAAAAAATTACCAGGTACATAACTAGTCTCCGCTGGCTCACCCATTGCTGCCATCACAACATCAAAATTTGGACAGGAACTTGCTAAAACCATTTTTTGAATTCCAAGATGTCTAAACAGTGCCAAACTGCAAGTCATCATTAGTTCGGCTATCCCAACATCGTATTCATGGGATCTTAGAGCCTCCAGAAGACCAGAATTACTGAACAGACTCCGACAACTTTGCACAGTAAGTTTGTGAACTGGATCGAAAAGAGAATGACCCTCTTTAGAATTCACATTGATATTCCAGAATGATGAAGTTACATTGTCCATGGTAACAGGGTCCAGTTTCATCTCCTCGCTTCGCTGGAATAGGATAATTGGGTTCAATTGGTCCCATTGAATTATTACCTCCATCTTAATGACATTTTTTGTAAGCTTCACTCCCAATTGATTACTCCTAGCCTCATCGAAAATCGGTACAAAAAATGTAACATTGTGTCCAGATTCAGTTAAAGTGTCCGCAATTCGAGCCATAAAATTCGTGTGGCTACCAGCAAACGCTGGGGAATATACTAGAATTTTTAGGGAGTCCGTGAAAGCAAACAGGATGAAAAATGAGAATACGTTTTTTAAGGCCATTCTGCGGGTCATATACAAAAATGTTCGATAACTTTTATACAAAAGTACCTGACAGTAGAGACAGATCAAAGGATCAAAATGATAAGGCAAAACAGAAAACACAACATTCGAATTCACATTGAGAGAATACTTTGATTTGATAGACGACGTTAGTTTGTAGGTAGATGTTGATCTTTGAATTGGTGGAAGTTAGTGTAAGAAGAAAAGGAGAAAAAAAAAGAAATTATTTGTTGAGATCAATTTTACACCAGTCGATTTCCGCCGCCTGTCGGCGGCTACAATCTCCTGGCTACACTCAAAATGTTCGATTCTCAAAACTTGGGGAAATAAAAGAAAAAGTATTAATTGAATATAAGAAATTGTTAATTTTCTAGTGATTTTTCCTTCCGATTTATCAAATTTCGAAAATCGAAAAATTATTTTAGACTTCGGCATTCAGAGTTTCTGAAATCCTCAATCGGGAAACTTCGAATGCGGTAATTTCGAAGTTTATTATCTCGGAAATTAACATATTCAGAATTTTGGGAATCAGTCGCCCCCTCTGGGGCTCAGCTTACTGTATCTTACCATTCGATCTCGAATTTCTAAATTTCCGAGTTTCCAAAGTTACGAAAATTCTGGAATGTTTAATTTTCCAAATTTTCAAAGTTTTGAAACTACTTATGACTGAATTTTATAAGTTCTGAAATCCGGAGTGTATCGATTCTCGGTTTCCTAAAGTTTCAAATTTTGGATATCTAAGTTGCAGAATTTTTTTATTTCCTGGTTTCCGAAAATTCCGAATTTTGAAAGTTTTTGAAATAACAAAGACAGTCGATTTGCGTCCCTCCGGGGCTCTGGCTCCCGGTTACATTGCATAGGGAGGGTTTGTCACATTTTCAGGGACTATTTTATCATTTTATCAGTGTTTCAACTTTTCGTAAATCTGACCGTTTGGAATTTAGAAAATTAGTATCAGGTTGTTCATAAAATAATGCGCGTTTAGTGCAAACTACTCCGACTTCTAGCTATCTTAGTTCTTTAAGAGGGGTCTTTGACCATGTGTTGTTAGAAAGTGGTAGATGATGACGGAGAAAAGCCCAACACAGTCTCCAGAAGTTCTTGGAACTTCAGAAATTCAGAAGTTTATAGCTTCAGAAATTCGGAAATCCAAATTTTCAAAACTTAGAAACTCCGAAATTTGGAAACCTGAAAAGTAGGAAAATCAGAAATTCTGTTTTTTTTTCGCTAATTCGGTGAATAAGAATCTCAAAAAGGTAGAAGTTCCAGATATTGGAAATTCGGAAATTAAGTTCGGAAATTATTAAAAGTTGAAATCCTGAAAACTCGAGTTATCCAGAAAGCGCGGTATTATGTTTCTTCGCAATCTCTTTATCCCCTGTTTCAGATTTTATCCTTTTCAAATATTCAAAACCCAGACTAAAATAACGTTTCCACAAAATCGCTTTTCTCCCAGAAACAGCGTGGATGAGAAAAAAAAATAAGGGGTTGAGCGGGAATAACGTTAATATAATTTTCTGAAGATATGCACTGAAATAACAGAAGAACGTCTCCAGAAGACGTCAAACTCAAAATTTCGAAATAAGAAAGGGTCGGGCATCATCTCGCTGCTATTTCGGGTCACCTGTGAAAATTTGGGAAATTTTGGTCCATTCTGGACTTCGGTAGGGCAGGTAATACGGGAACAAACGGACACACAGACAGAATTTGTTGATTGTTAATAGTAAAGATTGATAGTGTTTGGTCAGATATTTTGAAAAGTAAAATATATTTTATTATTTATTCTTTTTGACAACTGAAACAGAAAATCGTCCTATGAAAATCTGAAAATAGCAGCTAATAATACTACTGGAGCTAGAAATGATCCAATTTTGAAAAGCAACACATCATATCCGTATCGTTGGAACCATGGCATTTTTAAACTGTATGGAGTCATATGATGAAATGGACCATAGCTGGAAATTATAGTGAATATCATTTCGATTCAATTCAACTCACTTTCCAACAAATTCCGTATATTTGACTACCAAGTCTTTTGGCTTGATTGGCTGGTTTCGTATTATATCTGCTACATGCTCAGCATTTTTTCGAAAACTGTCATTGTGCAAAATTTGGTGAAAAGCCGTTTTCAATTTATCGAAATTTCTCAAATCGGTTTTCTGAAGAGTTATTGAAGCTCCAAGACGACTCAACATGTTTGCATTGCGAGATTGATCAAAGAATATTGGAACCTGGAAAAATAATTTTAAGGACCAAAATGTGTATTCGGATATCAGTTTCGAATTCCTGATTCGTTTTAAATTACCATAATAGTTGGTTTTCCTAAAAACGCAGCTTCAATAGTACTTCCCAATCCTCCATGACTCAAAAATGCACTCAATCGTTTGTCATCTGTAACTTCTCAATTTTCAAAAATTTAGGAAATTTATAAACACCACTTAAAAGTGCTGTTTGTGGAGCCCACTTGACTAGTTCCAAATTTTCCACACCCTCCGCAAAGCTAACATCATTAGATTCATATTTCCAGATAAATGTGACATTGGGCTCCGATCGGAAGACTTCTAGCAAATTCTCCTTGTAGTTTTGAGGCATTTCACTGGACTTTACCATTGAGCCAAATGAAATGAACATTGTTTTGTCTCTCTTGTCCAGGATAGTTTGAAATTCGCTGCTTGATTTTTCCGATTCAATTTTTTCAAAGTCAGCTGAAATTCCTCCAATATCGATAGATTTTTGAATCGATGGTCTTGGGAAATCCAAATAAGAAATCAAATTGATAAAATGAAAAGATGCATCAGAAATCAAATCCCTCCAATCAGGGAAGTCTTGTCCTAGAAAGCTCCTGTACACCCTTTCCTCATCATCAAACATTTGATTGTATCGATTTATCATAAAATGGTACATATCATAATTTTCAAGACGTTCAGCAAAATCCATTTGATCTCCAGATGCACTCGAGTAGACCGCTGCAATATAAATCCTATTTTTTTTCATTTTTACAGAAATCTTACAAGGTACATAACTAGTTTCCGCTGGCTCACCCATCGCTGCCATCACAGAATCATAATTCGGACAGGAACTAGCTAGAATTGTTTTTTGAATTCCAAGATGTCTAAAAAGTGCCAAACTGCATGTCATCAATGGTTCGGCTATCCCAACGTCGTATTCATGGGATCTCAAAGTCTCCAGAAAATTAGAATTACTGAACAAGCTACGACAACATTGTACAGTAATTTTGTGAACTGGATCGAAAAGAGAATGACCCTCTTTAGAATTCACATTAATACTCCAGAATGATGAAGTTACACTGTCCATGGTAACAGGGTCTAGTTTCATCTCCTCGCTTCGCTGAAAGTTGAATTTTTGGTTTCAATTGGTCCCATTGAATGATTACCTCCATCTTAATTACATTTTTCGTAAGCTTCACACCTAATTGATTACTCCTTGCCTCATCGATAATCGGCACAAAAAATGTGACATTGTGTCCAGATTCAGTTAAAGTGTCCGCAATTCTAGCCATAAAATTCGTGTGGCTACCAGCAAATGCTGGAGAATATACTAGAATTTTTAAAGAGTCCGTAAAAATGAATAACGATAAAAGTAGATTAATAATAATCATTTTTGGGATTGTTCGATGACCCGAGAGTAGCATATACTTTTATACAGTATGCGGAATGATAAGGAAAAATGATGACAAATCAACAGACAAAACGGGAACATCAGGTACAAAAAGACCAGGTTTTTGAATTCTGTAAAGTTCGAATATGATGATACAATTTTCGAATGAAAAATACAAGAGGAAAATACGAAAATTCGCATAATTTAATTACAATCCATCATTCTTATAATAAATAAATGAAGTTGCGTCTCTTTGTTTCTCTCTCTGTGGCTCTGTCCGCAAATTTTGAAAAGCTGGAAAATAAAATATAGATCCACGTGACCTTTAAAAAAGAGTGAGTCGCGAAGCGACGAACAGTAAAAGAAAAAGGTTATTTCCAGCTGTTTGTAGCGCCGGAGGCGCGGCAAACAGGCTGGTTTTGATGAATATTCGTCCTATTAAACCATTTATGAGTCCTAGGGATTTTGCCAAAAGTGACAGCTTGAAGGAATGTATAAGGACCAGAATTTTGTACTAGAGCCGGCGACTCAACATATTGAAATTGCTAAAATGGTCAAAAAATACTGGAAAGGTCCCATATTCAATTTGATATTAGTTTTTATATTTTCAGATCTTTTTTCAAATTATCATTATAGTATGTCAAATCACCAAATTACCGTGGAAAACTGATAAAATTTTGTAACCTCAATAACCAGAAATATATTTTCTGAGGATTTTCGTCAAAATCATGGTTAAATAATCTCATTTTGGCCCATCTGGAACATTTTCTCGAAAATTCGTAACAAGGTGTGATCGAATTGCACTACAAAAGTGAGGGATCCTTGGTTGTCCTTCAGAAAATTGATATGAACATTGCAGTTCCCATTTTCCAGTTAGCCTACTTCCGCCGCACGGACCAAACCAAAAAATTTTATTCCGATGTATTTTTTAATTTTGAATCTAATGGCGTTTACAGTTTTTTGATAACTTCCTTCGTTCTCGAGTTATGGTCAAAAACATGGGGTGTCCTATCATTATTGGACGTACTGTATCATATATTTTTTGCTGGGAGTCATTTTAATAGTCATTTACAAGAATGTTCAATCACTTTTATAACAAAGTGTTGTCGAATTAAAAAAAACTGACACCTTTGCAGACTCATTACAAAAATTAACGTGATTTGCATTGAGTCTGGAAACACGCAGGTGTCAGTTTTATAATTCTGACTAAGCTTTCCATCTCAGGCGGGCCGCCCGAAAACGCCCTACGCCCGCCCTACTAACGGGCCGCCCTACACCCGCCCTATACGCCCGATTTCGTGGGCCAACTCAATTGTGTCACGGTGATTAAATGTTTTTCTTATTATTTCATCGATATTACATCGAAAGTTTGAACAATTTTTTCTTCTTCTTTTTTGTAAAAATACACGTCATTTAATTCGGGCGTTTTGAAAAATAGGGCGACGGGCGGGTGTCACACCCGGGCGGGTCGGGCGGGTGAAATTCGCCCGAAATGGAAAGCTTAATTCTGACAATTCATAGTATCAAGGGAATATCAAAATATCGAAATGATAACGCAAAACAGAAAACACACAATTGAATTAACATTGAGAGAATACGTTTATTTGATAGACGACGTTAGTAGATTTTGATCTTTGAATGGGTGGAAATTAGTGTTAGAAGAAGAAAAAGAAACATTTTTGATGAGATCAATTTTACATTGGTAGTTTTTTGTTGAGATATTTTATCAAGAAAAGTTCAATTCACTTCATTATTTATTCTTTTTGACAACTGAAACAGAAAACCGTCCTAAGAAAAGTTTGAAAATAGCCGCTATAAATACTAGTGGAGCTAGAAATGATCCAACTTTGAAAAGCACTACATCATATCCATATCGTTGGAACCAGGGCATTTTTAAGCTGTATGGGGTCATGTGATGAAATGGTCCGTACCTGGAAATTAAAGTACATATATTTTTAATTTAAAAGTTTGAAACTCACTTTCCAACAAACTCAGTATATTTGACTACCAACTCTTTTGGCTTGATTGGCTGGTTTCGTATAACATCAGCCACTTGTTCAGCGCTTTTTCGAAAACTGTCATTGTGCAAAATTTGGTGAAAAGCCGTTTTCAATTTATCGAAATTTCCCAAATCGGTTTTCTGAAGAGTTATTGAAGTTCCAAGACGACTCAGCATGTTTGCATTGCGAGATTGGTCAAAGAAGATTGGAACCTGGAAAAATATTTGACTATCAGTTTCTATATTTTCAGATTTGTCTTGAATTACCATAATAGTTGGTTTTCCCAAAAACGCCGTTTCAATTGTACTTCCCAATCCTCCATGACTCAAAAATGCACTCAATCGTTTGTCATCTGTAACTTCACATTTCTCAAGAATTTAGGGAATTTATAAACCCACTCAAAAGTGCTGTTTGCGGAGCCCACTTAACTAGTTCCAAGTTTTCAAGACCCTTCGCAAAATTGACATCATCATTTTCATATTTCCAGATGAAAGTGACATTGGGCTCCGAGCGGAAGACTTCCAGCAGATTTTCCTTGTAGTTTTGGGGCATTTCACTGGATTTTGCCAGAGATCCAAATGAAATGAACATTGTCTTTTCTCGCTTGTCTAGTATCCTGTCAAAATCTCCATTCAACTTCTCCGATTGAATTTTTTCAAGATCCACTGAAATTCCTCCGATGTCAATAGTTTTTTGGATTGATGGTCTTGGGAAATCCAAGTAGGGAATGGAATTGGTGAAATGTAAAGATGCATCAGGTATCAAATCCCTCCAATCTGGGAAGTCTTGTCCTAGGAAGCTTCTGTACACTTTTGCCTCATCATCATACATTTGACTGTATCGTTCAATCATAAAATTATACATGTCGGTGTTTTCAAGACGATCCGCGAAATCCATACGGTCTCCAGAAACTTCAGAGAAGATTGCTGAAAGTTGGAAAAATGAGAAACTGGACATTCAAGAAGAAAAACTTACAAGGCACGTAACTTGTATCAGCTGGCTCACCCATCGCTGCCATAACAGCATCATAATTTGGGCAGGAACTTGCCAGAATCACTTTTTCGATTTTCAGATGTCTAAAAAGTGCCAAACTGCATGTCATCAACGGTTCAGCTATCCCAACATCGTATTTTTGGGATCGTAGAGTCTCCAGAAGTTCAGAATTACTGAAGAGGCTCCGACAACTCTGTACAGTTAGCTTGTGAACTGGTTCGAAAAGTGAATGACCCCCTTTGGAATTCACAGTAATATGCCAGTAAGTAGCAGTTATATTGTCAACGGTGATAGGGTCCATGTGCATTTCCTCGCTTTTCTGAAAATTAGAATCATTAGTGAACCTTAATTTTGAGCCAGTTTATCCCGTTTCCTGGGAAAACTATCAAAACGAGATCAACTAAGGAAATTGTGAACATATTATCAGCGAAGTTTTAACAGTTGGTCATATTTTTTGTATCTAAATCTTCTGGAAAGAATATACTCTTTGTATACAATTACCTCCATGATAATGACATGTTTTGTGAGCTTCACTCCCAATTGATCACTCCTATTCTCATCGAAAATCGGTACGAAAAATGTGACATTGTGTCCAGATTCAGTTAAAGTGTCCGCAATTCTAGCCATAAAATTTGTGTGGCTCCCAGCAAATGCTGGGGAATATACTAGAATTTTAAGGGATTCAGTAGAGATAAATAACGATAAAAATAGAATAATAATCATTCTTGGGATTGTTCGATGAACTGAGTAGCAATACTTTTATACAGTAGTTCGAATGATAAGGAAAAATGATGACAAATCGGCAGACAAATCGGGAACATTTGGTACAAGGAGACAAGTTTTTGATTTTTGTAAAAATTAGTTCAAATGATGACAAATTAGGTTGAACAAAACACATTTAAAATGAAAAATACGAAACAAAGCGATTCCGTAAAATTTATTTTGATTCAAAAAGTTTTCTTCAAAATCCATTTGGATGAATGTTCATCTCATTAAACCATTTTATAACTTGTTGGGATTTTTCCAATGAGCCCGCGTAAATGAACATATAACTCAAAACACACGACTCCTGGAATCCCAATAAACGAGTGGGGTATGAATATAAATTTGTGTGATAAGTGAGAAAATATGTACATATATAAGGATTTGTGGAAGTGTTAAACCCTGAAAATGTACAATCTTTTAAACATACAGAAAATGAAATTCATTATTTATTCTTTTTTACAACTGAAACAGAAAAATGTCCTATGAAAATTTTTACAATAGCAGCAAATAATAATACTGGAGCTAAAAATGCTCCAATTTTGAAAAGCACCACATCATATGCATATCGTTGAAACCAGGGCAATTTTAAGCTATATGGAGTCATATGATGGAATGGACCGTAGCTGAAAATATTTCAGATTTCTATTTTTACTCAAGTATTACTCACTTTCCGACAAATTCCGTATACTTGACTACCAACTCTTTTGGCTTGATTGGTTGGTTTCTTATCACATTCGCCACATGTTCAGCATTTTTTCGAAAACTTTCATTGTGCAAAATTTTGTGAAAGGCCGTTTTCAATTTATCAAAACTTCCCAAATCAGTTTTCCGAAGAGAGACTGACGTTCCTAGGCGACTCAACATGTTTGCATTGCGAGATTGATCATGGAAGATTGGAATCTGTGAAAAATTGCATTTGTTTGGAAATGTTAATTGAATGTTAGCTTTGAATTTTCTGGGTTTTTTAAACTTACCATAATAGTTTGTTTTCCTAAAAACGCCGCTTCAATTGTACTTCCCAATCCACCATGGCTCAAAAATGCGCTTAACCGTTTGTCGTCTGTAAATTCATATAATTTTTAATATTCAGGAAATTCATAAACCTTACTCAAAATTGCTGTTTGTGGAGCCCATTTCACTAATACCAAATTTTCCAGGTCCTCCGCAAAGCTGACATCATTAGATTCATACTTCCAGATAAAAGTGACATTTGGCTCTGATTTGAAAACTTCCAACAGATTTTCTTTGTAATTTTGAGGCATTTCACTCGACTTTGCCAGAGATCCGAATGAAATGAACATTGATTTTTCTCGACTGCCTAGTATTCTGTCAAAATCTCCATTCAATTTTTCAGATTGAATTTTTTCAAGATCCACTGAAATTCCTCCGATATCAATAGTTTTCTGGATTGATGGACGTGGGAAATCCAGATAGGGAATCGAATTGGCAAAATGTAAAGATGCATCAGGTATCAAATCCCTCCAATCTGGGAAGTCTTGTCCAAGAAAACTTCTGTACACCTTCGCTTCATCATCATACATTCTACCGAATCGTTCATTCATGAAATTATACAGTACCGGACAAAAAGGTATGAACTTTTAGTTTTTCGACTATAACTTTCTTCAAAATAGGGCTAAAACGTCAATATTTTCTGTAAAATGTAGCTAATCACCCAAGAAAAATGATGCAAAAGTGTTTCCATCTTGAAAGAAAAAATAAAAAATTTTAGCTAAAAAATTAATTTTTTGGAAAATTTTGGATTTTTAGATCATTTTTTCAAAAATCTGGAAAAAAATAGAAAACGATTATGAATGTGAAATATTATATTAAGAACATGAAAAATAGTCTTTATTCAACTTTTTAACAAACAATACATCATTAAAATATCATTCTAGGTCTGGTGTAGATGTTCAAAGTGTCAACTAGAGATTTTCGGCTTCTGGGCTTTTTCTACTACCGTTCCACAATTTCAAATTGTCAATATTCAGTACTTTCTATGTTTTTATAATTTTTCAAGTCTTATTCCACAATATGTGTGCATTTTTTCACCCGAAAAGATGGTTATTTCAACTCCAAACACTGATTTTATGAATCGTGAGACAAGCTAAAACCAGCATGAGGTGTACTTTCAGCCATTCTGGCAGAGTCGGTTGAGGGATATCGGGAATTTTTCTTTTAGATATGAAAACTACAGTTTTGTTGAAACCTAAAAAACATCATTTCCTGTTGTGGAACGTCCCTGGAAACGCTTAAAAACATTTTAAAATAGATTTTTTCGAGTAAAATAATGACCAAACATATTACTGATTCTGTTTCTGTTCCCGAGTGCTCCATATATCAGTTTAAACGGTTCAATTGTAAGAACGGGTTGTTGTGATTGTTCAAAGACAATTAAAATGAAATTCCATCACTTTTGAAAACAAATTATCCATCTGACCCAAAACAGGAATTTTGTAAGTTGGACTCTAAAGGAAAAAGAATCACTAGAGCTAGGAAGGAGCATTCCACAACAGGAAATGATGTTTTTTAGGTTTCAACAAAACTGTAGTTTTCATATCTAAAAGAAAAATTCCCGATATCCCTCAACCGACTCTGCCAGAATGGCTGAAAGTACACCTCATGCTGGTTTTAGCTTGTCTCACGATTCATAAAATCAGTGTTTGGAGTTGAAATAACCATCTTTTCGGGTGAAAAATGCACACATATTGTGGAATAAGACTTGAAAAATTATAAAAACATAGAAAGTACTGAATATTGACAATTTGAAATTGTGGAACGGTAGTAGAAAAAGCCCAGAAGCCGAAAATCTCTAGTTGACACTTTGAACATCTACACCAGACCTAGAATGATATTTTAATGATGTATTGTTTGTTAAAAAGTTGAATAAAGACTATGTTTCATGTTCTTAATATAATATTTCACATTCATAATCGTTTTCTATTTTTTTCCAGATTTTTGAAAAAATGATCTAAAAATCCAAAATTTTCCAACAAATTAATTTTTTAGCTAAAATTTTTTATTTTTTCTTTCAAGATGGAAACACTTTTGCATCATTTTTCTTGGGTGATTAGCTACATTTTACAGAAAATATTGACGTTTCAGCCCTATTTTGAAGAAAGTTATAGTCGAAAAACCAAAAGTTCATACCTTTTTGTCCGGTACTGTACATGTCGTAGTTTTCAAGTCGATCCGCGAAATCCATACGGTCTCCAGAAACTTCAGAGAAGATTGCTGAAAGTTGGAAAAATGAGAAACTGGACATTCAAGAATCACAACTTACAAGGGACGTAACTCGTATCCGCTGGCTCGCCCATCGCACCCATAACAGCATCATAATTTGGGCAGGAACTTGCTAGAATCACTTTTTCTATTTTCAGGTGTCTAAAAAGTGCCAAACTGCATGTCATCAATGGTTCAGCTATCCCAACATCGTATTCATGAGATCGCAGAGTCTCCAGAAGTTCAGAATTACTGAACAGGCTTCGACAACTTTGTACAGTTAGCTTGTGAACTGGTTCGAAAAGTGAATGACCCCCTTTGGAATTCACAGTGATGTGCCAGTAAGTTGCAGTTATGTTGTCAACGGTGATAGGGTCCAGCTTCATCTCCACGCTTTTCTGAAACATAAAATCATAAGGGATCCACAATTTCAAGCCAGGGGTTCTCCTTTCCTGGTATCAACTATTACCCCCATGATAATGACATCTTTCGTAAGCTTCACACCCAATTGATTACTCCTAGCCTCATCGAAAATTGGTACAAAAAATGTGACATTGTGACCGGATTCAGTTAAAGTGTCCGCAATTCTAGCCATAAAATTCGTGTGGCTACCAGCAAATGCTGGAGAATATACTAGAACTTTTAAAGAGTCCGTGAAGATGAATAACGATAAAAATATAACAATTATCATTTTTGGGATTGTTTGATGACCCGAGAGTAGCAATACTTTTATACAGTATGCGGAATGATAAGGAAAAATGATGACAGATCGTCAGACCAAAACGAGAACATTGGGTACAAAGAGACTTTGATTTTTTGTAAAATTAGTTCAAATGATGACAAATTAGGTTGAACAAAACACATTTAAAATGAATAATACGAAACAAAGTAATTCCGTAAAGTTTATTTTGATCCAAAAATTTGAGTCAAAATCCATTTGGATGAATGTTCATCCCATTGAACCATTTTATGACTCGTTGGGATTTGGCCAAAGGGGCCGCGTAAATGAACATATAACTCAAAACACACGACTCCTGGAATCCCAATAAACGAGTGGGGTGTGAATAGAAATTCATGTGATAAGTGAGAAAATATATAAGGATTTGTGGAAGTGAAAATTGAAACCTGAAAACGCACAATCTTTTAAATATACAGAAAATGAATTTCTTTATTTATTCTTTTTGACAACTGAAACAGAAAACCGTCCTAAGAAAAGTTTGAAAATAGCCGCTATAAATACTAGTGGAGCTAGAAATGCGCCAATTTTGAAAAGAAACACATCATATCCTTGTCGTTGAAACCAATGCATTTTCAAGCTGTATGGAGTCATATGATGGAATGGACCATAGCTGAAAGTTATTTTAGGTTTGTTGTTTATTCAAACAGTTGAAACTCACTTTCCAACAAATTCCGTATACTTGACTACCAACTCTTTTGGT
This sequence comes from Caenorhabditis nigoni, assembly GCA_027920645.1. Lineage (NCBI taxonomy): Eukaryota > Metazoa > Nematoda > Chromadorea > Rhabditida > Rhabditidae > Caenorhabditis > Caenorhabditis nigoni. Next base: position 8,552,939 of record CP115868.1, on the reverse strand, counting down.
TTGATTGGCTGGTTTCTTATAACATCAGCCACATGTTCAGCATTTTTTCGAAAATTGTCATTGTGCAAAATTTGGTGAAATGCTGATTTCAATTTATCGAAATTTCCCAAATCGGTTTTCCGAAGAGAGACTGACGTTCCTAGGCGACTCAGCATGTTTGCATTGCGAGATTGATCATAGAAGATTGGAATCTTTGAAAAATCAAATTTCACAACCTTTTAATGTCCAAGAACTAGTTTGAATCTCATTTTTAAGATTTTTGGCTTGTCTGAAATTACCATAATAGTTGGTTTTCCCAAAAACGCCGCTTCAATAGTACTTCCCAATCCTCCATGGCTCAAAAATGCACTTATTCGTTTGTCATCTGTAACTTCGCATAACTTTCGAAATCCGCAAATTTATAAACCCCACTTAAAAGTGCTGTTTGTGGAGCCCACTTCACTAGTACTACATTTTCCAGATCCTCAGCGAATTTAACATCATCAGATTCATACTTCCAGATAAAAGTGACATTTGGCTCTGATTTGAAAATTTCCAACAGATTTTCTTTGTAATTTTGAGGCATTTCACTCGACTTTGCCAGAGATCCGAATGAAATGAACATTGATTTTTCTCGACTGCCTAGTATACTGTCAAAATCTTCACTCAATTTTTCCGATCGAATGTTTTCAAAGTCCACTGAAATTCCTCCGATATCAATAGTTTTCTGGATTGATGGCCGTGGAAAATCCAGATAGGGAATGGAGTTGGTAAAATGTATAGATGCATCAGGGATCAATTCCCTCCAATCCGGAAAGTCTTGTCCAAGAAAACTTCTGTACACCTTTGCTTCATCATCATACATTCTACCGAATCGTTCAATCATGAAATTATACATGTCGTAGTTTTCAAGTCGATCCGCGAAATCCATACGGTCTCCAGAAACTTCAGAGAATATGGCTGGAAGTTGAGTAATATGAAAGTGGTCATTCAAGGTTAGTAACTTACAAGGCACGTAACTTGTATCCGCTGGTTCGCCCATCGCCGCCATAACAGCATCATAATTCGGACATGAACTTGCCAGAATCACTTTCTGAATTCCAATATGTCTAAAAAGTGCCAAACTGCATGTCACCAATGGTTCAGCTATCCCAACATCGTATTCACAGGATCTCAGATTTTCCAGAAGTTCAGAATTACTGAACAGGCTTCGACAACTTTGTACAGTTAGTTTGTGAACTGGTTCGAAAAGTGAATGACCTCCTTTGGAATTCACAGTGATATGCCAGTAAGTAGCAGTTATGTTGTCAACCGTGATAGGGTCCAGTTTCATCTCCTCGCTTTTCTGAAACGAAATCATAAGAGGCCCACAATTTCAAGCCAGGGGTTCTCCTTTCCTGGTATCAACTATTACCCCCATGATAATGACATCTTTCGTAAGCTTCACACCCAATTGATTACTCCTAGCCTCATCGAAAATTGGTACAAAAAATGTGACATTGTGACTGGATTCAGTTAAAGTGTCCGCAATTCTAGCCATGAAATTAGTGTGGCTACCCGCAAATGCTGGGGAATATACTAGAGTTTTGAGGGATTCAGTGGAGATAAATAACGATAAAAGAAGAGTAATAATAATCATTTTTTGGGATTGTTTGATGGCCCGAGAAGCAATACCTTTATACAGTAGTCGGAATGATAAGGAAAAATGATGACAAATCGTCAGACAAAACGGGAACATTGGGTACAAAGAGACTTTGATTTTTTGTAAAATTAGTCCAAATTATGACAAATTAAGCTGATGAAAGCAATTTTCAAAGGAACAGTTTTCACATTCTGATTAAGTTTCAAAATCCATTTGGATGAATATTCATCCCATTAAACCATTTTATGACTCGTTTGGATTTTGCCAATGGGACCGCGTAAATGAACATATAACTCAAAACGCACGACTCCTGGAATCCCAATAAACGAGTGGGGTATGGATAGAAATCCCTGCGATATGTGAGAAAAGATATAAGAATTTGTGGAAGTGTTAAAACCTGAAAATATCTTTTTTTTTTACCTATTCAGTATCGGACAAAAAAAATATATGATTTTTTGGCTTTTTCAGACTCACACAAAAAACCAACAGAAACAGTGTAATATAAACCATTTTGATGTACTCAGTGGTATAAACTTTGATGGGTCGTTTGGCTGATTTGAAAAAGTATAAACGCCTTAAATAGTAAAAGGTTGTTATAAGGACCGGAAGGTATTTTAGCATGTCTAGTTGCTGAAAAATCATTTTTGTTTTTATTTTAAAATTGGAGAAAAAACTCACTAAGGAATGGTGATCATCGAAGTTGATAGAAATAACGAGACATTTCTCGCCCCTTCTATTTCGAAGAAAATATATTCCCGAGAAAATCGCAATTACAACAATAAGGATTTTATTTCTGAGAATTAAAAAATTTAACGGAATATTGGAATTCGAGGAGTTCAGAATTCCCGAATTGCGGAAGTCTTGAAAATCATAAATCCAGAAATTCAAAAGTTCGGAAGTTCAGAAATCTCAAACTTGAGAATCCGGAATTTCGGAAACTCGAAAAGTCGGATTCCAACATTCAGAAATTCGAAAATTCTGTAAAACCCGGAAACTCGAGAATCCAGAAATTTATGAAATAATATATCTCACTTTGTAGCTCTTAACCCGAACAAATGTTTTCCTGGCGCCATTTTAACATTCAGAAAAATCGAATAAACCATTGTTATACAAAATGGAACTGGTGGTAAAAATAAAATTGGATAGCAAGTTATAATAACTGGCACAAGTCTCCATAAAATTTCATCCACACCGAGTTTACTAGTAAAAAGAAGATTTCGAAAAGTATTGACAATCAAAAATGACATATGAGTGATTGGTATGATAATCATGAGAAGGCAGAAATGTGGGAACGTTTTCCAGATAAGTTTCTGGAATAAATTTGAAAGGTTTTGATTCAAAACTAATTATTACCCGTTTGTCACAAAGTCCACACAAAAATTGAAATGTTGAGAACATGACAAAAGTTAGAAGAAAAAATCTTTCCTTAAAAGATCTCGGTGGCTCCAGAAGCGTTGTATTGGGATGTAAGGTGGTGTTCATTTTCAGAAATAATTTTTCGGGAACAAAATACGCCGATTTGTAATTTCAAATTTCAAAACTGCTGAATACTCCGATAGTGAGTCAAATGGCACGACCACTGAAACTAACTTTTTTCACCTGTTCTGTTTTGGTATTTTAAAAAAACCATATGACTTTTTTGTGTTACGTAACATAAACAAATTGAAAAAAAAAAACATTATCCGGGATTTTGCACTTTGAGGTTAACCGGGATCCAGGTCACCCGGATTTAGGTCACCCGGTCAAGGTCACCCGGACCCAGGTCACCCGGATCCAGGTAACCCGGACCCGGGTCGTCTGGATCCAGGTTACTCGGATCCAGATTACCCGGATCCAGGTCACCCGGACCCAGGTCACCCGGATCCAGGTCACCCGGATCCAGGTCACCCGGATCCAGGTCACCCAGATCCAGGTCAACCGGATCCAGGACCCAGGACCTAGGACCCAGGATCCCCATGTCACCTTCTCTGAAGCCCAGAGAAGGTGACAACTGACTCTTCCTTTAATTTTCCTCTTCTTTTATATTACGCTCCCAGAGGTCAATGGTTTCTAAACCAATTCACGTAGTATTTTTTTTCTAGAATTTCAAATTTCTTTCGAAGCTTATTTTTTGCCACGGAGTTTCTTTTTGAATATTTTTCATCACGTTTGAATAAACTTGAATTTTTGCTTTTGAAATCTGTGAACCTCCTTGAAAAGATCGTTCCTTTGAACCTAATTATCTCGTTTCCTGTTTGAGATATTAAATTGTCAACTGGTGGAATGTTTCTGATATAAAACATTTTCAAACATTTCAATTTCCCAAAATCTTCATTCAATTCAATTTAACACCATGTGCAGAAGCTACACTAGTTTTATTCCTGGCAGTTGATAGTTTCGCATTCCTCTGAATTCCCATGATTTCCCGAACTGTATTTCGATACTGACTAGACATAATTAAACAAAAAATCGAATGTGAAATTGAGTTTAATGTGTTCAGTGTTACAAAATAGACGATGATGTCGATGGAAAATAAGCTGAAAAAATCAATAATCGATTCAGAATTACAATGATAAAACCCACAAAATCTCATCATCTCTATTTGAAAACACTTTAACCAAATAAATAGTTCCCAATGGAGCTTCAGCGATGAAAAATGCGAACGTCATGAAAACAATCAATTTCGTTGTAATATCATTTTTCTCCCCATTCACAACACTCTGTTTTCTTCCATTCAAAACGACTCGATTATTGAATTTTCGTAATTCACGAATCAGAGATACAGTAAGACACGGGAATGCAATACATGGGATGAACTGAAAACTTTTGTTAAATTTAAAAAAATAAAATGTTCCTATGAATACCTTGGTCACAATGGCATCAAACATGGTATAAATTCGTAGAACAAGAAAATTTGAAGATGAAAATAATGGAGTTAAAATTACAGAAAATTGTGGTCTGGAATTGATGTCCTGGTATTCGGCACAACTGGAAATTAAATTTGGAAAAGCATTTCAATTTAAAACCTCACTTTAAGGGCAATGGGAAGACTCTATTTTCCACAATCTGATTTCTAGAGACAAAAAATATTGATAACATTGCACTGACACAAAATACCAGAATTGTCAAAAAATAACCAGTTTTTGGTTTCGACCAGTTACCGTACCTAAACATGAATTAATTCAGGACTTCATTAGAATTCTGAAAAGATCCGTACCTTGAATTTGGCATTGTTTTCATAACGAAAAGTCTAACAATTGCCATTAGTACACCTAACCAAGAGCTACACCGTCGGAAATGATCCTGAAAAGTCCACGCCGAAAGATCCAGGTATATCTTGTACCGTACAGAAGCGGTGACACTGAAAACATACAATTTTTGAAAATTTTGCAAAGTTTTAAAATATTACCACTCTGGGCTCTTAACATCCTCTAGAAAATAATGTTTGTAAATTGTGCTGAGCATTGTGGAAATATCGGAAATTGCAATTCCGAGCATTATCACATTGGTGGAGCTGGTTCTCATAGATTTTCTTGATAGAATTATAAAATGAAAAATATTAATGATTACAGAAATGAAACTGCATATGAAGTTTGCCCGGTGTAGATAATGAGCAATGTGGCTGAAAATACGGTGATCGATTGAACATTTCAAAACCGGACGCTTTAGAACTGGTCGTTTCGTAACTGTTTCACAACAAGCGACTATGAAACGTCAAAATGCAAACTGACCATGCTCACTTACTTCAAAAAGGTCTGAAAGCCATGAATTCCAGAATCCATTATTTTTTACTTCCGAATAAAAAAAATGAGCACGGAAATTGTTTGTTACTCACCAAAAACAATGACAACGAATAAAATTGAGTTTAGATTCTGTAACTAGTTTTTTTCACTGAAAATTGCATGTTTTTACCAAGTGTGCTGGTGGGCGGACCAGACAAAAATGACACAATAATTTGATAGAAATTATTTATTTTGTTTTTTCGAATTACATGAAAGTCAAAGATTATGAGAATAATAAGAAAAAGACAATTTTAAAAGGACATCTGAACAATTCTGCTTTGTGATTTCTGCGAAACGACCAGTTCTAAAACTTATTGTTGCAAAATGATCAAATGCAAAATAGGTTATCCTGGTACACACAATGCCGGAGTTGACACGAAGCTGCTCAATCTTGGCTGTACAGAAATTACACTATTTTTCCGTTTCCCTCCAAGAACTGATCTCAATGTCTCCCGATATTGACTGGACATAAAAATACAACATATTGGATGTAATATTGAGTTCAAAGTTGCCACAATAACAAAATAAAGATTGAGGTCCGAGAAAAGTCGACTGAAAATTACTTGAAAAGTTAATAAAGAACAAACCAGGAAAAAAACTTGAAACTTACAATAATTTATCAGTTCTCTCTAGAAATGTTTTCAGAATGGCAATTGTTCCGATCGGAGCTTCGGCAATGAAAAAATTGATTGTTATGAAAACGATCAATTTCACACTGAGCACATACTTCTCATCATTGTCTTCAGTTGTGGTACTATTTCGTCTAATTGTTTCTCGGGTCTCATTGATTCTTTGAACTTGACGGAAAAGGAGAATTGTGAGAGTTGGAAACGCGATGCATGGGATGAACTGAAAATTTTAACTATAGTTTGATAATTTTAGAAGTTGGAAATTCTGAGTTTTCAGAAATCTTTCATCCACCAAGTCCTCAAAACTAAATCATTACTCACATTTGACACCGTAGCATCCAATATGAAATATGTCCTTACTATCACATAGTGTCCAAGATTTGCAAAGGGCCTCAAAGTTAGTGAGAATTTGTAGTTACCATTTATGTCTTGACGCTCCGCACAACTGGAAATTCATGTTTCACTAAAAAATTCAAAAATTGACATACTTGGCCACAAGAGGAACATTTCGATTTTCGACCACCAGACATTCCCATTGCCACGCCATCGTTAAAATCATACTGGCTCCAAAAACGATTCCTATCAGAATATAACCCATCTTCGGAGCCGCAAGTTTTGAATGTCTGAAAATTGGATATTACGAATTTCCAAACAATTTTTTGAAAAAGTTACCTTGCGTCAGAAATCCTGCTCATAATTACATAACGGACACTGGCCATTAGAATTCCCAGCCAACACCCCGTCCGTCTGAAATGATACTGAGAAGACCAGGAAGTGACGTCCATGTAAGTTTTTATCAAAGAATTTGCTGTGATGCTGAAAAAAATTCAAAATGTTTTTAAAACTTTTCAAGGATTACCATTCCGGATATTCCAAATCTACTAAACTCAAATATTTGTAAACCCATGTGAGCATTGTAAAAAGTTCACAAATTGCGATTCCGCTCATAAGGATGTTTATAGAAGACGTTCGCATAATTTTTTGGGTGAGAACGATGAGATGGAAGGAGTTGATAAATATTGATAAGAGATTGAGAACGAAATGAATGAGAAATGTTTTGTTCTCGAGATGTCTGGAAAAGTGATAATCTCAATTTTCGAATTTCTGAATTCTAAAGTTTTGTCAATTGTTTAAACTCACATCAAAACATTTTGCACATTTTCAATCGACTCTTCATAACTGCTCTTTTCCATTTCTCAATAGAAAAACAACCGAAATTTTGAGAAGAAAAAATATTGAAAGTGAGAAAATTTTTTTTCAGACATCAGAATTTTCGAAAAAAAAACCCATAATTTTGGATCTACCTAGTCAAATTGGTATGGTGGTGTCACAAGAAGAAAGTGGAATAACAAAATAATTAAAGTCGAAAACTTGGGTCCGATTGAGACATTCTAACTAGTAAGCTCACAGGTATCATAGGTGACCAACAGCTTTTAATTGGACTGTTTTTTTAATGTTATTTTGCTCTTCCGCTTTTATCATGTTATTCTGCTATTCCGATTGTTTTACCCTCATCAGTTTTTTGTCCGGCGAGTCCTAACTGATTCAATAAAACACCTGGACCGGAATTCGTATGTAGTTACAGTTAATTTCTACAAAGTTCAACTCTAGGTCATTTGTACTTCCTGCAGAACCTCCAATTCCAAACGAAAAACACGTGGTGAGCTGCTAGGAGAGTGAAGTCTTTGAATTTCACGATAAGAACTAGAAGAGAGAACAATGTGTTGTGTTGGCAGCAAACGTTTGACTCATAGAATCATATGAAATCAGTACGTTAATGTCGGAAGATTCCATTTTACTAATCCAGATAAGAACTGAATGACGAAATTTTTATTACGAATTATTGCTAATTAGTGGACAAAGAATCATTTCGAACAGCTAAACTCTGGGCATTCCAGCGACGACAGCTCTCTCGATTCCGCATTCGTTAACTCCACGACGCATCTTGAAGAATCCGTTTTCTCCCCAGTTTGTTCCCCAGGAGTTGGCGATGAGCCAGTATGGAATTCCATTTTGAGTTCCCCATCCAATGATTTTGATGGCGTGTCCTCCGAGAAGCTTTCCGGCAGTGTGTCTGTAGACTCCGCTCTTGTACTTGTATATGTCCTCGTACATAGTGAAAGCGCCCTCCACTGGTCCATTAGTCATGATTTCGGTTTGGATGGCAGCAACGTTTCTGGCAACAGCGTAGGCAGAGACTCCTAAAAATTACGATACCTTTAAAATTGCTCAAAATGTTACTAACACTAACCAAAGCGCTTGTCTTTTGAGTAGGCAGTGGAGTATCCGAATTGGCAGCTCAAGGAGCACGTTGGGGTTTTGTCATCTGGACAGTCATCGGAATTGCATGGGGCAAACGGGTACGGCCTGCATCCAGCTCCTCGGTAATCTCCTCCAGTGACCACTCCTCTGGAGTTCCACCATCTGAAAGCCTGAATTGGGTAGCCTCCCTCGCATCCGTCACCACAGGAACGTCCACAACAGGCAAGCATATCGGTTGGGGAAATGATTGGTTGTTGGGCTCCCTTGGTAGCAATGCAAATCCGGTCGGAGATAACCTCAGCTGTTGAAAAAGCCCAGCAGGATCCACATTGGGCTTGATCACGGATCATTTTCATAGATGTGCAGTTGGACCATCGGGTGCGGGAATCGAAGGAGGGTGGGATGAATGGAAGAACGTTGTTGACCTCGGTAGCACGGATCTCATCGGAGTGAGCAGCAGCGTATTTGACATTCATCCCACGGGACTTCATGAAATCTTCGGAAACATCGACGTGCTCAGTGATAAAATCGGATTGGGCAGAGTTGACATAATCGACAAGAGCCTTTCCAGTAAGAGTTTCGGATTTCTGATCGATTGTTGCTACTGCAAGAGTAATTGCAAGCAGTGCGGAAAAGACAAAAATCTTCTGAAAGATAATAATGGATTTTTAGAACTTCTTATCACTCACCATCATCGCTGTTAGTTGGTCGAGTAGATGTCTTCTTTCCCGAACTGTCCCTTTTTATACCAATTATTTTTCCGGTTCGATCTTTCGACTCTCTTCTTGATATTCTGCTCTTCGTACTAAATTCTGATCGTCGATTCTTGACTGTTTCAGGAAAGCACTTAGGCCGGAATTCAACAATTCGATTCTACAGAATTTGACAAACATCAAACATGTACTTTCTGCAAAATCTCACAATCAGTTTGAAAACGAAAAACAATTTTTGAGCTGTAAGAAAGAGTAGAGTTTAGGAGTTTTGTGATAAGGATCTGGAGAAATTAGAGTCTTTTTCGTCGTCGTTTTCAATGATTTCTCTTCTGACCGAAATCTGTAACTCATAGTTTTGAGAAATGTTAACATTTTCTCAGACTACAGGATGCTCTCCAAATTATTTTAATTTCATTTTTTACAGGAACAGATTACAGGTCTTTTGGGGTACTACCCGTGGTCCCTGAAGGACATTTTTCACAGGGACATATGCTTGTGGGAGAAAAATGACAATAGCAATCATAAATAACATAATTCCCATATCCGATTATTGAGCTGTCATAATTGACACAAGAGATAAAAGGGATATTCCAATAAGAAATGCTGTCCCTTTTATCACACTGAAAGAGTCCCCCATAAGTTATCAGATCTTTTTTTCTGAAGTTTAAACTACGAGATTACGCAAAATTTAGCAAACTCGGAAATCCAGAAATTCAATGGCTCCAGTCTGGTTAGAAGTACTTGAAAAATAAGTCAGTATTTCGATTATTCATTTATTGCTCAAAATCACAAAAAGACTTCACAAAGTATCCACGTCGGCTTTTCCGGCGACGACATTTCCCTCGATTCCGCATTCGTTAACTCCACGACGCATCTTGAAGAATCCTTTCTCTCCCCAGTCTGCTCCCCAGAAGTTGGCGATGAGCCAGTAATCAGTTCCATTCTCAGTTCCCCATCCGATGATCTTGATGGCGTGTCCTCCAAGAACCTCTCCGGCGGTGTACTGGTATATTCCTTTTTTATACTTGTAGAAGTCTTCGTAGACTTTGAAAGAAGCCTCAACTGGTCCATTGATCATGATTTCGGTTTGGATGACAGAAACGTTCCAGCCAACATAGTAGGCGGATGATCCTAGAAAGAATGGTAGCTCGTTTTAAAATCACTTAAACGCAACCTCACCGAAGTTCTTGTCCTTAGCGTATTCCTTATTGTATTTCGACTGACAGCTCAAAGCGCAATCCGGGATCACGGCATCAGGGCAGCCGGCAGACATGCAGAATGGGTATGGTTTGCAGCCATCTCCCTGGTAATCTCCTCCAGTGACAACTCCATTGGAGACCCACCATCTGAGAGCCATAATTGAGTATCCTCCGTCACATCCGTAACCACAGTAATATCCACAGCACTCAAGCATATCTGTTGGGGAAATGATTGGCTGTCGGGCTCCCTTGGTCACAATGCAAATGCGATCGGAGATGACCTCAGCAGCTCCGAAAGCCCAGCACGATCCACAGTTGGCTTGATTACGGATCATTTTGATAGACGTGCAGTTTTTCCACTTTTTACGAGCATCGAAAGATTCCGGGATCTTTTTGGCCAGAACAGTGTTGACCTCGGTAGCACGAATCTCGTCGGAGGGAGGAGGAGCTGCGTACTTGACATCCATCACACGGGACTTCATGAAATCCTTGGTAACATCGACGTGTTCAACGGTGAACTGGTATTGGACAGAGTTGACATAGTCAGCGAGAGGTTTTCCGGTAAGAGTTGCAGACTTCAGATCGATCGGGACAAATGCATGAGTGACTGCAAGGAGTACGGTAAGAACAAGAACATTCTGAAAATAAATATATTCTGACATCATTGAATTGTTAACACTCACCATCATTGTTGAGGGAAAATATGTTTTGTTCCTGGAGTGTCCCTTTTTATACCGTACCTTATTTCTTATCAATATTTTGGCATGTTATTCAAATCCAATTTTTTATGCTCTATTGTTTATCAGTCTACCAGATAGTACAATCACATTGTAATCTTTTTTCGCTCTTATCACAAATATCATGACCTCTACTCAGCTCATCAAATGTTCTTCGTTTTGAAATGAAGAAAGTCCAGAAAGTACAAATGCCCTGTTGTTTTTGTTATTACAGACAAACTCCGGTTTCGGTTCTTGTCTAGATTAGCTAGAACCCCCGGCTACCAAAATAGCAAAACAGAGCTTTTCGATGTCCAATAACAAGACAAGAGTCGAAAGATCAGCAGATTGATAAGAAAGAAGATTTAGTATAAAAATGGGTCAGTTAGAGAAAGAAGACATATTTTTACTCTGCTAACAATGATGGTAAGAATTTACAGTTCCTAATAATTAGGAATCCTTACTCTATCGATAGATCGACTTTTCCATTCATTCTTATTTTCAGAAAGCTTATGTCTTTGCCGCTCTGCTTGCAATCACCTTTGCATTCGTCCCAATCGATCACCAATCCTTCGTTGAGAATCTCACCGGAAAGGCTCTTGTTGGTTATGTCAACTCTGTCCAATCCCTTTTCATCACTGAACACGTCGATGTTTCCGAAGAATTTATGAAGTCCCGTGTGATGAATGTCAAGTACGCTTATCCTCCTCCCTCCGATGAGATCCGTGCTGAAGAGGTCAACACTGTTCTTGCCACTATTCCAGAAACGTTCGATGCTCGTACCAAATGGACAAAATGCAAGTCCATCAAGCTTATCCGCAATCAAGCCAACTGTGGATCGTGCTGGGCTTTCGGTGCTGCTGAGGTGATTTCAGATCGTATTTGCATTGTGACCAAGGGAGCCCGACAACCAATCATTTCTCCAATGGATATGGTTGATTGCTGTGGGGAGTACTGCGGTTACGGATGCGACGGAGGTTACTCAATTCAGGCTCTCAGATGGTGGGTCTCCGTTGGAGTTGTCACTGGAGGAGATTACCAGGGAGATGGCTGCAAACCATACCAATTCTGCAACTCTGCAGGCTGCCCGGATGCTGTGACCCCAGAATGCGCTTTGAGCTGCCAATCCAAATACAATACGGAATACTCTAAGGACAAGAACTTTGGTAAGTAGTAACGCTTTGAAAATTTTTTAAACGTTTGTAATTTCTGAAAAGTTGGTTTTTTATTTAGGAACCTCAGCCTACTATGTTGGCATGACTGTTGGTGCCATCCAAAGCGATATCATGACCAATGGACCAGTTGAGGCTTCTTTCAAAGTCTACGAAGACTTCTACAAGTATAAGAGTGGAGTATACGCATACACCGCCGGAAAGATGCTTGGAGGACATGCCATCAAGATTATCGGATGGGGAACTGAGAATGGAACTGCATACTGGCTCATCGCCAACTCCTGGGGAACTAAATGGGGAGACAACGGATTCTTCAAGATTCGTCGTGGAGTCAATGAATGCGGAATTGAGAGAAACGTTGTCGCCGGAAAAGCCAAACTGGACACTTTGTGAAATCATTGTGTTTTCACATGTTATGTAATCAGGAACATTTTCAATAAAACTTTCTCTCAAAACAAATTCTTTGATGTATTCGATTATTAATTCTTCATTTCGTTTATTTTTCAGTTGAGAAATACCAGAGAAAAACAAAAAAATCATGTCATTTGAATTCCTTGAACTGAAACTGCACTAGTCTTATTTTTCACAGGCGTCTTGGCTTTTTTGGTGACTCCACACATCGTTCGAATCGTATTCCTGTACTGGCTGGACATGAAAACACAGAAAATCGGATGTAGAATGGAATTTATAGTCACCAAAAGTGTGAAATAGATGACAAAGTCTGTTGAGAGAACGCTGAAAGTGGAATAGGCAGATTAATAATTTTCAAAAATATTTTTCAAATCCTACCTGATTGGATCGTTTCTTCTGTAAAATACTTTTACCAAATAAATTACTCCGAGCGGAGCTTCAGTTAGAAAGAATGTGAAGGTTAAGAAAACGATCAATTTTGTAGTCAGGTCCTTTCTTTCTTCAGTTGATTCCTGATTTTTTCGTCCAGTGTTATTTACAGAAGGTTTCAATTTTTGAAGAAAACGGACCAGAAGAATTGTGAGAATGGAGAAGGCAATGCATGGTAGGAACTGAAATTTCTGCGTTTTCGAATTCCCGAAGTTAGATCTTCGGTTCCCTAGGTTTTTGAAATTCTAATTTGTTGTTAGATTCTTTTGTCCAAGTTTGTACTTTCTTCGGAATCTTAAAAATCGCAAAGTTGTAAATAATAAAATTGTATGATTCTACAAATAAAATCAAAAAATTCTGCCTGTTCTTACCTTCAGAATGACTAGTCTAGTGAGATTCTATTGCAACGAATAAAAATTCAATTATATACCTAGCAAATCAAATTTCCCCCCTCGAAAGTTCAAGAATTGAAGAGGAAGTGATGAAATTTCTGATTGCTCATACTAAACCACGCGTTTGTTGTTTTGATCCAATTTCAGTTATAAACTAGGTCAACATCTTGACGAAAACATTTTTTTACATGACTCAACAACTAAGTTTTACCTTTGACAATATTGCATCTACCATCAGATATGATTTCATCACAATCTGCTCATTCATTGTGAAAAAGGAAGAGAGCATTACAGAAAATTGGGGACTACTGTATATATTTTGGAAGTCTGCGCAGCTGAAAATTTTGATTTTTTCAGTTCACAAAATTTCGGAAATTACATAAGCGGCAGTGGCACAGATCGATTCTCCACAACAACCCATCTAAATTGATAGAATGTAGATTGAAGTCCGGAGACTACAAAAACCACCAGTACCATAACCCATCCCACGTTGGCTTGCGACCAGTTGCCGTAGCTGTAAACAGTGGAAATGGTCGGTTGCAAGACGACTAGTTTTAGAAAGTCCGGTTGCGAAAGATACGATGTGTTAAAAATGGATTACTGTATTTACCTGCTTACTGTGACCTTCTTCACAATTAAATATCTTACTGTCGCCATAAGAACCCCCAACCAACATCCACATCTTCGAAACGCGGTGTTAATTCCCCAAACAAAAATGTCAATATAAATTTTGAATCGAAAATCTGAAGTCATACAATCCGAATTCTCTCGATCCACCATTCCGTAATTCTTGTATACTGTAGATAACATAATCAGGATATCACTAATTGATATACCAATTAAAATTATATTCGTGGAAGTGGCTTTCATATGTTTCCGAGATAGGATGAGCAAGTGAAAAATGTTGATGAAAATTGAAAAGAAGCTTAGGAACAGGTTCAATTGTTGGAGATGGAAACCGATGCCACTGAAAATTCAATTTTGATGACTCAGTAAATTCGAATTTCAAAATATTGAACTCACTTGACGACTTGAGAAACTTCTTGAATCGTTTTCACTTCAGAATCAGTTGAAACAGAAGACATATTTTTTAGAATGAATTTTTTCCTATGACTCTCTATGGGTCCTGGTAACCTAATTAGTGTTTTCGATCTAGACAAAATAGCAGGTGACAAAACGACTACGAAAATGATTGATAAATTGAATTTCCGGTTCGATCTGTTATTGGACAGCTTTCGGTATTCATGAAAATTGGCCAACCTAGATATTTCCATTTACCGTAATCCGGAGAAATCGAATATTTTTTCAGTTGTTTTCTTTTTCAGATGTCATTTGATGACGTTAAGGGCCCATAGAGTTGAATAGGGGACGGAGCTTCCTACTAGACTATCCTGACGGTATTTTTTGTGTTCCCAATTAACTGCGATAAAGTCAATTATCTGACATTCCTCTGCTCCGAGAGTATTTGTTTTCTTTCACTTTTTGAGTTTTTCGCATTGTTAACATTTTTTCGTATTGTATAGCATTAAGACTGCTGTAATTTTTGGTGGGTTTTTTGAAATGGACATTTTGAAATTTGAAAAACTTTTCTCAAAAATTTTCCTGGATCTACTAGAATCTAGTTCTAAACGATTCAGATATCAAGACAGAGATCATACGGCGAAAACGGAAGTGCAATATTGTTCAGACAAAAAAAAACATGTACCACCTGTGGGAAAATGAGAAAATATATTTATTTTGTGTCTTTATAAGTGATTTTAGTAATTCGAAATTTTAAATTTAAAATTACTTCAATTATAAACAAAACTATTGAAGACTGCTTTGGACAGTTGTGACACGGAAGATTTTCTGGAATGAGATTTGTTGAAAACTTATTTTTTGAATTAAATAACCTTTTCTGTACAGCAATTGAAATACTGAATAAGATTCCAGAATGTCCTTCGATATTGGGCGGACATAAAGAAGATTAAAAAACAATGAAATGTTGAATTCATTGTAAAAAGAGCATCACAGATAAGGATAGTGTATTGTGCGTTTTCACTGCAAAAAAAAAATTAAAAATTAATAAATTGAAAATGTTAGCTCACTTATTAGGTTGGCGGGAAAGTCTTTGTCACTCTGTTTGTTTAATCACTGTTCTCGTATATGGAGGCTGTGTATGATATCGACTCTAGTGAATAACAAGGTGATAAGAACCTTCCATATAAACAAGTCCCCATTTCCTTCCCTGCTCCTCATCTGTAATTGAAACGATATGTTTGTTCCCACTGCTATTCACATCAGACATGTTTTGATTTACCTCTTCCTATCTCACACCACGATGAAGGATTCGGAAACTTTCTTGAAGAATGTGTACAACACACATGCCCCTCACTACAATACTATTCGCAATTGGTTCCATCGTTTCGAAAAAGATGACTTCTCGCTCGATGAAAAGGATCGCTCTGGGAGACCCCGTGAGTTGGATTTGGACAAGCTGAAGCACGCATTGCAATCGGATCCATTTCAATCTAGCCGTGAACTAGCTGTCACATTCGGAGTTCACCATAGCACAGTCCTTGAAGGTTTGAAGTCTCTTGGAATGAGAAAACTTTTTGGTCGATTCATACCTCATCACCTGACTCAAGCCAACCTTGACCGCCGAGTCGACGATTCGATTACTCTTCTCACTCTCCACGCGGGCGATCGATGGCTGGACCGGCTAATAACCGGAGATGAGAAGTGGGTCTTCTACGATAATCACCACAGGAAATCCCAGTGGGTTGGAGAAGGAGAGAGCCCACAGGATGTCCCCAAACCCGACCTTCATCCGAAAAAAGTTATGCTCTCTGTGTGGTGGGGAGTGGACGGCCCCATCTACTGGGAACTTCTGCCCGAGGGCAAAACAATAACTGGAGACCTCTACACTACTCAACTACGAAACCTCAAGAAGGCAGTCGACCGTTCGGCCCTGAAAGACAAGAAAGTGTACTATCAACATGATAACGCTCGCCCACATGTTTCGAAACAAGTGAAGCAGGAGCTGATGGGATATGGATGGAATGTTCTCCCTCACCCCCCGTATTCTCCTGATCTTGCTCCTTCCGACTATTGGTTATTTGGCGATATGACACGTGCCTTCGAAGGAAGAAGCTTCAATTCCCGTGGAGCGGTCGAAGCGGCACTCAAACAATACTTTGCCTCACGCCCGGCTGGATTCTACCGCAATGGAATCCATAAATTGAGGGAACGTTGGAGACATGTTGTTGATAATGATGGACAATATAATTAATTATTCGGTTCTTTTTTCTTTGAGAAATAAACTATTGAAAAAGTGACAAAGACTTTCCCGCCAACCTAATATAACTATCAACCGCCCATATGGCTTTGTACAAATCCTCAATTCCAATTGGAAATTCGGTTATTATAAATGAAATTGAAATGAAAATTGCCAGGAAAGAAGTTCGATCGGTTTTGGATTTTGAAGAACTACTGGACATTGATTTTTTGATCTTATGGAGCATCAAGCCAGTGAAAATTGAGGATGAGATGCAAGGGAAAAGCTGGAGTTTAAAATTCGGGAATGTGGAAATTCAAAAAATCGGAAGTTATGTAAAAACTCACCTTCACAAAACCTCCCTCCAAAATCAATCGTGCCCTTGTAAAGAAATAATTGTTCTTCTCAAAAAATGCGTTATACTTCAATGTGTATACAGGAATCTGTTTAGAAATTCTACAGTCCAGAGCTGGCTTCCAAATCCCACTTTTTGCAATATCCGTGTTGAAATAAAACAGCAAACTGATCCAGAATCCTACGAAAAATGTGATGAAAATCTCTTTTAAACCATTTCCTGGCTTCGTTAGTTTTCCGTTTCTTCGAGAAATATCAGTGATGATATGATATCGAAGAATTGTCAACGAGACTCCAAACCAAGCAGAACTGCGACGAAATGCGTCGTGTACACAACTAAGAATCCAGTCGAAATGGAATTCAATCAAAGATTTTGGATACGTGCTGAAAATTTAAAGAAACCCGGTTTTTGTCAGGTTATGTTTAAAACATTTTTTAAATCTTACCATGGGACCATCAAATTTTGAATCGAGTACCAATTTCTTATTCCTATAACCATACAAACCAAATTACAAACTGCAATTCCAGCTAAAATAACATTTATAGAATTTGTTCTCATTGATTTTTGAAGTAGGATTATTAAGCTAATTGCAGTTAAAAATGATCCAACTATTGAACAATACAATTCCAGGTACAAACTGTCGAAAACGATTTGTCTGAAGTTTTTCAAATTTTTTATTCTGAAGAACAATTGAAAAAATCTTACTGGAAAAATGGTGAACCTTTAGTGAATGGGGATGGATCAAAATAAGAGGTGTATAAGGAAATCATGATTTTTGGAAAAATGAAAACGAAAAAAGACAAATGTGTGTAATTCGTAGTCCTGGACTTTTTGATGTGAAAAACGTTGTCAGAAACTACGGAATGAAAATTTTTCGTGGGAAATGTGCGATCAGGAAATTATTTTCATGATTCAGACCGTCTGGGATCATACGAAAGTGCTTTCTGGAAATGTCTGGAACGCTTTGGGAAGATTCTAAATTTAAAAAAACATAGACATTTTTGTTCCACCTCCTCTAAAATATTTTGTTATTTTTTTTAAGTTTAAAAAAAATTCTAGATATTATACCAATTTTAAATGTTCTTTTGGGTTTTAAATTTATTTGAATATAAAAAGTAAGAAATGTTTAATCAAAGAACGTTGAGAATATTCTAATAGCTTGAAGATGCCGCTGCAATTTGTGATGGGTTCTGAAAATTATATATCTTAAAAATGTTCGAAAATTTCAAACTCGCCCTGCTCTTCCAAAACTTCAGAATCCCAAAAACGCCCCAAACAATTCTTCGGTACTGAGATGACATGATAAAAATGATTAGACAATGAACAGAAACATTAACAGAAAATATGGCGTCACAAATGAATTCGAGGTTTTGGCCAAAATCTCTAGAAGTTAAGAAATTAGAAAATTGGCTCAATACTGAAATAAAGTATACCTGAACCAGGATAGATCATCCGGCCAGATTCCTTTATAAAGATCCACAATTCCGAGAGGAAATTCTGATAATAAAAACGATCCGGCAATTAAAATTGTCAAAATTGTAGTTCGATTCGCTCTGGATACTCGAATATTCTTATTGGAAGTTTCAACAGTGGACGAGTTTTTTGCGAACGATCGCTTCATCCCACAAATCAATAATCCAGTGATAATTGGAAGTGTAAAACAGGGAATCATTTTTGAGAATATTCCCTCTACTATTAATCCAGTCCTCGTTTGTATACTTTTCCGATCGTCAGAATATTGATTGACTTTTTGAGCGAAAACCAAGTATTCTCCGGATAAACCTGCACATTTAGGGTCTGGAGTCCATGTTCCAATTTGATGAATTTGTTCGTCGGCGAAAAAGAAAAATGTGAAAATTGAACTGATGATTAATGCAACTATTAAAACTTTCAGACCGTATCCAGGAGTGGAAAATCTGTTATTTCTGATTGTGATATTTGTGATAACAAGATATCTGACGATTGCCATTAGCATGCCAAGCCATGCCGAACATCGACGTAACATGTTGTGTAGAGCAGTCAGAAACCAGTCTAGACGCAGTTGATTCAAAGTACGTGGAATTGAACTGAAAATAAGGAACTTTTGGAGTCTGTATACCGTAATCTGAAACAAAATGTTAACAAAAACATGAAAAATTCAATTTTAGACACTTTTAAAAATTTCTAAAGTTTTCATTCACTGTGAAACCTGCATCATAAGTCCCCTTTAATAGAAAATCTCCTCTAATAGAATGAGTCTTTTAATTGAAGGGTTCCTGTAATAGAAGGGCTCCCCAGAGGGACTTTGGGACAATAGAAGAGCCGGTCCGCCTGATACAGGTTTTACGGTGCATAGGTTTTGGCTCTGGCTGGAATTCTGTGACTGAGAAATTCAAAACTCAAAAAATATCAAAATTCGAGAGAAAAATATGTTCAGATATCACTGAATTACAGGAAATCTGGTATTTCAAGAATTCCAGATTTTAGGTATTACAGAAGTTTCAAGAATTCCAGGAAAAATGAAAATAGTTTGAAAATTTCAAATTCAAAAGTTCAGAAAAGTACAGAATTTAGAACTTGAAGCAAATAGGCATTTTTATAATGGCATCTGGTTTGCAAGAAAACTTCTGAAATTCAGGAATTTAGCACTCACCATTCTTTCATCATATTCATCAAAATTAAATCATTTCTTCATATGATTATCATGTAAATTAAATCACACATTGCCATTCCAATTAAAATGATATTTGTTGAAGAGTTTCTCATAGATTTGCAAAACAAGATAATCAAAGGAAAAATGTTTAAAAATGTGCCAAAAAACGAGGCAAGAAACTCGCACATTAAACTATAAGAGACCAATTTTCTGAAATTTTCAAAATTCAGTTAACAAATTAAATAATTTAAAAAGTTACTGAAAAGTTTTTGTGTCAAATTCAGCAGCATCTCGAGCGACATGTCCGTTAAAAGTAACAGATATAGAATATATCATTTTACTGTTAAAAAGGGGATTTTCGAAAAAAAAAACTGATAACCAAGACCAAGACAAAATTTGTGATTTACGCTCCAACGGGTTTTTACTCGGAGAAAACAAAAAATGACACTTCTAGTCACGGTTTTCATGGGAGCGAGACACAAAAAAATTTAAGAACATTCCAAATGTGACCAGAAAAAGGAACTGAGAATAATGAGTTTAGTCTGATGGTGACTAATGAATTGAATACTAAAAACATTCCGGCTAAATTTTTCAGCAATTATACAATTAGTGTTTGTAATTTGAAAAAATTTTCAAAATTTCGAAAAAGTTCAGATTCGGAATGAGTTGAAAACCTAGAAAAAATGTTTTGGACTTTTTTCTTGATTTTTTTTAAAAATTTTACCAAAATTTCATTGAAATTCAGTGCTCCATCCCAGACTTCTATTCAGTAATAACTTTCTAAAACTTCAAAAAAATTAGTATTTTTATTTCGGAATTTTCCGAGTTTTTGAGTTTCCTGCAATTTTTTATCAAATTTTTTCATTTTCTGATTTTTCGAACCTTTGAAATTTCTGAAATTTTTCAAAAATTTGAATTAAATGTTGAAATTTCTGAGAAGTCGTCATTTTAATCTTGATGTATGAGTTGTGTAGAAAAATTCATATATTTTCAAAAACAAATTCCTGGTAAACGGTCATTTTTATATGCAGTTTGAAAGTCCACCAACAATTTGACACATGTGATCAAATGAAATTATATGTTTGATACATAATCACATTTTTCGATTTCGCGAAAAAATTTTCTTCTTTTACTTTCACAACTTTTTCTATATGAAGCTTTCGACTCTTTTTATTCTTATTTTTTCCAATTTTTCATGTATTTGTACAACAGATGTATCGGATGACCTGGCGAGAGTTGTGGGATATTATAATCCTCGTAATAAATTTTGTCCATTTTTTATTTGAAATCAATTTTTTAGGCCCGGAATGTTTATTCAATTACACTCAAGTGAATTCCAAAACTATCAAGAAATTTCCGAAATGTGACAGAGTTTATGGAATTTTGGTTTTCAATGAAAAAACTGACTTGACAGTTGCCCAATTGTCAGAACATTTCATAAATATGACGGTTTTGTTTGGTGGATTATTGGTAGAAAATACGAAATTCGAAAATATCTCATTTTTCCCAAAATCGCAAGAAAGTTATTTGCACATGTATTGTGAAAAATTTAAGTGTCCATTTTTAGTATCCAAAGATTTTTAGCCCTATTTCAGATGGAATTTACGTCCGGAATAATTCGAAACTCACTGATTACAAGTTGCTAACTCAAATGTTCATGTATAGTGATAAAAATCTGAAGGAGAGTGATTTTCAAGTGATCGACAATAAAAAATTGGATGCTGAAAATCTGTGTGGATCTGGATTGTTACATTATTTCACGGATTTGAGAGTCAAGGGGAATCTCAAGGATTGTGGTAAGTGGAGGGAATACAAACAGTTAGACATTCTAAATGTAAGTGTCTGCGCTCTCTTCTTTTTGAGTGTATCTAAATTGAACTGCCTGTGATATTTTTTCTCTAACTTCATATGTGTTTATCTCGGCTCCATCAGCCAGAAAAGCGATTCCTTGATTGACAATAGATCGAATTGTGCTTAGTCTATATGTCAGATTTCAGCTGACTAGGTCTTATATGAACCAAAATAGAGCGCAGACAGTTAGAGAGTTTGCTCATCTGCGCTCTCTCTCTTTCTAAATCTTAATTGTGCATATTTCAAATGAGCCAGAAATTTCATTATTATGATGAAAATATGCAAATAAGACTTAGTTAAAAATGAGCCCAATTTCCTGACGTTTTCAGGTTGCCAAGGAGACGAGATAGATGATTCCACCCTGTCAACCTATAAAACTTGTCGAGACTCATACAACGGACTTCATTTAAACAACGTTACTTCCAAAGATTTTTCCTCTCTTGAAAATATAATGCAAGTCAAGGGAATTATTGATATTTCGGATACCAACATTGAGAATCTGTCTTTTTTGAAGAACCTTGTAACTTTTAAGTACCGTAACCAAGGAACAAAGGAGAGAGTTTCATTTAATCTTCAAAATAATCCGAAGATGACAAGATTTGGGATGCCAGTCTTGAGTGTGAGTTCAGAATTTCATTTTTAAAATATTGAAAATTCTATTGTTTAGGTTATTCATAATACAGAAGTCGAGAGGTCGGATGGTCCGGAAGAGGGAATTGTGCTTTTCAATTTTGAAAATCTACACCCGGATTTTTGTCTAACAGTCAATGAGATCTTGTTATTTTTGGAATTGAATGTCACTTTTCGAAATTTGAATGCGAAAGTTTGCGATGTATCCCAGGAAATTCTATCCGAACCTTCATTTTGTAAATTTGAAACTTTGGAAAAATTACACAGCGAATGTATTTTCGTAATTGGAGATGTTGTAATCGATTCTGAAAACGAGCACGATATCATTAATGTTGGAAATGTTTATTACATTTTTGGCTCGCTGACTATCAAAAATACAAAGTTACAAAGTTTGGCGTATTTTTTCAATCTTATGGCAATAGTTCATTTGGGTAACCCATTTTTCAAAAGTAAAGTATAATTTTGGAAAAATTTGGATTTCAGGTGACGGACCGGCTATTCAATTGATATCTAACAAGGAACTAAAAGATGCCAAGTTCGATAACCTACGAGTAAAACAATTATTCCAGAACCAATTATTTTTACTGAAAATCAAAATTTCAGAGCATTATAACCAGTGGAAACCGAGAAGCTTTTATCCAGGACAATCATCCGGACATTTTCAAATCTAGTGGAGGAAATTGTACAATTTCGGACCCAGAAAATATTTATATTGCTTATAGAACTAGATTAAATTTCACTGGAACAGATTGTGGTGGGAATTATATTATTCGCAAAAAAATTTAAAACGTTTTTTTTTCAGATGGCAGCAGAATTGAAGAGCAGGCTGAAACAGGAGCTGTAACTGTTCCACCGGAGCAACAACCAGCGAAAGAAAAGGAAACAGATAATTCCTGTTTTTCAATTTCTCTTGGCTTGGTCTTTGTGATTTCATTTTTGTTGTAGAAATTTTACAAACTTACTGAAACTGAACAAAAATAAATTTTGGCATTTCTGATTTTCGAATGTTTCAAAATTTTCAGAATCTTTTTTTTGTGATAGAAAACTGGAAACACTTTAACTCAAGTATTTTTTCGCATTGTTTTGCACTTCTGACATTTTCAGTGTATGCACACATACGTCATGAAAACTCAAAAATTGGTTTTTCAAAATCCAAAAAAATCACCTGCTCGAACAAACAACATAAAATTTTAATTTTTCTGCGTTTCGAAAACTTTTCCACAAGTTTAATTTAAAAAAAAATGGATCTTGTAACTTTGGTGATAATTCGAAATGCCTCGAATGATTCCTCAAATATTGATATGGTTGACTATTATTTTACATATCGAATTCTTGCCGATGTTTTCGGTTCAATTTCATTCTTATTTTTATTAGTTTATCGTTTATCCAGACATCCGTCAGGTGAAGATATCCATGTCCCAATTTTTAATCAACTATTTTATATGTCCCTTTTTTATGAAATTCTGACCATTTTCACATTTTGTGTCCTAATTTTTTCCATGAGCGAAAAATCACAAGAATTAGAGCCGTGGTTTTCTTTCTTCGTTTTTGTTCTTCAAGTTATTTGGATAGAATTATACACTGTCATTTTTAATGCTATAATTATTTTCTCATTTTTAGCTGCACTTCAAAGAATGATATTTTTACATGTACCAAGTGTTAGGCCTATTTTTACAGGGTGAAACTGAAATTTCAACAATTTCTTATAATTTGAAAATTCAGAAACTGTCTTTATGTGATTATAACATCCTGTTGGGCAAGCATCTTTTATGAGCACTTTATTTCTTTTTGTAAGAATCGTTTCTATACGATCCCAGTGAAAAACTATTAAAATCTGAAAACCTCAAAGAGCATTTCAGTATTACTTTTCTGGAAATTTTGTAGAGTTTATTTTGGAATTTTCAGAAGAAATTTAAAAAAAAACTCTGGACTACTTTTTTAGGACTTCAAAATTGAGTAATTTCCACTGAAAAAAAAGTCTTATAGTTATGTAACATGATACATTTTATTTGAAAACCAAAAATTTCAGACAAATGTGATGCAGGGGCTCTGGGAGCTACCAAAAGCTGTGAAAATTTTCCGGATCTTGCTTTTCTAATATTCTATAGATTTTCCCTATGCTTTTTGACATTTCTAACCGCATATTTCTACTACAGCATACACAAAACTATGAGAAAAATGACCAAGAAAATCAACATTATTCATCAGTTTGTTCCGTTATTAATTGCACAGTCGGTAAGTGGCAATGAAATTTTGGATTCCTAATTTCCGAAAGTTTTAAGATATTCACATTTTCATCTTGCACTGTTACAATTATACATAATCTTATTTGTTGGGAGCCGATTGAAGAATTTCTGGGATATCTTTCCTTTATATATTTATCATTTTTCACTCCAATTTTTCCAGCCGTCATTTCGATTTCATATATATCTTCCATGAGTCATTTGAAGAGTTTGGTGTCAAGAATTGTGCGACCAATAATTTAATTTTATATTTCAATACGTTTTTTGTTCAAAAAATGTGTCACTCTAAAACCTGTAATAGAAACACTACCAAGTTTGCCAAGTTCGAACTTTCTCATTATCTTGATTCTTGAGAAAACCAACAAAAAAGTGCCACCTCGTAAAATGTTTATGATATTATGATGAACCATTTATCAGCTGACAACTTTTTTACATCTTTCTCAGGAATCGAAATGAATCGGCTTAACGGTGAAGGTTTAAGGGCTATAACAGGATTACGGTGATTCAAAATTGTCCAAAAAAAGAAAAAAAAATCCAAACTGAATGTTGTCCAAAAAATAATTGCCTTATCTGAGAATTCATGGTTTTGCACCTGTCAATAAATGTTTTAGAGAATTTTTATATTTTCAACCTTCAAAGTCTCCCAAAAATATGAATACATGGATAGCTCTAACCGAACAGATTTATATATCTAATGACTCTTATAAAAATGATCCATCCTGTTTAAATGATCAAGCCAAAATGAAATTTCTCAATGCCTATGTTATCACAACTACTTTGTTCAGTGATGTTATTTTTCTTCTATTGATTGTATATCAAAAAATTAAAAATAAGTATAATTTGGACGTCCAAGAATTTCAAGAAAACCATCAACCGATTTTCAACCACCTATTTTATATTTCCGCAGTTTGTCTACAGTGCGTTGCAAGTTTATAGGTCCACCCTATTTTTTGACTGCCACGTCAGAACCGTCAGTGTCTTCATGTTGGGCAATAGAAAATCAGATTCAAGGTCCAAAATTACATATGTCTGCCGAATTTCAAAATGATATCTGAAAAAGTACCCGAGTTATGGACCCTTTTCCCAAAATCAGCCTTTTGCAACCGTTGCATATTTATAGGTCCACTTCCAGATTTTTGCTCAAAATACGAAAATTAGGGACAATTAATCAATCTGGTGTCCATTAGCAGTAGTAATAACTTCATAAATGTTACTTCTCATCGATTTGGTACGGTTGGGATGTACTGGGTGGTCCGGAACCTGAACTTCAGCTCCGAATCGGATCATTCGGCACCGATCGCATTCCTAACCATCCCGCCGGTTCTGTACTTATGGCAAAGGTGGTAAAAACTCACCCTACAGGTTCTTCGTGAAATTCCGACCGGGAGCGATGGCTGGCGGTGGTAGAACTTTGTTTTTCCGGGTCGGAAGCATGCTTAATGGGTTAACTGAGCCGGAGGAAGACGTCCTCCCACTGGGGAATGATCTTACGATGATGGAATCGACGACGGAAACAGAGGACGTCATCCTTGAACACTTTTTGATAATCCCTGAAGTTTTTACGATAAGGGAGAAGCGCTATCTTGAGATATCTAGCCGAAGAGAAAGGACACCACACAAGAAAGATTTCCTAGACCCCGTTCCATTTTGAGATGTTGACTGAATCCTTGCGCACATCATCCCAAAAGGTCAAATATCCGTCCAGATTGAATTTACTATCATCTGAAAAGATTTTTTTGCAAAAATCAAATGCTTCGGATTCTTAAATTTAGACTAAGTTCGGTGGAGACAGCCTCCTGGTGTGGTGTGCTTTCTCTTCGGAGGGATATCTCAAGATGGCACTTCTCCCTTATCGTAAAAACTTCAGGGAATATCAAAAAGTGTTCAAGGATGACGTACTCCGTTTCCGTCGTCGATTCCATTATCGTAAGATCGTTTCCCAGTGAGAGAATCCCCTCCCTCGCCTCAGCTGATCCATTTAGCATGCTTCTGACCCGGAAAAAACAAAGTTCTACCATCGCCAGCCATCTCTCCCGGTCGCAATTTCACGGATAACATGTAGGGTCAGTTTCAACCACGATTGCAAAAAGTCAGAACTGGCGGGGTGGTCAGGAATGCGATCGGTGCCGAACGATCCGATTCGGAGCTGAAGTTCAGGTTCCGGACCACCCAGTGCATCCCAAACCGTACCAAATCGATGTCAAGTAACATCAATGAGGTTATTACTACTGCTAATGGACACCAGATTGATTAATTGTCCCTAATTTTCGTATTTTGAGCAAAAATCTGGAAGTGGACCTATAAATATGCAACGGTTGCAAAAGGCTGATTTTGGGAAAAGGGTCCATAACTCGGGTACTTTTTGAGATATCATTCTGAAATTTGGCAGACATATGTAATTTCAGACCCTGAACCTGATTTTTCAATACCTAACATGAATACCTTGACGGTTCTTACGTGGCAGCCAAAAAATAGGGTGGACTTATAAACTTGCAACGCACTGTATTTTCCAGCAATTTGTGTTTATTTTTAAGACTGTTTTTTACGTCAACCGATTTGAATCGAACGACAGCTTTAAGTTCCATAGTTATTGCTATCGTCGAAATGATTTTCGCTCGTTGCTATGGTGCGATTTTGGGTTGCACATTGTTTTTGTCATTTTTCGCGGTTTTACAGAGAATTTTGATATTGCACTCTTCGAAATTCAAATTTTTGGTGACTGGGTATTTTGAAATGTAAAAATGAGAGATTATTGAATGTAAAATTCAGATGTTATCTGCAAATCGAAATTTACGTTGTCTATGCTATGATGGGGCATTATGCATGGCTTGTTTGTAAGATTTTATGAATTTCAGTTAATTCAAAACTCAAAAATTCCAAGAAAATTGAAAATTGAAAGAAAACTAACACTCTGAATTAGTATAACTTTCCAGGAATTTTAAGTATTTCAGGAAAAAGCTTCCAACTCTAACGAATCAATTTTTGAAAATGTATCATTCTCATTGATTCAAAAAAACTTTTTTCAAAAATAAGATTTTTTTTTCGTTATAGACACCTGCGACAGTGAAGACGTTCTATGTGAAAGTTCTCAAAAAGAAAATATTATTCTCTTTCATCATTCAATTTTCATAATTTTGACTTTCATATCCGGCTATTTTTATTCGCACGTTTACAAACTTTTTGCAAGAATGTCTCCCGAAAATTCAAATCAACGAAAACACTTTCTGTTTCAATTTCTACCTATTTATATTCTTCAATCTGTTAGTTTTGTCGTCTTAAATACGAAAAAACTTTCACACTTTCAGATTCACAGCATTACATATTTCATCGCGGTTATAATTTATAAAATTTGGAATATAAATTATATATTAGCAATTAATTATGTCTCATATATAATTGCTTCACAAGGAATTCCAGTGACCGTATCCGTCTCTTATATTTCATCAAAAGAAAGTATTCGTACAATTTGCCGAGCAGTTTTTTATCCAGTTTGGAGAGAGTTGAGCTCGTGAAATTATTTTTTAAATCACCTGCATTTTTTTCTTTTTTCAAGTTAAAATTTTTATACATATGTGTACCAAACAAATTGAAAAAAAATGAATAAGTACATTTTATTAAAAGCTGCTTCCAAATTCGACAATGAAACTTATGATGATTTCGATGAGAATGAAATACAATTTCTCAAACTTTATTCTATTTTCAGCAATTTGATTATCGATTTTCTATATTTTCTATTCATAATTCTCAGAAAATTAAAAACATTGGGAACTTCTAAAAATCCAATTTCCAAAAATTTATTTTTTATTTCTATTTTCTGCATATTTTTGAATAATTTTTGTCTGATTTTGAGGCTGACAACGGATGATTCAAAATTAAATTCACAATTTTCGACTGTTTTCATAGTTATTAGTTTTGTTGAATCAATTTTTGAAAATTGCTCTTCTGCATTTTCTGGGCTAACTTTGTATTTTTCGTTTTTTGCAATAGCTCGAAAGATTTTGAATTTATATAATTCAAAATTCAAATTTTTATTCTCCGGGTTCGTTTTTTTTCACTCATTGAACATCTCAGAATTGATCATTTTCAGAATTTTTCTGTCATTTGAAATTTTGATTGGTTATATTTTCATGATGTATTTTGGATATCATTTATGTGAGTTTGTATAAAAAATTTTGTTTTGAATCCAAAAAAAAAAAATGATTTTCAGACATTTGTAAAGCTGTGAAATATGAAAATCCTGTAAGCGAACTTATCATTATGGTTATTTATGGAATTTTAATTTTTTTTTGACAATTTTAACATTTTTGTTATTTTGCTTTCTCTATTTGAAATGGATTTCTCGAGAAAATTCAGATGAGGAGAACATTAAATGTTTTATTCTCTATTTTCCTATTTTTATTTTACAAACGGTGAAAAGCTTCTTTTAAGTAAATGAGAAATTTCGAAAAAAAAAACGAGAAATGGACAAAAAAGTGTTTCCGGAAGATTGAGCAAAAATGTTCCCAACAGGGAAAATTTGAGAATCGGAAATGATTGGCAAAAAAGTTTTCTTTTGGCAATATGTAGCGATGTGGGTGTTTCAAAACCTATGAAGAAATTTCGAATAAACTTTAACTGTATTGATTTATCTGTATCCTTTATGGCGCGTCCAAAGTTCCCAAATCTGGGATTTCTGGGCCCAGAAAGCAGTCCAAAGTGACTCCCGGATTCCCAAGATTCCCAGATGAGCCAAATTTGAACCAGTGCGACAATTTTATTTTTCATTGCATCAAAATGTGCAGAAAAACATGTAGAATCACATTAAAATAAAGAAAAAAATCGAGAAAAATTCCTTTATTGAAAAAAACGGCATCGAAAAATGACTTTTTTTTCGGATAAAAGCCCTGGCGTTTTTCTCCATGAAGGAATTTTTTCTTTATTTTTATGTGAATCTACATGCTTTTCTGCACATTTTCATGCAATGAAAAATTAAATTGTCGCACTGGTTCAAATTTTGCTCATCTGGGAATCTTGGGAATCTGGGCGTCACTTTGGACTGCTTTCTGGGCCCAGAAATCCCAGATTCGGGAACTTTGGACGCGCCATTATATTTTGAAACAGGTCACTTCGTAATTGTTCTGGAACAAGAGGTTCTGAAGCGTCCGTTTGCGAAGTTGTCGGTGACGAACTATCATAACTAGTGTGATGATATTATTAATTTCAATGATGCTTGATTTCAACAATACTGTTAACATTTTTATTCATGTCGAACTAGCAATTTCTAAACTATGTATACAAAATGAGTAAATTAAAACAATTTTCAATTCAAAACTGCCGGAGAACGAACTGTTGCGGTAGGTGTCATCTCAACGTCTACACTAATGATCAAAATGTGTAAACCATTGATAACTCTTTTGAAAACATCTGAAAACACGTTTTTTGTTTTCAATTCTAAGTTAGTTTCCATACTCTTCATGGCTTTCCGGTAGTCCTGAACAACATACATCACTATTATTGCATCGAGTGCTGGGTAAAGGCCCAATGCTGATGTTGATATTCCAAATGGTAGATCCAATTGTAGGTCAAAAAGTGGAAGATAAACCAATACAGTTACTGGAGCAAACAAAGTGACCGTTGGGGTGACGACTTGCAAAACCAGAGTCTTATAGAACTGTCTGTGTAAGTTTCTGAGCGATGGAGACAAGATTTGTACTTTTGATTCCATTTCAAAATACATATGGACCGCGCAATACAAGATTATACTGTACTGAAACATCATGATAAATGACATATTAATGGTACAGAAAACATTCCGCCATCTGATGTATCCATTTGTATCATAAGCCACTAGAGCGAAACCAGAAATGTCGGAAAAATCTAAACTGAACTTTTGAATCATCTCAAGTTCAAAATATTTTTTGGAGTATTCATCGATTTGTATAAAATATGTACTCAGAAAAGCCATTTGGAAAGCAAACAGCATGGGATATACAATCCAAATTAGGAATTTCCATCCTTTGAAAAATCGTAGTTTAGATGCACTGGAACCATTAGACAAATGATTTTTATTTAAAATGAAAGATTACTCAAGAATAGCCCAATATCATTCTTATAATAAATAAATGAAGTTGCGTCTCTTTCTCTGTGGATCTGTCCGCACATTTTTGAAAAGCTCGAAAATTAAATATAAATTGACGTGAACTTTTAAAAAGAAAGAGGAGCGAAGCGACGATACAGCAAAAAACAGATCAAATTGCGCCGAAGGCGCACCAGCCAGCTGTTTGAAGCGCCAGAGGCGCGGCAAACAGGCTGGTCTATACAAAAACTGAATGGCTAAATTGGAAACTGTGCACGAATAAATCCCAATGTTGCAAATGATAAGGGTTCTTGTCCAAGAAAATGGATGGGTTGTTGTGTAAAAAATGTAACCGGCATTGTGAAAGTAGGTATTCTGAATTTCTATGTTTTCAACAAAAAAGACAATGTTCAATTGTTGCTGTACCGGGTATAGAATCACTTCCAACGTTGCATAAGTTATTCCAAACATTGGGAATATAATTAACAGGTTCTTATAGGAACCGAAATTTCGTTTCACACCCCACACTGTCAAAAATATTAAAATGAAGCAAAATACTGCGGTTGAAAGAAATCCGATTCTGGCGATAAGTTCGGAATATTTAACATAGTGTTTGAAGGAGTCAGAAGTTTCAAAAAACATCGTTTTCAGATAGTGGCTTTACTTTTCCATTCATCAGACAATATATAAGTATGTAAGTGAACCGGAAATAATAATATAAGAATGCTAACAAATGCACCGGCAATTTTCAAAAGCGTGAAAGGTATCATGGTACCACCAGCTTTCTGTTATTCATTCGTTATATACATATAATACTTGAAGAAGTACACTTGTGTCAAGAAAAATACGGTTTTTTGAGAAGCATCGTTTTCAGATAGCGACAAACTTCCTGTTATTCAATTTGTATAGTATTTCTGCAGACGTACATTGGTATTGTTTTCAAAGATAAACAAGGGACATCAGTATGTCACTGTGTTCTGGAAGAGAAAAATAAAGTTCAAATAATTTGAAAGTTAGAGGTGATTTTGATATATTGAGGGAGGATTTTATTAGCAGTGAATAATCCAATCAAAGAGACTGACGATGCAAGTTAATCAACGATTTTGAAACCGTTAAAAGTAAAATTCAAGAAAATTTCTGAAAACACAATATTGCCCATTTAAGATACACAAGTTGAACAGACAGAGTTAAAGCGGTATAGCGGAATTGTTTAGCAGCATTATCATAGTTTGGGGCTCTGAAAATGTAGATCAGAAAAATACAATCGCTCTGGAATATTTGAGAACTGTAAAACAAAGTACAAGCTTCAGTTGATAACTTTTTGACTTTCTCATGAAAAAGTGACCTACTACTCAGAAAAATGAATTTGAATTCCTAATTAAAAAATGAAGCTCATTTTTTATCTCAAGTTTTTTGAAATTCCCAGAACCATCGGGTTATTTGGAATTTTTTTTTTCAAAACCCTACTGTGCTAGCGAAAAACGTATTTTCATAAAATTCGCTAATTAGAATTTCTACTCTCGCGGCGGTTACATATCTCGTTTTGTTTGAACCAAATTTCAGTTTTTTCTTTTTTTTTTTAGATATTCTGCGGGTTTTGTTCTGTCCAGATTGGAAAATTTTTAATTAATTTTTCCAGATTTTTCGTTTTTTTTAACTGAAAATTGTGAATCCTTAAATTATTTAAATGATTCTAGAATGTACATTCTCTCTGTATTACTGTAGCTGTCCAAAATTAGAAACAACAAATAAAAAATCGAATTTAATTATTAATTGATTTTTTTCAGTTTTCTAAAACTATTACTTTTTGACTAGGTATTGTTCGTTTTCTTGAGAAATTCACTTGTAATTTATCCGCTATTTTTACCCCGACCATTATAATGAATTCAATAAAGGTGCATTGTTCTACGCCTTTCCCGAACCAAATAATATTTTTCTCGAGTTTTTTTTTGTTTTCCGAATCTCACTCGGATTTTAGATTACTGGAAATTTCAGATCATGATAACCAAAGAACCCAAATTCCTATGCGACTATTCGCCTCCAGATAAGACCAACGAATTCGCTACACGGATTGTTGGAGGTCATGTCATGTCAGTTGCTATTATTGGATTATGTTTCAACATTTTCCTGTTTTTCCATTTTTTATCCTTGAAGGAAAAATTGAGTTTTCATATCTTGTGCACATCGAAAACAGTTTCAAATTCGCTGTCATTATTAGTATATTTATGTTATATTGGTCCTGTGAACTTGTTGTAGGTCTCTTTGTTGAACATGATCTGAAAATCTGAAAATTTAGTTTTACTGACATCGGCACCACATTTCTCAATACTCGAATTCAACAAATTTTTGGATTTGGATTGTTTATACAAGGTCCCATGACCCAAATGATAATCACTGTTAACCGTTTCATTGTTATCATGTTCTCTCCAACCACAGTTCCAAAATACAATACCCATATTACTGTAGCTACTTTGTCCCTTGCATGGTTAGCTGGCATCTGGTGGTCCACTCTTCCCGGGTTCAAAGAAGAGTGTTTCGCTCCCTTTATATTCCCTCATGTTGGATTTTACACAACCGAATGCAATGAGCGGATTGTTATTTGGATGATGTTATTGGTTATACCGTTGGCCGTTTTCAATAATTCGATGAACATCGTTTTGGCTATAAAATTAGCAATATCAGCGGTACTTTTTTTCCCGTAGTCTCAGAATTTTTTAGATTTCCAGAGAAAATTGCGTGAAATCTCATCAGAAGTCGCTAGAAATCGTCGTCGTCAAACCACTCGATTCTTCATCCAATCGTGTATTCAAGACTGGTTTGCAGCGCTGGTCTGCGGCACAAACATTATTTCTGTGGATCACATTTGCCCAACTAATGCCTGTTCGATTTTGACCACTTTTGCGGTGGATTCAATGAATTATACTGGGGATGGGTGAGCTTTACAATATAATCGGTTTTTCTTATGAATTTTTTTAGATTCGTGATGTTCGTGTTCAATCTTAAAAGAAGAGCCAACAAGACTTCTGGTACAATAGTCGTCAACTCTGGTGTTAGTAGCTAGAACTAATGTGCAATAAAAGTTATCTATCATTGCTAATACAATTCACCAATTTCCGTATGCCCGAAATCCTTGAATGATTTCGCAACTTTGACCAAATGTGAAAAGTAAAAGCAACGCTGTTTGTCTCAATTGCAGAAACATTATATCAGTTGAACATTTTACGATATCTCAAACAGAAAACGAGATAATTAGTTTCAAATGGAGTCATCTTTCCAAAGTGTTTCACAGATTTCTAAAAGAAAAATTCGAGTGTTTTTTAAACGTGACGAAAATATTTTTTTTTTCAATCTACGTAACAAAAGAAATATGAAAACTTTCGGAATTATAGAATAAAAAACGTTGCGTGGTATAGCAAGCCACGACCCTAGGTGGCCCATTGACCTCAGGAAAACACTATATAGGGAGAGGAAAGTGAGAAGAAGAATCAGTTTTCGCCTTCTCTGGGCTCCAGAGAGGGAACCTGGGGGAAGAATCCCGGGTGCTGCGGCCCATGTGCTGCTGGTGTGCTGCAGCCTGGGTGCTGCATCCCTGATACTGCAGCCCTGGTGCTGCACCACGGGTGCTGCATCCCGGGTGCTGCAGCCCGGGTGTTGCATCCCGGATGCCGCATCATGGGTACTGCAGCCCGACTGCTGCAGCTTGGGTGCTGCATCCCGGGTGCTGCAGCCTGGGCGCTGCAGCCCGGATGCTGGAGGATAGGTACTGCAGCGCGAGTGGTGCGGCCCGGGTGCTGCCGCCAGGGTGCTGAAGCCCGGGTACTGCGGCCCGAGTGCTGCAGCTTGGGTGCTGCGGCCCGAGTGCTGCGGCCCAGGTATTGCAGCCTGGGTACTGCAACACAGGTGCTGCAGCCTGGGAGCTACTGCCCTGGTACTGCCACTTGGGCGCTGCAGCCCTGGTACTGCAGTTTGGGTGCTGGGTGCTGATGTCCACGTGCTGCAGCCCGGCTACTGGAGAATTTCCTAAAAAGTCTAAAAATGTTAAATTCAATTTTTCGAAAAATGTTTATTGCTCAGTTTTGAAAATTTCATCCAAATGTGTATTCTTCAATTGATTTTGAATTTGATCCATCTAGAACCCTCTATAAAAAATGTTTTTTTGTATAATAAACTTCAGCATCAAAAATCAGCAACAAGGTTTGCATGAAACCCAAAAACTGAATATCAAAAGTATTCCATGTAGCCCATAATCATAGAGATCATACTAAATTTATGATGCTATCTGTTTTATAGTTATTTTAAAGTTTGAATTGTGTGCTTGAAGTTTGAGATATCAAAGTTTTTTGTGTTTTTGGAAACTTCATGAGAAATGAAGATTTCGATATTCTTCTTGGTTTTTCAATTTTCCGAAACTCTGACTTTTAATCTGACAAACTTCTTGGAGTTTTATGAGAATGGTAATTCCATATTTTTATTTATTTTATTTTTTTAAATTTCAGCTGGAGAATGCGCATTTAACTACACACATATCAATTCAACAACAATTGAGCACTTTCCAAAATGCAGTACTATTTATGGAATACTAGTGATCAATGAGAAAACTGATTTATCGATTGATCAAATGATTCCATATTTTGAAAATATTGGAGAATGGTTTGGAGGATTACAACTGGAAAATACCAATTTCACAAGTCTCGGATTTTTGTCAAAACCCAAAAATGGGTATGTAACAGTGTATTGTGAAAAGTGTGAGTTTTGGGAAAACTCGATTTTTCTAAATTTTCCTTTTCCAGTTGGATTTTATATTCGAAATAATCCCAATCTCACCGACTACAGTATCCTTCGATCATTTTTCATGCATAGTGATGGTGATGGAAAAGAGTGTGACATTCAGATAACAAATAACAGCCAGCTGGATGCAGAGTCATTTTGCGATTTTGGATTTTTTCATTATTTCACAGATTTGAGAGTTAAAGGGAATCTTAAGGATTGTGGTAAGAAGAGACAGCGCAGATAGTGAGAGTATCTGATTGTCAGTTTTATGTGGGATCCTAAATTTTGAATGTTCATGTCTCGGCTTCAAATCAAGCTGGAAATTTAATTTTTGAACTGTATACAGACCAAAAAGGGTTCTGTTTATATTTCCAACGTTAGCTCACTAGGTCCAATTCAAATAAAGTTGGAGCGCAGACAGCGAGACACTCTAATTTTTCAGGTTGCCAAGGGGATGAAATTGACGATTCCAATTTATCCACCTACAATTCCTGCACCAAGCTATACAATGGACTCCAATTGAAAAACATGAGCCAAAATGGAATGTCTAATTTGTCGAAAGTTCAACAAATTCGAGGAGTAATTGATATCATGGATACTGATCTTGAGGATTTGTCGTTTCTAAAAAACCTGAACCTTTTCAAGTATCGAAATCAATGGCTCAGGGAAAAAGTTTCGTTTAATCTTCAGAATAACATGGAAATGAGAAGATTTGGTATTCCAAACTTTCAGGTGACGTAATTCAAGTTTTATATATAGCCGAAATTTCAGGGAATTCAAAATTCAGAAGCCATCGATCAGAGCAAGGAAGAAGGAATTGCCCTATTCAATTTTGAAAATCTACACCCAGATTTTTGTTTAACCATTGACGAAATAGTTTTCTTTCTGAAAAGCGGCGTAGCGTTTCGAAATTTGAATTCGAAAGTTTGCGCGACAAAAAACAAATTCAAAGGAAATGATATTTGTCGTTTTGAGTCAATGGAAAAACTCGCTGAAACTTGTTATATGATTCTTGGAGACGTTACGGTGGATTCTGGAGATGAGCAATACTTTTCAAAGTTGAGAGCAACTCATTATCTATTTGGCTCCATTACAATTCGAAATACAACGCTGAAAAGTTTGGAGCATTTATACAGACTTTTGTATATTGTGGATCTTGGAGATGGTGGACCAGTAATTGAAATAATCTCGAATAAAAAATTGAAGGATGTGAATTTTGCTGGATTACAGGTGATTTTAAATGAATTCGAACATTCAAAAAAAAATAGTTCAGAGCATTTTGACACGAAACACAGATCGTACCGCCTTTATTCAAGACAATCACCCGAAGATTTTTGAAAGTTATGGTGGAGTTTGTTCGTTGATTGAATCAACGGATATGTACAGGATTTATCGAACTCGTTTGAATTTTGTCGGGGGAAATTGTGGTGAGAGTAGCAAAATTAGTGCAAAAGTTAATTGTGTTTTCCAGCCACTCAAATGGATACAATGCAATTAAGCAAATCGTCTTGGCTCATGGAGGATAATTTGTCAAGAATAGCAGATTTTGTGATTCTAGCTTTGATTTGTTGCAGCTGCTTGATGTTTGAATAGAGTATAAAATATTCATTTATTAAACCCAAATTTTTACATTTACATGAGGAAAATTGTTTGAAAAAATTGTACATTTATCAACTTAGGGGAATATCATTGCTCCGAGTTTTTTGCTCTTTCTGATTCTTCTCTCCACTTGTCAGCCACAAATATATTGGCTTTATGCAGCTTATAAGTGTACCTGAAACTTTCAGAAGAAGCTTATTCAAAAACCAGTTCTTACTTCTCACAGCTTTTCTGTAATCTTTCACAACATAAACCACTATCATCGAATCCATAGCAGGATATAAAGTGAATGCACAAAGAAAGATTCCGGTTGGAAGATCAATTTTTAGATTAAAAAGTGGAAGATAAATAATAAGCAACGCTGGAGCAAATAGGGTGATAGTTGGGCTCACCATTTGAAGGACCAAAGTTTTAAAGAATTGTCGATGTAATACTCTCAACGACGCGGATAACATCTGAATCTTGGCGTCCATTCCCAGATACATTCTAACTGCACAGTAGATGATCAAAGTATACTGTACAGACGCGACAAATGACATGTTTAAAGTGGCAGACACATTCCACCATCTGACGGAATTATCGGGGTTATATGCCACTAAACACGTTCCCGAAAGTTCTGAAACATCGATTCCGAATTTTTCTCTCATACTTTCGTTTATATAGCTTCTGGAGTCGTCAATTTCGTTGAATAGAACAAGTCCATAGCCCCATAGGAATCCAAAAAACGAGGAATAGATTATCCAGATAAAAAATCTCCAACCTTTGAAATATAAAAGTTTGGTTTCGCTGAAAAAAAAAACAAAAAAGTACTTGAATTTCTCGAATCTTCTAAAAATATTCGTTTTGCACACCCTTGGACCAGTCGCAGTCTAAAATCGGAAAATCCTACCAAAAAATTGCCCAGTATCTATACAAAAACTGCACAGATAACATTGAAACCGTGAATGCATAAACTACACCATAAAATCCCAATGCAATGGTAACTGCATCTTTTCCCATGCCGAATGGACGACTGGTACTGTAGAAGACGTATGAGGCGTCGTGATGGAAGACGTTCTAAACTTGAATTTTAACGAAATTTTTAACATAGGGAGCATCCTACCGGGTACAAAACAATTTCGAGTGTCGCGAAAAAGATGCCAAGCGCTGGGAACAAAACCAACAAATATGTGTAGCTTCCGAAATTTCGTTTCACTTTGAAAATCGTTAGATAGATCAAGATGGAGCAACAAATCGTGGCTGACAGGAAACCAATGTCAGCAACAACTTTAGCGTATTTCACATAGGTTGAATAGGTTCCGTTCATTTTCCAAATACAATACGAAATGAAGATCAATAAAAAATATACCGTATTTTCTCTGATTGAAGTAACCAGAAAATGGTTTTAAAAAGAAAGAAATTGTTTGCAATAACCGAATAGACGAACTGCACTGTACCACTTGCACGAACTTCTGTTAGAGGGTTGGTTTCGTTTTCAAGCACGTCGGAGGGTGGGCTTCTATTAAGGATGGGCTTCAAATAGAGGCAGGCTCCTATTAGAGAGAACACGGTAATCGTACAGCGATTCATGACTAGATAGACAGGAAGGAAATTGAACGGAACCTGATCATTGTCTGGTAGATGTGGCTGGCGCAATGTGTGTAGTGTTCTGAATTCAGAATAATAATAATAATAATAATAATAATAACTGGAAAAACAAATGAGTCAAACCTTTTTGAAGCAATTAATAACTCCCCAAAAAGCTTCTCGATACTGTGAAGACATTGTGAAAATCAATAAACAGTGTATAGAAGCATTAATGGAGAATATGGCGTCACAGAAGAAAACAATGTTCCGGGAATATTCTCTGGAATTGTTTTTTAAGCCGGCCGCGTAGCTGTAAAGTCCCAAAAACTGACTTATAACGCCAATCATCCATCCAGATTGCGTTACAAATCCTTATTATCCCGATAGGAAACTCAGATAGAAAAAATAACAAAGCAATACAAATTGTGAGAATTGTGGTACGATTTTTATTGGCTACGACACATCGGGTATCAGGTGAAACCATTTTAATGGATTTTCTGATTTCTAGCAAGAGTAGAATAGTGAGAATCGGAAGGATCAAACTTGGAATTAGCTGTAAAATTTTTGAATTGGATTCTCATCAAAATTCTTGAAGACACCTTTGAACATACGCCTTCCACTGCAAACCCAACTCTTTCCAGAGTACGATTTTCGAAATCCGAAAATTGATTGAATTTCTGTTTGAAAACCGGATATGATGTATTTTCCATTTGACACCAGGAAGCTGGATACCATGTACTAACTTCTTGAATATCTTTTTTTGGGTAGAACAATAGAGTGAAAATAAAACTGATGAAAAATGTGCACGTTGTAGTATGAAGTCCAAATTTCGGAGTAGAAAAATATGTGGTTCGTGTGGAGATGTTAGAAATTACAAGATATCGGATGATAGTCAGAAGAGTACCGAGCCAAGCGGAACATCTACGTAATGAGTTGTGTACAGAAGTGAGGGACCAGTCTAGGCTCAATTTGGGTGATGATCTTGGAGGAGTACTGTAAATTTTAGGTTTCCGAATGAGATTCCCAGTTTTCCAAGTTTCACAAGTCTGAATAAATGTTCGTAATTCAGTGAAAATAACTCACCATTCACCCATCAAACTGAATATCAAATATCCATTTCTCGCAATCACCACCATACAAACCAAATCACAAATTGCTATTCCGATCAATGGAATATTGATCGACGACGTTCTTAACGATTTTCTGGAAAGTACAATCAGATGAAAAATATTCAATAACGCGCCAATATTTGAAAACAAAAATTCCAGCCATAAGGTATGTGAGACAATATACCTGAAAAACCTCTTCAAATAATATATTCAATATCAAAGAACAAACTGGAAATTTTCCTCGTTGTATTTTTTCTTATATTCCTCTAAAAATTTGCCCCCAGGAATGGAAGTTATTGAAATCATAGTTAGGAAAACTCGAATGGAGTACGACCATTTTTAGACAAAAAACAACGTTCTAGACATAACGTTTTATTATTTCCGGTACAATGAAAGACTTTCGGTGAAAACACAAAAAAAGAAAGTTAAAAGTTTAATATTAGTATCATCAATAACTACTCATCACAATGGCCACTTGAGATTGTTTCTGTAAAAATTCAAGGTTTTAAAATTCAAGTTTCCCGCCAAACCTTTCTTTTATAACAATTTAACCGTCCGACAAGATCCAACACAGTTTTCCGGTACTGAATAGACATAGCGAAGAAAAATAGACAATGAATAGAAGCGTTGATTGTGAAGATGGCGTCACACATGTAGACAACGTTCTGGGCGAGGGTTCTGGAAAAATCAGAATTTAAAAAAGTTTCTCGGTCTCGGTCTCGGTCTCAAAACTAACTCATAATTCATATCCCCTATCCATATCGCTTTGTACATATCCACAACTCCGAGTGGAAATTCTGAGATCAAAAATGACCCAGCAACGAAAATGATCAAAATCGTTGTTCGATCTTGTCGCGATTTTCTTGACTTCTTATTAGCTACGGAAATTTCCAATGTGGAGGAACTGTTAGATTTTCGTATTCCATGAATTAAAAGTCCAGTTAGAACAGGTACAGTGAAGCATGGAATGAGCTGAAAATCATCATTTTGGCGAATTTCGAAGCTTCGAAAAAAACAAGTACTTTTGCGAATATTCCTTCCAGTAGGAGCCGTCCTCTGGCAATTAAGCCATTGTTGGACTCAAAAAAGTCACTGTATTGTTCCGTATAAACAGTGAGTAAGTCATCAGACAGCCCACAACTCTCATCCGGATGCCAGGTTCCAATTTCTACGATTTCAACGTGGAAATAGAATAGAATACTGAACAGAAAACTGATGAAAAATGCGCGTAGTGTAATTTTCAAGCCGAATTCGGGAGTGGAGAACTTGCTATTTTTGACTGTGATATCAGTAATAACTCGATAACGAACAATCGTCATTGACATGGCTAACCATGCTGAACATCGACGTAATGCGTTGTGGACAGAAGTCACGAGCCAGTCCAGACGCATTTGGGTCGAAGAACGAGGTGGTGAACTGAAAATATTACTGAGAAATGTGAGTAATGAGTACATTGGAGGTCAGGAGTACATTATTAGTCGGTATACATATCTTCCAGTATGTCAAAGACCAAAAAATCGGTCAAATGATCTAAAAAGGTGAACTCAAAGTGGCTGAATAAGAACCTACTTGTCAGTTTCCAATTCTTCAAAATATGATTGTACAAAAAAATTTCTACCATACATGTCGCGGGCAGGGCTTGGCCTGTGGGAGAATTTTTACTGACCCGGCCCGGCTGGCCCGGGTTTTTAAAGCAAAATGTTTGAAAAGTCGTTTTTTGAGGGAAACTTGGATTTTTACAAGGGAACCACAACACCTCGTCACCTCATTGTCAGATTTTTATGAAAATTTCAGGATATGTCAAGGAAAGCCAAGCCTATCTCGACATCCCTGAAAATTTTAGAACACACTCGCCACTTTCAGCCGAGATATTTCAGTTTTAGTGCCAAAAATCGCTTTTTCAGTGCAAAAATAGCGATTATCAAAGACGATTTTCTCGATTTCTAGGACGTTTCAGGACATGAAATTTTCTGTGTTATGCTAAGAATTCAGTCGAATTTCATAATTTTGAAGTTTTCTCGAAAAAAATTTTTTCAAAATTTTTGAGAATTTTGTCCACCACTTAAGTGGGAGATTTTATTCAACTTTTGTCTTCTGTGAAAATTTCTTTGAGAAATTGGGGATTATCAATGTAAAACATTATGATAAAACTGATAGCTAACCTATTTCTTGACTAAATTCTTTTCATTATCAAATTATGGTACCTATAGACACCAAAACAACGCTTCAAAACTACTACTTTCCAGTGGTAGTAGACTTCAATTTTTTTTTGAAATTTTTGAAATATTTTTTTCTTCAAACTTGAATAAATCTCGTCTCGGAGTCAATAAAAACTTGGAGCATATACTTAAAGGATCCTACAAAGTCACAAAAAAGAAAAAAAAAAGGAAAATAGGAAACATCGCAAGAGGTTGCGAACCCACATCTCTGTGATCACTGGCGCACACCACATCCCCGACACCA
This sequence comes from Caenorhabditis nigoni, assembly GCA_027920645.1. Taxonomy (NCBI): domain Eukaryota; kingdom Metazoa; phylum Nematoda; class Chromadorea; order Rhabditida; family Rhabditidae; genus Caenorhabditis; species Caenorhabditis nigoni. The sequence continues at coordinate 8,511,105 of CP115868.1, read as the reverse complement.
CGCTGCCGACATTTCACTACATTTCAAAAGGCGGTTAGATGTTAGGCGCTCTCTAAACTAATTTCGAAGGGGATTTGGAGACGAAACGTGTGGTAAAGAATGCAAATCCACTGAATTCAGTACTAAAACTTTGGACTGAAATATCTCGGCTGAAACTGGCGAGCGTGTTCTAAAATTTTCAGGAGTGTCTAGATAGGCTTTCCTTGACATATCCTGAAATTTTAATAAAAATCTGAGATGACGAGGTGTTGTGGTTCCCTTGTTAGAAAAATGTTATCAAATTCTTTTATTTTCAGCTTCAAGGGTCTTTTTTTATTTCTAATTTTTTAATTTTTTGACTTTCAGAATCTCAACATGTATACATTTCTGAATTTCTGCATCTCCAAATTCCACTCACCATGGCTCCTCCGACTCTAGCATCACAAGATCATGTTTTATGATTATCACCATACAAATAAAATCACAAATCGCGATTCCAATCATTATAATATTTGTAGATGATGTTCTCATCGACTTTTGACAAAGAACAATTAAATGAAAAATATTCAGAATCGCTCCAATTTTTGAGAAAAAAAATTCATAATACAAACAGTAGTACATAAGAGTTCTGAAATTAAAAATCAATATTTTTGAAATTCGGAATCAAATTTACCGAACAAATTGGGAAACATAACCATCGATTTCCTTGAATCCATGTTGATCAAAAGCATTTTTATTCAAAAAAGTAATCATTTCAAGAAAAAAAGTTTTATGAAAAAAGTGATGAATTTTTGAGAGAACCGAAAAAGATGACCAGAACCAAAAATTCATGGTTGGCTGAACTTTAGGTTGTCTGAGTTTGTGATAAAATCAAAATTTCAAAGCTCAGATGTTTCGGAATGTTTCACTTCCTTGATATAGAAATTGAACTGGAATTAGCAAACGAAGTGCGAAAGCTAATGAGTTTATTGATAGGAATAGTTAGAAAAAAACAGAAATCATAAAAAATGCAAATTTTTTAAAATGATTTCTTGATTTCTAGTAAACTATAAAACATCCATTTTGGAACATTTTTTATTTTAAGAAAAAAACTAAAAAAATAGAAAATTAAAAATATCTAGAATCTGCTCCAGAAGTTGGCACACTATGCACAATAGTTGTATTATTTTTGAATCTGCATGGTAACATTTTTTTCATAGTTTTCCGTAATAAATTATTGGTTAGAAACATGGTTACGGTAGATGCGGCACCATGTTCCTGGAGTATCATAGTTAGAACATATGGGAGATATGGAAATTCTGGAATTTTATTTTACGTTGATTGTTTTTCTGGTTTTCAGACTTACGAGACAATCTGACCATTACAGAAATGGCGACAAATACCCCGAGGAGGGGAATCAAAATGCATACAATATGGACCAGGGTCTGAAAACTATTATTTTGAAATTCAAAATTGTAATTACAGCCGAAAAATCGCCTACCGTAAGAACCAAACTTTGAAGAAAGTTTCTCTGGATTTCTGCCGTTTTATGGGATAATTTCGATTTTATAGAATTCAAGATTTTTATAGTTACTACTAGAGCAGATATACAGCAATAGAAGCAAAGACCAATGCCAAGAACACAAAATGCGTAGAAAATTAGAAATATTTTGGAATCGAAATTCATGAAAAAGCAATTGTCACACCACATGTATGGTTGGAATTTGCCAAATCTCTGAAAAATGAACATTATAAAAATTTTTGGAAATTCGGAAATTCAACCCACTTCTTCCATTTTTATCTTATAATCCTTTTGATATTTCAATGCTGGATACATTAAAATTGAAAACAATGCCAAGAAAATCAAAGTGATATATAACAAATTTCGCGAATAATAAACTGATTTTCTCAGTTTCGTGATTTCAATACTATGAAGAATCACCGCTTCCATACGGTATACAAACAGGGAAATAACTGAAATTCCAGTGAAAATTATGCAAAATGGAAGGAGTTGAAACACAATTGGAGCATATTCAGCGGTGAAACTGTTTGAGCACATTATAGGAATCGGAAGAACAATGTTGACTCTCCAAATGTAGTTCATATGAATATCCATTAGAAATCCTCTGGAATTATTTATATTTTTTGAACCAATTTTTAAAAACTACTTACGACAAAATATGAGCTGCTAGATAATTTCTATAACTTTGAAAATGTTCTGGACTTTTGAATAAAAGTATAAAGAATGCGAGAAAATATACTGGAATGGAAATCGAGCTAGAAACAATATGAGTTATCACAAAGCCAGTTGATTCTTTGAAACTGCACGTTTCGTTGAGCATTTTCAGACCTATTTTTGCTGAAAAAATAAAGACCTCCAATCGAGAAGTTTTGAGTATACCACCTGATCTTTAGGCAGATGAAAATTTCAATTAATTTTTAATTTACGATGTGATCGGTGATATTTTGACTGAAAGTTTAAACAGGAAAAATTGGAAAATTAATGAACTTTGAATTTTTTTAGAGGTTTAAATGGGATTATTGAGAAAATATGTTGGTCCCCTGGGAAACTCCGCCCTTTTTTCACTCTTTACGATCCGTTTTACGTCTTCAAGTGACATGTGAAGAGGAAAATATTAGGGTGGGGAGAAAGTTTTTTCCGAAAATTTTCAAAACTTTCCCACGGAACGTCCCCTAGTTTCTAGAACTTTTCTAGTGTATATTAGGGTAGAACGTTCTGAAGTCTTTCCCGTCATGCCTTTATAAGGCGCTCGTGCCCACTGGTAAAACAACCATGAACGATCTCTCGAGACATCAAGTTCGGCTCTACATCTTATACAAGTGATCTCACGACACCTGTGCGACGGAGACTGCTAAAAGAATGTGCCAAGTGTTTGGCGAGAGGACTGTCATCAACTGCACCATCCGCAATCGATTTGCTTCTTTTGAGTCAGAAGACATGAGCCTCGAAAACAATCCGCACACTATCCAAAATCTGCTGAGTTTGAAGAGCTGCTGTTTGAAGCCGTGAGAGAGAATCCCAATGGGACTAATCACAAACTGTAGACAATGTTCCACTGCGGCTGCGACATTATCAACAATCATCTCCATAAGCTTGGTTCCCGAAGAGGGTTGGCTCAAAGGGTACCTCATGATTCCTCTTCATTTCAAAAACGGACCTAAAAGAGTATATCCTTCTTACTATGCAGAGGAAAAAGTTTGTGGCCGACTTGTTAACTTTAGATGAAAGCTGGATACTCCGCAATAATAACACCCATCAAGCAATTTGGATTCCTTGCGGCTGCGACCCGCCAAGTGCAACCGAAACCAGGATTTGATGAGAAGATATGTTTGCTCTCGTGCTTCTGGGATTAGAAGGGATTGTTGTTTTTCGAGTTGATCCAGAAAAGAACATCGATCACAGCTTCCACCTAAAGGTATCGGCTGGATTCCTTCGCCATTGCCCTTCGAGAGCAACGCCCGAGATGCTCCATCGTTCACCTGCTACGTCATATTGCTCGCCCGCTTGCGAGTAAAGACAGCCAGTCAAAACGGCGGAAGCTGGGCGGGACTATGGTTTTTTATTTGTAATACTCGCCAGACATTACGCTTTCGAATTATAATTTGTTCCGCCCGCTCAAGCAGTTCCTCAGAGAGAAACAGTTCAAAACTTTGAACCACCTCAAAATGGCAGTGAACCTCTTCATGCACTCTCACACGCCCCAATTCTGGAAGACTGGCATCGAGTGACTTCCCAATAGGTGGCTCACAGTGGTAGTCAATAATGATGAATATATTATTGGTTGATCGTTAAAGAAATTAAAGATAATTAGAAAACAAAAACCTAAAAATATTCGGAAAAAACTTTCTCCCCACCCTAATAGATAGAAAACTATAGATAAGAGGATTAACACTTGAGGTTTATTGATGTTCATAATTGACAGCGTTAAAAGAATACCGCCAGAGTATTCGTTTCAATCTTTCATGTCTTTTTGTTTTTCCATTGAAAATATTAGGTTGTTTGGAAAGTTCCCGTCATTTTTGAGCTACTGTTTTCAAACTTGGTTTTTAACGACGGGGTAAAAGTGAGGAAGCTGTCGTTTTGTTAGTATATTAGTGGGGTCTAATAGTGTCCAGACCCAAACGGAGATCATTCTCCTCTTTTCGTGTAGTGAAATATGCTCACCGTTTTAGTCCCTAACCATTTCCATTTTTCGACTGCCTTTTTGTTTTTATTTCTATCTGACCGGAAAATTTCGGAAATCGATTGCTAATTAGTGGAGGTGAACAACAAATTTCCATTCTTTCGAGCTATCATCACAACCTGGCTTCACCAATTTGAAATAAAGGAAATCTCTTTGGACGAAAATTCCCCTTCAAAAAGGCAAATGGGCTTAGGTTTGAATGCATTAAAACGCAGGATTGAAAGGGACACGTCTCAAACTGTGTGAGATATATCAAGTACATCAATGGCAAGCCTTTTGTCAGAAAGCCATAAATTGGAAACCTTCGGCAAAGTGTAAAAACGTGGGAAGACAATCACCACACCTTTTGGCTCAATGCAACTTTTTCCCTGGGTGGGCACCTGTTTGAATCTTTTCATCCTGTGTTGAACACATGAATGTTGGAATCAAATCATTTTTAGTGGTGATAAATCGGTAATGTATGATCACAATAGGCAACAAGCCAAGTAAGTTGACAAAGGCACTCAACCGCCAGACGTCCCAAAACGTGAAATTCGTGTTAAAAATGGGATTTTGTCGGTAATGTGGTCTACGAAGAAGTGGAGTAATGGGATCTGCCAGATAACTGTGTCACTGTTAAGACCGACACCTATTCTTGTCAGGTGACCCAACTAAAACTCCATGTGTATTTCCATTGGAGAGAAAAACAAAGATTTATTTTCAAAATTAAAATCCGCAACCTCATGCGGGAAGGAAGACCGATGCCGATCTCGCTGAATGTGGCTGGACAATTCTGCCTAATTCACCATGTAGCCCGAACATTGTACTTTCAGACTACTACCTATGCAGTCATTTCTAACATCATCTTGATTGAAAAAAATTCACCTCAAAACAGAATATCAAAAAGGGGTTGGCTCGGATTTTGATTCGCTTTCACCGGAGTTGTGGGAGGAAGGCAACCACAATTTAGTGGGGCATTGGCAGATAGTTATTGATAACAATGGTCATTACCTTTAGTTTATCCGACATCGTTTTGACCTGTTTTATTTAGAATGTATCTGACGCTAAAAATGACGGGAACTTTCCAAACAACCTAATACAGTTTTTTAATTCAAAAATTCAGCAAAATTTAGAATCTCACAAGACATTCGGCAGTGCATTCGCATATGTATTCGTACTATGTTAAAATTTGAATGGCAACATTTTTTTCATAGTTTTCCGTAATAAATTGTTGGTTAAAAACATGGTTACGGTAGACGCGGCACCATGTTCCTGGATTATCATAACTAGAATATATGGGAGATATGGAAGTTCTGGAAATAATTTATTTCGGATTTCAGCGAATTTTTATACTTACGAGACAATCTGATCATTACAGAAATGGCTAGTAAGAATCCAAGCAGGGGGATCAGAATGCATACAATATGGACCAGAGCCTGAAATTTTTTTTGAAAAAAAAAACGAATTTCTAGATAAATAACCTACTGTTAAAACCAAACTTTGTAAAAAGTTCCTGTGAATCGCAGCTGTTTTCTCCGATAATTGCGTTTTTATGGAGTTCATAACTTTAATGGTTATCACTAAAGCACTAATAGCGGAATAGAAACAAAGAATGGTGGCAATTGCAGAGAATGCGTAAAAAATTAGAAATATTTTGGAATCGAAATTCATGAAGAAGCAATTGTCACACCACATGTATGGCTGGAATTTGCCAAATCTCTGGAAAATGGAAAATTCAGAAAATCCGGACATCACTATATTCTGTAACCTGTTCCATTTTTAGTTTATAATCCTTTTGATATTTCAAGTCCGGATATATCAAAATTGTGAAAATTGTTAAAAAAATAATAGTAACATAGAAAGCATATTTTGTATAATAAACCCATTTTCTCATTTCCGATGGTTCGAGTCTATGAAGAATCACCGCTTCCATACGATACACAAAAAGTGAAACCACTGAAATTCCAGTGAAAATTATACAAAATGGAAGAAGTTGAAAAATAATTGGAGCATATTCAGCGGTGAAACTGTTTGAGCACATTATTGGAATCGGTAGAACTACAGTAACCTTCCAAATGTGACCCATGTGGATTTCTAGGAGAAGACCGCTGAAAATTCGAACATAGATAGAATTCCAGGGAATTCGGAAATTCCGTAATATTAAAAACCCAAGCTTGAATCTTGAAATTAAATCTGGAAATTTGAATATTCAGAGATTCCACAATTGTGATTTCGAAAAATTCCAAAGATAACTTACGACAGTATATGCACAACCAAGTAATTACGATAATTATAAAAATGGGCGGGACTTTTGAAAATTAAAATCCAAAACGCCAAAATATAAATGGGAGCGGATATACAACTAGACAGAATGTGTTATACAGAAAATCCCGTAGGTTCTTCAAAACTACAAGTCTCGTTGAGCATTTTTTTAGTGAAAAAATCTAAACTTTTCCGGAAAATGAGCTCAATAAAACTAGAAAATTATTTTTCTGCTTGTTGATCTTATTGAGTAATCCAATTGTTCAAGAACTTTGGCAGTTTGTAGCCTGCTTACTAATTTTTCTTGGAAATTTTTTTCCTGGATTTTATGAAAAAGTAAAGAATGCAACCATTTTGAGCTTTATTTGAAAAATCGCAAAAAATTATTATTTCCGGAACTTTTTCAAGGCAAAGTTCTCAAATTGAGCTCCTATTAATCTCGCTCTGATTCAAGCTTTCCACTGGTTTTTTCGAGAACATTCTGAATAATATTTTTCGTAGAAGGTCGTTGGTTAAAAACATGGTGATAGTTGATAATGCGCCATGTTCTTGGATTACCAAGACGAGAAGGTATGGGAAGTACGGGAATTCTGAAAATTTGAAAAATTTTTTTGAAGATTCTGAAATTCTGAGATTTTGAGATGTCTTTATTATCATATTCCAATATTATAAGATTTTTTACTCACCTGATAAAGTGATTACAATACTTATTGCCCATAACAAGCCAAGTAGAGGGAGCAAGATGCAAATTCCGTGAATTATTGCCTGAAAATTTGATTTGAATTATTCAATTTTTGACTTTTCGAGTAGCCTTTATCGAAAATAGTGAGTATTTTCTCGATTTCAGTCTCAAAATTAAATAATAAGAATTCTCTTACCATAACCACCAAACTGATAATAAAATTCTTTTGAATTGCTGCAGTAGTCGGTGATAAAGAAGATCGAACTGATTTCAATGTTCTGATAGTCACATGAAATGCTAATCCAGCTGAAAATGACCCGAGCGTAGCTGTGATAGCTCCGAAAACATAAAATGATTTGAATCGAATTGAATCAAAATTGAAGAAGAAGCAATTGTCACACCACATGTATGGTTTGAATTTTCCGAATCTCTAGAAAATTGAAAATTCGGAACTATTCTTTTTTTTAATTGTGTAGACAACATTTTTCAATTTTGTCAGTAATTTGATTACCTAATTGACAGGACATTAATGTTTTTCTATTTGATTCCTAATTCTGGTGAATATTGTTCCCAAAATGTCATCATAGCTGTAATTCAATTCTCTCACCTGTTCCATCTTCAACTTATAATCATTCTGATATTTCAAATCTGGATAAATCAAAACTGATAAAATTAACAAAACGATGACGCTAATATAAAACCCAAACTTCGAGAAATGAGCTAATTTTCTTCTGTAATAAAATTGCTCAGCACGATGGACAACCATCACTTCCATTCGATATACAAATAGCAAAACGATGGAAACTCCGGTATAAACGAGACAGGAAGGTAAGAATTGGAATACAATTGGAGCATATTCAGCGGTGAAACTGTTTGAGCACATTATTGGGATTGGCAGGACTACAGTAACCTTCCAAATGTGGCCCATGTGGATTTCTAAGAGTAGACCGCTGAAACTCGGTGGTTCAGAACCTGCGAAGATCGGAAAATCAAGAATCCAAAAATTGAAATTTTCGGAAGTTTCTATTCTGAGATTCTGAATTTCCGAGTTTTCGAGCTTCTGAGATTCTAAGATTCTGGGATTTTGAGATTCTGAGATTCCGAGATTCTGAGAAAAAATCTCTATTGAAGGATTCAAGGCTTCCAAGACAACAAGATTTTCAGATTCTGAAGTTCTCGGTTTCTAAAATACAAATATTACAAAATTCCGAAAATTTTGGAATTTTAGGATTCTTAAACACATTTTCAAAAAAATTTACTCACGAAAAAATGTGAGCCACTAGATAATTTCGATACTTTTTAAAATGTGCGGGACTTTTGAAAATGAGAATCGAAAATGCCAGAATATAACTGGGAATTGATAATCCTGTGCAAACAAAATGAATTATTGTAAAACCGAATGGTTGCTCAAAATCACAAGTTTCATTTAACATTTTCGCAAAATTAAAACTTTTGGAAAAAATTGAATTTTCAGTTTTCTAAAGTCATGACAAGGTTTGATATGCAGGTGAAATAAAAATACTACAAAAGAATCAAAAATCAGTAGTAAACAATATTATACAAGCTACACATTTATAGAGATGACGTAGGAAAATTGGATTCGGAGAAAATTGAAGCTCATGCCACTATAGTTGATCTCCTCTGTGAACTATTCTCCATTGTCGGCAGAATTTCTTCGCACCAAAATAATTTTTTCAGTGATTTTCGTAGTAAATTGTTTGTTAAAAACATGATTACAGTAGAGGCAGCACCGTGTTCCTGGATAACGAGAGCCAGGAGAAATGGAAAATAACGGAACTCTGAAATCCTCTACTTTTGTTAATTTCGGTTTATCTAGGTTGCCGTGAGAGATATCGAGATGTGATCAACTGATAAAATTTTGATCATAATATCAGAAATGTTTTGTTAGTTAACCATTTTTTTTTATATCTCTCACAGTTGCCGAGATAATTGTATTCAAAAACTATCTTACCGCTAAGACTGATAAGAACATTGATAGCTGATAGAAACCCAGCTAGTGGGAGGATGATACAAAGAACATGGACAGCGGCCTGGAAATTGGAAAATTAAAAAAAAATCATAAAAATGGGTTCTGAATTTCAGGAAACAAGTGAATTTAGATTCTAATAATTCAAATTGAAAGCTGAATGTGAGTAGAACAAAATTTTAAAAATATGGTAACATTCCAGGGAAAACTTTAAAATTCAAAAGTTATGTAAATTCTTTTAACTTTGAAACATTTCAAAATTCCAAATGTTTAAAATACGAAAATTAAAAAATTTTGAAGCTCACCGCCAGAGTCAAGCTCAACAAATAATTGCGATGTGTCGCCCGAGTTTTAGCTGTCAATCTGGAGCTCACCGATTTGAGAGCTCTCAAAGTCACATAAAATGCGATTCCCCCTGTCAGACCGCCAAGTATAACTGCACAACCTGCCACATAGAAAAATGCGAAAAATATTTTGGAATCAAAATTGCAGAAAAAGCAATTATCACACCACATATAGGGTTTGAATGCGCCAAATCGCTGAAAAATGATAGTTTAGAAGAAAATAGTCGGGTACTGTATCCTCACCACTTCCATTTTCATTTTATACGGCTTCTGATTTTTCAGGTCTGGATATATCAAAACAGTAAAAATTAGCACAAAAACTATGCTGACGTAGAATGCATATTTTGTAATTTTCACAAATTTCCGGACCATCGATTGCTCGGATCTGTGAACGATTACAGCTTCCATACGGTATACAAAAAGGGAGATTGCTGATGTTCCAGTATAAGCAAAACAAGCTGGAAGTAGTTGGAAGACATTTGGAGCATATTCGGATACAAAAGTGTTGGAACACATTATTGGAACTGGTAGGACTACGGTAACTTTCCAGAGGACGCCCATCACAAAGTCGAGAAGGAAACCACTGAAAATATGTGCTGCCAGATAATTTCGATATTTTTGAAAATGTTTGGGTGTTTTAAAAATTAATACATAAAATGCGATTCCATAAATTATCACTGAAATCGATAATGCAATGTAATGAATAATCATAAAATCGAACGGCTCATCAAAATAACAAGTCTCATTCAGCATTTTTGTCCAATTTGAGCAATCTGAATTTCTGAGAAACGAGTCTGAAAATCGGAAAATCAAATTTGCGGCCCTCTTGACGGCATCTATGGCAGAACCAGGTGCAAAAATTGTTCTATCATTCATCAAAAATCAACGAGTGGTCAATTTTTATTGTTCAGTAATTTTTTAAGTTTTAAAAATCATTGAAATGAAAAAATGAAGAAATTAATTCATAGTAGTACTTTGGAGATTCTGACTCTGTGATTCACTGGGAACAGAAATCTTCCAGAAAATTCTTAAAAGTGTCTGCCTCAATAAATTATTTGTCATAAACATTGTCACAGCCGAGGCAGCACCATGTTCCTGGATAATCAGGGTCAGGATGTATGGGAAGTACGGAAACTCTGAAAAAAAAAACTTGTCTGAAAATTTCAATATTTTGGCTTACGTGATAAGCTGATAACTAGAGTGATAGCCCATAAAAAGCCAATGAGAGGTACTAAAATACAAAGGCCGTGGATTAAAGCCTAAATTTTTTTTGAGATAAACTTTTTTAAAAAAGTGTTTACTTACAGAAATCACAAGACTAATCAGAAAATTTCTGTGCATTTTTCTGGTTTTTTCTGATAATTGGGATTTCACAGAATTGATTGAATATACAGTCAAGAAAAACGCGAGGGCTCCAGATGAGGTTCCCAGAACGACGGCCACTGCGCAAATGTTGAAAAAGTAGCGGAATAAATTTGAATCGAAATTGAAAAAGAAACAATTGTCACACCACATGTATGGTTGGAATTGACCGAATCTCTGGAAAATGAAAAATTAGGAAGCTTTGAAAATGCTGAAATTTTTCAATATTGGCGTTTTGGAAATCTTGGAAATTTTGGAAACATAATAAATTTTGGAGAAATCGGTTTTAAAATTAAAAAAAAAATAAAGCTTCGGGAATTTTATGAAACTTGAAACAATAGAAAAATCTGTAGAAATCAAAAATCAAATGATGGAACTGCAATCATTCAAAAACCAAAAAGTGTTCGAGCAATAAAACAAAACATTCTCACCTGTTCCATTTTCATTTTGTACTCTTTCTGATATTTCAAATCTGGATATATCAAAACTGTGATAATCAACACCACCACTATGCTCACAAAAAATGCGTATCTGATAATATAAACCAATCTTTGAAGTATTGATTTTTCAAATCTATGCACATTTACAGCTTCCATTCTAAATACGAACAGAGATATTATAGAAGTTCCCGTATAAATTAAGCATAACGGTAGGAATTGGAAAACAATTGGAGCATATTCAGCGATAAAATTGTTGGAGCACATTATTGGAATTGGTAGGACTACAGTAACCTTCCAAATCACGCCCATATGAATTTCCAATAGGAGACCGCTGAATTTTATGATTCAGAATCTTAGAAATTCAAATTTTTGAAATTATAAAGTTTTCTAGAAATATAGAAAATCAGAGCTTCTTAAATTTTTAAATCCCAAAATATAAAACCTGCAAAATTCAGAAAAAATTGAAAACTTACGAAAAAATATGAGATACCAGAAAATTTCGATAACTTTTAAAATGTGTTGGACTTTTGAAAATTAGAATCCAGAATGCTACTCCGTACATCGGAACAGAAATACACGTGGATACATAGTGTATAACTGTATTGGCAAATGGCTCTTCAAAATTACAAGACTCGTTGAGCATAGTTTTTTGTATTAGGGTTTTTATACAATCAGGAAATGTGAAATAAAATAAAATCTGAGGTTCTGAGTACTCGAGTATTTTTGAACAGGTGAAAATACAGAACATGTAGTTGATTAATTAATCATGAAAGTCAAGAGATTTCATGAAACAAATAAACTAGAAAAAAAAAGAAAACTGGGGTGGTAAGAAAAATAAATTGGCTGATCTTTGGTCAGTGATATAATTTTGATTAGATTAGAGATAGACGTATTATTCTGGATGCAAAGTATAAACATATTACAAGTGTAAAAAAAAAAGTTGTGGAAAAATTTATTAAAAAAAGAGAAAACTTGAAAAAAATAATAATAAATGACACAAAAATTTGAAAAATCGCAAATTGGAGGAATTCAGAAATTCTAAAACTTCAAAAATTTGTTCTCCGTGTTTGCCTGATGTAATCATTACACCAATTATCATCCTGGCACGGTCTCCCAGCGTGAAAATTTTTGATTAGAAAATTAGAGAAAAAATGTCTCTGCGTCTCCTCATCTCTCACGCTATTTAATCTCTGTACTATTTTGCACAGATTTAATTGGAAACTGGATGAATTGCTGAGAACGTCTCAGAAACGTTCAAAAAGGAATATTTTTGAAACATTTTTTTACGGATGATAGAAATCATATTCGAGATTGTCTGCAAAAAGTTTCAACACTTATTTCAAACTATCAAGCAAGATATGAAGCTTTGAAAACTTTTTTTGGATTTTTCGAGTTTTTGGACAACTCTTTTTGTTTTATGAGAAAAATAAATTGCTTTCATATTAGGAAACATGGGAAATTTGATATTTAATTGTCATTTGTAAAAAATATAACCTTTAACTAACTGGAAAGAGCCTCCAAAGTGCGAAATTGCTCAATGTACTACTGTTTGACCTCATAACACCCGAACAAAGACGAAAATCGAAAATCGAAGACGAAGGTTTTGTAGAACAATCCATTACAGAACTTTTGGTTTATTGATCATTATGATCGGTTAGATACTCGCAGAGTTATGCAGGGTACAAATTTCAGTACAAAATTCCCAAAAAACCCCGATTTTTGACACTTTTTCAAGCTTTTCAAGAAAATGAGGACCTAAACCGAAAATCGAAGATGAAGCGATTGTAGCAAATGTCTCTGCGGTAATGATGACGTTATTATTTTTTGATTCCGTAAAAACCTGATGGACTTATGTACGGTTGAATGAAACCGGTTTTTCATAACTTTTCTCAAAATGCTCCAATTTTTACCAAATTTTGTGCAGGAGATAGCTGAAGTCTTCAGTAACACAGCAAATAGTTTGTTTTCTATAAAAATAGCTCAAATTCGGTCTTTTCTGTTATTTCCATGACTCTAGTGATAAGTTTCTATTAGTCAAAAAGAAGAGAAATAGGAGGGGCGTGAAAAATATTTTTTTGGAGAGAGTGCAGACAACGAGAGAACTTTTTCCAAAAATTTTCACTCTGGGAGACCGTGTCCTGGGAGTTAATTTTTGAAAAAATGTAGTTTTCAAAAATCACGTACTCAATCACCCACTTCTTTTTTTATGTAGACGATGATGTCTGTAATTTTGATCTGTCAGAATAATCAAGGTATCAATTTAAAAAAAAAAAAGAAAAAATAGGCAAAACATTATTTTTCTCATTTTGAAAAAAGTTAACTATGGCAAGCGATCCATTGTTCCCCAGTATTTCCAATCCGGAATATTTTTATTGGATTTTCAAATTCTTTGGGTAATTTTTAAGAACTTTTATGTTTAAAACATAGCTGAGACCAGTAAAAAATTTCAGCGCACATGCTTTAACGTTTTTCAAATACGAATTTTACATTGCAATTTTCGGATTGATTTCTACAATCTTTCACATTATTGTTCTCACCAGACAACGAGTTTTGGTTTCTTCTGTGATCTCAATAATGATTGGAATTGCGATTTGTGATTCTATTTCAATGACAGTGGTAGTTGGTGTACAACATATTATCTTGAATTTTTTCTTCAGAGATGAGTGGTAACTTTTTTCTGCGTTTTTAGAATTTCAACTTTTCCTGTTGTTTCAGCACTCCTCCACCGACTTACACTTCCCTCAGAACCATGTTCATTCTTCTGGCTTTCCGTGATTCTGTCATCAGATGTTCCACGTGGCTCAGTGTTCTTTTGGCTATGGTCCGGCTCTTAACACTGAAATTCAAATCGAAACCAAGCGTAAAATTTGGGTTCTATTCTGGAATTATCAGTTTTTTTATGAGCTCCATAATGTCATTTTTCCATTCCAAGAGAACGGAAACTGTGGAGACAGGTCCTTGGACTCCTGGAGAGAGGTAAGAAAGTCTAAAGAGTCTTCAAACATTTTTCAAACTGAAAATTTCAGATGCGAAACAAAAATCCCAGGAAATTGGGTGTTGTATGAGCAACAGCCCTCTGTCTTTTTCAATGATTGCTTTCGAAGAATTTTCAGTTTTTTGAATGGATTTTTGACTAGAGTAATTTCCGAGAATATCTTTTTGAAAAAAAAATTATTTTCAGATTTTCCCATGTATACTTCTACCGATTCTTACTATTTTGCTAGTTTTGGAGATTCGAAAAACGCGGAAAGTTGGGAATAATATCAGTAAGCTTGTAAGGAAACGGTAAGACCTTGAATATTTGAAATATCTGAAACTATTGATTTCCAGCCGTGAAAGGACAACTTGTCTAGTGATATTGATGACTACAACATTTTTCGTCGCAAATCTTCCATCTGGAATTTTCACATTTTTCCAAGTCGTTTTTTCGGATATTGGATTTTTGTAATTTTTTCCGAATTTAGATTTCATTACTTTTATTATTCTTTTCAGGAGATTATCAGCATTTGTGGACAGGATATGTAATGGAATGTCGACTGTAAATTCAATTTTTCATTGTGTGATATGCTTTTTGATGTCCACGGATTATCGGAAAACTGTGATTAAGTTTTTGAAGTGTCGATCCAAAAATACTGCAGCTGTTAATTCCGTTTTTTGATTTTCTCAATTTTTTAATTGTTGAATTTTCATAACTTTTAGATTTTTCGGATTTTTCTGTACATTTTTTGATATTGATAAAAATTAAAGATTGTGATTTCTGATATAAAAATAATCCCTTAAAACCGATACATCACTTCTCTCTCGGAAATTACACATCTCCTCAGAGAATCCTTCCGTCTCTAAATTACTCATAACACCTGATTTTCTTTTTATTTTAACTTGTCAGAAAAACAAATTTTTTCTTCTAGACAGTGATATTTTTCTACCTAACCTAGAGTTTTTCAGGTTCCTCGTATTTTGATCTGTCGGAAATTTTCCAGTCAATTTCAAGAATGAAGATTTTCACCATTGAACAGGCGGCTATCATTTTTCCAAGTTTCCAAAATGTGGAATTTTTATTCAAACTTTTCACATTCCTCGAGTAGGGATTTTTTGGGTTGAACTTGAAAACAAAATTTTTTCATTACAGAGAGTATACCATAAGATGTATCAATGTCGAGTTTTATATTGCATTTTTGGGAATTTTCCTAACAATTTTCCATGTTTTTATATTGACGAGAAAAAGTATCATGATGTCTTCGATTATTTCTGTCATGATTGGAATTGGTATTTGTGATATTATTTCAATGATATTGGCAATAAGTGTGAAACATATGATTGATAATTTTTATAGAGATGAATGGTGAGATATTTTAATATCTTAAAAGATTTTAGAGTTTCTCGGATAGTTTCAAAAAAACGATTTCCAAAATTTCCAGTACACCTCCTCTCACATTGTTTACCTACCGCCTATTCTGGGTTCTAATGAATTCCCGAGATGCCGCAATTCGATGTTCCACGTGGCTTGGTGTACTAATGGCCCTGATTCGTTTTCTGGCTCTCCGCTTTGTGTCGAGACCCAGTTTTCAAAAAGTTTCACAAATTTCGTTTGGATTCCATGCAACTGCAACATGTTTTGTGATAAGCTCTTTACTGTCATTTGTCAGTTCTATGAAAACTAAAATCATAGAAACTGGAGTATGGAAACCCGCAGAGAGGTAAAGAGAATCTAACTCATTTTTTAGAAGTTTTAAAATTTTCAGATGCCTCGAGAAACCGTATGAAACTTTTATGCTCCATGAGCTCCGAGTTTCCGACCTGTTTTCTGCAAATAATGGGATTATCCTTAGAATTGTTACGTTTGTGAATGGAATATCGTCAAGGGTATTTATCTTAATTTAACAAAAAAATAGATTTCTCAAAATTTCAGATTTTTCCATGTATAATTCTACCGATTCTCACTATTTTGTTAATTTTGGAGATTAGAAGAACACGAGTGAAAATGACCAGTTTCTCGAGCTTCAGCGTCAGAAAACGGTTTGTTTTTGTTCGATTTCCAGCTAAAATTATAATTATACGTCTGAAAATATTAATTTTCAGCACTGAACGAACTACTGGACTTGTTATTCTAATGGCTGTGACGTTTTTTGTTGCATCACTTCCCGCTGGAATTTTCACATTATTTCAGGTTATCTACACGGATATTGGATTTGTGTAAGTTTTTGAAAAGTTCTAGATTTTCGAACTTTAAAGGATTTCTTTGATTTTCTTAATTCCGAAAATTTCGTGATTGTTTTACTTTTGGAGTTTGAAAGTTTAAAAATTTCAAAAATAAAAGTGAAGTCCTAAGTATTTGAAAAACCTCTGAATTCTAAAAAAAACACTGATAATTCTGAAAATCGGAAACTTAATTTTCAGACACCTCTCGACATTTGTGGACCATTTCTGTAACGCAATTTTGACTGGAAATGCGTCTATGCACTGTTTGATTTGTTTCACAATGTCTTCAGATTATCGAAATCGGGTTTTGAACATTCTGAGAATCAGGAAGAAGGAAATGAGTACTGTAAATTCTGTGTTTTGATTATTCTTGGTACTAAAAATTTGAATTTGTCAATAAAAGTTTTAAGAACTAATGTAGTTTTAACAGTGATTTCTTTTGATTTGATTTCAAATAATTTTTCGCAATTTTTTCAAGCAATGAAAAACTATTTCAGCATAAAAAAGTTACTGTACCTTCCATTTCTCACTTCAGGTCTCACTCAAAATCTACAGTAAAAGAAGAACAGGTGAAGACACTTTTATGACCTCGAGAGCTCATCCCACTCATCCTTTATTGTTATTAAAGGTCATAAAATTGGTCCACCTGTTTTTGGGAAAATCAATCATTTCTTATTTATTATTCTCTGGGTCAGTCAGTCACTCAGTTGCCATATTTTCGGATGTCCGTATTTTTAGATTTCCGGATCCATTGACTTTTCTGCATTCTTGAAATTCTGTAGGTTATTGTTAAAGTGCTGATTTTCGACATCTTTGAAAACTTTTAGATAGAATTTGGAGATTCTGAATATTTTGAAAGTTTCGTAAAAATCTAGCAGATTTCGAAAATTCTGAAGAAAATAGAGTAAGATCCCTTTGGATTCCTGAATTCCTGAATTCGATACATGTCTTGTTTTCAAAAATTCTAGTCTCCCATAGTCTTTGTTTTTTTTCTGGAATGATGATTCATTACACTCTCACACGAAATGTTCCGGTTGACCCTTGTCTTCTCCCATACCATCATCATTTTGTCTATCCCTTTCGATTTTTTTTTGTTTTCTCAGGCTTTTTTCTTCTTGACATTAGTTCATGTTTTCCATTGATTCGTGAAAAATATTGTCAAAAAATGGTATTATCCTATTTTTTTGGAAAAAAAGAAAATTTCGAAAGGTTAATTAGACTAATTAGCAATTTTGAGTAAATTAATTGGGGGAAATATATAACAAAGCGAACAATTTTGTCCGAAAAGGTCACCCAGATATTTAAGTTGAAAAAATCTTATTTTCTATAATACTCCTGTTCTTCAAATATTATGTTTCTCTACGTACAATAAGCGAGTTATGACCTCGGAATCAAAATGTTTTTTTTTGCACTTTTCTCTGAGTCTCCTGTGTGTTTTTTCTCTGCGTCTCTGCTTATGTTTTGACTCTTACTGTTAGGTCAAATAGTATCATTTGAAATTTGAATGAAAATGTACCAGTCGGTTTACGCCCCTTCGGGGCTAAACCTCCTGGCCTCCGGTTACACTACCCGTTCTTAAGAAGAAGGTTTCTTCACTTTTTCAGGGCTCATTTTCTCATGGACCAAAATGGTCGGAAATTCGGGAAAGTTCAGTATTTCAAATTTTTCTGAAATTACACCGAAATTCGTATGTTAGTATGCATGTCAAGCGCCCTTTCGCACATTCAAAGTTTATTGTCTGAGCTGGAAACTATTCAGATATCAACTATGTATTTTGAAAACTTTCCTAACCAACTTTGCTAACTTTCCTTTGGTTTTCTGAATTTCTGAAATTTTTTGAATTCTGAATTTTCTAAATTCTGAAATCCCAAAATTAGAAACTCAAAATTTCAGAATTGGAAGATAGAAAAATTGAACGTTTCAGAGTTTAGAAATCCAAAAATTCTAAAAAACATGGAGATTTTGATTTGAAAAACTCTTCTGACATCCGTTTTCGGAATTTTCGAAATTATCTTTGTACACATTTTTAGCAGATTCTCAACCGGTGTCTAAAAAAATTTCCATTGAAAAATTGTCTTTGAAAAAGTGACGAAACCACTAAATGAGGTTTTGTTTATTTTAAGCGGAGCCTAGGAGCTCAAGCCCCGAAGGGATTTAAACCGAATGGTATCGAGACATTTGAGAACCTTATAGTCAGAGGTTAGTAAATTTGAAAAGTCGGAAGTTCGAAAACTCTTTTCAAAATTGAGTACTACAGGGTGGGCCATAATTACCCGGACTGATGAAAACAGGTATATCTCTCGACATAAGTATCTTAAAAGCACGAAAATTGGTAGAGATATAATTTTACGTTTGATTCAAAGCTGCTGTAGTTTTCAAAGCGATTCCTCAAGTCTAACTATTTTTATGATCGTCCAAAGATGAACGGCGCAACGTTTCTGGCACGACCGTGTTTTCTGATTTGTATCGATGTAACTCTGTGCTACATTTTGCTATTTTGCTGAAATTTTGTCAGAAGTAAGATACATATCACTACTGTTTTTCCACAAAATTTCATGTCGATTGGATGCATCTTTTCAGAGAAATCACTCTTTAAGTCACCCTACATATTTGTTTAGAAATCGGGTTAAATTTGCCTTGCCAACCGAATTTCCATAATAATGCATTGGCAGGGCCAGAAGTTTCTATTAATATTTTCGATGCAATTTTAACGAAAAATAAACATTGCAAGCACATAAAAGCATACATTTTCAGCAGTTAGATCAGAAACCCGAAAATTGTTAAATTTCGACCTCATTGTAAAACTGGTAGCTACCATTTTGATTTTCTAAATATCAATTCAAAATTTTCACAGATGATTATTGAAGAGTTGAAATTGACATTCATGGAATTTCAGCCACTCACTATCATTCTTACAGTTTTTAGGGTTAGGCAAAGTTGACTTAAAAATACAAATATGCCGCGTGCCTTCCAAACCTTGTGTTGTTAGTGACCACAGTACGGGTCCCTTGGTGGTTAAAATATTTCAAAAACTATGCAAAATGATAGAAGAAGATTGTATCTTTACATTTCAAAATTAAATGCTACAGAAAACTCGGTTTGATTTTCGTTTGAACACATATAATTTGCACTAAAACGGCTATTTTCATAGATTAATGAGATGTAGCAACTTTGACAACCGATAAATCAGCTAAAATTTGATGAAATCGTTTGAAACTTGGCTAGTTTACTGATGAGGTTTGTGAATTGTTGCACTCAAAATTTTAGCTCAGTACGACGCCTCAAATGAGTTTTATGCTAGCCCAAACATGAGTCCGGGTAATTATGGCCCACCCTGTATGTTTCAGATTCAAATTTTGCACCTTTTTAAACTTTTGAATGTTTAAGTGGAAATAGACTGGGAATAGTCTAAGTTTTTAAGTTTTCAAGTTTTCAATTATCGGAACTTTAAAAATTGCTAACTCTCCGAATCTAGATTTTTTCTATGCTCAGAAAATGAGAACTTGGAAACTACTGAATTAAGAATCTCTGAAATTTGGAACCCCGAAAATTTAGAAACTCAGAGAATCCGAATTTCCGAATTCGAAAACTCGAACTTCCGAAATTTTGGATTTCCAGAATTCCAATTGTTGGAAAATGAAAGAATTAAAAGTTCAAATTATTCTCTACGATGTCATTCAAACCCATTACATGCATTCTCTTTCACTTAAGCTTTACTCAAAAACAAAAAAAAATAATTTCCACCGGTTGGACTCGAACCCGCATCGCGCGGACTAAAGCTCAACGCGCTAACCACCACACCACCCGAACACAACAGAAAGGAGGGAGAAATGGCGTACACGTGTGTGGGATTTCCTCCCCCTTTTCTCTCTCGCCCTCCTCCATCGCGCTCTCTGCCCACCACGCTTTACTGTGGTGAAACCAATGAACGTCTCCAGAAGACTTCAAAATCGAAATTTTGAAAATAGAAAGGGTCGGGCCTAAACTAATAAAAATTTCTGATTCGCCTGTCCAGGTTTCCGCTCAATCGGTTAACTTTGAATGGGTTAACGGCCGCGCGACATCCATCCGGACATACAGAATTTGGTGAATGTTATTAGTAATGATAATTAGACAATTTTTTCTGAACTCTGTCCATCAAAGTTTATGTTTTTGAATTCTATAGTAATTTTTTCAGATTATGTCCAGTTCTTTGGCGTACCCTGTCGAGAATGCTCATCCAGGATCAGAAATGAAAGCTGAGCAATCGAATTCAGAGCCTTTGGACCCAATGGACTTCAACGATACCAACTTCAACCCCAGAGAACAGTATCTCATTGGTAAATATTATATCTAAGATTTTGAAAATTTTGAAATCTGAAAAAAAAACACTGAAAATTGAACATCATTTGAATAAGCTCCTTTAAAAATGGGAATTTTTTCAGATTCTATACTAGCCGAGAGGGAAAAATGTGAAGGTTTGGAGAAACAAGTTGAAGAGCAGCAAGGTAATTTTTTTCTGCAAGAAAGCTGAAAATTTGTAAAAATCTGAAATTTCAGAATACATTAAATTTTTGGAAAAGAAGGCTCAAGAATTGGAGGAAAAGGAAATGAAGACAAAAAATCAAATGGTCAAATTCCGAGATCAAGGAAATGTGGCTCGGAGCATTGCTAAAGAAGCCAAAAAGAAAGTTTTTGAGTTGGAGAAAGAAGCAGAGGATCGATTCAATCATCAGAATGGAAAATGTCAGTTTTTTCAAAAGTTTTTGAATTTCTAAAAATTCCGGAATCTGCGTACTTTTCAATATTGAAATTTATCAAATGTTTAGGATTCTAACTGTCAAGATTCTCTCATTGTCCCGATTTCCTAAAATTCTCTAAACTTCTGAATGTTTTCAGTCATGATGTTCGACCACATTGGACGGATGGATGCCTATTTGGAGAAGATCAATAAGAGAATTGAAGAAGTCCAATTGGAAAATGACTACGTCATGAATTTGAGCCGTGTGATGTCCAGCTGTAACGAACAAACGGAAGAATGGAATTTGTATCAAGGCAGAATGATTGAAGATCTTCAGGAAGAACGGAAAAAGAAGGAAGAGGAATTGAAAACAGCAAAAACGAGAATCGAAGAAGTTCAAAATCAAAGATACCGTACTAAATGGGTTTATTTGTTGTACACTTTGGTCTTCTTCATGTGGCTGGGTGTTGCTTTGAACTTCACAAGTTTCTAAAGTTTTTACTTTTTCTGCGGGTATTTGCTGAAATTCTCATTGACAATATTGATTAATAAATGTATTTTCTCGATTTTTTTAAAAATTTAAACTTATCTTTCTTATATATAAAACGCTAGAGGCGTCTGTCCGTCCCGGTGTCCGTCTGGGGACTTTTGAAAAACGTGGAAAATAAAAATAGGTTAACGTGATCTTTTTCAAAAAATTAGGAGCAGAGCGACCAATCAGTAAATAAATTGATTGAAACGCGCCGAAGGCGCACCAGCTTGCTGGTATTAAATAATAGTCTAAAAGTGACTTTTGAATTACAATACAATTCAGATTACTGAAATTCGTCCAAGTTTTTAAAAGTTTTCCGAATTCCGAAGTTGCCAATTTTTTATATAGATTTGTTTTTGAGTTTCAGCAGTTTTTTATTAGATTTCTATCTTATTCTCGAATTCTGTTTCATGTTCCATTTTTATTTCGATTTTCAAATTTTATTCGCGATTTTTAAAGTTTTTCATTAAATTTTTCAGTTTTCTATCAGATTTCATTTCAATTCCACAGTCAGTTTTGAATTGTTTCATTTTCTCGATATGTTCTCCACGAGTTCGATATTTTCTGTCTTCTGAGCTCTTCAGAATTAGAGAAGGCTCTTCTCCTTTTTCTTTTCGTCTCTTCAATTCTTCCTTTTTTCTTCTAAAAATTTTTTCCTCCGCATTCACTTCTCCTTTTTTTTTTCCTTTTTCTACTTTTCTCCGAATCAATAAATTTTCTTTGATTTTCAGAATGCAAGCCCTGAAGTTGCAGAACAAACAGCTCAAGTCGGAAAAGCGAGAACTTGGTAATTTTTATCTAGAAAATTGTTTTTTTATAGATTATTTTTAGACGCTGAAATTGCTCATATCACTCGGGAAAGGCAAAAAGCTGCGCGCGAGAGAAGTCAATCGGAGCATAAACTCAAGATATTGGAGATGAAAATCAAAATTGCCAAAAAAATGGCCAAAAAGGAAACGAAGAAAAGCAAAAAGGCACAAAGCAGAAATGCTAAACTCGACGAACAATTGGAATTGCGAGATTTGGAAGTTCAGAAACTTCAAGATGATATGATTCAAAGACTCAATAATACGCATGAGATTCTCAAACAACAAAATGAGATTCAACTGGAAATGGCAAATGATTGGGAATCAAACTTCTATTTTATCATCAAAATTATATTGTTAATTCCAATAATCGCATTTTTTGTCATGGATTCTAAGAAGTGGGATTTTGGCTCCTGGGCCCGTTCGTTTTTCAAACTTGAGTAGTTTTTTTTTTTGAAAGAATCATTCCTTTTCATGGTTTTTGTAAAATATTTTTCTCGAATTTTCAATCTTCAAAAATTTGTACAATTGTATTTTTTTCAACATATTTGATGTAATACAATGTATTGGCTATGATTTTTCATCTCCTTTCAAATGAATTCGAAAATGAATTTATCTCAAAATTCTTGATTTTTGTTCCAATTGAGAACTCTTTATTTTGTTGTCCAGAGGAAACTTGGCTCTGAATAAACAGAAAAAAGTTGAAGGTTTTTGAACCAAAAGACGAAAACTAAAGTAAACAGAGACTTGAAGAATAAAAGATGGGAAAAAGTTTAGCCGTTCTATTTTTCTTGCAGAGCGATATTTTTTGGGTTTATCAGAAATCAATTGTGGAGTTTGCTTCATTTTATACCAGGAAGCTGGTGGGCCTTTAGCGCGGTTTGATCTAGTTTTTCACTAAAAATAATTAAACTGATAAATGCTCACATTCCTAAATGTTTGCAACAGAGAAAAAAAATTGAGTAATTTCATTTTATCCAGTTTTCATTGAAACCCTTTTATGTAAACTTACCTAAAATTTAATAAATTTTTTTCGAGCATTGAACATTTCTTGAGCATTTTTTCAACCAAAATTTAATAATCGTTTTTTCTCTGAGTCTCTCTCTCTCTAGAACAGATGGCTCCCAGAACCCCCTGTTAGTGCCATTGACCGCCCTTCATCCTTCTTCTTCTTCTTCTTTTTCTCCGCACAGCTACACATATGTATTTCCGTTCTCTTCGCCCTTTTCGTCCTGGAGGACGGGCGCCGCTCTTTTTTCCTTCTCTTCCACTTTTTTATGTCTTCCTCTTCTTCTACTTTCTGCTCTTCTTCTTCTTTTTCCAGTTTTATTTTGCAAAAAAGATCAAAAAACAGTTTGCTTTCTTCAAAAAAAGTATTCAAATATTTATTGTCTTCATTGAACAACAATTATTTTTTCGAACAAAACATGTCAATCAAAACTTACTATTAAATTTTGTTTTGCACTGACCGCAGCATCTAACGTTATCAGTAATTTTTTTCGGGTTGACACTTAGTTTATCAGTTCTTTTTGAAATGTTACTCGGAACTGTACAGTTTTTAAAGTTTTGAAATTCAAGGAGTTCGAATTTTGAAATCTTGGATTTCTTTGTAATCTTTTTGAATTATTCGTATTTCTTAGATCCTGTAATTCGATTCTGAGTTTCTGAGATTCTGAGATTCTGAGATTCTGAGATTCTGAGATTCTGAGATTCTGAGATTCTGAGATTCTGAGATTCTGAGATTCTGAGATTCTGAGATTCTGAGATTCTGAGATTCTGAGATTCTGAGATTCTGAGATTCTGAGATTCTGAGATTCTGAGATTCTGAGATTCTGATATTCTGAGATTCTGAGATTCTGAGATTCTGAGATTCTGAGATTCTGAGATTCTGAGATTCTGAGATTCTGAGATTCTGAGATTCTGAGATTCTGAGATTTTCAGATTTCGCCATTCTGAGGTTCTTAAATTCCCGAATCCCGACTCTTTTTCAGAATGTTTAGAAATTTGATCTTCTTATCTCGGAAGTGATTATTGAAACTTTGTTTATTCCTCTATTAAAACATCTTGTTTATCACTGGCGGATTCCGCGTGCCAGCTGGTACCAAATTTGTTAGTTGACATTTTTCAAAATCCTTTGGAATTAGATGATTTCATTTTTCTAATGACAAATCTTTATTCATATGATTCCTATTAAACTTTTTATTGACTAGCAAAACATCCAATATTTTATTTCTTTTCCAGAAAAATGGAAGAAAACCTGAGTTTCGGCATCTCTGCTGAAAAGTTACTGAAAACTTCCACGATTTGTTGGACCCAAAATTGTACCGAATGTGCTGAGAATTGTTCCAAGAACTCGAAGCTTGTCAAGCTCACAATGGAAACTCAAACAAAAGAAATTGATTATCTGAAAACGGCTAAAAAGCCTTTCAAGTTCTCGATGGACTGTTTGGGGCAAAACAACGTTTGCTCAGGTAACAATTTATTGAAAAAAGTCGATAGGATTTTCAATATTTTTCAGAGAAAATCAACGAGAAAGAACTGAAAGAGATGGTCGAACACTGTAAACAAAAAGATGAAACTGTCAAAATCTTGGAGAACAAAATCAAAGACATTATTAAAGATAAAGGTAAATTCATTTGAAGTTTCTTAATGTGTCAAAGTTTGATCAATTTTGAGTGAAATATTTCAAGAAATCTATTAAAAACGAATTTCGAACCTCGGTGAATTCCTGTGATTTTTTGATTATGTATTTTAAAATTTCAGCCATTTTCGAGATAAATTAACTTTTCGCCAAATATCGAATATACTTAAACTGGCTCGAAACTTTGAAAGATCAGCAAATACTGAAAAAAGTTATAATGCGAAGAACTGCACAAAAAAGTTAAGGAGTCAAACTAGAAATTTTTTTCAGAAAACGCGGAAAGTGCCAATAATTGCCTGGTCCAGGAAATCCTCCGCCTCCAATCCACAATCAAAAACCTTGAGGGCGATCTGACAGAAGCCCGTCAACTCAATACAGAGCTCCAACTTTGCAACACGAAGCTTAACTACGCTTCTCAAGCAACCACCAAAAATAATCATTTCGCTCGAAAACACAATAGAAGCCTTCAAAAACGATTGAGTGAGTTCTAGAACCATCTGATTTAAATAATTCCCTGTTTCAGTGACCCAGAAGTCGATTGTGAACCAATTGTTCATGAAATCTGAAGGCAAAGAGCGTGAAGAGGAAAATGAGGAAATCCCGAGAAGTTTGAGAACGCAGGTTTTGGATCAGCTGGAAGAAAAAGAGCTCCTAGTTGAAGCTGAGGCAAGACGTCAAATATTGGAATCTTCAGAATCTATTACCACGAGCTCAAAGAGAACGCCTTCAGTTACTGAGAAATCGTATGGACTTATCTCTAAAATTTTTTGTTTTTTCATGATAACTCTTGTCGTTCTTTGTGCAACAACTTCTTGGAAGGCTTCGGAATACTCCTATTTTTGGGATACTCTAGAGGTTTGCACTACGAAGAGCGTTTCTATGGAACATGTTAACATATCGAGGGTTTAATTTTGATTTTGGGTCGGGTTCTTTTTCGGTTTTTAGTGTTAAAACATGTCATCCCCTGTTTTCATATTTGTGTATTTTGGAACCCCTTCAACTGGTCTTTCTGATGTTGGTTTTATTTTGTCCCCTTCCCAGTATTTTCCCACTTCTTTTGTCTCAAAATGGTATACCAGAATTTAAATATCTGATGTTTTATTTATACATGTACCTCTTATGTTTACCCTTACTCTACATTTTTGTCTTTCATTTTCTTTTGTTACATTTTTTATTATCCGATTTCTTTTGTTTATTTCCTGATTTCTTTTTTGAACACTCTATTTTTTGAATGTTAATGTTTTTCATAAACCCACAACTTCTGAAAAAACTGAACATTTTTGTTTCAGTTGACAGGTTTACATACCTTTCATATTCTTTAAAGTTCAATCATGAATGCAAGCCAAGAAAAATTGAGTTTTCTTTTACTTTTGAAATTTTTCATAATTGGTTTTTTCTTCTAACTTTATTATTTCGACCAGAATCTTATTTTTATTTTTCCAACTCTAGATTTCGAATCGAAAATCAAAATTGTCTAATCTCTCACCTGATATAAAGTGTGACCATTTTATCAAAATCCCTGATCCAAAAGCTCATCCCTTACCTCTAATCTTTTTTTGAATACTCTAATCACTTGACATTATCAGATTCTTCCACAAATCCTAATTTTTGTTATCCAGTATCACACTTCCTATCCAAAAAAAACTGAAACTCATTCTCGAGGCTAAAAACTTGACAATTGGCTAGAACTGGTTTTTCATCTTTAAATTCCAAAATTCAATTTGGAAGTCCCGAGGAAAATTCTTGGATTCTTGGGTTTCATTTCGAAGTTTTAGAACTATCATTATTTTTGGATTTCTATCAGATTTTTTTTCAAAACTTTGAACGAAAAGATCCAGGAAATTGAAAAATCCATGCATCCGATTCCCCTGAGTCCCCGGATTCTGGATCATTTTATTCACAAATTCCCGTATTTCTAGGATTTTTCATTCTGGGAACTTGTGTTCTTTACCCTTCTGAAAAAAGCGGACCCCACTCAAAAATAAATGCATCTCACTTTTATTTTGCATAACAAAGAGAATGTTTCTTCCTCTGACCGGAGTCTATCTTTTCTTCTTCTTCAAGAAAAGAGAACTCTGCTATCTCTTTTTAGTACACGTCCTCTTAGCTGTTTCTCTTTTTTTTCTGTCATTTTTTTCGGCCTCCGCTCTCCCCTCTTCTCCCAATTTTTGTTGTTCTCGGGTTTCACTTCTTGGAACTTTTTGAAATCATTCCAGTTTTTTTTGAAAATCTTTTTTCAGGTAATCGTGTTCGTCTCAAAATGTCAGGAACTTGGGAGAGAGTCCGAAATTCCTTTGGATCAACAAATCCGGACTCCATCGGTGAGAAAATATTTTGATAAAAATAAAATATATTTAAAAAATTTAAGATCAGTTTTCCGAAAGTTCTCAAGAATTTTCGGTTCTAGAGTGTCCAGAAACTCCGGATTCGATCCATCCACCAGGATTGGAACTTATTGGTAAATTACATTGAGTTTTTTAAATTTTTGAATGTTGATATTTTTCAGAAAATATGAAGTTCGTAGAAGGTATTCGCAATTTCGAAAAAGCCGAAAACGAAAGGATTTATCAACATCTGAGAATAAACAGCCAAAAAAATGATCAAATCCAAGCTCTGAAAGGTGAG
Organism: Caenorhabditis nigoni; assembly: GCA_027920645.1. Lineage (NCBI taxonomy): Eukaryota > Metazoa > Nematoda > Chromadorea > Rhabditida > Rhabditidae > Caenorhabditis > Caenorhabditis nigoni. The sequence goes on along the minus strand of CP115868.1, from coordinate 8,483,363 downwards.
TTTTTTTTTAATCTCTGAAATCAGAAAGTTTTGAAAAGTTCAGAAAAAGTTTATATTTGTTTTTATTGCTTTCGAATCGCGATTTTCCTGGTTCTTCGTCTGATTTTTCTATCAATTCTAAAAAAAATTGAGAAAAAAACTCAAGTTCCGAAAAATTTTTAAAGTTTCAGAAAACTCATGAAAAAAAAGTGAAAATCTCAAAAAAAAAACACCATTTTCAGAAGAAAACGAGAATTTGAAGAGTAAAAACGAGAAGTTGAGGGATTCTTCCAGCATGGGAATAAAAAAGGCAAAAGAAGAAACTGCCAATATAAATAAAATGTACTTAGCCGCATCACTTGATGCCCAATTTTGGAAGAAAGATGCAGCTTGCGAGCGGGAGAAGAATGAACAACTTTCCCAGGAGAACAGAACCCTGAAGTTCCAATTGAAAAGTTTGGAACTTTATGCGAAAAATCTGGAATTCCTGTTAGAAAGAAAAAGTAGGTTCTTTAAATGATTTTTTTTTTCAGATTTCGAGATTCAAATATTCTAGATTTCTGATATTCCGAAACTTTGGGATTCAATTATTCCGCGGTTTCGCTATCTTGAAGTTCTGGGAGTTTCCAATTCTTAACAATCTGAGAATCAGAGATAATCAGAATCTTACAATAAGATTCTCAGATTGTTAGAGATTTCGAAAGCTGAAAATCTCAAATTAAAAAAAAACGAAAATTTCGAAATTTGACTGTTTCAGAATCCAGCAAAGATCAAGAATCGCAAACCGCACTCGAAATGGTCAGTTCTCCTAATCTCAGTGTGCCAGAAAATGAAGAAAGCGAGGATTCCGATTTCGATTATTCTGAAGAAGTTCTCGAATCCCTTTTGGAAAGTGAAGACGCCGAGACTTATGAGATGAATGCCCAAAGAATGGAATGTTCATCAGAATTTGATATTCCACCAGGGTTTTTAGCCGCGGAGGAATGCCCAGAGTTGGAAATTTCGAAAAAGACTGATGTTGTTTTGGTTCCGGAAACCCCAAAATCTGGAAAATCGGATTCGTGGAAAACGATTGGTAAGTCTACATGTTTTAATCATCAGAACTTTCCAAATTTTTCAGAAAATGGAAAAGTGGTCGAATGCAAAGAAATCAATTTTGAAAAGGTCAAAAAGTCAAGGGCGCCAAGAAAGAGAACACCCAAAGCTTCAATAGTGGAAGTTACTCCACTCATCGAAGAGTCTCAGTCTGAATCCGAAGATTCCCTTGAAGTTTTTGAAATTTGCAAAATTCCGAAAACTGCGAAAAACGCCAAGAAGGCCGCAAAAAAGTTTGCGAGACTGGAGAGGATTCAATTGGAAGAGGTGACTATTCCAGAAGTCCAAGAAGCACCGGCCGGGAGAAGTTATTGGAGAAATTTTGTTATTTTTATGGTCATCATTATCTGTGCCGGTTTCTCTGTTCTTGTTTCAAAAATTGTTTTGTAAAATCTTCAACAAAAAAGTAGTCCGTAAATTTATAAACTTTGACTTTTGAGATTTCAACTTTCATATATCCATGTGCTTGTGTTTGCTGTGTTTTTCAGTCTTTGTATAATTTCATTTCAAAATCTTCTCTCCGGTTTTCCTACGTTGTATAGTATTCTAGATACAAATAATCTGATTCTTTTTTCATGTTTCTATCGAATAATTTCCGATCCTTGGTATCTTTTGTTGCTGTTTAACAGCTGCCCCCTCTTTGAAACTTTCGTATCTTTTTTCAATCCAATCCCACTATCAGAGTGGTTTTTTTCTGAGAACAGTTGTTCTTATTATCTGTCTCCTCCCGATATCTTCATTTCTTTCCAATAAAAATCATCGAAACACTCGATTTCTTTGTTTCACCAACATGTCAAAGTTTGAAGAACTATCGGAGCCAGTTTTAAGCCAAAACGATTCAATTCTAGAAGTACGACAGGAAAATGCGAAGCTGTCAGGTGGGATTTTTTGGGCGGAGTGAAACTTTGAAAGTTTGAAATTTTCTGCATTTCTGAAATTCTAAGTTAATGGATTCCTTGATTCCTGGACTTCTGGTTTCCTGGATTCCTAGCTTCTTGGATTCCTGAATTCCTGAATTCCTGGATTACTGGATTACTGGGTTTCTGGGTTTGACGATTTCTGGATTCTTGAATTTCTGGGTTACTATATTCATGGGTTCGTTAGATTCCGAAATTTGATATTTTAAAAAGTTTTGGAATTTTCGAAAATCCTAAAATTTCGAAATTCTGAAATACTTTTGAATTTCTGAGGTTCTTATCTTCGAGAATGTCGGGCGATGTCTGTTTCAGATTTTCAGAATCTCAGATACTGAAGTTTTTTTTTGGTATTTTGAATTTCTAGAAGATATTTTGAGATTCCAATGTTTTGTTGTCTAATTTCCAGGGCAACTCGAAGAGTTGAAGAATCTTGTCAATACAAAAAACCAGGAAATTCGGAAGCTCCGACGAGAAATTGAAAAATCTCAAATGGTTCAATGCATGGATCTTTTGAGGATGGAGTATTGGGAAGATAAAGCTGACACCGCTGACACATATTTCAAGATCTTGTGGAGCACGATTTCACGGATCAGGTTGAATATCAACGGTATTAATTTAAATATTCCGAAAATAATTTCAAACTGATTTTCAGTTCCGTTGGCAAAACCAGAAGATTTTGACTAGCCCGATTGGACCAACAACATTTGTCAATTTTAAGGAGTTTTCATTGTTTTGATCAGTTTTTTCTAGTCAAGATTTTCAGATGATCGCGTAGCTGAATTGTTTTAGTTGATTTCACATATTTACTAAATATAATTTTCTAGGTTCCAAACCACATTTTTATAGTTTCCCTCAATTTTTGATTTCAAATCTTTCAAATTTAATTGTTGATCATAAATCAATTTAACTGGAAACTATTCGTCTATGTTCTTTAACTCACTCTGAAGTTTTTTTTTATTCAGAACAGCTGTCACTTTTCTGGAAGGAAAAGAAGAGAAGAGGAACGAAAAAAAAGTATGTGTGTCAGAAAATTGTTGCCGGGAGTTCAATCATTTGTTTCTTGACGCAGCTGTTACACTTTAAAAAATTCCTGGAAGTTCCGGAATGTTCAGGAACTTTCGGAAAATTTCAGAATATGTAGATTTTCGAGTTCCTGAACTTTGGAGTTACCAAAAACATACCTTTGAAAACTTGAGATATGAATTCTCAAGTTCCCAATTTTTGATTATCTAACTTCTTCAAATCCTTGTCCTCATCTTTGATTCCCTTTCCTCTAGTATAGATTCCCAAAACTCGTTTATAAATATAACTTGGTTACTCCAGACAATAATTGACCAATAAGAATTTATTGGCTGAGCAATTTTGTTATTTTCAACTTTTCCCAATACTAACAACTTTTTCTATCAGTCTATTCTTTTTTGCTACTCGTTATTCCAGAATTCTCTGTCTTTTTTCGCTGGAAAGAAATCTTGAATGTCTGCAATTTCCGAAGAAAAGTCGATAATTGATTTGGTTGAAAACAATATAATTCTGCAAGTCCAGAAAAAGGAACTCGAAGGTAAATGTGATAAACATTTTGTAAATAAACTTTTTTTATTTTTCAGATAAAACCAACAATTTGGAAAGTATTTTGGACCGAAATTATGGGAGATTCAAAAAATTGAGCATTACAATTTCGAGAATGAACAAGAACGAATTGGTTGGACGGTTGGATGCAAAATTTTGGAAAAATAAAGCGGAGATACGACAAGTTTATATTGAAAAATTGAAAAATGACATCGAGGAGTTGGAGAAAGAAGTCTTGTTTGCTTGTGGTCGAAAAACAGGTAATGTTATGATTCTGATATTTTGCGAACTGGATTCCTGGATTCCTGGATTCCTGGATTCCTGGATTCATGGGTCCGGATCCCGGATTCCAGACCCTGGATTTCTGGTTCCGGACCCGAGTTTCCGAACACCGGATTCTGGATCCTGGATCCCTGATTCCAGATTCCGGAACAGGACTCGGGATTCTGAATTCCGGATTCGGGTTTTGCACTCTTTTTTGTGGATTCCTAGATTTCTGGATTCATGGATTCTTGGATTTCTGGATTTTTTAATCCTGAAAATTTTCAGATGCCATTTTGGACTGTATGATAAAACATGCCAAACGAGAGCAAAATTGGATGGCTAAAAACCAAAACTTGATGGACCAACTGGAAATGTTTAAAATAAAGTTGTATAGAACTAGATGCTTTTTGATTCTTATTAATTTAGTTCTGATTTGTGTCATTTTGAAACTTTTGTGGTAAAATAATAATTTCTATTTTTTATATTAAACATTTTATCCATTTTTTTAATTGTACTTTAGTGTTCAAATAAATGGATACAAGTTTTCAGGGATTCTGAAAATAGAAAATTTTTAGATTGTCTAATTCCGAAATCCTGAGCTTTTAAGATTCTAAGAATTCGGAGGTTTGAAGAATCGGGATGTCCGAGATTCTAACAGATCAAATATAATTTGTACAAAATCCTCAAAATCAACAAAACATTGAAATTCGACATTCGACGCTTATGTCAAAAATACTCTGGTCGTCGGAAAGTTCATAATTAAAACAGGTGAAATTTCCGACAACGTGCCTAACGGTTTCCGCCTTCTCAGTTATTTTTTACTCTTCGATATCTCGAATATATTCTAATGTGTGTCTGGAGGAACTCCTCATATGAACTAGACTCATTTGCTCCATCAATATTACATAAATTGGCAGTAGTGGAGTTACCAGTTCATTTATTAGCTGCATATGTTATAATCTTCAAGACTCCGCCCACAATGAAATCGGTGAAAGGAATGATGCTATTGATGCATTTGTGGTAGGTCGAGTTATTTTCTCAATTTCACTTTATTACCAATTTTCAGTGGTGCATACCTGGATCTGTTCATCAGTGCCCTCTCCAATCAATATTTCATGTTCCCAGCTGCTGCTGGATATACACAAGGCTTTTACACTTATCTTGGAGTTCCCATAAGATGGCAAGGATATATGTACGTAAATGGTCTTTGTCTAGCTGGAGTATCGATTTTGGGGTTTTTCGAAAATCGATTCACCGCTGTGGTGCGTGGTAAAAAAGCTAGCTTATTACATGAAAAGTGGAGATTATTTTATATAGTTGGAAATTATATTTTCGCAGTCGTTTTTATTTTTCCAATCACTTTTACAGCTCCAGAACAGAGTTATGGAAAGGCGTACGTCAGACAGGTGAGTATTTCTATTAAAATGTTGAAGCATTTGTCTTGAACTTCAGATCCTTCCATGTGTCCCTAACGAAATCATAGAACATCCTCAATTTTTTGTCTATGCTATAGATGTGACATTGCTCACTTGTATAATTTCATTCGCATCAATTGTGATTACTTTACAGTGCATTTATTTTTTCTCCAGGACCCTTATTTATTTGTCAAGTCGAAAAGCGAAATCTCAGAGGACTTATAAGTTGCAATTACAATTTTTCATTGCACTTTCTATCCAAATTATTATACCAATTTGTGCAATTATTGCACCAGTCGGTTATATTGCTTTTGCATGCGCTACGTCGCATTTTGACCAAGGTATTTTCTATAATTTTTTTTCTTCAAATTTCAATTTTAAATGTTTCAGCTCTCAACAATATATTTGTCAATGTTATCGCATTCCATGGACTTATATCTAGTGTTGTCATGCTGGGAGTACACAAGCCATATCGGCAGGCTGTCCTTGGAATGGTCAAGTGTGCATATTTGGACAAAAAGCTTATGGGAAGCTCCGCCCATGTGGAGGGAACCACAGCAGTTGTATTAAGCAGCAAACGACCATCAATTCACCCTCAAGTTTATATTGGTCCAGGCCATAATTATCTTCCTGTTGACTAATAAAAATAATCTAAATATTATAATCAAAAACTACAATCGTTTTGAAACATTAGTCAAAAAGTTCAGAATGTTATATGTATAAAAACAGGTGAAATTGTAAGCTATTTTTGAAATAGCGGCCGAGAGGAGTTCCTCATACGAATCAGACTCAATTAATTTTACAACTGATTTGAACAAGGATAATTATTTTTAACCTAGTTTTACAAAAAAAAAACAAGTCGGAAAAAAGTTAGTAAGAAGACCGCTTGGCTGTGCTCAAAACTGTGTTTCGGCTCACCTGAAAAATGTCAAAATGCATATTTTTCACCTGAAAATTGTATATTTACCATTTCAAGTTTCGGAAATCCTGTATACATACTGACAGTTTTTCGATATTGGGACGACATTACAAAGAAAATCAGGCAGTGGGTAATGGAATTTATGGTGAAAAGAGCATTGCACATATGGTTGACAAATGTGGCCAGGAATCTGGAAATTATGAAAAACGGACTTATCAAAACTTCCGAATTGAAAAAAAAACCTACAAAAATCCAATATCCGTATAAGCCACTTGTAAAGCGAGTGCTGTTCCAATTGGAAGTTCAGCAATGAAAAATGAAAGTGCCATGAAAATTACAAGTACCGTAGTACGCTCGGTGCTGAAAATTTCAAATCTTATTTTCAAAAAAAAAATTAATTCTTACCTTTTTTCTCTTCCAGATCCACCCAAATTTTTTCTCACATTTTTCGCCTTCTGTAGTTCAATTGCCAATAAAATTGTTAAAATTGGCAACAAAATACAAGGCAAAATTTTGGAAACCGTGCCGTTTAAAAGCATATAAACTTTTCCAACAATTCCATGATTATCCGTAAAAAAGCGAGAAGCTTTTTGGTTGACAATTGGGCGAGAAATCTCTGGAGCGTAGTTCTTGCATCTAAAATTTGAAATGTTGATTGTAAAAATAATGTTTTGATCCACAAACCCTTCCATAGGCTTCCAGATGTCTGTCTCCGAATTCACAAAATCATAACGCATCCAATAGAAAATCGATAATAGAAAACTCGGAATCACACTTATCACAATAGCATGAACCCCGAGAATTGGCTTTGTCAATTTTTGGAAAGTCGCATTCAGTGCGAATTTCAGTCCTGCATATCGGATAAAAGCCATTAGAACACCCAGCCACGTCGCAGATCTTCGAACAAGGTCTCGGACGGAAATGAAGAACCAGAAGACGTGGAAAGAGAATAGAGTTGCTGGAGGTGTGCTGAAAAAAAACTGTGTTTTGACTTTTTTCAGGTCAGCTGATAATTAGGTTCAAAGTAACGATCTAATTAAGGAGTTTCACTTATTTCAAAAGTGAAAATTCGAGTGTTATACTACGTGATGAAAAAAAAAACTAAAAAAGAAACTCCGCGGCAAAAAATGCTTCGAAAGAAGTTTAAAATTCTAGAAAAAACGACTACGTGAATTGGTTTAGAAACCATTGACCTCTGAGAAAGTAATATAAAAGAATAGGGAAATGAAAGGAGGAATCAGTTCTCACCTTCTCTGTGCTTCAGAGAAGGTGACCTGGGGATCCTGGGTCCTTGGTCCTGGACCCTGGATCTGGGTGACCTGGATCCGGGTGACCTGGATCTGGATAACCTGGATCCGGGTGACCTGGATCTGGATAATCTGGATCTGGGTGACCTGGGTCCGGGTGACCTGGATCTGGGTGACCTGGATCTGGGTGACCTGGATCCGGGTGACCTGGATCTGGGTGACCTGGATCTGGATAACCTGGATCCGGGTGACCTGGATCTGGGTGACCTGGATCCGGGTGACCTGGATCTGGATAATCTGGATCTGGGTGACCTGGGTCCGGGTGACCTGGATCTGGGTGACCTGGATCTGGGTGACCTGGATCTGGGTGACCTGGATCTGGGTGACCTGGATCTGGGTGACCTGGATCCGGGTGACCTGGATGCGGGTGACCTGGATCAGGGTGACCTGGGTCCGGGCGACCTGGGTCCAGGTGACCTGGAGCGCAAATCGACTGGTTGTAATACGAAAAAATTAACCATTCCGAGCCCTCAGTATTATAGAGCATATGGTTTGTCCCAATTGTAATTATCATAGAAGTCATATCGAAAATTGCGATTCCAATCATTATAGAAATGACGGATGAAGTCATCATTGACTTTCTGGAGAGAATAATTATGTGAAAAGTGGTGAGAAGGATTCCGAAAAATGCAATGTAGAATTCTACACGGACACTGTAGAATGCGATTTGTCTGGAAGAAAAAATCAATGATTTTTTAAAGAATTTTCAGTAATTTTAGTCTTAGAACTTGTATACAATTGACTAGAAAATTTTCAAATGTTTCAGAGGTTTAAAATTTAAAAATCAGCATAATTTTATTCGCCGAATTTTCCAAAAATCCGAAAAACCGGACATTTCAGAACCGAGTAGGTGCGAAATGACTGATTCCAAAGTGTCCGGAATAAAAACTTACTGTGCCGTTTTGAAAATTCCGAAAAGCAAAAATCTGGTGGAATTACCGGTTTCCGGAAACAAATATGTAGCATTGTCATAAGCAGTTATCGACATTTTTTTCTGAAAATTCGGGAATCGCAAAAAAAAACAACGAAAAAACAATAAGTGGGAGGTTTATCAAATTTGAGACTTAATTCTGTCCACAGACATCGAATCACCAGGCGGAACGTAAATAACAATTTTATATTGAAAAATCGGAAAACAAAAAAAATTCAGGTATAATTTCGAAAGCTTATGGACCGTGGAAAATAGGATATCTTTTTTATGAAGCTCAAAATTTTGCAAAAATTGAAAATTCTGGCATTTTTATACACCACTATTCCCGCGAGACACATATATTTCAAGCATAGCGTTCTAGGAAAAAAGAACAGACAAGAGCAAAAATGTTGAGGGGGTGTATGAAAAATTATTGTCAAAAAGAGCACGCAAATCTTGACAGGAGATTTTTACATGCAAAATTCTTGTTTCAGAGTAGACTGCGTCGAAAAATCATATAACAGTTTTTTTGATTTTCGTAAAATTTCTGATTTTTCGATTTTTTGAATAATTGAATTCAATCTTGAAAACAAAAATGTTCCTCGTGTGCAGAACATCTGGAGTTTTATATCTCACTTCATTGCTCATTTTATTTCCAATCGAACAAAAATTAGATCAAAAACTTATTCAAGCGTTCTTAGAAAGTTAATGAACTGAAAGAATTGTAAAAAAACATTTTAATAATCAAAACTCAAAATTCAAATATTTTTAAAATCAAAAACCATCAGGCTGTTGTTCTCCACAATGAATGCCCAGTGGACTGAATTTTGGGGTCTGGTATCTGAAAAAAACCTATTTCTTTACATTTCAAAAAATTCTGAAACCTACACGTAAAATTTTTCTAGCAGCTTTCCTGTACTGTATAGACATTGCGAAACAAATGAAACAATTAATAGCAGCCGCAGTCAATAATAAAGTATTACAGAATGTGTCGGTATAAATGAATAGGAATCTGTGAAGTAAAAAATTAAAAAAAAATCTGAAATTGCTCATCTTACAAATATCCTAGATCAGTATAAACCACTTGGAATACGGTAGCGACTCCAGTTGGAAGTGAAGCCACAAATATTAAAACTGTCATTATTATCACCAGAATCGTCGTTTTCTCGGTACTAGAAATATTTTTTTTAACGTTTAAAACTTCTGGGAATTAGAATTAAGAAATATTAACTGTAAACCTGAATTTGGAAAAAGTTGAAAATTTGTTTGAAAATATAAAAATTTACCCGTTAAATACAGAACTCACTTATTCTTATACAAAACACTTCCTGTATTCCTACTTTGATCATTTTTTCGAAGCTCCACTGCTAACAAAAACGTCAAAATTGGCAGTAGAATACAAAGAATAATCTTGGACGCCGATCCATTTATCAATTGGAAAATTCTCAATGGAGCGCCATTGCCCAAAGAAAACAAATCCGATACGCGCTGTTCATAAATTGGGCGTTCCATGTTCATGGGCACATTTGTACAACTGAGATATTTTTTTTAAATTTCTAAATTTCTTCCATATTTTCAACTTACCTCTTATCAGGTGTCCATATTCCAGCCTGTTCAAATTTAATTGATAAATAATACCCCGAGGAAAAAACCGAACTGATAACAAAACTGATAATTGAGGCTTTGATCCCATATTCGAATCGTGACATGTTTTGAAATTGTGATTTCGCGAAATACTTCGAAACCAGATATCGTAACAAAGCCATTAGTACAGAAAGCCACGTAGAGCATCTGATAACGTCATCTCGAATTGATACCAGAAACCAGAAAACGTGATTCACCAGGAGAGAGTACGGTGGGGTGCAAAGGTCCCCGAAGAAATGCAAAATAATATCGCAAACGGAAATATTGACAATCATTGATAATAAATCACAAATGGCGATTCCCACCATTATGGAGACTATTGAATTACCACGAAGTTTAATGAGAACTATTAGATGAAAAATTGTGAGAATTATCCCGACAATAGCAATCCAGAACTGTACGTAGAGACTGTACAGCGAGAGATGTCTGGAAAATCGGTCGATGTAATATTTATTACTGAATATCCTAATCATAAGATTGTCAGGTCTTTCAAATTTCCTGTAAGTATGCTTTGATTACCGAAACTCGAAAAGTTTTCAAACATTTTCAGAATTTTCAAAATTTCGAGTTTTCAGAATTCCGATGTTTTTTTGAAATTCTAGATGTTTAGATTTTTCTGGAATTCCCTTTTTTCCAAATCTTTCTGAATTTGAAGAATTTTAACTATTGGTACTCACTCCACAAAAGCATACAATTTGCAAATAAATGCATTCTTGTCAGGTTCATTTGGAAACAGATCGAATGCAGTGAAAGTGAGCGGCATTGAGAACTGAAACTTTTTAAAAATCTACAAATATCCTTTCAGAAAATTCTAAAAACGGGAAAAAACACAAGACATCGAATCAGAAAGTTGAAAACCTTCGAAAAAAAATCTTGTGAAAAATCCAGATACCAACCGAAAAAGCGGCTCTTTCTATTGATAATTACATACTTCCGAATTCCCCTGTGATGATGAATTGAGCATATTTGGTTCTGGTGAAAAACAAGCATAATTTTAGGTTTTCAAAAAATAATTTACTATTTATGATGTGGATTTCTAGGAAAAATGAGCAATGTTTGATTTGTCACGACATCACAGTTTAAATAAGTTCAAAAATATTTAGAATATACAAAAAGTTCGAAAGTTGAGCTTGAAATTTTATTGTTTTGAAGTTTGGAATTTCCCGAAATGCATGACTTCGGAACTTCTGGTTTGTATCGAATTCCCTGGAATCATTCAAATTCTTTGAATTTTTTGACTTTCACATTTCCTGGAACTTATTGACTTTTGATATTCCTGAAATTTTTGAACGTCCTTGGATTTTCGATTTTGGTTTTTTAGAGTTCGAATTTTTAAATTTTACCGGAGTCACATTTTATTGGAACTTTTTCAACGTTTCACATAATTTTTTTAGAACTTTTTGTAATTTGTTTTTCAACATTGAAATGAAATTTTTTGATTTGCATTTGGTTTTTAATCAATTTTCACACCCATTGTAATATTAATTTTCTGTTAAAGCTTCAATTTTTCCTTTCCCTCTCCCTACAACATGAAAATATTACTTCCCTTACTTCCTTTCTTATTTTATAAAAGTTCTGGCGAATCTCAATTTGAATTTTTCAAATCGAGATGTGATTCAAATTGCACATTTGAACCTTATCATTTGAATTCTGAGACTTTTAAATTATTTCCATCAAATTGCTCAGCCGTTTGTGCGTATCTTTTGATAGATGGGAATTCTGATTTATCTGAAAATGATCTGAAATTTGTTTTCAAAAATGTGAAAGTTTTATATGGTTTTTTGAATGTAAAAAATACAAAGTTAGAGGATCTAAAATTTTTGAAGGGCTTGGAAAAGTTGGAATGTGGTGTGTTTCTTTTTCTTTCGTCTCAAATGTTTAGATTTCGATGTTCCAGATGAAAAAACAAGTCTGAAAATTGAATATAATTCTGAAATGACGACTATTGGAATGACAAACTTCAGCACTACAAATTGCGACATTCTCTTTTTTAAAAACGAAAAACTCGAGAAATTGGAACTTCCAAATTTGAATGTTGGGAAGTTTTCCAAAAAATGTTTGATACTAATTTTGTTCCAGAACTTCTTCGTTACAGATTCTAATAATTATGTGCTACCCCAAATCACAACAAAAGATCCTGCCCCAAATTTTTGCATGACATTGGAAGAAGTGACTAACTTCTTGAGAAATGATTTTTATGAAATTGCAAGAGTTTTTGAAGGGCAATATTGTGGTTTTGCTACTACAATAAAGGAAATATCCGGAGAAAAAGTTTGCGAGATTCGGAATTTCACATTGTCGAATTTCGATGAATCTTGTAAACGAATAATTGGAAATATCAGAATTAAAAATGGAGATGAGCAATATGTGAAAAAACTGGCAAATGTTACTTGGATTTTCGGAACTGTTAAGGTTTATTATACTGAATTGGAAGCTATTGATTTTTTCGATAGTCTAGAGTATGTGACAGTTGTTCCAGGTAGTTTTTTTAAAATTCGATTTTGAAAGCTTAACATGATAAACATTTTCAGATAACGTGTTTGATATTGGAATTGAAGTTGTGCATAATAGAAATTTGAAAAATGCAGTTTTCCCGAAACTAAAAGTGAGAAAGTTTCAGCAAATTTGTTTCGAGAGTCTGAAATTTTTAAAGTTTCTCTTTCTGATATTCAATTCGAAAACGCAATTGTCAAAGTTTCAAACTTTCCAGAAAGTTCGAGACAAAATGGTATTCGAACAAAATCATAAAGACTTTGTGATGGACCCGAGTATATGTTTAGGAACCAAAAACGGCCTAAATATTACAGATTTCAGGCACACACTAATTGATGGGCACTTCTGCGGTAATTGAATTTTAACAAAATATTTGAGGATAATTGTTTTTTGTTGCAGCTGATTTTTTGGATTTCTCTCCATCCCACGAAAAGGATAAGGGATCCAGTGAATATAGTTTTCATGGAATTATCGGGATTTGGTTTTTGATTACTTTCAATTTTTGAATACAAAAAGAATCGAGTAATTAAGTGGGAAAAATAGTTTTGGTTTTATTTTTTGACATTGAAATTACATTTTTTGATTTACATTTGGTTTCCAATCAATTTTTACATCCCTTTTTGAAATCAATTTTAGACTGAAGTTTCCTTTTTTTATTTTCCTTCTCTTTCAAAATGAAAATATTATTTCCCTTATTTCCTTTCATATTTTATAAAATTTCTGGAGAATCCCAATTTGAATTTTTCAAATCGAGATGTGATTCAAAGTGCACATTTGAACCTTATCATTTGAATTCTGAGACTTTTAAATTATTTCCATCAAATTGCTCAGCCATTTGTGCGTATCTTTTGATAGATGGGAATTCTGATTTATCTGAAAATGATCTGAGATTTGTTTTCAAAAATGTGAAAGTTTTATATGGTTTTTTGAATGTAAAAAATACAAAGTTAAAGAATCTAAAATTTTTGAAAAGTTTGGAAAAGTTGGAATGTGGTATGTTCCATTTTTTCTCCAAAAACGTTTAGATTTTGAAATTCCAGTTGAAAAAACAAATCTGGAAATTGAATTAAATCCGGAAATGACAACTATTGGGATGGCAAATTTAAGCACTACAAATTGCAATATTTTAATTTCTACCAACAAGAAACTAGAGAAATTGGAACTTCCAAATTTGAAGGTTTCAAACTTTCTGCAATAATTTCTATAAAATCTTTTTCAGAATTTCTACATTACAAAGTCCAATAATCGTTTACTACCGGAAATCGCATTAAGTGTTTTCCCAAATTTTTGTATCACATTGCAAGAAATGACTAATTTTTTGAGTAGCGAGTTTTGTGAAATTTCCCAATTTTCAAAACTGGAATACTGTGATTTTGATACTTCAAAAAAGGAAATATCAGGAGAAAAAGTTTGCGAAATTCGGAATTTCACATTGTCCAATTTTGATGAATCTTGTAAACGAATTATTGGAGATGTTATAATTAAAAATGGAGATGAGCAATATGTGAAAAAATTGAGAAATGTTATTTGGATTTTCGGAACTGTTAAAATTTATGAAACTGATTTGGAATTGATTGATTTTTTCGACAGTTTAGAATATGTGACAGTTGTTCCAGGTAGTTTTTGTTTGAAAATTTGGGTAAATTGAAACTTTAAACTATTTCAGATAACGCTTTCGGCATTGGAATTGAAGTTATTGATAATCGAAATTTGAAAAATGCAGTTTTTCCAAATTTGAAAGTGAGGAATTTTCAGAATATTTATTTTAGAAGTCTAAAACTGATTGTACGAAAAAAAGTTGGTTTCTGAAATTCTCGTTTTTTCAAGTTGATATTCAATTTGAAAATGATATTTTTAAAGTTTTATGCTTTCCAGAAAGTTCGATCAAAATTGGAATTTCGAGAAAATCATAAAAATTTTGTGGTACACCCGAGTATATGTCTGGGAATCATAAATGGCCTAAATATTACAGAATTACGGCACACACTTATTGATGGTGCAAGATGCGGTGATTGAAATATTGTAAATAATTTTAAAATAATTTTTTTCTCGTTTCAGCGCTTTTTTCGAATTTAGACAACGACAATAAGGAATCGAATAAAATTCATTTTCATGGACTTTTCCTGATTTTTATGATTATTTCAATTTCTTGAATAAAAAAGTATCGAAATAATTGAGCCATAAAAATAGTTCTGGATTCATTTTGTTTAGAAAATGACTGACACGAAGAAAGAATGAGCAATGTTTGATTTAGCTCGAAATCAAACTTTGAGTTTTGGTGATTTCTAGATTCTAGATTTTCCTAAATTTTCTAAAATGTTTTGGAATTTCTTGAAACTTATATGTTTTGGAATCCCTGATTCACAAACTTCTTCATTTTCTGATTCAGTGTTTCCTGAAACGTTTTATGTTTTTCATTCGGGAAATCCAGAAATTTTCGAATTTCTGAATTTCAGAAAAATTTCTCATTCATTTCGGTCATACTGGTGTACAATTTTTTATGCTTCTCTATAAAAAATGTTCGCTGACATAGAAAATTTTTTTTGATTTTCACCTGCTTTCCAATCAATTTCCACACCATTTTTCTATTTTATTTTCAAGACAAATTTTTCAGTTTTCATTTTCCTTCCCCAATATGAAAATATTATGTCCCTTATTCCTTTTCTTGTTTTATAAAACTTCTGGAGAATCCCCATTTGCATTTTTCAAATCCAGATGTGATTCAAATTGCACATTTGAACATAATCATTTGGATTCTGAGCACACATGAAGTTAGTTTGGGAAATCGAAAAAAAACCCAATTTTCGCGACCTAAAATTTTTCCGGATTTTCGCGACCTGACGACCAAAAAAAAATAAAGGTCGTAAAAATTGATATATCAATTTTAATCAATTAATTATCATTAAATCATATAAATTATTCACAATTTCCTTTTCCTCGAACCGGCGACCTCCCATAACCAGCGGCACGCGTTATACACAACAGCGCTCAGAAGAGACGCAGAGAAACGGTCGCCCGCACCACCATGAGGGAGCGCGCACCATCCTTCACGTTGCTATTACACACATGTCCCGCAACTTTTGAAATCTGTTTAAAACGGTCTCGTAATAAACAACCTGCGGGACACCATTTAAAACAAAATCGCGACCTAATTTCACACAAAAGTACGTTTGGGAGACGCTCGCCGGCCACAGTGCTTTTTTTGCGCTTTTCAGTTGGGAAATGGCTCTTTTTCCCAAATGTCGTTTCAGTGGAAAAATTTGCTCTTTTAGGTCGCGATTTTTTTTCATTAAGAGTATTTTTTCACGAGAAACACGAATATAACAGTCGCGACCTACTTTTTTTGCCTCCTTATACGAGTTTCAGACTAATTTTCGAACAGATTGCAGTAGGTAATTTAACATTGGTTGATCTTCATTTCATGGTTTCCTTCGTGTTCATTTCCGGCTTCTCCCTTTCCCATTTAAACCAAGTTTTTCAAATTTAGCGAAAAAAAAATTTTCCCTTCGGGAAAATTTTTTTTTCGCGACCTCATTTTTCAGACCATTTTTCGCGACCTAAATTTCCCACATCTCTCCATGTGTGATTCTGAGACATTGAAGTTATTTCCATCGAGTTGTACGAATGTTTGTGCGTATTTGGTAATAGATGAAAATTCTGATTTATCTGAAAATGAGCTGAAATCCGTTTTTCAAAATGTGAAAATTTTATACGGTTATTTAAATGTTGAAAATACAAAATTAAAAGAACTTAAATTTTTGAAAGGTTTGGAAAAGTTGGAATGTGGTAATTTTTGAAACTGTTTTTCTGGAAATATTTGGATTCAAAATTTTCAGACGAAAAAACAAATCTAAAAATTGAATCTAATTCTGAAATGACGACTATTGGAATGACCAATTTCAGCACTACAAATTGTGGAATTTCCATAAAAATAAACGAAAATCTTGAGAAACTGGAACTTCCAAATTTGAAGGTTTCTACATTTTTGACAGAAAAATTTTGATACAATTTTTCAGAATTTCTACATTACAAGCTATAATAATTATATTCTACCAAATCTCACAATATTCGACTTTTCTCCGAATTTCTGTTACACTCTGGAAGAAATGACTAATTGTTTGAGTAGTTCTTTTCTTGATGTTCATAATTTTAACGGGCAACCTTGTGATTTTGGCACTTCAAAAATGGAAATTTCCGGAGAAAAAGTTTGTGAAATTAGAAATTTTACATTGTCAAATTTCGATGAATCTTGTAAACGGATAATTGGAAACATTATAATTATAAATGGAGATGAGCAATATGTGAACAAATTGAAAAATGTTACATGGATTTTTGGAACTGTTAGAATTTCTTTTACGGAATTGGAAACTATTGATTTTTTCGATAGTCTGGAATATGTAATAGTTGTTCCAGGTAGTTTTTATTTTAAATTTCTGTGAACCTAAAATTTGAAAAAAATTCAGGCAACAGTTTCGATACCGCAATTGAAGTTGTGCATAACAGAAATTTGAAAAATGCAGTTTTTCCGAAATTAAAAGTGAGGAAAATTTTTAAAATTTTTAAAATTCTGAAGTAAAAGTTTCAGAAAGTTCGCAACAAAATGGAATTTCTGGGAAATCATGAAAACTTTGTGATGGACCCGAGTTTATGTCTTGAAATCCCAAATGGCCTAAACATTACAGAATTCCGGTATACACTAGTTAATGATAAAAATTGCGGTAATTGAAATTGTATGGAAAATTTCGAAAATAATTATTTTCGTTTCAGAGGATTTTTTGGGGTTTTCAACATCAAATAACTACAATAAGGACTCGAATAAAATTAATTTTTATGGTCTTTTCTGGATTTCCCTTTCGACTATTTTTATTTCTTGAATACAGTAACATTTTCCTGAATTTTTAAACTGAACTTGTAATTTTTTTGAAATTCCAATTACTTCAATTTTTGATTTGAAGAATTTGAAAAAATTATTTTCCCAACTTTCTGACATAAATTCATTTCTTCATAAATAATTTCATAATCTGTGCTGCTAAAAAACACTCCAATCATTTTTTTTCTCCGTCTTACTCATGTCTTTTTTTCCACCTAATCTGAGTTTGTTATCAGCAAAAAATGTAATTATCTCTCTCCAAAGTATTAATTTTTCCCTGTTATTCTCATTCATACATTCATGGACCCAACGACTGCCAACTACCAAAAAGCATCAGAATTATTTCCGAATTCTGATGATTTTTCAAAACTTAAACTTTACAATTTAATGTTAGCGCTAGAAAAGCTCGCACGACCAAGTCTTCAGTTTCAGTACTTTCTATCGATTTTTGGAATAGTTTTGACAATATTACATTTGGTTATATTGACTAGAAAAGGAATGATGATGTCATCAATTATCGCAATTATGGTTGGAATTGGAATTTGTGACTTAATTGCAATGATAGCCACGATTCAATCAGTTGACTTCTTTTTCGATGAGGAAGGAACGGATTGGTGAGAAGGTTTTGGAAGTAGTTGAAAATGTTAAAGTTTTGGTGTTTAGAGATTCAAAAAATTTTCAAATTTGGAATTCTGAAAATCAGTTTTATCTGAGATTATGAAACTCTGAGATTCCGAGATTCTGAGATTCTGTGAAATTCTGAGGTTGTGAATTCCTGAAAGTCTGAAATTCAAATTTTCCAGCACACCTCCAATTTCATATTTCACCTATAAATCTTCGTGGGTTTTTGTGGTAATCCGTGATTTTGTCCGTCGATCTTCTACATGGCTAGCCGTAATGATGGCTCTGATCAGATTCGTGTTCATCAAGTTTGGCGCTAGTTTGAAATTTCAGAAATGCTCGAAACCAGTTTTCGGTTTTTATATGATAGGTGTCTGTTTTTTTTTCAGTGCGTTTTTGTCATCTTTTTATTATTTTCGATATGATATTGTGGAAAATGGAATATGGACTCCAAGGGATTAGTAAGTTGGAACTTTTCGGTTTTCTTTATGAATTGAAAATTAAGCTGCACAAACATTCCTGCAAACTCCCAATATACAATTCATACTCAAAAACGCTCTTATCTTTTTACAATGAACAATGAGATTTTCGGAAAATCATATATGCTTATCAATGGGATCATATCAAAGGTGCACTTTTAGATAAAAGTCTTCAAAAATTTTTAATTAAAATTTAGATCATTCCTTGTATCCTCCTTCCATTGCTAACATTTTTATTGGTTTTGGAGCTTCGAAGGGCTGAAAAAATTAGGAAAACTTCGAATTTCACAAAACGATCTGAAAATAATGGAACTGAAAAAACCACTGGGCTTGTGATTTTTATGACAGCCTCGTTTTTTGTGTTAGAACTTCCAATTGGAATATCTTGGTGTTTTCAAGTGGCTTATACTGATTTTGGATTTTTGTAAGATTCAAAATTTTGAATTTTTGTTTTCAATGTTTCCGAATTTTTCAGATACCTCGCCACCTATGTGAACCATTTGTGTAATTCTATTTTCATTATAAATGCCACTTTTCATGGAATCGTGTGTTTCATGATGTCAAGTCAGTATCGGGCTACGGTTTGGAAAATTTTGAGATTGAATGTGAGGAAGCATTAAAAAATCGATAATAGATGTATTTTTACAGAAAGATCAGCCAGCGACCTCAAATAGTACACAATTGTCAAGAGTGGAAAAAATTTGATATTATAATTTTTCGATTTGTTCGCATTTTTCAAATTTTATTTTAAATTCAATTTTAATTTAGTTTTTTCGAAATTTTAAATAAACGATTTTTCCAAATATTTGTATTTAAAAAACCAAAGATCAGTATTTTCATGACGCTTTACTGTCATAAACCCCATAGAACCTTCTTAACGACAGATCAGAAAAAAAAAATTTTCAGACAATGCACCGGATGTTTTCAGATAAATTCTGACACAATACCTGATGCTTTCAGATAAAAGTACCACATGTTTTCAGATAGGTTATCAAAAAACTTATAAGATATCATTTTTCAGAGAAATAGTTTTTCAGAACAATTTCTAAATTTTCACGAATTTTCATCAATTAAAAACAAAAAATGTCCTCCTCTGAAACCTCTCTTTTACCATTTATGACTCTTGCGAAAAATGTGGCTTTTTCCGGATTCTTTTCTACAACTCTATTTTGCTCCCTTCTCATTTATTTGACCATTTTCGTGGTCAATCGAGATTTCGGGAGTTATAAAATCCTTTTGATAGTTTTCCCAACAGTTGGAATCTTTTTTGCTGCCATCGAGCTGATTTTATGTCCGGTAACTTTTCCAATTTTTTCCTTAAAAGGTTTGAAGTTCAGAATGTTCATTCTTACAACAAAAGTTACATATTTTTCACTACTAATCGCCCATTTGGCTTAGAAAAAGAAGCTGTGAACTGGTTTTTATCCTTTTACACTGGAATTTATGCAAGCACAATTTCACTATTATCCGTACAATTTGTATACAGATATTGGGCAATTTTTGAGTTAGTTTAAGATGACAGTATTATTTCGAATTGAATTTCAGCGAAAAAATGCTGCGATTTTTCAAAGGTTGGAAATTTCTGTTTTGTTTAATGTACTCTTCGTTTTTTGGAATTATATGGGCCATGGGTGTTTACTATTTTGTGAAAATCGATGATTATGCAATTAGTTATATGGGGTAACAGTTTTTGACTTGTGTTCGCTTTTTGAGTTTGAAAAAGTATACCCAAAATTTTTTTCAAATTTCCCAGACCAGAACTATTGGAAAAATACAATTCTCAATTTCGGAGCTCTCTGGGATGGTTCAAGTGGCTTATGACGATGACGGAAATTTACGATGGTGGAATGTATTTTGTACAATAAATATGACATCAATCATGGCAGTACAGTATACCGTAATACTGTACTGCGCATATTTTATGTACGCAGAAATGGAGGAGAAACTTCAAATGCTCTCAGTTTCGCTGAGAAGTCTGCACAAGCAATTTTTCAAAACTTTACTTCTCCAAGTCTTCCTACCAACAATTTCCTTGTTTGGTCCAGTAGTTTTTATCATTTATTTACCGCTTTTTGACATGAAATTGAGTTGGCCAACTGGATTTTTTCTTTGTGCTTTTACTTTGTATCCAGCAATGGATGCGATTATTGTAATGTATATTGTACAGGATTATCGGATAGCTGTAAAAAGTAAATTTGCATTAAATGATGTTATAATTCGATTTTTTATAGAAATTCTCGTTTTTATATTAGACAAGTGTTACAAACTATTGAATGTTGGACCTCATAATAGTACAGTGCATACAAGAACAGCAAATACCGGACTTGGGACCGCGTAGCTCATCCGTTAGCTACGTGGCATTTTCGATAATTGGCCCATAACTTCAATTTCTGAATTTTATCTCGATGAGTTAAACTTGAATTTCCGAATTCTCTAAATTCTCCTACCCGGAACTACAGGAACTATACTACTCTCATTGAAAATGGTTTGTTTTCAACTATCACTTCTTATCAAACTAATCACAATTCTTTGACCAAGAACTGAAATAAAACCAGTTTTTTCTATCTGTTTACATCTGAACTAATTTAGGAAAGGGACTGCTGCCCACAAAATCAGTATCATTTTTTTTCTTTTTTATTTGCAAACAAATAAAAAATGAACATCCATCGTAAAGATCTTCTACCTCCAAAATTCCTGTGCATTCCTGCTCGAGCTCTTCTAATCACTATAACCTCTATTTTTCTGATCCTTTGCTTGGCTGGAATTTTGTATGACATGACGCATAGTGATTTTGAACCGAGCTCATGCATTTTCCTGATTCCACAAATCATAATTCTCGTCGCTGCATTATTACTGGCACTATGGGCGCTCCACATTGCAAGAATCACTTTATTTCTCTGGCTAATTTTTCTGGTGATTACTGGAATGTTCTATGTGGTCTATCACACTGCTGGAATGGCGACCAACAAAAC
Organism: Caenorhabditis nigoni; assembly: GCA_027920645.1. Classification (NCBI taxonomy): domain Eukaryota; kingdom Metazoa; phylum Nematoda; class Chromadorea; order Rhabditida; family Rhabditidae; genus Caenorhabditis; species Caenorhabditis nigoni. The sequence continues at coordinate 8,461,912 of CP115868.1, read as the reverse complement.
TGATGGTAGTTTGGACTTTTTGTGGCAAATGGGAAATGAAACCGCCATGCAAAACTCGACAATGTTTGAGAGAGACGGTGAGCAACCAGAGGAATTGTTCAAGGCGGCATTGCTATTTGGATATGCTCTCGAATTGATTTATGCTGTTGGTTTTGGAGGTTCGTTTTAATAAGTTTTCGATTTTTACAAAAAGTTTTTAACCTCTAAACTATAACTCAATTGTTATTTAGCGTATTCTGTAACTTTCAGAAAAATCTGCACTATAATATTCAGAACAAATTTAAAACAAGTTTTCAGTGTCCTACCTCCAGTACATCCTTGTGAAACGTCTCCTGAATTATGTCAGTGTTATCAGAGTCGGAGATTCTAATCAGATATAATGTTTTTATTGTTGGTAAAGAATTGATACTTTCTTAGTGAATCCTAGCACTTTTCAATGATATCTTTCGAATAATAAATATAAAACGTTCACTGTGAAACTGCTGGTTTTTGTGAGATTTCAATTTTCAGATTCTGTAAATTTTGAACGCTAAAAATTTGAAATTCAGAAATCACATTTTCCTGATGCTTTAAGAAGTTATAAATCATATAATTTCCTGCGAAAAAAGCAATCAATCAAACTTTTTTTCTAATTAAAATTTGATACAATAAATTTCACCTGCAAGAAAAGTCTTTAAAAGTGAAAAATTTGTAATTATATTTAAAAATGAACACCTTATTTTATTTTTCTGTATTTTTAATTTTCTGTAATACCTTGTTATCCGAAGATAATGACTGGGAATTTGGATGGTTTGAAACAAAATGCGGTACCATAAAAGTTTTTTGAAGAAACTTTTGATTGAAATTTTATTATTTTCAGAAACATCTTGCATTTTCAAAAAATACAGTATAAACACTGAAACAATGAAATATTTTCCAAGAAATTGCACAGAAATATGTGCGTATATTCAATTAGATTCGAATTCAAATATTACCGAATCCGAACTGGATATTCATTTTCAAAATGTGAAAGTTTTATACGGACTTGTGAGAATTTCAAAAACCAATTTGAAAAACTTAAGGTTTTTGAAAAATCTGGAAACCTTGGAATGTGGTGATTTTCGAGAAAAAAATCCTAGACAACTTTTTTTGAATTCCAGAAGAAAACGAAAAATTTCAACTGGACACCAATCTTCAGATGACAGAAATTGGAATGGAAAACTGGAAATCTACAAATTGCGACTTTTATTTGGTGCCAAATGACAACTTCGAGAAACTGAACTTGCCAAATTTAAAAGTAATTTTTGGACACTCGTTTTTTGAAATAGTTTTGTTCCTGAATTTTTTTCAAACAGCTTTGAACAGTCGAAGTTTTAAAACTTTTCGAAAATATTGATTTCTCGATTTTCGGTCTTCTGAATTTCTGGGACTTTTTTAAATGGAATTACTAGAATTCTGAAATGTGAAACTTTGAAATTTAACATTTTAAGAGTTCCGAAATTTTTAAATTCAAAAATAATGGAACTCCTAGAAGTTTTTTGTTATTTGAACTGTTTCGAAATTCAGAATTTCGCGGAACCTTTAAATTTTTGAACTTCAGTTATTCCAAGTTTTAGTTTCATTTTTCAGAACTTCCCCACAGAAATATCGATTGAGATCGGTGGCTATTTTTGTTTATCCATTCAAGAAATCACAAATTTTTATAGTTCTCCGAATGTTACTCTGAAGAACGTTCCAGATAAATTCTGTCCATTTTATAATACAACAATAATCCAAGGAGAGAGAATCTGTGAAATTCCACAAAATTTCAGTCTAAAAAATTTTGACGACACTTGTCAAAGACTATTTGGAATTCTAAAAATTGGACCCGGAGATGAGAATTATGTCTATAAATTGAAAAATATAACATGGATTTATGGACAACTAGAGATTCAGGATACAAATTTGAAGAAAATTGATTTTTTCGAAAGTTTGGAATATTTTATTACTCTGGGTGGTAAGTTTTTTTTTTCTTTCATAGCTGATTTTCTGGACTTTCTAAATTTTCTAGTTATTCAAATGAAATTTCAGAACTTATCTCAGTAAAAATTATAAGAAACCCAAATTTGGAAGTATCCATGTTCCCGAAATTAAGAAAATTCCAAGGAAAAAACATAGAACCAATAATTTTTTACGGAAATCAAGAATCCTTTGATGAGAACCTCAAAACTTGCCAAAAATTTATGTTAAGTAGTCGCTCACCGGAAAGAGATTTTGGATTCATCGATCAACTGCGTTGCGGTAATTTCTATTATTTTTATAATTTTAGTTTTTTGTTATTTCAGAGAAAAATTCCGATTGGAAAACTTCTGGGTTGTTTATCTCTGTTTTGGTTGCTTCCTTATCAGCTCTGAATTTGTAAAATTTGAATCATTTTGCATTTTTATTGAAATTCTGTTCTTTGAAAATCAATTACAGTAATTTTCCATCTCGGAAAAAAATTGAAAATCAATTGAAATTATTCACCTGCTCCAAAAATTGTATGCTTCTCCATTTTCAGTTTGTTAACTCATAAAAATGAACAAATTTTTATATTTTTCTGTACTTTTATTTCTATCAACTGATGTTTTCTCACAGGATATGTCATGGTTTCAATCAAAATGCGGTAAAATTCCAGAAAAAATTCTGAAAACTTTTGAAAAATTTCAGACCCGTCGTGTGTATTTCAGCAGTTTCAAATTAATTCTGAAACTTTGAAATTATTCCCGAAAAACTGTTCTGAAGTTTGCGCGTATCTTCAAATTGATTCTGAATCCAAATTCAGCGAATTGGAATTAGGAAATTCCTTTCAAAATGTGAAAATTCTTTTTGGATATGTGAGAATTGTGTCTTCGAATTTGAAGAATCTTGAATTTTTGAAAAATCTGAATACTTTGGAATGTGGTTTGTAGTGTATCACTGATTATGAAATGAAAAACAAAACTTAAAATTTTTAGAACCAAAAGAGAAGTTTTTTATTTATAAAAATGCATTTCTAACCGAAATTGGAATGGAAAATTGGGAATCGACAAGTTGTGAAATTGACATTTCTGATAATACTGCATTGGAAAAATTTAATTCTCCCAATCTAAAAGCAAGTGTTTTAAATGACAACTAACTTAATTTATTTTTTCAGAATTTTTCAAATTTCGATCTGGATTTTCAAATAAGATATCAATCTAATAACTTCTGCTTATCAGTCCAAGAAATCACCCATTTCTTAAAGATTCCCAACTTTCAAATACTCACTCCAGGAGTTAATTATTGTGCCCCGAGTGTTTCAATAGTGGACAACGAAAAATTTTGTGCATTTCCAGGAAATTTTAGTCTCAAAGCTTTGGATGAAACGTGCCAGAAACTATATGGAATGATTGAAATTGGACCTGGAGATGAAAATTATGTCTATAAAATGAGAAATGTAACATGGATTTATGGAAATTTATTGATCCAGGAAACAAATTTGACGACTGTCGATTTTTTGGATAATCTGGAATATGTGGTTACTTTGAATTGTATGATTTTAAGATAGCTGAATAATCTAGATGTTTAAATTAGAAACTTGAAATCGTGAGATTAGAACCTGTGGTTTTAGACGAGAGTTATCATTTTACAGTAAAAAAATCAAAATGTTTTCAGCCCTTGAAAAGAAACCATCTATACTGCTTCTGAAAAATCGAAATTTGGAAAATGTCGTATTTCCCAAGCTCCAATACAATCGGCAGCTTTCCAGCTCTGTTGGAACTCCTATAGAATTTTCTTTGAATCACGAATCCATGAGCAAAAACCCAAAAGTTTGTTCAGAAATTATGCATCAACTCAATACCACAGATATCAATTTCCTTTTGATAGATAAAAAAAATTGTGGTGGGTTAAAACATATAAATTTTACAGCCAAACGCATCTTTTTTAGAATGGATTCAAAAGGAGTTCGCGAAGAATTGTGGTATTGGAAATCAGTTTTTGTTCATGATTTTTATTTTCTTTTTTTTTCGAAATGCTAATTGAATGAATATAATTTTTTTAAGATTAAAAAAAAACAAATTTCAAACTATAAACTTTCGAAAACTGGGAAATGAATATGTGGAAAGAAAACTTTGTTTTTTTAGAATCCCGAGATTTTTAGAAGCGGTACAAAATTCGATTTCAAGTAAGTAGAAGTTTCAAAAATTTAGAAATAGAGAACTTCAGAAAGTCAGAAAACCATACTTGCTAAATCAAGTCCCGGCCCTGGTCAGCCCTGGCCAGGCCCGGCGCGGCGCGCGACATATATGCAGAAAACCAGAAGTTTAGAAATTCCGATACCAAGGAACTCGAAATTTTAGAAAATCAGAAATTAAAGAATTAATAAATGCAGAAATCCCCGAATTTCCAAAATTCTTAATTTATGCAAATCAAAAAATCGGAAATGCAGAATTTCTTTCTGGAATTCTAGAAAACTGGAACATCCGAAAATACAGTAATCCCAAACTTCAGAAACCAGAAATCATTAACTCGTACTCTGGTTTTTTTTTCATAATTCATTCCTTAGTTTCCCTGGAAACATGTTTTCATCATCGCCATTTCCATATTCCACCTGTCGTTTCTACTCCCGAAAAAAAAAATAAATTCCCCGAAATCATTTTTGTTGGAAAAATGAGACTCTTTTTCCTATTTTCTTTTCTCTACTCTCTTCAATGTTCAGATGAAAACTGGTTTCAGAGAAAGTGTGGTAGGGAAAAACCTGTAATTTTTCGTATTTTCGAATTATTTATTTTCAGAACCATCATGTATATTCCTGCAAGGATCCTTAGATTCTAAAACTTTGAATTCGTTTCCGAAGAATTGTAGTTCCATTTGTACAGATTTGGTGATTGATGCGGAATCAAATTTGACAGAAGCCGAGCTCATTCCCGTTTTCAGAAATGTCAAAACTATTTTTGGAACTATTTTAATTTCATACACAAATCTCACAAGTCTCAAATTTCTAGCTGGATTAGAATCCCTGAAATGTGATGAGATTCCATCGCATCCGGACTTCAGTCGTGAGTTATTAGTTTTTCGATTATTTCCATATTTCGAAATATACATTTTTGAATTCAGACCCAAAAAACGGTTTGAAACTGTATGACAATTTCGAAATGACGGAAATTGGAATGCTGAATTGGACAAATACTTCGTGTAGTGTTGAAATTAAAATGTATGACAAATTTTTGAATTTCAATGTTCCGAATTTAAAGGTGAGCAATCCGAAAATGTGAAAAGGTAAAACTCCTGGAAATCCAATTTTCAAAAATTACTTATTAAAGGAGGCCAGACACGAAAGTCTACGGGGTTTTCTCGGGGCGAGATTATCGCGCCGCGCTTATGTAGGTCATTGGTGGTCAGCCGCGTTTGCGCCCCCGTAGCTCAGCCGGTAGCGGCGCTGTACCCCTGAGCTGCCTGTCATGAGTTCAACCCCTCATGGGGGTTCTCTATGCAAAATATCAGGAAAACTTCTTTTTTTGATGTCTGGCCTCCTTTAATTTGGAATCGACGTTGCAAAACTGGCCACTAAGATTTATGGATTTTTCGAGAAATCCAAAAAAAAATCCGAAATTTCGAAAACTTAAAAATTCGGAGAAAAAATAGGAATTTTCAGAAAAAAGTTTGAGAATTCAAAAAGAATCAATTCTCTCATTTTTCAGAACTTCAACTCCTCGGATCCGAACAAACATCAAATTTACATACAGTACGATTATTATGGAAGCTCGACAGATCACGTTTGCTTTTCACTGGAAGAAGTCAGCAATTTTTATGGTGCTGAAAATGTTGTGATGAGCCGACGAAACCAAAAATATTGTGATCATTTTGGTCCCACAGTTTTTGGTGAAAAACTATGTAAAATACCGGAAAACGACAGTATCAAAAATTTGGAAGAAAATTGTCAGCGAATTTTTGGAATCCTGAAAATCGGACCTGGAGATGAAAAATTTGTTTACAAACTAAAAAATGTAACTTGGATTTATGGAAAACTAATTGTTGAAAATACAACTTTGACAAGTGTCGATTTTCTGAACGATTTGGGATTTGTGATAAGTTTTAACGAACATTGTGATACATCTTCGTTACAATTTTCGCACAATAAAAATTTGATGGAAATTAAACTACCGAATTTGAAGGTATATAAGTCCTCAGAAATTCAGAAATTTCTAAAATTTTTCAATATTTCCAGAAAGTCCTAGGAGGATCCAAATCCTTTGTTATAAATGGGAATAATGGAAACTTTGCAAACAGTTCAAAATTTTGTTGTGAAATTGAAAATGGATTATACAAAGCATCAAGCGATGTTCCTCTTATTGATCGGCAAACTTGTGGTATTTTTTCACAATTTTTTTGAAACTTTTGAAAATCGTGTGTTTCAGAAGCGATTCAAGAAAAGTATGGAGTGTGTGAAAATTCTGAAAGTTATGTTAACTTTTTGGAATCTTTTATTTTTTCCAGTCTTGTATTTTCGTTTCTTTTTTAAATATATTCAGCTATTCGTTTTTGTTTTTTTTTGTACGGAGTTTATAAATGAGAATAAAAATGCCTTGATGTTTTCACCCGGATCGAATAAAATCCTAGCAAAAAGTTTCTCAGTTTCATTTGCTTTAAGTCGTGAGAAAGATTGGATTGAGATTTGAAGCTTTTAGTTTACTTTCGTGTCATCAGAAAGTTTTGGTTAACAATTTGGTACAAAAATCTGTATATTTTACGTTTTTTTTAGGATTACGGGTACTATAAGCGGAACCAAGGAGGTTCATCCCTAAAAGACAATAACTCGACAAAAAATGAAGCATTTATTTAGTTGAATATTCCTTAATATCTCAAACAGGAAACGAGATAATTAGGTTCAACGTAGCCATCTTTTCAAAGAATTTCACAGATTTTGAAGGAAAAAGTTCAAGTTTCGTTTAAACGTGATGAAAAAAAAAGTTTTAAAATATTTAAATTCTAGACGAAAAGAACTGCGTGAATTGGTTCAGAAACCCACGACTCAAGATGACCTCAGGGAGATAAGATCACTATAAAGGAAGAGGAAAATGGAAGGAAGAATCAGTTCTCCCTTCTCGGGGATCCCGAGAGGGGACCGGAGAAGGGATCCGGTTCCGGATTCCTGGATCCGGATTCCTGAGTCCGGATTCAAGATTTTTCGGTCCGGATTCCGGAATTCCGGAGCCAGGGTTCCGTACCCGGGTTTCAGGACCCGGATTTCCGAATCCCGGATTCGAGAGGATTCCAGATTCCTGAATTCCAAATTCCGGATTCCGGATTTCGAATTCCGGATTCCTGGATTCCTGGGTCCAGATTTCTGGGTCCGGATTCCTGTATCCGGATTTCTGGGCCCAGATTCCTGAATCCGTATTTCTGGATCCGAATTCCTGGGTCCGGTTTCCGGATTCCTGGGTCCGGTTTCCGGATTCCTGGGTCCGGTTTCCGGATTCCTGGGTTCGGATTCCTGGATTCCGGGTGCCGGATTCCGGATCCCTAGATTCCGGACTCCGGATGAAATCATTTTCTGTAAGGTTTCACGCACTGTAAGCGGAGCCAGAAGGTTTTGCCCCGGAGGCCGAAGATCAAAAGATACGTGTAAAGAAGAATTTTAGAATCTAGAAAAGATCTGAAGTTCGGAAATTCTATAATTTAGGAATTCTAGAAAGCTAGAATTTTCAAAAATTAAGAAAAACTGAAATTAAGTAACCATGGATCTTAAATTTGTACTTTGATTTCTTTTCAATTTTTTTTCTCATTTTCCTGGAAAAATGTTTTCATCATTGCCATTTCTACATTCCACCTGTCTTTTGCGTTATCTGAAAAATTTCTTTCTGAAAATCATTTTTCTGAAAAATGAGACTCTTTCTCATATTTTCATTTTTCTTCTCCTTTCAGTGTTCAGATGAAAACTGGTTTCAGACAAAGTGCGGTGGGGAAAATTTTTAATTTTTGAATTTTCCTAACTAATTTTTATTTTCAGACGAAAAATGTATTTTTCAGCAAGGGAGCTTAGATTCCAATACTCTTAGTTTATTTCCAAAGAATTGTAGTTCCATCTGTGCAGATTTGGTAATTGATTGGGATTCAAATTTGACAGAAACCGAGCTTATTCAAGTATTTAAAAATGTCAAAACTATTTTTGGAACTATTATCATTTCTCAAACAAATCTCACGAGTCTCAAATTTCTAACCGGATTAGAATCCCTGGAATGTGACGAGGTTCCGTCGCATTCGGATTACACTAGTTAGTTCATTGAATTTTTTAAATATTGTTTTTTTTCAATTCAGACCCGAAAAATGGTCTGGTACTGTTTCAAAATTTTAAATGACAGAGATTGGAATGCTGAATTGGACGAATACCACATGTAGTGTTAAAGTTGAAATGTATAGTAATTTTTCGAATTTTAATATTCCGAATTTGAAGGTGAGGAATCAAATAATGTGAAAACGTTAACATCCGAAGACGATAATTTAAAAATAAAACTTTTTTTTTCTGAAATAAAAAAAATTTTCAGAAAACAATTAAAATGCTCCGATATTCCGGGATTTCAAAAATTGAAACTTTTAGAAAAGGTCAATTCAGCAATACAGAGAATTCTGAAAATTCAAAATATTGATACTGTTCTCAAACTTCAGAAATCTCAAATTCTCAATTTTCAGAACTTCAACTCCTCGGATCCAAGCAAGCGTAAAGTTTATATACAGTACGATTATTTCGGAATCAAATCGCAAAATTACGTTTGCTTTTCTCTGGAAGAAACCAGCAATTTTTATGGTGCTGAAAATGTTGTTATGAGCAACCAAGACCAAACATATTGTAATCATTCGAGTGCCACAGTTTTTGGTGAGCGATTGTGTAAAGTTTCGGAAAGCGAAAATATCAAAAATCTGGAAGAAAATTGTCAGCGAATTTTTGGAATTTTGGAAATTGGACCTGGAGATGAAGCATTTGTGTACAAGTTAGAAAATGTGACATGGATTTATGGACAACTGATTATTGAAAACACAAATTTGACCTCAATTAATTTTCTGAACAACTTGGGGTTTGTGATAAGTTTTGACAACTATTGGAAAAAATCGTCATTACAAATATTGCAAAACAAAAATTTGATGGAAATTCAGCTTCCGAGTTTGAAGGTAGGAAATTTGTATATTTTTCTTTTTTTTCAGTTTTTAAATATTTTCAGAGAGCGTTAGGAGGATACAGCCCATTTGTAATAACTGGGAATAATGGAAATTTCGCAAACAATTCAAAATTTTGTTGCGAAATTAGACATGGATTACACAAAACATCGAAAGATGTGCCTTTGATTGATAGGCAAATTTGTGGTAATTTTTGAACTTATTTTTTTGAAACTTTTAAAAATCGTGTGTTTCAGAAGATATACAAAAAAATTATGGAGAGTGTGCAAATTCTGAAAATTCTGAAAGTTTTTTGAAATCGTTAATTTTTTACAGTTTTGTATTTTTGTTTATTTTTTGAATAAATTAAACACTCATTCAATCCGATTAGAAGCTCTGACAGAGAATTCGAATCTACATTCGTTAGAAATTATCGTAAAATATTTCACATTAAAATTCTGAGGCATCAATGGGTACGTGGAAAGATCCAGAAGAACTTTCGATGAGTTGTTTGGTGGGCCAGAGACTACTGTAGCATTGCAGGGTTCCTGAAAATTGCAAGTTTTTGAAATTTGGGTTAAATCAAACATTACAGTATCCATGCGCACGTTGTCCATCAAAATTCCAACCGAATTAAAATTCACAAATTCCACTGCTCTATTTCCCAAGAGGTAGTAATAATCGTCTGTTTGTTTGATTGCCGAGGATGTTAAACTGGTGAACTGGAATTTTTTGAGTTCGGAATTTTTCGAAAACTCCAATTTTAGATAAACTTACAGGTGCCGCCTCTGAAGCTGGATTTAAAACAAATTGAAAGTATAATTCATCAAAACTAACAATAGTCACAGAATTGTAAGTTGTGGTTAGGCGACTTTTGTGCAAAAGATCGTCCACTTGATAAACTTGTACTTGATTTTGAATTGTTCCATCAATGACGTAGCAGTTGGTGTAGCCGTCAAAACTGTTTTGATCCGTAGCAAGAGTTACGAGAATCTGAAGAAAATTGTGTTGAAAATAATAGGTTCTGCAAAATCCGGTGAAATTTTAAAGAAATCTGAAAATCTGAAATTTTCACATTCAAACCTTACCGGCTCCGTTCCAGTATATGTCACTGAATTGAAAAAACTGGAATCATCACCAATCGCTTTGACATCCACAAAATTCATCTCTCCTCCAGTTTTCATTTTTAAGTTTTGTCCAATTATCGCGGCATGATACTGTACAGTAATCTCAAATTGTGAATTCATTTGAACACTTTTAGTGACCACTTGTACACTCATTCGCGATCCAGGCACCATTTTGAATGAGCGCAAAAAATCGGAGGTGCTGATTTTTTTTTCTAAATTTTCGACTATTTTAAAAAAATAACCTGGTAATTTTCACAAGTTTTCCAGTGGTTTCAGTGACTAGCATGAAATCATTAACTCCTTTCAAACCATTCAAAACTGTTACGACTGCATATAAGCCATCTGTGGAATTTGTGGGAACAGAAATCTGAAAGTTAACATCAGAAATTTCAAATATGAAATTTGAACATTCTTACATTATAAACACAATTAAAATTGGCAGGAATCGTTTGCAATGAACCATCTTTGCCCGGAATAAAAGTTGTGCTTTCGGCGAAAATTACAGAATCCGGAATTTGAATGCAATCTGAAGTTTTAGTTAAGGTGGTTAATTGCTCAATTAACCAACCCAATGCATTGGTTGAGTTAATTGAAACTGTAAAAAGGAAAAAGCATGCATAGAAATATTTGTTCATTTTTGTGGAAAAGTGAGTGCGATGATGATTTTTTTGTATGCACCGAATTTTTATTAGTGTACAAGATTGTTGATAAATGTCAATTGATAGAATTGTAATCATATGTGTCGAGTTTGGTCAAAAGTCATTGGTTGAATGAAAAATTAGGTATGATACGAAAACTTTATTCAATTCGAAGATCGAAGAGTGAACTCAAAATTACAACCGTAAGAGACAACTGTAAGATATTTCACATTGAAGGTTTGTGGCTTGGTTGGATTGGAATCAAGACTTAGAAGAACTTTTGATTCCGCGTTTGGTGGTCCAGCTACAACTACTGCTCGACAGGGCCACTGAAATTTTTGTTTTGTGTTTTTTTTTTGTTTTGGAACTTAAACTCTATACCGTTATGACCTTGACCACCTCCATGACAATTCCCACAGAATCGAAATTCACAAATTCGTAGGCATCGTTGTTGGTTGTATAATAATTTTCACTGGTATTAGTGACAGGTAATGCATATAGGTCGTCGAACTGAATTAATTTTTCAATTTTAGAATCTTATAAGTTAGAAGTTTTTGAATCTTGGGAACCAAAATTAACTGTAGTTAACTCGCCTGTTGAACTTCAGAAACTGGATTCAGAACGACTTGAATCACTTTTTCTTGCAAACTGACAATAGTTAAGTGATGAGCAATGGTTGTAAAATCTCGATCTTTGTCAGGAGCGAAATCATCGACTTCATAGATTTTTTGTTGATTATCAAATGTGCCATCAATGAAATAACATGTGTCGTATACATTTGAGTCGTAATGATAGTCAAACTCGGTTCCAGCAAGAGTTAAAACGATCTGGAATTTATTTTTTGAAATTCTTCAAATGTTGATTCAAACAAAAACTTCTAATTTTATTAGAGTATTGGCTTACATGCTCCTTGGAAACATATGTAACTGAGCTGAATAAATCAGAACCATGATTTATGGTCTTCACATCCAAATAATTCATTTCCGCTCCTGTTTTCATTTGAACTTTTGGTCCAATCACTACACCATGATATTCTACTGAAACCGCAAACTGTGAATTCATCACAACGCTTTTGGTAACCACTTGTACACTCAATTGGCTTCCTGGGATCACTTTGAATGTTTCCACTTTATTTCCGGAGCTGAACACGTTTTGTCAGACGTAGAATGATATCATAAAACTCACCTAACAAGTTTTTGCTGAGTACCCGTGATTTTTTTGACCAGGATATAGTCGTTTGCACCTTGCAAACCATTTTTCACGGTCACAATTGCATAGAACCCATTAGTTGAATTGGTGGGAGCGGAAATCTAAAAGTTTAGACAGTGCAGGTATCGACTGCGTAGCTCAAAAAATCGTACATTATAAACACAATTGAAGTTTCCTGGAAGGGTCTGCATGGAACCATCACTTTTTGGGAAATTTACAGTATTTCCATCTCGAATATCAGAACTCCAAATTTGAGTGCAATCTGAAAATTGAACTATGTTTTTTGAAACCTTCCTCAAAATTTTGAAATTACCTAAAGCATTTGCATAAGGTACTAAAAATAAGGTGATAAATAGAAAAGTTAAATTTCCCATTTTTCCAAAAAATTAGAAAAAGGGAGGAATAATGATGATGAATTTTCTGGTTATCATATTTGAATCGGATCATAAAAATTAAAATTAAAATATTAGAGTTTGGAGTGCAATGATAAGAAAAATGTGACTTGAAATTAGTATAATTTTCCGGCAATTAGAAGCTTGAAACAAAAATCAAACGTTGAAAAAACGTTGAAATTTTTGCACGTTTTCAATTTTTCAGATTTTTTTCTAGGTCGTGACCCAATATTTTTTCAAGTCACGTCCTTAATTTTTCTAGATCACCACCTGAATTTTCTAGGTCACGTCCTAACTTTTTTCTAGGTCATGACCTAATTTTTTCTAGTTCACGATTTAATTATTCTAGGTCACGACCTAATTTTTTCTAGGTCACGACCTAATTTTTTTTAGGTCGTGACCTGTTTTTTTCTGGGTCGTGACCTAATTTTTCCTAGGTCACGACAAAACTTCTTTCTAAATCATGACCTGATTTTTTCTAGAAAATGAAAATTTCTGAAATAATTTATTTATGATATATTTTTTAAAGGGAGGATTGTGACAAAAAATGATATGAGAATTATTATACTGAGATTTTAGCATCACCGAGGAATACAGATTAAAAGCTACGCGGTTCAAAAAACTACACAAAACCAAAAATTAATCCAACTTCTGCTCCATAACATTTTCCAACATTTTCTGCGTCTCCGTTTTCGATTGAGTATACAAAAATGGGATAATTGCATTATCAAAATCTTGAAGCACTCCGTGAATAGTGTAAAAAATTGTGAGCAGATCCGAGAATCGGGATGGACCATTTTTCGAATAATTTTGAAGACAATATTGGAGAAGTAGAGATGAAAATAGTTTTTGGTAATGGCCAATGTGATTTTGTCCAAATTCCGAAAAAATTGATGGTGCTGAAATACCGAAATTTAAAAAAATTGAGTCTAACAATTGTTCTTACCCGTATTACAAATCATTAGAGCACATAAAAGCAAATATTCATCATTAGTAATTTTCAACTCGCGTAACTTTGCAACCAGCGGACATTTGATTCTGTTAAGGATCTCTGGACAATTCTGATATCGGCTCTGAATCTCTTGAGGTATTATATCCAATCCTCCAGGGAATTGAGAAATCTCTTGTCGATTTGAAAATGATCTCATTGCCAAACAAAATGTTCCATGCATTCGATAGGATTGTTTCACCAAACTCATTTTCTCGCATTTCGACAGTTCTTCGAAAACCTCACATCGTTTTATGAAATCCACTGAAGTGCTGAAACACACGGCCACCCAGGTATCGAAATTTGGTTGGAAGTTTTCAGGCTTCTCCATATAGTTCACCCTTTCTGCGAGAATTGAATCGTCCAGGTTGAATGTCCCCGAAGGGATGAAATTGAGAAATTTGTCATTTCGATGGAATTCGAGATATTTAAAATGGTCCAAAACTTTTGAGAGGTCTGGACTGAAAGTTTTGACGGATGGAGCCACTAAACCGGCTTGGAGACAAAGTTGGTAGCGACAGAATCTGCATTTTTGACAGTTTCCGTTTTTAGATGAGCAATGATTAGGAAGTTTGTCACTGGTAACGGCACGAATGAAAAATTGCTTGCAAGCGTTACAGCAGTTAACCTGAAACTTATAATGTATAGTTTGAGCCATCTTACAGTAAACTCCTGTAATAGAAGGGCTCTGACACTGTCAAGTTTGAGCTAATTTTTCTTGACTCGTCTGCAAGATATCAAAAAGTGGTCAACTGATAAAATGTTCATCATATCATCAAAGACATTTTGTTACTTGAACATTTTGTGTTATCTTTTACAGTAATCAAGATAATTTGATAAAGGTTAAAAGTTAGGGGTCCTTAAGTTTTACGGTAACAGGTTTTCTGTGAGAGATATCGAAAAGAGATCAACTGATAAAATGTTTATCATATAATAGCATCAAAACAATTTTGTCAGTTAGCCACTTTTGATATCTTTCACAGGAATCGAGATAAATGAAGCAAAAGCAAACGCTATGAAGTTTCTTAAAACTTACCCCATAATGAAATCCGATTGTTATTTTCCCACATATTTCACACGGGTACCGCATTTTTGGGTCACAAAATTGAAAAAATACGCACAAAAAAAGTGACCAGACGAGATTAGATAAAATAACAGACTAGACACGTGCTGCTCAGCGACACACAAAACATGAAGAGGTTCTGAGAAGTGATGTCTCGGTTTTGGTGAGAAAAAAAGAAAAAATAATAGTAAGACGTGATTTGTGCTCGGGGATTTATGCATGTATATTCTCTTCAAGCTACACAAATTTTCGTAGTCAAGTACACCGTGTACTTGAAAAGATCACCAGGTGATTATGAAGTTTTTGTTCCGACTTGAAAAAAAACTTCCGGCTTGCCTCGAAAAAATTCTCATAGAATGTGTTCAAAATGTCATTGAGTTTGGCGAAAATTGAGGATTAGAGATCAAAAAGTGTGCGAAAAAAATTGCGAGTGGGAAAAGGCGGATTTTTAGCCCTGAAAATGAACAAGTGCTTAAAATGAAGAAAGCAAAATACTTTATGTGAACCAAATAGTCATAGAATAATCAGGAAGTCATCAAGTGGGCGGGGTGAAAAATGGAGAAGAGAGATCAGAAATTTTCTACCGTATTCCCTTTTTCTTATCTTTAAGCTCAATCATCTCAATTTCTGGAAAAGATAGCGAAAATTTATGAACTCTGACAATTTCTTATCAGTTGACAGAATTTTGATTTCTATTATAGACATTGAGATGATTGAGCTTGAGAAGCAAGTACAAATAGAGACGTTATATTAATGGGAATACGGTAGATGAGAAAAATAAGGATCAAAATAGTTAGACAAGATAAGCAAGCAAAGTCAGATGGCTTAAATCACACTGGCCACGAGATTCTTATATTTGACGTGGAAGTGAAATTGGAAGATCCAGTACAGATACTGAACGTCTTCAAAGTACTTGTTGGTGACTGTACAGAGGGAAAGGAGCTCTGTGAATCTGGATGGTCCGTTTTGTTGGTAGGTCAGAAGGCAGTATTGCATTAAAGCCGAACTGTAGACTTTTTGTTGTTCGGTCAGAATGGAAACGGCGTGATCAGACAAGCCATCGAGTACTGGAAAACGCATTTTTTAGAATTTAAAAAATTCAAGGACCCAAACTAACCGGGATTGCAGAAGAAAAGTACAGTAATCAGTATGAATTCCTCATTAGTGATTTCCAATTCAATGAGTCGATTGACAAGCATACTTCGGACGCGATTCGTGAAATGGAGCGAGAAATCGGACCATCTGGAAATTACAAAACTTAAACTTTTTCAAGAACTAGTTTATTCGAAAATCAATTACATCAATCAAAAGTCACTAACTTTGACAAGAATTCCATGAAAAAATCCTTTCCATCTGGCTTTATCATCTTATCATTTTTCGCTCGCATCGTTCGAATTGCACTGAACAGCAGTGTAGCTTTAGCTGAGTAGTTGGCAAGTAGCAAAGTCTGAAACTTTTGGAAACCAAGATTTTTCGTTGATCTACTTTTGAAGTGCACCTTGTCACGTTTGCCTACCTTATCCCTCGTGCTCAACTGTTTCATGAAAGTGAGTCCTAATAGGAATTTTACAGCGGTATAGGCGCCAAAGAAACACCAATCGGAACTCGTCATTTCGTGTGTTGGGTCCTGAAAATAGTCATTTTCTGATTAATACAAAACATTATAAAGTTTCTTTAAAGTTTTCTGTTTCGAGTCATTCTGGAAGGTAGATTCCCGGACGTTTCAGAACAGAGTTTTTCCAACGGGGTTGCGAAATGACTGGATCTAAAACATCCAATTGCAATATGCTCAAACTTACTCTTGCGACAATAGTCAACTGTTTCGACTCGATGACTTCTTCTAGAGTTGGATTTTCGAATGTGAATTGAGCCATTAGCGTTTTCTCTCGTTTTGCATCCTGGTATAAAAGACTTTCGATCAACGTCGCCACTGCGTCATCTTTGGAATTTTTGACTTCCAAAACGGTCGATAAATTTAGTTTCATCCCGACTTTTAGGCATTGAACAAGACGACATGCACGACAATATGGAGCTGTTAGACATGAGAAGTTTACTGAAAATTGATAAAATTGTTTTCAGGTTTGGAAATGTTGTCAAGTTCTGTAGTTTCAAGACTTGATTCTTTGTTTCAACTTCTAACTTTTTTGACATTTGATACTTTACAGGAACTTCCATGTTTCTTGATATCTGAATTTCTGACTTTCCGAATTTCCGTCTCAAATATTTAGAAATACAGAAGCAGTAATCCAGAAGCAGAAATTCATTCTGAATGTATGGATGTCTGAATGTCTGGATGTCTGAATTCCAGAAATTCAGAGAGTATTTTGGAAATGCAGATAAAAGATAAACCCAAAAAAAAAACCCCCCAGAAAGACACCGAATTTTCTAATAACCTTCCCAAAAAACTCAGATTCCCTCTTCCGATAACAAAATGTCACCCTTTTCCCAAGATACAAAGTATATGTATCCAATAGATTGTTATCTAGAAGTCTTGTTTCTTTATCTCCCCCTTTTTTGAGTTTCTTCTTTTTCATAAGGCACAAAATTGTTTTAAAAAGAAAAGAAACTTATTTTCCTAATTTTACACTTACCATCGAAACACTGATTGTTCCTTCTGCATTTATACTGAATATTTAGAAGCATCGTTCGCCGGAAGAACATTTTACAGGCGTCGCAGGACATGACCTAAAAATATTTAATTAATTAGCCAATTAAGATAGTTAATTACCCCAAAATTGAAACAATTAGCTGGCCGATTGCAAACTGCACAATTTTTCGGTCCAGTCAGATCCACAATCATTAGATCTGTTGACGAGGAAGGCTCCGATGGTCCTGGAGCCATTTTTCTGGAAATTGGATTCTTTGATTGAAAAATAATGATTAAAAAAAATCAATATCTGATCAGTGACGACAAACTGATCAAGAAAACAAGAAAATGATAAGGAATAGAACTTTTGATCTTTACCGAGACTAATTGATCCCGAATCACACTACGTACAGTTTCGTTGCGGAATTAATTTGACCTAATAAGGATTTTCGGGAAAACAGATGTAATCTTGAACGAATTGAACTTACGAACAGTTTTATTTTATTGTTGGCAAAGATTTTAAAATAGTTTAAAAAAACTCCAACTGAATTTTTTTCGGAAAAAATGGTTCTAGCTCAAAGTTCTCAGATTCTTCTTGAACTAATATTCTACTATCATACTGTTTACGAATTCACAATCTGAACGGAAAATTCTCCATTTTATACGATCAGATGTGTAAAATAGATCAAGAAGAAGGTACAACTGATTGGATTAAAAATTTTATGAAAATTAATTTTCAAAACGAGACTTTGTACAAAATATTGTAGAAATGAGAAGAAGACAGCCACTCTCTGACTAAGGCTTCTGACTTGTATGGGTGGTCGAAAAATGATCACGGTCTACAGTATACAGAAATTTTGATCAGATGAGGATTTTTCAGAATCTCAGAATCTCAGAATCTTAGAATCTCAGAATCTCAGAATCTCAGAATCTTAGAATCTCAGAATCTCAGAATCTCAGAATCTCAGAATCTCAGAATCTCAGAATCTCAGACTATTAGAACCTGGGAGTCTCAGAATCTAAAACTTGAAAAACTTTAAAATCTAGGAATTTCAATCAAAATTTCAGAATTTTTGAATTTCTGGATGACTGAATTTTTCGGAATTTCTGAATTTCTGATTTTGTTTTTGAAATTTCAAAATTCAAGAAGCATCATAATTTTGAAGCATTTATACCAGTTTGGAGATATGTCGACCTTATGTTTCCAGAAAAAAATTTGAACCAGATCTCTGATGGAAGCAAAATGATGATGAATTGAGCATGTTGTCAAAACACACAAAACTTTTCGCTTTTTCTTAGATCACTAAGTTTTTATTGAAAGTTCGTGAAACTAGATTATATTTATCTTTTTTGGAATACGAAAACTCAGCTGATTCCCTATAACCATAGTGTACAAAATCTAGAGTTCTGTCTTTTTTTTTCTTGGAAAACAATAATTTCAAAAATTAGTACCACAGATCTCTAGTGCCTACAAAAAAATCGTTGTCTAGGAATTTTGGAGGGCATAAAAAGTACAAGATTTCTATCTCGAGGGGGTCATACATGAGGGTGGAAGGCCGTTTTTTTAATCAGATCGGCTATTCAAAGGGAGATGGCAAAAAATGAATGTGAACGGCGCGAGAAAAAAAAATGTTCTATACAACTTTTTAGCTACATGATCATACATATGAATAGAGAATAATAAAATGATGTCTAGCGACTTGTGATGTTTCATTTTTTTTTCTTTAAAAAAAGTTAAGTGTTCCATATAGAGCACAATGAGCATAAATTCGGAATTCCAAAATAATCTCAAAAATTTCAACAAATTTTCAGAGTACTGTAATAGAATCTCTACTTATATTTGAGCATAATAAAGGAACACTTAAGAAAAACGCTTAAAATTTCAGAATAACAAGAAAAAAGAGGGCGGAGCTTCCTACCAATACGGGTGGTCTGAGAAAATGAGAGAACAGGTGAAATGATGGGAGATTAGATGGTAATAGAAGGCCAGACAGGTGGTTTTATGGCGAAATTAGAGAATTAGAATGTTCTCAGTAAATCGAACATCAGATTTTAATTTTCCTAGGGATGGGGGTCTAGACAGGGCAGGAACATTTTTTTGCAAAAATTATGATTTCGGATAAAACATAGGTTATCGTAAATTTTGGTAAATGAGGTTTATGAAAGCTTTTTTCGATTTTCTGCAAACTAAAGATATATAAGAAACCGAGAGGAAGTGAAAAATATGGAAGAAAATAATCCTGTTATCGAAAAGTCTAAAAATTGTGGTTTTATTTTTTTCAGGATTTTTTTTTCAAAACTGACAGCATCTTTTTTTCGAATTCCTAAATAATGCGACCAAAACTTATGTATACTGTAACATTACTGATTTTTCTACCACCCATACAAGTCAGAAACCATGGTGTTGACTGCTACACTCTTTTGTACACTTTTTTGTACAATTTCCATAAAATTTGAATATTCATTCTGATCATAGAAAAAATCTTTGGTTCAGTTAATTGTATTTCCTTTTTTGTCCATTTATAACTTTTCATGTGATCATGTGGAGTGAGAAGTTTTATGCAAGATTTTATCTCCCATTTTCTATAAATAATAGAAATTGGGAATCGAAATTTTGAATTCGGTATTTCAAGAGCTTTTATGAGAATTTTTTTTTGAACAAACAGAAATCTAGAAAAAAAATTCGAACGGAGAGAAAAAATAGACATTCGAATATACATCACATGAGAGAGTAGTGTCTAATCAAGTGTCTAATGAAATGTGCAATTACTTTTTTTTGATGAATGTAATTAGATAGTCTAGGTCATCCACCCACATGACTGGTGTTCAAAAAAATGGACTTTCGTTTGAATTTTGCGGGAAAAAAAATCACAAAAAAAAACAGAAAACATCCTGGGGGCCAAATAAGGAAAGTTATATACATATATTCCGATTTTCCGGTAACAGAGATCAAAAGTTTTGTTTATAGAATGGCGTTTTGAGTCCAGAGCAATTCTTATAACATCCAAGGAACTTTATCTGATCCGATGAAAAGTTTTTGGGTGCAAGGACTTCTTCTCAGTGAGGACATTGAGAGATTTGTGAGATATAGTCACGGAATGGATAGATGAGTTTGGAGATTTTGGAAGAAAGGATCGAAGTGCAGTTTTGCAATAGAGCGAATTCGGCAATTGAGAAAATCGAAAAAAAGATAAATGTCTATGGAAGATTTTGTTGAAAATTGGTATAATCGGAAAATGTGAAAAACAAGAAAAATTAAAGAAAATTTGGTTTCTGAAGTTTTCAGATCAATAATGTTTATATTACCAAAAACCAGTAATAGAAGGGCCTTCACCCTGTCAGGTTTGAGATCAATTATCTCGATCCGCATAAGAGATATCAACAATTTGTTATTTAGTAAAGTATTGGTGATGTTATGATACATAGTTTTTCAGTTGACCACTTTTCTATATAATTTACAGGAACCGAGCAAATTGAGCTCAAACCTGAACGTGTGAGGGTCCTTCTATTACAAGTTTTACGGTATTCAGAAAGGGATCACACGGCTTACTGGATAACAAATTGTATAATATCTAGAACTATCTTTGTAAAGTGCTACTAACGGCTTTGAATCTTTTACATGAACCGAGATACCGTAAAACATGTATTAGAAGGGCCGACCCTTTTATTGTGCCAAGGTACCTCCGGAGGACTCTTCTATTACAGGGGCTCTTCAATTAGGGGACCATCCATTTTTCCAAAATTTAGCATTTAAAAATTCGACGAAGTTTCGTTTAAAATTCATGAAAATCTGCCAATTTTATTAAAATTTAGCAAGATTTTTATCGAAAAATAGAGTTTTAACAAATTTCTATTAAATTGTGAAGTTCCCGGAATATTTTCCACTGAAAAAGTACGGAAATTTTCTGATTTCAAAACACATTTTGAAGGGGTGTCCTTTTCCACAGAGGGCCCTTCTATTACAGGTGGCCCTTCATTTTTCCAAGCCGCTCTCAAAGTGCCCTTCTATTAGAGAGGCGCTTTTATTAAAGGAGCTCTTTTGATACAGGTTTTACGGTAAACTGATTCAAAGTTAAAAGTTAGGGGCACTTCTATTACAGGTTAAAAAACAAAAATAAAAACTCAAAATGAAAATTCCGAAAGAATTTGAATTTCCAGTTTATAACACAAAAAAGAAAACTATAGTTATTCCAAAAAAATCCTGAACTTATACCAAACTTCGGATTTCAAAAATTCTTCAAAATTTCCAAACAGCTGATGTCTTCCAAGTCCATTCTGACCGAAATATTCTCCTTTTCCCTGTTTTCCTCTATCTTCTCTCTCTATTCTGTCATTTCTCAAACGATGCGTAACACCACTCATTATAGTGTCTTCTAGTCTCAAAAAGTCATAAAACATTTCACATTTTTTGACATGGGACATCATAAATATGAAATTGATCTATGGGATTGTATAAAAAAAGGGAATAGTGATCGGGAAAACAAAACAACTGTTTCTTTTGGAAAATAAGGAAAATTGTAGAAAATCCAACAAAGATGAGAATAAAGTGCTTAGAAAAAAAAAGAACTAGGGGAACAGAGAAAGGGGAATTTTAAGAATATTTTACGAAAAAAGTAAAATCATAAAAGAAGGAAAAGTTCAAATCTCAAGAAATTTCTCGAAGACAGTGAACATTCATTGGGAAATTAATGAGGACGAAAAGACCATTTCGGAGGAAAAAGGATGAGAATGACATCGGATTTTATCGGGAACAAAAATCTTGGAAAGTCGAGAGAGGAGGTTTTTGAATGTAGCTTGGATTTTGTGGCTTGGAGTTTAAAACGGAAAATTATGAATTTTCGAAAAAATTTCAACATTTATTTTTGAAGTCTGCAAATTTTTGAACTTTCGATATCTCAATTTTTTTCAGAAATTCCTTTCTTTTTCTTTTTTTTCTATGTTGTCCTTTCAGATATGCAAAGACTTTTTGTGAAAGCAAATTTTGATTCAAATTTAGAACTTGAAAATGTGGGATGAATGTCAAGTCAATGTTTTTGAGGTTATGAGAAAACTAAAAGAAAATTCCAGAAAATCTGACATTCTGACTTTTTCAAGTTTTTCCCACATTCAAAAATCTAAAGTTTGGTTTCCCGTCGCAAAGCAAACAATCCAAAAATCCTGGGAAAATCTAACAAAGAAGAAGAGGTTTCAACAAATTTAAACAGCTGTCTAAATCCAGATCTCGTTCAAATTTCAAACGTCAACCCACCCAACAATTGTATTTTTGTTTTGTTTTCAGAAGAAGTGATGTATTTTTTCATCCAGAGTGACGCATTCTGTATAACTATAAAACAACTTTGAAATATAAAATTTTCGGGTAGTTTTTAGAAGTTATTTCTTTATCACTATGCCAATTTCACAGAGTTCGAAACACGAAAAAGATCACAAAATCTGCAACACACCTAGGTACAAAATATGAACAACATAATATTTGACAGAACGAAGTTATGATTACTCAGATCAGATCATCATACGGGCACATGAAAAAAAAAACAGAAAACATTTGTTAGAGGTTTCTAATAAAAAACGTTTCCTTTTCCCAGATAAGAGAATCGAACCCGTTGGGAACATTGTAGAAATTCCGGTATGTTATCATCGAAGCTAGAAATTACGAACTTTCCACACCAAATAACTGAAACCATTCACTTTATCAGAAAAACTGATCCTGAACTTCTTTCATATCGTTGAAATATCGTCTTATCCTCAAAAAATTCATTCGGACTTCGGGTTGTCTGAAACTCGGTTTTGTTATCATATTCAGATAAGATCATTTTCTACTGTCAATAACTAATATCATTTTAATAAATCCCGATTGAACTCGTTTTCCAATGATCATTATGTCGCCTTTTCTCAATCGCCTCTTATTATGGTAATAATTGAATAGAAGTGTTTATTTCTGTTTTATGTCGTATAGTAACTATATTTAAATTTAAGAAAAACGTTTGTTGTACCAACAGGTGATTTTTATATCAAAAACGTAAGATCAAGCTATTTCTGACCTTGTAAGTAGGCTAAAATAGTCTCCCAATACCAATTGGTCAAAGGCAGTGAAGTTCATTTATCTCTACTCTGAATAATTCGAATGGTTTCTAATTATTATATTTTTGAATAAACGAAATTATTTTTTTTGTTTTCTCCTGCCTGATACTGTGATTTTATTGTCGATTACGCACGATACCACAAATAACTGATTGTGAGTTTTCTGATCGTATACTCTCGACACGGTGATTTTTTCGGAACGTCTTGTACAATGCTTGTTAATGCGCTCTAATGCACAGGCTGTGGTCTCGACGCGATTACGTTAAAAATCCTACGGTCTTGTGACATGCGACCAAGAAAAAAAAACGGCGCGAAAAAATTATTTTAAAATGCGTCCCGGAAAATTCGCCGTGTCTCGACATTTGAAAAAAATCACCTGTTGGTACATTTCTTCCTATGAATAAATGATTAAAACTGATTTAGAATCCGCCAGTCACAAAATCAGAATTTCATACTTCCGATTTAGTGAAGGAAACTATCCTTTATTTTGTTCAACAACGCATAACTTAAATAGTTTTCCGCCCTCTTCATCCTATCATCTCGTGTATTGATACAAAACAAAAATGACCAGCATTAGCTCATTGTTCTGATTTTTCCAAAAATTAAAAAAATGAGTGACTGTGCCGAAGAATATTTCCCAGGCTATAACAATGGTGCCTTTTTATGCGATCTTTTGGAAATCTTCGAGTCAGTTTAATAACTTTTTCTCCAATTTTCGTATTTTTCAACTTCCAGAAATATCTCTGAGGCTGCTTACCGCAATGACACGTATATTGCTATGCCTTGTTTACTTATCAACATTTTCCATTTTATCATTCTCACCAGAAAGTCAATGAGGATTTCCTCAGTCAACCTACTAATTGCTTCAGTCGCATTTGCTGACATTTGTTCTTTCCTATATCCAATGGAAATGATTATAAAACAAATTTTGTATAGTTACAATTCATGTGTATTTTTCGGCACTTTTTGGGAGCTTGCAATTCAGCTCAAGTTAGATGCACTGGCTAGATGCGCAAGAAAAGGCTCTACGTGGTTTTCGTTATTTGTTGTTCTCATACGAACTCTAGTTGTACGAAATCCATTAAACTCGATTTACGAAAATTTGACAAACCCGTCGGCTGCGTACAAAATCATAATAGCATTCCTTGTGTTGTTTTCACCTCTTTTTGTGATCAGCAGTATTTAAAGGAAACTTTTTGCATTCAAAATAAGTGGAAGCGTTTGCGCTCCTAACGAAACCGTTGTTGTGTATGGCACTATGATGAATGAGGATTTTTTGGCGAATGATAGACTAATTATGAAAATAGTTGAACCTGTCGACTCGATTCTTTCAAATGTAAGCTTTTTGATTCAACAGGCGGAAAACCATCAAAGTTGCAGATAATTCCATGTATTCTTTTCCCAATCGTCACATTTTTATTGGTGAAAGAAATATGGAAATTTGACAAAAATCAGCAACGAATTGCATCTTCCAGAAAATCATTTGAATCACAGAAAACCACAAAAATGGTTCTCTTCTTCGCGATTACATATTTCATGTCTGGTTTTCCTTTGGGGATCGCCTCAATTATTTACCCGTATTACATCGGCGGGATTGCTGTAATCGAATCCATCCTTACTTGTCTTATTTGGCTCTTCAGTGCCGTCGTTATCGTAAACACAATAACTCACATCTTCGTTTGCACGATAATGTCTGCTGAATACAGAAAAACAATGCTTTCAGTGGTTCGGTGCGGGAAGGAGGTAGTTGAAATGTATTGAGCAGTTTTCAGAAAATTCAAAACTTTCAGAAATCCAGCGTGGGCGTTGTTGGTGCATCTTCTAGTGTTGTCGTTTCATTTTGATTATTCTAAATCGCAAATGCTCTATAACGGCTCAATACCCTCAGTGAATTGTCGACGAGCTCAACTCCCAAAGGAACTTTTTCACCAGAAATCTCAAAATATTTTTTGTTGTTTCTTGTTAAACAATTACGCCTTGATGACTTGAAACATTTGATTCTATAAATTTTAATAAGATTTTTAAATATAATTTTCAAAGTATTTATAACAAAGTGTGTTACATTTAACAATATTTTTTGTAATTTAAGATATCAAGTGAAAATTTGTCAAACCTGTATTGTGATGCCTCATGCTCTATTACTGGAAAGTAATTTTGGCACAATCACCTTTTTCGTAACTGAATGTGAGCGACTAGTTCAGCTTAGCTCTTGGTTGACGGTTAAAATCCTAAACAAGATCACTTTTTCTATAGATAGGTTAGTGATCAAACGGAAGTGTTTATTTCTGTTCCAATGTTCCAATGTATTTCTGTTTCAAGCAGCTTCAATTAAACACAAGAAAAAAAACTTATGTTGTACCAGCAGGTGACTTTTTCTAATGTCGAAGACATACGATTAAACTCAGCTATTTGTGATATTGTACGCAAAGCTGAAATACCGTCAATATCAATATCAATGGGTCAAAGACAAATTAGTTGTTGCAGCTGTGTTCTTTATTATTATAATGGAGTCGAATGTATATTTTAATGAAAAGTTCAAATTATCCGGAATTCTCTCAAATGTGCCATATGTTGTAATTATATTTCTGCTTACGCACGATACTACAAATAACTGTGTTTCTTGATCGTGTGTTTGCGATATTTGGAAAATCACCTGCTGGTACATTTCTTCTTGTGAATAAATAATTGAAACTGATTTAGAATCAACCAGCCACAAAATCAGAAATTCAAACTTCCGTAGAGGAAACTGCTATTATTCAGTTCATCGACACTTATGTAACTTAAATAGCCGTCCACCCCCTTCATCATAATGATATCTTATTAACTCAAAAAATTTTAAAAATAGCTCTCATCCATTGATCTGATTTTTTCCAGGGAACCAAGAAAATGAGTGACTGTGCCGAAGAATATTTTCCTGGTTTTCGCAATGGGGCTTTTTTATGCGGTTTTTTGGATATCATTGGGTCTGTTTAACAACTCTTTCTCCGATTATGTTTATAAATTTTCCAATTTCAGACCAATTGCTGAATCTGCTCTCTACAACAACAATTATATCGCTATTCCTTGTTTACTAATCAACATTTTCCATTTTATCATTCTCACCAGAAAGACAATGAGGATTTCCTCAGTTAACGTATTAATTGCCGCTGTCGCATTCGCTGACATTTGTTCTTTCTTATACGCTATAGACGAGAATTTAACCTTTTTTTCATCTGTTCACTATCCGTGTTTATTTTCCGGTTCTTATTGGAAAATTTGGATTGAACTCAAGTTAGATGCACTGGCTAAATGCGCAAGAAAGTGCTCTACGTGGTATTCGTTTTTTGTTGTACTAATACGAACTTTAGTTGTACGAAATCCATTGGATTTGTTCTATGACAATTTGACAAACCCACCGGCTGCCTACAAAATCATGCTAGGAGTCGTTTCGTTGTTTTCACCTCTTTTTGTTGTCCGAAGTATTGAAAGCGAAGTTTATGTGTATAAAACAAACAAAAGCAGATGCTCCCCAAACCAAACTGTTGTTTTATATGGAACTATGATGAATAAAGATTTCTTGGCAAATGATAATCTAATTTTAAAAATAGTTGACCCTGTAGACTCGATTCTGTCGAATGTAAGTTTGTTTTGACCCGTTTGTACTTAGGAATTTTCGAATGTCTGAACCAATAAAAATTGCAGATAATTCCATGTATCCTCTTCCCGATTGTCACATTTTTCTTGGTGAAAGAAATATGGAAGTTTAGCAAAAATCAGCAACGAATCGCATCCTCCAGAAAATCATTTGAATCACAGAAAACCACGAAAATGGTTCTCTTGTTCGCGGTCACATATTTCGTATCTGGTTTTCCTTTGGGAATCGCCTCAGCCTTAGATCCGTATTACCTCGACGGGGCACCTGGAATTTCATCCATTATTTTCTCTTTCATTTTGTTCTTTGGTACGGCCGTCACTGTAAATACAGTAACCCACTTTTTCGTTTGCATTATAATGTCTACTGAATACAGAAAAACAATGATTTCAGTGGTTCGGTGTGGGAAGGAGGTAGTTTAACATTTCTGGGAATTTATAAATTTTAATTTTTCAGAAAGCCAGCGTGGGCAATGTTGGGGCATCTTCCAGTGTTGTCGTTTCATTCTAACTCTTCCGAAGTCGTCAACACCTTGCTTGGTCGATAATTACTCGATATCCCGAATAAATTACCCAATAGTTCAACTCCTCAAAGTACTTCGTTCATCACAAACCTCGAAATATATATTTCATGCTTTTTTTCTGTTCCCCAACGCTATTTTTCTTTTTTTTTCCCTGACTTACAGAATGTTTGTTTTATAATGAAAGACCAAAATTTTGACTTTTCGATAGTGAAAAAAAACTTTTACAGTCAGAATGTTCAATTTTTCCTAAAAATTAAGTTTTCTAGTTTTCTCATAACCTCAAAATAATATTCTGATATCAATTCCAGATTCTCCAATAAAGGTTTTCATTCCGAAATTTCAAGAACCTCTTTATTTTTTTTCAATTTTCTTTCAACTTTCAAAATTTTCAGATTCTGACGTCTTGGTTCAAAACCCCAACCAAAATATTTTTCAGACATTTTTGAGTCTCAAAAATCCACATTTTCGTCGTTTGTGCTCTGAGTCAAATTGACTATAACAAGCCATGTATTAGAGATTTCTTAACATTTCCGATTTGCACGTTTTTTGAGTTGTGTGCAAAACATTATGTGCTAGCAAGATCAGTTTTTATTTGGAATTCCATTATTCTTTGTAAAATGCCAATTAACTTTTGGGACTTGCTAATTGTAAGAAAAATAGATTTATTTAACTTTGAAAATATTTTTGGGTGAAAAAGTTCAAATCAATTCCTCGACAATCGTTTTGAACTGAATTGGAACTGGAACACCTTTCAATGACAATTTGAACACCATTGACAGATACTGTACATCTTCAAAGTTTCTTTGAATAATTGGACAAAGGGATAAAAGATCCGCGAATCTAGATGGTCCATTTTGTTGGTAGCTGTGTATACAGTATTGGAAAAGAGTGTCAGTGTATTTTTGTTGTTGGGAAGAGACGATGGAACGAGCATGGGAGTTGTCGGGTTCGTAGAATAG
Source organism: Caenorhabditis nigoni (assembly GCA_027920645.1). Taxonomy (NCBI): domain Eukaryota; kingdom Metazoa; phylum Nematoda; class Chromadorea; order Rhabditida; family Rhabditidae; genus Caenorhabditis; species Caenorhabditis nigoni. Next base: position 8,433,606 of record CP115868.1, on the reverse strand, counting down.
GGCTGGGAAAATGTATAAATTTAGAAAAATGGGATTTTAAAATATTTACTTTTCCTGAGATTTTTTACATTTCAAAAAATCGAAAAGTTCCGAAGTTACATGAAACTCCAGGAATTCCAGAATTTCAAAAATTTTCCAGATGTCTCACTCACCTGGATTACAAAACAATATCACACAAATCAAAATGTGTTCTTCAGTGGTCACATTCAATTCAACAAGTCTTGAAACCACAAAACTCCGAATCCGATTTAAGAAATCGTCAGCTCCTTCCTCGTTTTCCAAAACTTTTTTCATCTCATCTGGAAAAATATCCTGTCCATCTACAGTAATCATTCGGTCCCGTTTTCCACGGTACGATCTCATTGCTCCGCCAAACAGTGAGCACTTTGAGGCCGACTGTTTTAATAGAATCAACTGAAATTTTATTTTGATTTTTTAGCCATTTTTCTCGCCTGAAAACCTTATCAGCTGTTTCCAACTCTTGCATAAAATCCAAATTCAATAAAAAATCGACGGTTGTGTAAAGTGCAAAAAACGACCAATCCTGAGGACGGAGAAATTGCTTTTCGGTCTGGAATTCAATTATTCTGCATTTTTCGTGCTTGATTTGTGATAAGGAAGTGGTGAAAATGAATATGATTGCAGGTGAACAAAAAATTAATCGAATTTTGGGGTACATGAAATGTTCTCCTATGAGCAGAAACCCCTCATGGAGTTCAAAAAAAACAGCGTTCAGAAAAAAAATCCTGAATCTCAGAATCTCAGAATCTCAGAATCTCAGAATCTCAGAATCACAGAATCTCAAAACATCAGAATCTCAGAATCTCAGAATCTCAGAATCTCAGAATCTCAGAATCTCAGAATCTCAGAATCTCAGAATCTCAGAATCTCAGAATCTCAGAATCTCAGAATCTCAGAATCTCAGAATCTCAGAATCTCAGAATCTCAGAATCTCAGAATCTCAGAATCTCAGAATCTCAGAATCTCAGAATCTCAGAATCTCAGAATCTCAGAATCTCAGAATCTCAGAATCTCAGAATCTCAGAATCTCAGAATCTCAGAATCTCAGAATCTCAGAATCTCAGAATCTCAGAATCTCAGAATCTCAGAATCTCAGAATCTCAGAATCTCAGAATCTCAGAATCTCAGAATCTCAGAATCTCAGAATCTCAGAATCTCAGAATCTTAGAATCTCAGAATCTCAGAATCTCAGAATCTCAGAATTTCAGAATCTTAGAATCTCAGAATCTCAGAATCTCAGAATCTCAGAATCTCAGAATCTCAGAATCTCAGAATCTTAGAATCTCAGAATCTCAGAATCTCAGAATCTCAAAATTTCGGAATCTCAGAATCTCAGAATCTCAGAATCTCAGAATCTCAGAATCTCAGAATCTCAGAATCTCAGAATCTCAGAATCTCAGAATCTCAGAATCTCAGAATCTCAGAATCTCAGAATCTCAGAATCTCAGAATCTCAGAATCTCAGAATCTCAGAATCTCAGAATCTCAGAATCTCAGAATCTCAGAATCTCAGAATCTCAGAATCTCAGAATCTCAGAATCTCAGAATCTCAGAATCTCAGAATCTCAGAATCTCAGAATCTCAGAATCTCAGAATCTCAGAATCTCAGAATCTCAGAATCTCAGAATCTCAGAATCTCAGAATCTCAGAATCTCAGAATCTCAGAATCTCAGAATCTCAGAATCTCAGAATCTCAGAATCTTAGAATCTCAGAATCTCAGAATCTCAGAATCTCAGAATTTCAGAATCTTAGAATCTCAGAATCTCAGAATCTCAGAATCTCAGAATCTCAGAATCTCAGAATCTCAGAATCTTAGAATCTCAGAATCTCAGAATCTCAGAATCTCAAAATTTCGGAATCTCAGAATCTCAGAATCTCAGAATCTCAGAATCTCAGAATCTCAGAATCTCAGAATCTCAGAATCTCAGAATTTCAGAATCTCAGAATCTCAGAATCTCAGAATCTCAGAATCTCAGAATCTCAGAATCTCAGAATTTCAGAATCTTAGAATCTCAGAATCTCAGAATCTCAGAATCTCAGAATCTCAGAATCTCAGAATCTCAGAATCTCAGAATCTTAGAATCTCAGAATCTCAGAATCTCAGAATCTCAGAATCTTTGAATCTCAGAATCTCAGAATCTCAGAATCTCAGAATCTCAGAATCTCAGAATCTCAGAATCTCAGAATCTCAGAATCTCAGAATCTCAGAATCTCAGAGTCTCAGAATCTCAGAATCTCAGAATCTCAAAATCTCAGAATCACAGAATCTTAGAATCACAGAATCTTAGAATCTCAGAATCTCAAAATCTCAGAATCTCAGAATCTCAAAATCTCAGAATCACAGAATCTTAGAATTTTTTAAAATAATTCCAGTTTCCTACACTCTGAGAAACTATTCTCGGAATCATAAACTTCAGAATCTCTGAATCGCTGACCTAAATAAAGTTAAATGTACCTTTTTATAAATGTTCAAATCTTTCTTCTCAATCATTTCCTCCAACGACGGATTCTTCCCCGTAAAACACGTCGTCATAACGTTGGTCCGATGTGAGTCTTTGTACAGTAGTCCCCCAATTATTCCAACCATTTCCACTTCTTTTCTCATTTTCAGCTCCAAAATCTGCTTTTTACTCTGCTTAATCACATATCGCATTCCAAATGCCAGACATCTCTGGTATCTAAACGATTTACACTTTGGGCAAATTTCAGACGTCTCCGTGAAGTCTGTAATTTGCTGAAATTATACTGTCTGAAAATTCTGAAAATACCTGAATAACACGAATTCTCATTTGAACATTCATACTCCAACTTCTCGGTGACAACACGGCGGAAGAACATTTTACAAGCGTCGCAAGTGAGGGTCTGGAAGAGATTAGGTTTTCGAGACCACAAAGGGATTTTCTAGGCCATCAAGTACATCTGACGTTATTTGTTGGGATTCTTGTGCCCTTTTTGTTATTTAATATAGGAGATTAGATGGCTGAAAAGACCAAAAACTCAATTTTCCTGTGGTTTGATGCCGGAGGAGATTAATCAGTTTTGTTCTTGATTGTGATGTGTTGGAAGAAGCCAACGAAACAAAACAGAAGCTACAGAAATATATGGATTAGTGAAAATGTTTATTTTTAGATTTCGAAATGAAAACCTCAAACATTAAGATCGGATGATCGTTTAGAATTTAAGCTTTCTGGAAGTCAGGAAATATTTTCTTGGTTAAAAACAACCTAATTAAAAATACATACATTTTTAAAATATTAAATAAAATATCAAGAATCACGGTACTGGGAAAAATCATAATATGAAATGTTTAGCATAAAGCAGACAATTACAAAACCCTAGAAATTATTGCACAATTATAGATTTGCCTGAATTTTTCAGATTGTACCAAAAATAAGAAGAGATTCTATCGAAAGTTTCATAGCTTATTATATCAAAATCGCTTACCGTAAAACCTGTAATGAAATGCCCCCGGGTTTTACGGTATTTCGTTTTGTTATGTTTTTTACAAAAATGTTGTTCATTACGAAATTAAAGCTCTAGTTTTGATTAGTTTGCTCTAAAACTATCAGACAAATCAGGAAATTCTAAACTATTTTTTGAACTCTAACATTGATTTTCTCCATAAAAAAAAGTCAGAAGAAATACCGTAATTCCTCTCCTAGAAGCTCACCCAAACCGTCAACTTTATGCTCAATTATTTCAATTCCTTTGAAAAATATAAAAATCTTGTCATCTGATGGGATTAATTATCACAATATTGCCCAGATTTTATCAGTTGAAAATTTGATATCTTTTACAGAAACCGAGATAATTGAGCTTAAAGTTGACGGTTGAGGTGGGCTTCTATTAGAGGAAATTACGGTATATTTCGTCCCGTAATGAATAAAAAACGAAATTTGGAAATTACCATAAAAATTATAAAACATTTTCAATAAGTTAAAGAAATTTTTTAACTCACCCCATAGTTCTTACAGTATGCCGGCCGATAGCAAATCACACATTTTCTTGGTGGAAAATAGACGGAATTCGGTGGAGGTTCAGGAGACTTCTCCGGAGAGATGAGTTCAATTTTCCAGTGTTGGTCATGCTCCATGTTGTTTCACAGCTCTGAAAAATATCAAACTATAAATATAGTGGGTGTTAGAAGGGGCGGAGCGACTGAGGAGGAGTGGGTGGAGCGTATTGGTCATAACTATGCGTATTCATGATAACTAGACGTATCCGGTCTGGCCGTTTATAGTTATTAGACATGATAAATTTTTCGAGGTGACATCTGATAGATCAACTGATGAGGTGAAGACTAGAAAACAGAAAAGGAAGGTGTACTGTAGAAGATTACAAAAAACAAATTTTAAAAAATTTGATCGTTTGAATTTCCAAGTTTATGGAATGCGTTGGTTTTGCAGCAACCGTATAGTTTAAAGTAAGGAATTTCGATTTTAAACTGTAAAGGGGTACCCCGGAATACCCCAGGCTTTCTAATTTTCTGAAATTTTCAGATTGACGAAATGCCGAAATTTCTGAATTCAAATAGTTTTGGTTACTGGAAATTTTCAGAATTTTCGAAACTTCTGGTTTTTTTGTTGGTTTTTTTCACTGGTGTATAATGCTTTGACTCCAGAATCACTTCATTTTCGTCTTGGTGTCCAATCATTATGTCTCATTCAAAATTTATGAGAAATTGAAAAGAGCCAAAAATCAAGAAGAAAAAGGGAAACAAAATCCTCTTTCTGTATCTGAACTTTCAATAGACATAAAAGTTTCAAAACATTTAATTTCTATACAGGCTTAATTAATATTTGTTAAATACATTGAACTCGAAAATTTGAAGATTCAAAAAATCCTTTTCATAAACTCTTTAAAACTTTGTAGGATATTTCCAAGCTTATTATAAATTTTCAGATGTGCATAAAATGTCCAAAATTCTAAAATTTTCAGAGTTTCGAGAAGTTCAGGTACACATTGAAATTCAGCAATCGGGGATCACAAAAAAATCGAAATTCAAAAGTTCAGAAAATTTGAAATTCGAAAATTCAGGAACCATGGAACCCGGGAATCTGAAATTTCTAGAATCTAGAAAATCGAGAAATTATAAATTTAAAGCTTACCAGGGAATGGTGTGAATCGGGTATGGAGTTACGGCACATGACCTATATCATTGGAAAGCTGAGAAAAAGTTATGAACGAAAATGCGATCAGAATTTGCCATAGAGTCACCAGCTCAGAGAAAATTAAGTCTGAAGCTCTAAACAGTGTGCTATTTTCCCTTAATTTCAATTGAAATTTTGGATCGCGTGAACGCAAACACATAAATTCATATTTTTAATTGAAATAGAGGGAAAATAGTACACTGTTTAGAGCTTTAGACCTAATTTTCTCTGAGCTGGTGACACTATAGCAAATTCTGATTTCATTTTCGTCCATAACTTTTTCTCAGCTTTCCAAGGTCACATGCTGTAACTCCATACCCGATTCGCGCCATTCCCTGGTAAGCTTTAAATTTATAATTTCTCGATTTTCTAGATTCTAGAAATTTCAGATTCCCGGGTTCCATGGTTCCTGAATTTTCGAATTTCAAATTTTCTGAACTTTTGAATTTCGATTTTTTTGTGATCCCCGATTGCTGAATTTCAATGTGTACCTGAACTTCTCGAAACTCTGAAAATTTTAGAATTTTGGACATTTTATGGTTAGGAAATTTGGAAATGCAGAAATTCACGTAAACATGGATTTTCAGAAGTTTGAAGATTCAGAAGTTCGGAAGTTTAAGGGTTCAAACTTTTCATGATCCAGAAAATTGGAAATTTTAGATTTCAGAAACTCAAATATTCACGAAATCAACTAAATTCAAAATTTCAAAAAGGCGGAAATAATCGGATTTGAGATTTATGACTTTAAAAGTTCGAAACTTCTGAAATTTATAAGTTCGTAAATTCAGAAGTTCAGAAGTTCAGGCTTCGTGTATATCTGTTCATCCAGATGTCCGTATGATCAACAACATGTTTTCCATTTCGTGACTTTACGGAAACTTCTCATTTTCAGCAGCTACAAACTACTATAATTCTTAATTTCGCTATTATTCATTTCCGTTTATCGTCAAAATTGATCACACTGAGTTCTTTTTTCTCAGAACTTTATCACGAAAATTCCTGCTATGTAATTTTCTTGGGATTTCTAGTTTTCGTGCTCAATATTTCTTTTTGTGTCCATGAACTTTTCAAAAATTTTTTAATTTTTTATTTTAACGGAAATGTTGATAAAAAAACAGAAAACATTGACAGGTAAAAAAAGAAATTTCAGAAAAGATTTTAAACAATTTTCAGATTGACAGATACTATTTAATATTACATGGCTCTCGCAAAACTTTTGGAATGTAAATACCCAAATTCTTTTGTTTCATGGTCTCGTCCAACTTTTTCATAATCGATGCTTGTTTATTGAGATTTTCTCCGATAGCCAGAATTCTTCCAAATCTTCCAGGACCTTCTAGTGGATCCCAAATCATGCATAAGTAGAATAAAAGCTTTGTGGCAGATCTTTGTTGTTCAGAAATGATGGATTGAGCTGACAAGGAGAGTCCAGCAATACCTGAAAGTTTTTTTTTCAAATTTCTGAGGTATTCTACATATATTTCTGCAAATGTGGAGTTTTATAATTCCTAGGTTCTGAACTCTGATCTATCAAAACTCTTTCCGTGTTCAGAAAACTTTAAAATTTCAAAATCTGAGATTCTGAAATTTTGAGATTCTGAGATTCTGAGCTTCTGAGATTCTGAGATTCTGAGATTCTGAGATTCTGAGATTCTGAGATTCTGAGATTCTGAGATTCTGAGATTCTGAGATTCTGAGATTCTGAGATTCTGAGATTCTGAGATTCTGAAATTTTGTGATTCTGAGATTCTGAGATTCTGAAATTTTGTGATTCTGAGATTCTGAATGTTTGTGATTCTGAGATTTGACAAGATTGTGGGATGCTGATATTTTCTGACACTTTGGTTCTGGAGTTTTGAAGTTCAATGATTCTGAAATTCTGATTCTTAAACTCCATGCTTCAAAAATCCAGAGACATTTCATATTTCTCCAACATCCAACACATCTTCAAATCAACATAGTCTTTCAGAGATTAAAGAATGCATGCATCCAAAAAGGGATGACAAAACATATTTTTAGATTTGGAGCACAAACATCATCTAATCAGAAAAATGTCTAGAGAAAATGCCATGTTTTCCAGTACACTTTGGGTGCAAAAAATTCCGTTTGATCAGTTTTCTTTAAAAATAGAATGTCAAAAATTAATTTATGTTTGGGGAACTAGAAGTCTGGTGATATGATGATAAAAATGTGTTGCCAAACATGCACCTAAATACATGATTTCGGCAACTCATCGATTCTATGACACTCTCTACACAGCGCCCACGCTGTCTGAGTATCAAAGATCGTTTATTCTTCGCTCTTTATCCTTTAAAACTATTTAATTAAGTCCATTCTGTTTATTTAAAATATTTAAACTATTCAAACTATGAAAAACCCTAATTCAAATCCCCGCGAATACTGCACACCTATGAGCGTGTTTCGGCGCACCGACGCTCATCTCCATACACTCCGCTCTGTAGGCCAGTTTCGGGATTTGTTTTTAGGATTCCTTTTCAGTTGCGTTTTCTGTCCTCTTTCTAATTACTTTTTACTTCCTTTTTTACCGTTTTACTGCCGTGAGCTCGTCTCCTGTCAATGTTCCGATACATTGACAGTCACCGGTATTCCCTAGAGCCCTGCTCCTGGCTTTGTTCCAATACACTGCCTGTATTTTCGGTTCCTTTGAGTAGGCCCCTGTGCCTTTCGTGTCTCCCAAGACAACTCAAGAAGTAAACCCCTTTTGTAATTAGAAATGCCGCTTCCAATCGATTCTCCTTAGAATCTTGGAAGCAGAACGCATTTCAGGTGTAATTTGCTGAATCCACCGTCTTCTCCTTGAAGCCTCCATTCTGCCCGATTGCCGGAAGTTCCAATTCCCTTCGCCTTTAAATTACTGCCTTTTTAATCATCCCTTCCTCAATAAACGGGTCATTGATTTCACTGTGTACTGTTATCTGCTTGCATCGCTTATCCTCTAGAAACACAATACAAGAAAACGTTATACAATTACACTATTTCTCTGAAAGAGTTGGAGCCGCCAACCTCCTTAAACGACCCTTTCAGCATGTAGGAAGTCGGAATTCGGTATTCAGCGCCCTGCATATACTGACACTATGTGTTGGGGCCATCCATATCAAGTACTGATCTGTAGAGGAGGAGAATCCAGCGACCAAATCGGCGAATGCTCTTGAAGGTCCTGACTGAAGCATAATCTCTCGGGATACATACCATATGTTTCCTCAAAAAAAAAATCCTCAGTCCACTCGGAGCGGCCAGCTGACGTCTGATCTGATCAGAAAGTAGCTACCTCTGTAGTCCGGCCAGGTAGTCAGGGACACCGCATTGATGGACTGAACCTGGAATCAGGGCAACGCACTGTTTCCGTTTGATGTCAAACAACACTGCCCCAGGAATTCGCGAGTCCTGGAAGGCCCCCGTCTGTGCCCGCACTTAGGCCATAGACACCAACAAATCCTGCAACCGCACTTAGGAAGCAGGCATGGACTGAGTTCACAGCCGCACTTAGGAAACCTGGTTCCGCACTTAGGAATCAGGCCGTGAACGGAGTTCATGTAAATCAAGTCCTGCAACCGCACTTAGGAAACAGGCATGGACCTAATCCATCTCTATCCCTCTCTCTCTCTCTCTCTCTCTCTCTCTCTCTCTCTCTCTCTCACCATCCATCCTTCTCAAACATTTCAGCCATTCCTTTCTTTCAAATCCCTACAAAATTCCTTTTTTTTTCAGAGTTAAGGGTTATTGTTTTCTCATCCAACTTCAATTGAAGATGTCTCTCCGTCGTTCAAAATCTCCTCTCCCGAGTTCCAGTACTGCCGCACCCGGAAGTACCTTGGCTAGAAAGAGATCCAACAGCGATTCCCAAATGGGTCTTGCTGCCACTGCCGGCCTTCCGGCCAACCCCACTGCCGGTGCCAACTCTTCGCTCTCCCGTCGAATTGTAGGCCCGACTAAGACCAGCATTCGGAAGATTTGCACCAAAGCCCGTGCAGTCCGAGACGATTCGACCGTCACTCTCCGGCGCCTGACAGACTCCAACACCAAGCCTGAAGTCTTCCGCCGTGAAGTCTCGAAGGCCACGGACTCGTTGCTCCCCAGCTTGCGACTATCCGCTGACGCCCTCCAAGGCATCGCCAAGCTGATCAACGATCGCTTTGATGACTTGGAAATGCGCTCAAGTCCACTACAGGACAAGTTCCGTGATGAGATCAACGAGATCATCACAGAGGAGCACGTCGGAATGTTGCTAGAGCAAGTCAGAACCGAAATCGAGTACCTCGAGATCTTCCTGAATGACCACAACTATCAGATCCCTGATCAACCACCCACTGATTCGTCTCCGAACGCAGTCGTGTCTGACGGAACTATGGCTAACATCCCGCCAAACGCGGTTGATAACGCCACTGCCAGCCATATCCAACTGCCCAACCAGGATACTAGAATCAGAATTGCCTCCGACACTCCGCCTATCACGGTGAGCGTCAAAGAGGCTCAAAACATCAACAAAGCGCTGATCAACGAGCTTCAACAGCTCCACATTCAAGTGGACCAGGCCAACCAAGCCAAAGCACTTGAAACACACCACAGACTGCAGATGGAAGCGGAGTATAACTCCCAGATCCATAAATTGATGGAAGAAAAGCAAATGTTGGAACGAGCCCACGCACCGCGATCAACCACCGCTTCTCACGAGGCTACAGTTGAACTGCCACGCTCCACCCAAAACGCTTCCCCATACATCAATAGCAGTCTGAACCCTACCCAAAGTTTCTCAAATCACCCAACGGCTACAGAGAACATAATGGCCAACATCATGACTGCCCTGAGCCACCTGACGGCTCGGCAGGAACAATCCAACCAGCAAAAAATGCTACGGACTGCCCGTCTAGAGCATCTCGTTGAGAAGCTAACCACCGCCGACAACGATGATAACCGCTCAGAACCGCTAGACTCGTACGCCGAACGGTTTGAGAACTACAACGCGAATGAAGAGCAAGACTACCCACGTTCTGCTCACCCCGACTCCAAGTCCAGGGGTAGATCTCACCACCGCTCCCGCTCCAGATCTTATTCGCCAAATACTGACCGTCACAGTTCTAACGATCTGAAGCTCAACCTGGATTTCTCCGTGAAATTCATGGAACCGTTCACTGGCTCCGAAAACTTCGAAGCATTCATCCAATCGTTTGAGCACAACGTCCTGAGACACCACAACCTGACGGACAGTACCAAATTCTCCATTCTCCGCAACAAACTTGCAGGAGAAGCGCGTGATTGCGTCAGTCACTCCTACGACTACGCTACTGCCATCGCGGAGACTTTAGAAAATCTGGAATCTGTGTATGGCAAGAGAACCGATAAACATACTCTGCTTTCCAAACTCCATACACTGCCATTCTCCCAGAACGATCCAGAAAAGATGAAAATCAATCTGATCACCCACAAAGTTCTCCTCAAACAACTGCACCAAAAGGGAATCATGGACACCGACGAACGTGTAACCTTCGCACTCACTGCCAAATTGCCACCACGCATGAGAGATAACCTCCATGAGTACATGTCCGAGGTCGGTGAAAACGTCACCCAAAAGCAGGTCATCGAACGCATTGAAAAGTGCATCGAAGCCCGTCGCTTGTCCAGTACAATCATGAGAAACTTCCAACAAGAAGCACTCAATGAGATCCCGAATACAGTTGCGATGGTCAACCACGTCACCACCACGGAGAAATATAAAAACACGAATGGCCAATCGAATCCGGATAACTCCAACACTCGTGATATGAGCAACTATGCAGTCGTTGCCGAGCCAGTATCAACTCTTTTTCGGTCTGCCACGACTTCCTCCAACCGGAAGTAAGGCTAGGTCGGCCGGCACCATGGTTTCTACACCAGTGTCGTCCGCTGACTGGCCAACAGCTCCCAATACCGCCGAAAATAATACTGCCGTGCTAACTGCTGCCCTTCTAGACTTCTTGAAGTCGTACATACTGCCATATCGGGAATCTTTCCAACCCAACTCAACGAGTACTGCCGAATTCCTACTGGAAACGATTGAAATTATTATCACTCCAAATTTTGAACATACTAACGAGCAAATATCTAGTACAGCCATGAACGAAAACATCCATTCAACGTTCGTCCGTCTCACAACAGCCATAAGTCATACCATCCACTGCCTAGTAGACACAGAGATATTGTTGACACTAATCACGCCTGGAAAAGCTAAGCTGTCTGTACTCAAAGCACTACACGAGACCGTCGCCCAGACCAACGAACTCAGTTCATACACCACTGCCGGTACTCAGATCTCCTCTAAAAATGCTCTAAAAATCCTATCAGTAGGATCCATTAATCTGATCTTTCCTCGAAAACCAAACCGCCACTCTGTCATGGCCCCTCCAGACAGCCAGTGCCTCTGCATGCGTCACAGTTCCGACACGACGACGTCCATTTGCAGTCGATTTGAGCTTGACCGCGAAAGACCCAGACTTGACTTTCTGAAGCAGTTCAACCACACTGTAATTTTTTCAGCAACCACGCTGTTTACTTTATTCAGAAGTCTCGGAAGATTAATCACTACTCTACCACGAGGATGTGACCTACTGCCTAAATATATTGATATCATCTCAGAACAACTAAAGACCGGCTACATCGAGCCAGTGACACAAGAAATGTTGAATCTCGAATGTGCCTCCAATCTATCCAGAAATGTGAATGCCGAACTGCGCATTGAAGTGATCAAGATCAGTTTGTCACTGCCCCGGCTGGTCAACACCATGGACCACACACTTTCTGCCTTATGTCTGTTCTTAAAAAATATACAATGGGAATCTGCCCTGATGAAAGAATTCTCGTCCGCCGACTTAGAGATCACCAAGATCAAAGTCGCGAGATACCTCGTCATCAAGGAACACCCAACAGAGGCCCATAACCTAAAATTCAAAATCCCTTCATACCTCCAGACGTATGAGGACCAAGATGGACTAATACGCGTTCGTAGACAGGTAAAGTCACCAGTACTGCCACAAGAAGCCCACTGCCCTATCTTGATCTACAACGAGCACCGCCTAGCCGACCTTCTCGTCGCAGAAACCCACTGCTTTAACGGTCACCTTCCAGAATACTACACCCAAGCAGTCATCAGAACCAAATACTGGATCCCACATGATGCTGTAGTAGTAAATCGGGTGATCGGAAAATGCGTTTCCTGCAAGAGAGGCAACGGACTGCCATTCGCGTACCCTTACAGCTCCATACTGCCACACTGCCGTACCACACCGTCAAAACCGATCTCGAAAGTTGGACTCGATTATATGGTCCCGCTCTTGTATATCAGAGACGACGATACCACGTACGGCACTGTCCACGTCCTCATCTACACATGCCTCACAACCAGAGCAACAATGCTTCGAGTAGTCCCCAACAACACTACCTTGAAATACATTCTCACCATGAAAATGATTTTTCGAGAAGTCGGAGTCTCCACCGACATCTACTCCGATAACGCATTAACCTTCTTGCTCGTAGCCAAGGTCATGAGCCGAGATATCACTGCCATGGAATATAGTCAGACTATCACTGCTTTCCTAGCCAACCAAGACATCACCTACCGCCGGATTACACCCCTCGCCCCATGGCAGGGCGGTATTTACGAACGTGTTGTCGGCCTTGTCAAGCACCAACTTGACAAAGAGACAAGAGCCAGAGTCCTCGACTACCACTCCCTACTGTATCTCGTATCAGGAGCCCAAGCAATGGTGAACAATCGCCCGTTGATTCCCCACTCTCGCAAACCGGGTGACTTGATAGCTCTACGACCCATTGATTTTCTACTGCCAGGTGTAATGTTAGAGATTCCAACGAGTCCATCGCCTACCGGACTTCCCCCAGGAAGTACCGAAGCGAATCTCAGACAACATCTGGAAAAGCTGGAAGAATCATTGGAGCATACGTGGAAAATCTGGAGTGTAGGGTATCTCAATTTCCTACGAGAAGCGATGCACAAAAACCGCCGCTGCTCTCTTCTACTGCCAAAAGTAGGACAATTGATGATCATCTACAAAAATTTATTCAAAAGACATAAGTGGCCCCTAGGCTTGATTGTGGAAGTTCACGAATCTCCAAGAGACGGAGCCATTCGTTCCGATACAGTACTCTGCTGCGGCAAACGGCTAACAAGACCAGTCTGTCATCTCATCCCATTGGAAGGGGAAACACTGTACTGCCAAACGGACTCCATGAGCTCTGACATAGACTCGAGTAACCACCAGCCGCCCACACCTGCCAGCTCGAACCCACTCGAGTCAACCAGATTACCACTGCCTACCCCTGCCACGCTGGACACCTCAACCAAGGTAGCTCCTGAAATGTCTTCACAAAATATCATGCCAAATATTGCCGAGGCACGGCCGGATAGGAGACCAAGGCCTACAGGCTCAAATCCCACTGCCTCCGTGAATGACCACGAAGAGTTCGAAGACTGCCTAGATCATCTGTCTCCAATGACAGTAAGGTTGCTCCCAAGGGATTTCCGTCCTTTTCGATGGGACGCTCCAGAGATGCTCACGAGTCGCCAAGATACTGCCGATACTCGCTCTCTGTCGCCCCCCACCCCCGGGAATGTTGCCAAACATGCACCTAAATACATGATTTCGGCAACTCATCGATTCTATGACACTCTCTACACAGCGCCCACGCTGTCTGAGTATCAAAGATCGTTTATTCTTCGCTCTTTATCCTTTAAAACTATTTAATTAAGTCCATTCTGTTTATTTAAAATATTTAAACTATTCAAACTATGAAAAACCCTAATTCAAATCCCCGCGAATACTGCACACCTATGAGCGTGTTTCGGCGCACCGACGCTCATCTCCATACACTCCGCTCTTTAGGCCAGTTTCGGGATTTGTTTTTAGGATTCCTTTTCCAGTTGCGTTTCTTCCCTTTTTCTAATTACTTTTTTACTTCCTTTTTTTACCGTTTTACTGCCGTGAGCTCGTCTCCTGTCAATGTTCCGATACATTGACAGTCACCGGTATTCCCTAGAGCCCTGCTCCTGGCTTTGTTCCAATACACTGCCTGTATTTTCGGTTCCTTTGAGTAGGCCCCTGTGCCTTTCGTGTCTCCCAAGACAACTCAAGAAGTAAATCCCTTTTGTAATTAGAAATGTCGCTTCCAATCGATTCTCCTTAGAATCTTGGAAGCAGAACGCATTTCAGGTGTAATTTGCTGAATCCACCGTCTTCTCCTTGAAGCCTCCATTCTGCCCGATTGCCGGAAGTTCCAATTCCCTTCGCTTTTAAATTACTGCCTTTTTAATCATCCCTTCCTCAATAAACGGGTCATTGATTTCACTGTGTACTGTTATCTGCTTGCATCGCTTATCCTCTAGAAACACAATACAAGAAAACGTTATACAATTACACTATTTCTCTGAAAGAGTTGGAGCCGCCAACCTCCTTAAACGACCCTTTCAGCATGGTGCATCGACCGGGAACCACCAGACGTAGTGAACCAATGGGAAGTAGGAAGTCTGGGGGCCACCAGACGTAGTGAACCAATGGGAAGTACACCAACAAATCCTGCGACCGCACTTTGGAAGCAGGTGTGGATATGGACAGATTTCACAGCTGCACTAGGAATTCTATTTCCGCACGTAGAAAGCAGGTGTGAACGAAGTTCATGTCTTCAAGTCCTGCAACCGCACTTAGGAAACAGGCATGGACCTAATCCATCTCTATCCCTTCTCTCATCATCCATCCTTCTCATAATTCATCCATTCAAAACTTTCAAATCCCTACAAAAATTCTTTCTTTTTTCAGAACTAAGGGTTATTGTTACTTTCCAACTTCTATTGAAGATGCCTCGTCATCGTTCTGAATCCTCTCCTCCGCCACCCAAGACTGCCGCACCAGGTAGTACTTCGGCTCGGAAGAGATTCACCAGCGACTCTCAAACGAGTTTCGCTAACACTGCCGGCCTCACGGCCAACCCCACTGCCGGTGCCAACTCTTCGCTTCCCCGTCGAATTGTAGGCCCGACTAAAACCAGCATTCGGAAGATTTGCACCAAAGCTCGTGCTGTCCGAGACGACTCGACTGTCACTCTCCGGCGCCTGACCGACCTCAATTCCAAGCCTGACGCCTTCCGCCGTGAAGCCTGGAAAGTCACGGAAACGTTGCTCCCCAGCTTGCGACAATCCGCTGACGCCCTCCAAGGCATCGGCAAGCTGATCAACGATCGCTTTGATGACTTGGAAATGCGCTCAAGTCCACTCCAGGACAAGTTCCGTGATGAGATCAACGAGATCATCACAGAGGAGCACGTCGGGATATTGCTAGAGCAAATCAGAACCGAAATCGAGTACCTCGAGATCTTCCTGAATGACCACAACTATCAGATCCCTGATCAACAACCCACTGATTCGTCTCCGAACGCAGTCGTGGCTGACGGAACCATGGCCAACATCCCGTCAAACGCGGTTGATAACGCCACTGCCAGCCATATCCAACTGCCCAACCAGGATACTCGAATCAAAATTGCCTCCGACACTCCGCCCATCACGATGAGCGTCAAAGAGGCTGAAAACATCAACAAAGCGTTAATCAACGAGCTCCAACAGCTCCACATTCAAGTGGACCAGGCCAACCAAGCCAAAGCACTTGAAACACACCATAGACTGCAGATGGAAGCGGAGTATAACTCTCAGATCCATAAATTGATGGAAGAAAAGCAAATGTTGGAACGAGCCCACGCACCGCGATCAACCACCGCTTCTCAAGAGGCTACAGTTGAACTGCCACGCTCCACCCAAAACGCTTCCCCATACATCAATAGCAGTCTGAACCCTAACCAAAGTTTCTCAAATCACCCATCGGCTACAGAGAACATGATGGCCAACATCATGACTGCCTTGCGCCACCTGACTGCTCGGCAGGAACAATCCAACCAGCAAAACATGCTACGGACAGCCCGCTTAGAGCATCTCGTTGAGAAGCTAACCACCGCCGACAACGATGATAACCGCTCAGAACCGCTAGACTCGTACGCCGAACGGTTTGAGAACTACAACGCGAATGAAGAACAAGACTACCAACGTTCTGTTCACCCCGACTCCAAGTCGAGGGGTCGATCTCACCGCCACTCCCGCTCCAGATCTCATTCGCCAAATACTGACCGTCATAGTTCTCACGATCTCAAGCTCAACCTGGATTTCTCCGTGAAATTCATGGAACCATTCACTGGCTCCGAAAACCTCGAAGCATTCATCCAATCGTTTGAGCACAACGTCCTGAGACACCACAAACTGACGGACAGTACCAAATTCTCCATTCTCCGCAACAAACTTGCAGGAGAAGCGCGTGATTGCGTCAGTCACTCCTACGACTACGCTACTGCCATCGCGGAGACTTTAGAAAATCTGGAATCTGTGTATGGCAAGAGAGCCGATAAGCATACTCTGCTTTCCAAACTTCATACACTGCCATTCTCCCAGAACGATCCAGAAAAGATGAAAATCAATCTGATCGCCCACAAAGTTCTCCTCAAACAACTGCACCAAAAGGGAATCATGGACACCGACGAACGTGTAACCTTCGCACTCACTGCCAAATTGCCACCTCGCATGAGAGATAACCTCCACGAGTACATGTCCGAGGTCGGTGAAAACGTCACCCAAAAGCAGGTCATCGAACGCATTGAGAAGTGCATCGAAGCCCGTCGCTTGTCCAGCACAATCATGAGAAACTTCCAACAAGAAGCACTCAATGAGATCCCGAATACAGTTGCGTTGGTCAACCATGTCACCGCCACCACGGAGAAATCCAAAAACACGAATGGCCAATCGAATCCGGATAATTCCAACACTCGCGATATGAGCAACTATGCATACGTTGCCGAGCCAGTATCAACTCTTTTTCGGTCTGCCACGACTTCCTCCAACCGGAAGTAAGGCTAGGTCGGCCGGCACAATGGTTTCTACACCAGTGTCGTCCGCTGACTGGCCAACAGCTCCTAATACCGGCGAAAATAATACTGCCGTGCTAACTGATGCCCTTCTAGACTTCTCGAAGTCGTACATACTGCCATATCGGGAACCTTTCCAACCCAACTCAACGAGTACTGCCGAATTCCTACCGGAAACGATTGAAATTATTATCACTCCAAATTTTGAACATAATAACGAGCTAATATCTAGTACAGCCATGAACGAAAACATCCATTCAACGTTCGTCCGTCTCACAACAGCCATAAGTCATACCATCCACTGCCTAGTAGACACAGAGATATTGTTGACACTAATCACGCCTGGAAAAGCTAAGCTGTCTGTACTCAAAGCACTACACGAGACCGTCGCCCAGACCAACGAACTCAGTTCATACACCACTGCCGGTACTCAGATCTCCTCTAAAAATGCTCTAAAATGCCTATCAGTAGGATCCATTAATCTGATCTTTCCTCGAAAACCAAACCGCCACTCTGTCATGGCCCCTCCAGACAGCCAGTGCCTCTGCATGCGTCACAGTTCCGACACGACGACGTCCATTTGCAGTCGATTTGAGCTTGACCGCGAAAGACTCAGACTTGACTTTCTGAAGCAGTTCAACCACACTGTAATTTTTTCAGCAACCACGCTGTTTACTTTATTCAGAAGTCTCGGAAGATTAATCACTACTCTACCACGAGGATGTGACCTACTGCCTAAATATATTGATATCATCTCAGAACAACTAAAGGCCGGCTACATCGAGCCAGTGACACAAGAAATGTTGAATCTCGAATGTGCCTCCAATCTATCCAGAAATGTGATTGCCGAACTGCGCATTGAAGTGATCAAGATCACTTTGTCACTGCCCCGGCTGGTCAACATCATGGACCACACACTTTCTGCCTTATGTCTGTTCTTAAAAAATATACAATGGGAATCTGCCCTGATGAAAGAATTCTCGTCCGCCGACTTAGAGATCACCAAGATCAAAGTCGCGAGATACCTCGTCATCAAGGAACACCCAACAGAGGCCCAGAACCTAAAATTCAAAATCCCTTCATACCTCCAGACGTATGAGGACCAAGATGGACTAGTACGCGTTCGTAGACAGATAGAGTCACCGGTACTGCCACAGGAAGCTGACTCTCAATTCCTGATCTATAATGAACACCGCCTGGCAGACCTTCTCGTCGCAGAAACCCACAGCTTTAACGGTCACCTTCCAGAAAACTACACCCAAGCAGTCATCAGAACCAAATACTGGATCCCACATGATGCTGTAGTAGTGAATTGGGTAATCGGAAAATGCGTTCCCTGCAAGAGAGGCAACGGACTGCCATTCGCGTACCCCTACAGCTCCATACTGCCACACTGCCGTACCACACCGTCAAAACCGCTCTCGAAAGTTGGACTCGATTATATGGTCCCGCTCTTGTATATCAGAGACGACGATACCACGTACGGCACTGTCCACGTCCTCATCTACACATGCCTCACAACCAGAGCAACAATGCTTCGAGTAGTCCCCAACAACACTACCTTGAAATACATTCTCACCATGAAAATGATTTTTCGAGAAGTCGGAGTCTCCACCGACATCTACTCCGATAACGCATTGACCTTCTTGCTCGGAGCCAAGGTCATGAGCCGAGATATCACTGCCATGGAATATAGTCAGACTATCACTGCCTTCCTAGCCAACCAAGACATCACCTACCACCGGATTACACCCCTCGCCCCATGGCAGGGCGGTATTTACGAACGTGTTGTCGGCCTTGTCAAGCACCAACTTGACAAAGAGACAAGAGCCAGAGTCCTCGACTACCACTCCCTACTGTATTTCGTATCAGGAGCCCAAGCAATGATGAACAACCGCCCGTTGATTCCCCACTCTCACAAACCGGGTGACTTGATAGCTCTACGACCCATTGATTTTCTACTGCCAGGTGTAATGTTAGAGATTCCAACGAGTCCATCGCCTACCGGACTTCCCCCAGGAAGTACCGAAGCGAATCTCAGACAACATCTGGAAAAGCTAGAAGAATCATTGGAGCATATGTGGAAAATCTGGAGTGTAGGGTATCTCAATTTCCTACGAGAAGCGTTGCACAAAAACCGCCGCTGCTCTCTTCTACTGCCAAAAGTAGGACAATTGATGATCATCTACAAAAATTTATTCAAAAGACATAAGTGGCCCCTAGGCTTGATTGTGGAAGTTCACGAATCTCCAAGAGACGGAGCCATTCGTTCCGATACAGTACTCTGCTGCGGCAAACGGCTAACAAGACCAGTCTGTCATCTCATCCCATTGGAAGTGGAAACACTGTACTGCCAAACGGACTCCATGAGCTCTGACATAGACTCGAGTAACCACCAGCCGCCCACACCTGCCAGCTCGAACCCACTCGAGTCAACCAGATTACCACTGCCTACCCCTGCCACGCTGGACACCTCAACCAAGGTAGCTCCTGAAATGTCTTCACAAAATATCATGCCAAATATTGCCGAGGCACGGCCGGATAGGAGACCAAGGTCTACAGGCTCAAATCCCACTGCCTCCGTGGATGACCACGAAGAGTTCGAAGACTGCCTAGATCATCTGTCTCCAATGACAGTAAGGTTGCTCCCAAGGGATTTCCGTCCTTTTCGATGGGACGCTCCAGAGATGCTCACGAGCCGCCAAGATACTGCCGATACTCGCTCTCTGTCGCCCCCCACCCCCGGGAATGTTGCCAAACATGCACCTAAATACATGATTTCGGCAACTCATCGATTCTATGACACTCTCTACACAGCGCCCACGCTGTCTGAGTATCATAGATCGTTTATTCTTCACTCTTTATCCTTTAAAACTATTTAATTAAGTCCATTCTGTTTATTTAAAATATTTAAACTATTCAAACTATGAAAAACCCTAATTCAAATCCCCGCGAATACTGCACACCTATGAGCGTGTTTCGACGCACCGACGCTCATCTCCATACACTCCGCTCTTTAGGCCAGTTTCGGGATTTGTTTTTAGGATTCCTTTTCAGTTGCGTTTTCTGTCCTCTTTCTAATTACTTTTTACTTCCTTTTTTACCGTTTTACTGCCGTGAGCTCGTCTCCTGTCAATGTTCCGATACATTGACAGTCACCGGTATTCCCTAGAGCCCTGCTCCTGGCTTTGTTCCAATACACTGCCTGTATTTTCGGTTCCTTTGAGTAGGCCCCTGTGCCTTTCGTGTCTCCCAAGACAACTCAAGAAGTAAATCCCTTTTGTAATTAGAAATGTCGCTTCCAATCGATTCTCCTTAGAATCTTGGAAGCAGAACGCATTTCAGGTGTAATTTGCTGAATCCACCGTCTTCTCGTTGAAGCCTCCATTCTGCCCGATTGCCGGAAGTTCCAATTCCCTTCGCCTTTAAATTACTGCCTTTTTAATCATCCCTTCCTCAATAAACGGGTCATTGATTTCACTGTGTACTGTTATCTGCTTGCATCGCTTATCCTCTAGAAACACAATACAAGAAAACGTTATACAATTACACTATTTCTCTGAAAGAGTTGGAGCCGCCAACCTCCTTAAACGACCCTTTCAGCAAAATGTTTTTTGTGAAAACCTGAAAATTCAAAATTTTGGATTATCCAAAAATTTGGATTCACATTTTTTGAAAGTTATCAGATTTTTTTAAATTCGAACTATCATGCAAGAAAAATAAAAAAAACACAGACGATCATACAAGTTCATGGCACTACATCTCATTTAACATGCTCATTAATTTCAAAGATTATCATGCAAAATGAAAAAAAAAATTAAAGATGGCTGTTTAAGAATAAAACAAATCCAAAACTTTTATTGGTTGAAACAAAAGAAAAATGAAGAGAAAAGTTATTAGAAATCAAAACAGAAGTAGAGTTTTTCATTGCTCATCCTTAATTTCCATTTTCACACGAGGTGGTCGGTTATAGTCCAGATGACAGGCTTCGATCAGTACTCCAGCAAAATAAAAATCCGGTTTCCAGCATCTCCTCATCGCATGTACAACACGATTTGTAACTTCTTTCTGACGTTCCAGCTTGTCCATAATGGCCAATATTTGCCCATATCTTGATGGTCCTTTCCTTGGATCAGTGATCATACAAATTTGAAAGAGTATTCTCGCATAGGCTCTTTGCTCCTCTGATAGGATCTCACGACCGGATGGAGAGAGTCCGGAAAATGCTGAAATTCGGGACAGAAAATATCACAAAGACTGATAGAAAAGAAAGGGTCAGGGACACGTTATGGGTTAACAGACACAGTTTTTTATTAACTTTTCACAATGAAACAGGGGAATAAATACAGTTTGAAATCTTAGAATTTGAGTTTCAGAAACTTCAATAATTAAAAAATTCAGAAACTCTGAAATCTAAAATTTTCGTAATTCGAAAAATCGCCGTATTCCGAAATCCCGAAACTTCGAAAATCGGAATCTCTTTTGACTGTTCTGGAATCAGATAAGTCAGGAATTTCAAAACTTCCGATTTCCTACTGAAAAATTATGGTTTCCAACTGACCCGGATTACAAATCATGATCATATTCAGCAATAAATACTCATTCTCTGTCAGGTTCAATTCCAAAATTGGTTGCATTGGTGACGTCAGAAGGTCCATTATTATCTCATTGCATTCTTCAATTTCAAATAATGCCGATGGGAACATTTCCTCGCCATTTGGAGCGATCACTCGGCCTTTCTTCGCCATGAATGAGTCAAATGCAATTGCGAGATGATGACTTTTGAATGCAACGTTTTTCAACAGAATCACCTGAATATAATGGTTTTGTATTTGTTTTTTTGGAATAAAACCTGAAAGATATCAAAAAATGATCAACTGAGAAAATATCTATCATTTTATCAAAAATCCTCTGTTACCCATTTTTGATATCTTTCCGAGTAACTGAGATAAATTGGCTTTCCTAGTGAACGTTCCAAAACTTACTCTATCAGAAAGTAAGAGTTTCTCGTAGAAGGACATTGCTTTTACAATTTCCACAATCAGCAGAACTCCCAAAGAACCCCAAGGTTTCAGTTTTCTTTCGGTTTTCTCCCATTCGATGGGTTGCTGAAATATTGACATTTTTGGGTTTTTTGATCGACATAAGTTTTGAAATTTTTTAAGCTCAAGACATTGAAGCTTAGAAACTTCAAGAAATTACAAAAGGAAACTCACCGGCCTTCGATACTTCGACAGATTGGAACCTTCTAGAACAAGATCCAGAAAACTAGGATCTTCGCAAATATTGATTGTCAAATAAACTTCTTTCCGGGTTTTATGCAGAGCTGTCATTTGTTGAAAAAGTGTAGAATCTACGTGGGCTTGAGTGACAATCGGTTTCTGAACTATAAGCAGTTTCATGGATTTTTCAGAAGTTGGCGATGGAATGGAATCTGGAGCTGCTGGTGATGTGGCGGATCCAGAATCAGTCGATTTGTGTTGACGCATTCCAAGTGCCACGCATTTTTTATAACGGCACGCTCGACATCGTGGACGGTCCTCTTCTGGAAAATAACTTTAAAATTTTGAATTTCTGGGTTTTTGAAGTTTAAAATTTTGAAATTTCTGAAACTTCTGAAATTCTGAATTTGTAAAGTCTTCTGTGAATTTTTTACACATTTTCTTATTTGATGATTTTTCGACTTTTAAATTTCAGGATTTCCGAATTTCTGAATTTCCGAATTTCTAAATTTTGAAAATTCTTGAATTCGGAATTTCCAGTAAACTAGTTCCAAGATCCCTGTTTTTAAGTTGTTTGCGTAATCCTAAACTCTAATCTTTGTCTTCCCCCAAGCACAAAATCCTACGAAAAGCTTCCTTAATTTTCCCCCTGCTCCGTTAATCTCCAAATGTTCGTAAAAGTATTCTAATACGATGTGTCACAATTTTTGGTTTTGGAGTTTGTGCTCTACACAAATATATCATGGTTATTTGAAAAATAAATCGTTTGATCGGACAGATGCAGTCTGAAAGGGTGAATTTACGTTATCTGTAAATAATCAGAAAGTCAGAAGAGTCAGAAAGAAGTAATACAATAAGGATAGTGATCTCTGAAGAACGCGGAAGTCTGGAATCGAAAACATCAGTGCATTTTGACTGAAATCAAATTATAATCCTTTTGGACTTGATTATTGGATTAAGTTTAATCTACAACGTGCTTGAATATGTGTCTGAATAATTTTCATGTTTAGTAGCCAACACCTGTTACTTTTTCGGAAAGTTAGCATTGAGTTTGTTAGGTTCAAAATTGTTCAAAAAGATCTGTAACTCAAAAACACCTGTCTCTGTTATAAAAGTTTGTATCTAGCAATCGAAGGATCCAGAAAACCAGGAAGTCATTGTCAGCAATTTTGGTATCCAGAAATCCAGAAATTATGGAACCCAGCAATCCAGGAATCCAGGAGTGCGGAATTCCAAGAATCCAGGAATCCAGGAATGATATATAGAATACAGGTAGTCAGAATTTTAGGAATCCATGAATCCAGAAATCGCAAAGTTCCGGGAATCAGGAAATTCAGAAATCTAGTAATCCGGTAACCCGGAATCCGGGAATCCAGAAATCCAGAAATCTAGAAATTCAAATATTCAAAGCTTTACATTATATTATCTGTAATCTTATCAGAAATCTTTCCTTTCTGATAAGATTACAGATAACGTAGGTAGACGGGAATCCAGGAATCCAGGAATCCATGAGTCCAAGAACTTACAATTAGAAATCCACGAATCCAAGAATCCAGGAACCTTGAAATCCAAGAAGCAAGGTATTCAGGAATCTAGGATTCAAGGGACCCAGAAACCCAGAAGTCGTGGAATCTAGGTATCCCACTTTTGAAAATTGGAAATCAGAATATCCAAAGCTTAAAATTTCAGAAACTTTGGATATTCAAATTTAAGAGAGTTAAAATTTGAAAGTTAGAATTAAATCCAATTTCCTCTTTCAGTTTCCTTTCTAATTTCGTTATCCCAAATCTTTCCAAACTCACTTTTCAAATCATATTTCAAATCATCATAACATTTCCCTCCCTTTTTACATTTCTCGTCCACACCTTCGGTGTTTGATCTTCTAAAGAACATTTTGCACGCATTGCACGAAACGACCTGGAAAAGTATTTACATGAGTATTTCTGAAGTTTTGGATTACACGTCCATAAATTTTGAGATTTAGAAAACTGAACTTTTTGGTTTTCAGAAACTGGAAAATTTGAAAAATTCTGGAAGTGTCTGGAAAATGAATCTGGGATATCTAATTCTTCAATTTCCAATTCAAAAATATTTTTCAATATTTCAGTTTTCCATCTCACAATCGCTCAATCCTGATTCTCAAAATATTCTTCAAAATTTGAAATTTTTGAAACTTACATCATAATTGTACCCAAACGCTTTGCTATGGCAGATTTCACAAATTTGGGGTCGTTCCGAATTGGTTATCATAAATGCAGAAAATCTGGAAATTCGAAAATATAATAATTTTTCCATTTTCCACTCAATGAGAAAAATGAGCTCAAAAATAAGTAGCGTAGTCACAGATCTCGAAAACACCTGTCTAGAAATTTTGGGTGTTTTTCTAGACACGTTTTCTGAATATGTTCTTGATGTGCCAGCGAGATCTCAGAAAAAAAAGTGGGCGGAGCTTGGAGCCAAGAGAGCTAACAAATATTATGAAGATTGATAGTAAGTCAGGGATAGGTCAAAAGCAATTTTAGAAAAAAATGGGCGGAGTTGGGAAGATTTTTTAGAGGAAATTGGATTTCAAATTCTCCTGGATAAGGATAGATTTGAAAAATTTGAGCTGAGTACGTTTCTTTTTAGGAGCATCTGTGAATTCAAAAATGACATTTTGAAGAGAAATTTCATATTCGGCACGGATTTTGAATTAGCTGGAGGTGTCAGAAGAGATGCGATTAGTCGGATGAGCGATGTTTTTAGAGATCTGGCACATTGGTTTGAGATTTGGTTCAAGAAGAAGAAGACGTCAGGAAGAAAAGAGATCATGGATATTTTCTCTTCTTTTTTGAGAACTTGGTAGGGATCATACTTGTAATCCGGGCCTTTGCCGGGTCTTCGCGGGCCCTGCCATAGCTTTTTTTTATTATTCATTTATTTACTGGTGCGCCTTCGGCGCGATTCAAATAGTTTTTTTTAATTGTTTGTCGTACCACCATTCACGTTTTCTTAAATGGTCACGTAATATATACTTATTTTTTCAAGCTTTTCAAAAGATGACAGCGTGACATGAGGACGGACAGACGCGCCTAGCGTTTTATATATAAGGAAGATTTTCATCGAAGGGTAAACACCACTAACACGTGAAAGATGTATAATTTGTGAAATAAATAGGAGTAGAGTTAATTTGAGGGGACGGGGAGAGGCAAAAATGAAACTAGTAGTTGTGTGGTTTGAAGCAAGGAAATGATCAAAGTCGCAGTTGGATATCCTGTTTTTCAGAATCATTTTTGTCTAACCAGCTCAATCAGATATGATAGAACTCAACGAGTACTACAAAATGAGACTATTTATAAACGTTTTATCTTGTCCATGAACACAGTTACAGACGAAATGGGCTCGGCACGTCCGGTCAAAGCCACTTTATGATCTGTAACTTTGTTCATAGACAATATAAAGTTTTCCAAATAGTCTCATTTTGTAGTACTCGTTGAGTCCTATCAAATCTGATTTAGCTGGTTAGACAATACTGATTCTGAAAAAAAGATATGACAGGGCCCGCGAAGGCCCTGCCAAGGCCCTGATTCCAAGAATGGTAGAGATGGAATTTCAGAAGCCTGTGTTTAAAGAACCAAAACAGGAAAAAGAATTTGAAAAAACTCCATTCGATGGAATTTAAAAAATAAAATATATTGAAATCTTGAGTGGGCAGATGGGGAGATACACAAAAAATCTTGTAGTCAAAAAAGAAAATGATATTTGGTGCATGATTTTGATTATGTAATATGTGTTGTTTGACTGAAAATACATTTTTTCGTTCTAGGATGTTCCCGCAAATAACCGGACTTTTTTCTCAAGTTTCCACTATTCTAGAACTTTTCCTACAATTTTTGGTCCAGATTTTTTTTTCTTAGCTGACGTCAAAGAGTAAAGAGATTATTTGAAGAAAAGTGGAAGTCAGAAGGAGATCTTTGGAGTCGAAGCAAAAGAAAGAGAGATTTGACCTGGAAAAATTAGCTGAAATTGATGGAAATTTTGCAAATGAAAAAAGGAAATAATAAGTGACATCGATGATGAAAAAAATCAGAAAGATCGAAAAATGGAAACGGGGCCAATTTCATAAATAAATTGAAAGTGTTTTTTGAAAACTGTTGGTCCCTTAAAACCTTGTTTTGCATTTAGAAAGTTTGTTTTTTGCTTTTTTCTGATTTTCTGAAAATCATTTTTCATATTCCTTTTTTTTGTATTTCTCCTGATTTTTAATGGAAGATGAATCATTGTTTTCACCTTTTCCTCATCATTCTGTTCAAAGAAAATTCAAAAATATTGTATTCAATAAGCGCAATCAGATGATTTTGTATCTTGGTGTCGAAAAAAAAATTGCCTATAAATTTCGTCCAAATCTGCACAACAAATTCAGTCTAGTCCCACATTTTCTTTACGATGATCTCTTATAAAATTTCCGGAATATTCATCGAAATCGGATTCGCACTTGGTCTCATTTCCAACTTGTTGCTCATCTATTTAACACTTTTTCATATCAAAAAAGTAACAGGAACCTACAAGAAAATGGTCATTTTATTCTCAACTATCAGTATTTTGTTTGCCACACTGGAAATTACGGCTCGTCCATTTTCCCATAATTATAAGCATTTTTTGGTGTTCTTCAGCACGAATACATGGATTGAGTCCAAGAATTTCCGGCTGCTGTTAGTCGCTATTTGGGCTGGATTTTATCTTTTGGTCGTCGCATTTATCAGTGTCCAATTTTTCTATAGATATTTCTGTTTATTCGATGGCGCCAAAGCAAAACAATTCGATGGATGGAAATCAATGTTTTGGATGGGATACCCGTTTGTGCCAGCTGCAATTTATGGTGCATCGTTTTATTGGTTTTGTATGCCTGATGAGTATTCGGATCAGTCGTTGAGGTGAGTGTGCAATTTCGCGGGGTGGTGTACGGTGGCTACGCGGTCGCGGCCGGCAAGCACACCGCTACCATGTAGCTGAGCAGCTCGGAGTAAAAGCGAATTAAATTTCTTGAGATTAAGGCTTCCATTTTGGTCTTCCATTTCGGTCCATTTCGGTCGTTCGGTCGAAAATCGCCGACCGACCACCGACCGAGCTGACCGACCGGTCGGCGCCGACCGATATAGTGCCTTTGCGCATCAAAAAGAATATATTTGCGTACAAAGCATTTTATTTCACGACAAACGAGGCATTTAGTGAGTAGTTTATCGTAAAATATAGTGCTGTGTATGCAAGCACGTAGACGCGCAAATGCACGAAAACGGTCGGCGCGTCGACCGATCAGTCGGGCGCCGGGGTGCCGAGCCGACCGATCGGTCAGCTCGGTCGGCTGTCGGTCGGCTCGGCTCGGCCGGTGGGCGGTCGGTCGGCTAAAGTTCCCGATCGAATGAAACCCTTACTTGAGATACTGTACTTTTCAGCGATTTGCCGATATTTGAAAGACACTTTTTTTCACGCTTTCAGTACCAAAACGGACCCCAGAAAGGGTGTCTTTCAGAAATCGGCAAATAGTTGAAAAACTTGGAATTTTCTGAGAATTCTGTGAATGGATAGTTTTGAATCCAGGTCTGTTTTATAACCTCCCAAATTTTCAAAGAGATAGGAAACTAAACAGCCGAGCTTCAGACTCCTAACAATTGTCACAACTGCCGGACATTTCATGCCCCCTCCTTCTAATTTCTCTTTTTCTCCAGAAAAATAGTTCTCGAGTACTACTCCATCGAAGTCACCGACCTTCCTCGCTTTGTCATGATCCCATACGCACCAGATGGATCCATCCGCTGGCTGAACATCTCATTCCTCATCTCCGGTCTTTGCAACATCTTCTTCCACTACTCCATCATCCTTTACTGCGGCCTCAAGATGCATTTCAACATTGCCAATAAGCTAAAAATGTGCTCGAAGTTTCAAAGCGACCTTCAGAACCAACTGTTCCGAGCCCTCGTTGCCCAGAGCATCGGACCCACTCTTTTCCTCGTCCTCCCAATTGCACCAATCCTTGCTGTACCTTTAATGTCACCGTATCTTGGAACAGAAGTCAGTTGGCAGCCGGGATGGTTGTATTCGATTGTTGGATTGTTTCCCCCGTTTGATAGTCTTGCTTTCATGCTAATTGTTAAGGAGTACACCAAGGTTTTGAAAAGTGGGATTTTTTTAATGGTATTTTTTGATGTCTGAATTTCAGATCGGTTTGGATGCCTGATGAGTGGTCCGTCAGTGGAGCCAACTAGTCATCCAAGTGCCAGTCAACAGCCAATAAGTGTTCTATAATGTATTCTGGCTCACTTGAATGTATAATTGCTTTATTTGAAATGTAAATATTGAAATCAAATAAAACTTAAATTATGTCATCTGGACCTTCAATAATAATTCTGGGAATTCTCTCTTTCGGAATGCTATATTTCCTTCGTTTGTCTAATTTCAGAAATTGGGGGATTACTGTAGTTCTCTTCATTTCTACAAATCCCTTTTTGGCTTCCATCATTCGTTTCCCGGAATCTATCCTTCGAATTCGATATCTCTGAGGAACTCGGAGAAATTTTGGATTTTGGACCGGCAGAGCGTTCAGGAGATTTGGGTCATTGGAAATTTCACATTCAAGTTTTTGGAGTTTGGCTCTGAAAAAACACAAGCATAAAATAATTGAAATTCGGGAATCTGGAACCTAGGAAACCAGAGAACCCGGAAATTGGGGATGTCGGGAATCCAGAAATCCAGGAATCTGGGAATATGGGAATCCAGAAATTCAAGAATCCAAGATTCCGAAATTTCTGAAAATAAAATAAGGAGGAATCCGAAAGTCCGGGAACCCAAGAATCCAGGAATCCAGGAATCCAGTAATCTAGGAATCTGGAGTTCCAGGATCTCAGGAATCTAGGCGACCAGGAATCCGGAAATGCAGGAGTCCAGGATTCCAGGAAATCAGAAATTCGATCCTTCAAAAATCCGGGAATTCAGAAATCCCGGAATTCATAGATCCAGGAATCTAGAAATCCAGGAATACTGAAAGCCAGAAATCCAGGAATCCAGAAATCGAAGAATTCAGAAATTCAGGAATCCAGGAATCACGGGATTGAGAAATCCAGGATTCCACGAATCCAAGAATCCAGGAATTTAGGAAACAGAAAATTAGAAATCCAAAAAGATCATCAAAAACTCACATCTCCCAATCCTTCCTGACTTTCGAAGCGCCCATAATTCCCAAAATTACAGTAACCGCAGACATTCCACCATAAACCCAAGTGTATCCAGGATCTGGATGCCTCGTGATCGCTGGATCACAAATAAATTGCATTTCCAGTTTATATTTACTCTCCAAAACGTACAACAAATGCAAAACTCGTCCCGGATCTTCAGCGCACCAATTCCTGAAATCTCCGGGTACACAATCATAGTCCAAAAGGTTCAAAAGCTTCTTTTCTTCAAAAAGGTTATAGTTTTCCATAGGAAATTTGTGCAATAAGTGATCCCAAGATGAGCAATTCATCCAATTAACAGCTAAATTCAAAAATAGATTTTTTGGAAATTTCTCCTCGATTTCTTGTACTTGTCGCCAGTAAAAAATTGAGAGAGCTCTGGAATTAGTTAAAATTTTTTAATTCGGGTAAAATGTCTAAAAACCCACTTTGCATGAACCGAATTTCTAAATTCTTCAGATAGTTCTGTTTTATTTTTTGAGTTCAAATCTAATAAGCAAAATCTGGATTTTTGCATTTCCAGAAAGGGTATCGTTTTGAGACCCAACTGGTCAGTGAATATAAAAATTGATATAAAGAGAAAATACTTCATTTGGTTTTGCAGAGAATTATTTGGGAATGTGCATATGTTTTGGGTCACCTAGATAAGAGTATCTTATCAGTCTTTTCTCGACCAAATATGACAATGTAAATAAAAACGGGACCAGGAATTTGAAAAAAAACATTTATTTGCTGAAAATTAGGCTGAAAAAAACTATAAAATAGATAAATCCATGAAATTTAAATTTTTGAACCTCCCGCTATTCGAATGTTCATCGCGCCCAACTCTGCGTACTGCGGACCGAGCGCTTTAAACGACGCGCAACAAAATGTTCATAAATTTTCCAAAATTTTCCGGTTAAAATAAGCGATTTCTAGTCCTGTTTTCTTGTTTTTT
This sequence comes from Caenorhabditis nigoni, assembly GCA_027920645.1. Taxonomy (NCBI): domain Eukaryota; kingdom Metazoa; phylum Nematoda; class Chromadorea; order Rhabditida; family Rhabditidae; genus Caenorhabditis; species Caenorhabditis nigoni. Next base: position 8,403,104 of record CP115868.1, on the reverse strand, counting down.
TCTTGTTATTTTCAGATATTCTGACACTAAATTCTCATTTTTCAACATTTTCAGTGTCAAAAAATGGCCGGACTCATTCGATCACTGTTCAAAGGCAAAAAGACACGAAAGGATAGCAAAGAGCCAGATAATCGCGAGGATTATATTGTTGTTAGTGCTAAAAACAGTTAGAAAAAAGATGGAAATAAGCAAAAGTCAGAAAAATTTCAAAAAAAAAATCGATTTTCGTGATATTTAAATTTTGCTGATTTTCACAAATGTAAAGCGGGTTTCAGCTGAAAATGACCGAAAAAAATTAGTTTCATTAATTTTTCAGCTCATTTTTCGACTAATTCCCACGATTTTCCAGTTCCAACCATGCCCATCATTCAAACAGCCACGTCAACCGACCGCCCGTTTCTCCGATGACTGTATGCTACCGGCGACCGCCGCCTATCATGTACCCGGTGCTCCAAAACTGCGTAAAGGCCCTCAAAGTTGTCCGGGAGGCAATCGAAACGATCATCACTTGAGAACACGAAGCTTATCGAGGAAACCATCCGATCGCCGTCAGGATTTTGATATCGATTCGGGTTTCGAGAGAAATCGGCAAAAGTACGGGTTTTTTGGGGTGAAAATGATCATAAAAGAATCAAAACCGCTCGAAACATGACCTTAAAAGCGTCAAATTCAGCTGAAATTCAAAAGATTTCCTTGTTTTTTTGCCAGATTTTAAGGATAAATCCCTTTTTGAAGCAAGGCTGGCCATTTTCAGAGCGTCTATGAAGCCTGGCAGAAGTCGTCACTCGCTCTACGACCCACGTGCAGAAGAAGATGACTCAAACGATGAAAACGATCGAATCGAGATGTTCGAGCGAAAAAGCGAGTATTACATGAAGAAATTCGAGGAGTCCGAACGGCAAAGACGCGAAGAACGTCGCCGTCAAGAGCGGTTGGAACACGAGCGGAACAGTATTCAGAGTGCAATGTCGAATATGGCATACTGTACTTCTGTTCAACAAATGGCGTCGGTAAAACAGATGGAACAGCTGAAAAAGGAGAGAGATCAGTTCAGAAAGGAGTTGGGACGGTATAAGACGAAATACGAGAAGTTGGAGAATAAATATGAGCAATTGGGAACAAGCCAGAATACGCCACTTTTGTGTGGTGCCGGAGGACCGTTTAAGGTGCGAAAGAAGACTGTAAAATGGCTAAATTCGCTGGAAATCAATCTGAAATCTCCTAAAAAAATCCATATTTAATTTCAAATTTCAGACCCCATTTCAACCCCCGACACAATTCCTGACTCCACAATGCCCCGCCTCTTCTCACACGTTCGCCTATCCGAATCCTCCAAACTTCAAACCACTGTCTTCTGGAGGCCACCCATCACATCATCACCGCTCCATGGACGCCTTCATCGACAGAAAACCAACACGTCATCAGCCGTTTCAGAATCTTCTAATGCCTTCTAATGGATCCACGAGAAGTTTTGAAACGATGAGCAATACGCCAACGACGATTGGAAGCGAAGGAGGTGGTGGAGCTCGAGAGGCTCTGGTCAATCCAATGGACCTCAGCTTTATGAGAAATTCGTCTAGTTTGGAGGGAAATGGTAAGGAAAATGAGGGGAATTGGCGGGAGGTCCCACAACGACAACTACCGTAACCTAAAAATATTTTTGTTTTTTTTTTGTTTTTCTTGATTTTCATGACTTTCCTTCACAAGAAACTTTGCAAAGGTTCTCAAATCTTTTTTTGAATTCCCGCCAAAATTGAAAAATTCGAAAAGTTAGTTGATTTTTTTGCAATTTTCCGAAAGTTACAGCTGATTTTTTCTTCAATTTTTTGCAAATTTTTTAGAAATTTTTAGGTTTTTCAGCTATTTTTGAAGATTCTGTTTCGTTTTTTTCGAATTTTTTTCGGTGCAATTCAAATCTTCAGATGGTGTCCGCTAAAATTACTGTAGGTTACTGTAGAAACCCTTCTATTCTGCAGTTTATTTTTCTAACACAATCACGTCAAAATGCAGGAAAAATTGTTTGATTGCGTTGAAAAAAAAACTACAGAATAGAAGGGTTTCTACAGTAATCTTCGCAAACATCGCCCCGTCAAATTTCAGACGAAACATCGAGACAGAATCATCAGAAGTAGCTGAAAACCGTAAAAAGGGCTAAAAATTTCGCAAAAAATCGGAGGAAAGATAAACTTTAACTTTCGGAAAATGCAGAAAAACCGCTAATTTTCGGACTTTTCAGTTTTAGCGGGAATTCCAAAACAATTCCAGAACCTTCCAAAAGTTTCATAGGAGTCATTGTGGGACCTTCGGCCACGGCCAGCAGTGTCTTTCTTCCACAGCTCAGATTTTTTTTGTACCAGTACAGTTGGAGAATTCATTTTTTGTATAGAGAAAATACACAAATTTATTAAACTTTGACCTAGAAAACGATTTCACAACCAGATGTCTCAAAATCGGTCTTTAAAATTTCCATTTTCCAGCTCACCTCCTTGGATCCGCCTACACCGATGACGAGGATGAGATCAAGAACTACCGCTACGACGACGCATTTCTGGCATCGAGTCCACTGAGTCAACTCACTCAATACACAACTAACACCACTTCGAACACTCATAATACACAATAATTGATATTTTTCAAATTTATTTTTAAAAACTCTAAATTGAGCTGCAAATATGGTTTTTGATTTTCTAGCTCCGTCCATTTTTATAGTCCCACTATGTCCAATTATCGATTTTCACTCATAATCTGATTTCTCGTGTTTTCTGTACATATTATGTACATTCCTTGCAATACTCCTTTTTATGTACCTAATTCGAATTTTTCGAAATCTGCATTCTAAATTCAAAATGATCAATAATCCTATCTATTTTTTAGAATCGAATTCTGAAAATTGGAATAACATTGAAAATCAAAAATTCAAAAAGATAATCCTTTTCTACTCAATTGATATATTTTTTGAAAATTATCTTTTGTATTCAAAATCTTTTTTTTGTTCTCCTAATCCTCCATCACTTTTCTAAAAACATACAATTCATAAAGAAAGTTTTCAATTTTTCAAATTATTCCCAAATTCTCTTTTGAAATTTCTTTTAATGACATCAGTTCAAACAATCCCAGACTTTCAGACAATTTTTTGGAAAAACTTTCTGATTAAAAAAAAATATTCCGCATCGAAAAGTTCAAAATTATGATAGACAAATATTCTAGTTTCGAGAAAAAAAAACAATTTTTCACATTTTTAAAAACTTCAATTCAAAAATCAGAGCAAAAAAAGAGCAATAACAAAACGTCCACTAAACTACAATTTCCATGAATTGTATTTTCAGATTTCTTTCATATTCATTCTTCAGAAAATCACACAAATTCAATCTTTTTTGTGACTTGCTTTCTTTTTTTTCAACTTTTCAGTTGAAATTTTTTAATGTTTGTTTTTTTTTCAATTTTCGTAATATCCCTCTATAATTTTTTCTCTTTATTCTCATATTAATTTCCGCTTTTTCTTTTATGGTATCTACTAGAAAACAATAGATCTACTGGGAATCTATAGATCTCGTGATAGTTTAGTATAATAAGAATTGTATAGTTTTTTTTTATTTTCAGAAAATAAAACTCTGAAAAAAATATGATTTTCTGATTTTTTTCTCCTTTTTTCTAGAAATTAAAAATTTCTAAAAATCGGTAATTCCAACATCATATTCTAAAACTTTGAGATTTGAGAAGTTGAAGATCAGAATTCTAGGAAAACTTTACAACAGTCAGAATTATAGATCTGGAAAGATTATTAAGATTTTCAAAATTTTAACAATTCAAATTGAAATGGAAATTCCAGAAAATTCGTAAATATTATCCATTTTTATAGCTTTCCCTTTTCCTTATTTTCCATTCTTCTATTGTTATATTTTTCGAAAAATTCCGAAAAAGTCGGAAATGCGATCCATTTTTCATGTTCCAGAAATTCCAGATACTCGGTAAATGTGGGCAACTTCTGGGCAGAAGCTGGGTGAATTGGGCTGCGGGCAGACTTTGATCCAAGGCTGGGCAGAAGGTGGGCAATAGTCCAACGGCGCGCAGAGGGGCAAAGGCTGGGCAGACGCTGGGCAGAAGCTAAGGAGGCTGCGATGATGCAGCATTCTTTTAACGATTATAAGTATTAAACATATTTTTCATACGTTTTCTATGACTTTTCTTACGATTATCTTTAAATTTTTTCAAATACTGTCAGTTTCTTATCGTTTTTTTTTTTCAACGAAGGAATAGGAGGATGAGTGCCATCGAGGAGTGGAACCGGGTGAACCGAACAAAAAAACGGGAAGCCATTGGTGAGCATAGAAAAAGATGAGTTTTGTTATGTTTATTTTAAGAGATGGAATACCAGTTGGCGAGAGGAGAAATCTATGAAATCCCATCAGAAGAATCCCACCAAGGAGGTATGATTTTTTTTCAAAATTAAAGCTCTCATTGACTCAATTTTAGAACCTTCGACAAAACGAAGAAGTCAACTAGAAAACGAAGAGGACATTTTTGACGACGCTATTACGAACGATTCGAAAGACGATGTGATGGGAAACGATGAGGCGTTTGAAAGTAGTGGTTGTGAAGACGATAACGAGCCGACAATGGACTTCTTCAGTTAGTTTTAGTTTAAAATTGCAAGCGTTGTAGAAGCTAACGTTTTGTAGAAGCGGTACTTGAAACTATTAAAATTCAGACTTCGAAAATGCGGTATCGTATGTTGCTGCCATTTTTCTTCACAACAACTTTTCCGACTCAGTGGCAAAAGACATTTTCACCATTGGAAAGGTACTCAACCAACATCCTAGCATCAGAGTAAGGTGGTGTAGTTAGAAACTTTGAAGTAATTTGAATTATTTAGTTGAGCGATGTGAATCGTAAGGTAGAAGAATGGAGTGATTACGACCCCCGAATTTATTCATTTTGCGTTGAATGCAAGAATCTTCTCAGCAGTGCTAATAAGTGTGGCAATTTGAATTGTGGGAGGAACGGCGTCTCACAGGCAAATGTGTCTAATGGAAATATATATAATACTTAATTTGGACAATTTCCTATCGACCAAACAGTGGAAGGCGTGACGACAAAAACTTCGATTGCTTCCCAGAAGCCTTAGTGACGGTTCTTAAAGGTGAGTAGATTTGGGTCTCGGATCACATTATTCAATATTTTCAGATTTCGGAATGGACGTCCTCGCGAATTACATCCCAACTCGTCTTCTTCCAGCCGACGCCAACATGGACGACAAGTTCGTAAAAGCATTGCCATACCCATTCGAGGAAGCTTGTAAAGAGATCGTTAGACGCCGAAACTCTTATGAGTCAGCTGATAAGCTTGTTCGTCATGCTATTCATGGTGCTTTGTAAGTTTTCAGAACACTCTTCTCCAAAAATAGATAATTTCCAGGCATTTACTTCGCACGTATCACTATGACACTGCAAATGGGATTCTCGTGAATTGCAAGGTGAGAAAACTAATATTCTTTACATCAAAGCTAAAATTCACATTTTTTCAGAAAAGATCGGAGTGTTCGACACATTTGACATGGAAAGAATACAAATCAAAACTAGGAGGTGGAAACCAAGATGTCTAGGAGAGAAAGTCTGGAGATCTCGTTATAAGTGTCGTTGATCGAATTGTTTCATTTCACATTGTTACTTTTTTTCTGTTTTCTTTTTCTGTTTCTCACCCTTTCCTGTTATTTTTTCTAACTTCCAAGATAAACTCAATACTGTTCAGTAAAGCTAACAATCTCAATTGGTTTCAGGAAGAAGGGGTACGGGGGGAAGGGAAGGGGCCAGAGCGGGATGTCTACAAGTGGGCATACGCTGGGCAGAAGCTCTCCTAAAGCTGGGCAGCGTTTGACCTATGAAATGGTAGAAGTTGCCTGGCGCTGGGACTAAAGCTGCCCAGCTTCTGCCCAGAAGTTGCCCACATTTACCGAGTAATTCGGAAACGTTCCTCTCTTTTTCATATTCTTTTCCCTTTTTCATTTAACCGGAAAGGAAACGCTCTCTTTTTTCAAATTTTGTCCATTTCTACAGTATGCTGGGATATTTCAATCGCACTCATTCCCTGGAAGACGGCACATGGTACCTGTTCAGAATGCTTCTTCATTTTGAGCTCGTTTTAATCATTATTAAGTTCGTTTCTGAAAAAAAACTTTTAAATTTCTAAAAAAATCCTAAACAAGAACGTTTCTTGAATCGTTTTCAGAGGGTTTTTGAAACTAAAATTACCGTAGACACTCTAATAGAACGCCACCCAAACCGCTAACGTTATGCCCATATATCTCGGTTCCTGTAAAAGTTATCAAAAATTGATCAACTGATGAAATGTTTATTATAATATCAGCAACATTTTATCTTTCAGCTACTTTTTGAATTCTTTCACAGGAACCGAGATATATGAGCTCAACGTTAGCGGTTTGGGTGGCGTTCTATTAGAGTGTTTACGGTAATTTTGAAGTCTCAAAAAGTTGCCTGAATTCCAGCATAATCTCAATTGCATTCTGGTTTTCTGTCATAATGTCGGCCAAGAATACACATCCAAATGTACGAATTCTCAACGCATTTTACTATGGACAATACATGATACAGCTCAGTTTTTGGATAGTACAGCCATTGTTAATTTGCTCAGAACAGTTGAATGGTGAGGTTTTTGATCTTCTGATCTTTGGTTTTCTTGGATTTCTGGATTCCTGAGTTCCTAAGTTACAGGCAGGTGTCAGAATTCCGGCATTCCAGAATTCCTGGATTCCTTGACTCCTGAACACCTAAATTTTTTAATTGCTAGATTCCGGGATTCCCTGATTCCTGGATTCCTAGAGTCCTGGATTCCTATACTACTAGATTCCTGATTTACTTGCTGGATTCTTACATTCCTGGATTTTCAGATCCCTGGATTCCTGAATTCCGGGATTCCTGAATTCCTGAATTCCTGAATTCCGGAATTCCTGCATTACCGAATTCTTGGATTCCTGGATTCCTGGATTCCTGGATTCCTGGATTCCTGGATTCTTATAGACTTATGGATTCCTGAAATTCCAAATTTCTAGATTCCTCTATTTTCGGTTTCCTGAACTTTTAATCTCTTGGATACTTACAATCTTAATTCCAAGAACTTTGGTCTCTATTGTTATCATTTTTTCTGAATTCTATAGAATCAAAACAATCAGTACATTTCTTCCCTGAAGATTTTGTTGTCATTATGAGATCATAAATCTGAAATTGTAAATTCCAGAAATAGAAAGACGGGAAAATCGTATTCTTCTCTGAAAACTTCCAGGGATTTGCGATAATAGATTTTGCTCAACACCGAACTAGAGCTTTTGTTTCCCTTGTTAGTGACCGAAAAACTAACACGGGAAGTACCCGAAGTGTCTGCTCGCTTTTTCTTAGATATTGGTGGCAAAAAATGTGCCTTGTCTAGACCAGAACAAAACGGATAATATAAGGTGCCCATAGGCAGGTTGAGCAGAATGGCAAAACTTTTCCCGATTTTTTGAAAAAAGTGGATCAGGTTCATTCAAAAAATCATAACTTTGTTCAGAGCAAAGATAAAGTTTCAAACTAAAGTATATCTTGTAGAACGGATTTCAGGCTACAAAAAACTTAATTACCCGTATTGTCTATCTCTGCAATGAAATTTATTAGAATAGAAAATGTGCGAATGGTCTCATTGGGTGAAATCAAAAAATGTCGATTTTCGAAAAAACGTATTTGGGAGACCATGTCTATTCGATTCCTTCCATGTCATAATGCACAACTACAGTTTCAAATATATAGCTCACCTTTCATTTAAGAGAGATTTTTGAAAAAATAAACATTTTTCAGCTTCACTCATGTACCCCTATACATAGTATTTTTTGAACTCATTTTTTCGGAAACGATATAAATGCTCACAGAACAAAAGTTTCAGTCGGTTTAGTTTCGTTTTAAACGAAAAAGAAAAAATCTTGATGAAAAAGTCAAAATATGCGAAAACAAATTTTCACATTTTGTATGTGAGCATGTATAGGGGTACATGAGTGAAGCTGAAAAAAGTTTATTTTTTCAAAAATCTCTCTTAAATGAAAGGTGAGCTATATATTTGAAACTGTAGTTGTGCATTATGACATGGAAGGAATCGAATAGACATGGTCTCCCAAATACGTTTTTTCGAAAATCGACATTTTTTGATTTCACCCAATGAGACCATTCGCACATTTTCTATTCTAATAAATTTCATTGCAGAGATAGACAATACGGGTAATAAAGTTTTTTGTAGCCTGAAATCCGTTCTACAAGATATACTTTAGTTTGAAACTTTATCTTTGCTCTGAACAAAGTTATGATTTTTTGAATGAACCTGATCCACTTTTTTCAAAAAATCGGGAAAAGTTTTGTCATTCTGCTCAACCTGCCTATGGGCACCTTATATTATCCGTTTTGTTCTAGTCTAGACAAGGCACATTTTTTGCCACCAATATCTAAGAAAAAGCGAGCAGACACTTCGGGTACTTCCCGTGTAAAAAAACAAAAATTTGGTGTTCTAGGCCACCAGGAACTCACCAGACTAGGCCACCAGGAGCTCCTTTGGTGGTTAGAATGATGAGCGATCAGACACTATTCACGTCATTTTCAGCCCTTCTAGTATTCTCAAAACTTGTGACTCATCGTTGTTACATCAAATTGTATAGGACATGATTATCATGTGGTTCTGACTGAAAAATTGTTTTCAGACACCGACAAATTCTCAAATCAACTCTTCACACTTTGTAGTTATGTCAGAATTATTGGAATGTTTTATGGTAAGGGATTTGAAATCAAAAAATCAGAAATTCCAAAATTCCAGAAATTTTTGAACTTTGAAAAATTCCAAAACTCGTGAAATTTTGAATGTCCTGAAGATCTGGAACTTTGAAATCCTGATATCCTGGAATCTCGACATTCAAAGTGTTGGAATTCTGGAAGTCTGAAATTCTGGAACTATGGAAATAGGAATACTGAGATTCTGAGACTCTGAGATTCTGAGATTCTGAGATTCTGAGATCCTGAGATTCTGAGATTCTGAGATTCTGAGATTCTGAGATTATAAAATTTTGAAATTCTGAAATTCTGAGATTCTGAGATTCTGAGATTCTGAGATTCTGAGATTCTGAGATTCTGAGATTCTGAAATTCTGAGATTCTGAGATTCTGAGATATTGAGATTCTCAGATATTGAGATTCTGAGATTCTGAGATTCTGAGATTCTGAGATTCTGAGATTCTGAGATTCTGAGATTCTGAGATTCTGAAATTCTGAGATTCTGAAATTCTAAGATTCTGAGACTCTGAGATTCTAGAGTTCCAAATTTAGAAAACTCCGGAACTCCAAACATTTCGGAATTTCATGAAATTCAGCCCCAACAAAAATTCCAGCATTCACCGCTCTGCCCGCACTGGTCATAGAACGAAGCGTAGCCACATTTTTATTGGAAAATTACGAAAAGTCTCCAAATGTGTTCATTGGATTTTTGACGGTGCTTATCCAGATGTTCACTGCGGTCGCAGTGGGATTACACTTCAATCGGGGTAAGAAACCAACAGGTTAGAAGATGTAAAACATCAAAAAATCACTTTCAGCCAAAAGTACAGTAGAGCATACTGTAGGTGCAATCATTGCAAACTCATTGGCTGTCTGCATGAACAAAATCAATCAGAAAGTCAATGAAAAATATTTTTATGAGTCGGATCGAATCACTTATTCATTATCAGAAAGATTTCAAATTACGGAAAATATCAAATCAGCAAAGGTGGAAAAAGTTTCAATTTTAGAATTCATTTTTTTTTTCCAGATGTTTGACAAAATAGTTTGGTCGATTGGCTTTTTCAATATAATTGTAAATGCTTGTCTTATACTCGACAACTATGATATTCCTACGACTTTCAAGAATTTAGCATCAGTGTCCTGTGATTTTTCAATTTTACTGTATGGATTAATTGTACCGGTAGTATATTACAATCAGACGGATTCATGGAAGAAAAGGGTGGCCGTTATGCTGGTGAGTTCAAAGTTTTTTTTTTGAATCGCGGATAATCTGATATTTCTGGGATTTTACAGTTATTGAAATTTAGAATTCATTAGAGCTTCTGATTTTATGATGTAAAAAAACATTTTTGATTTTAAAACCTCATCCTAAAGAAAAACGAACAGCTTAATTGATTTCTGAAAAACTTTTTTTTTTCGAAATTTCAACTTTTTGGAGAGCAATTTAAAAGAAGAATTTAGAATTGAATTTCTGAATTTTCGGGGTTTCCAAAAAGGTTTTGAAATTATCTGAAACCAGCCGGTACGCCCCTCGGGGCTAAACCTCCTGGGCACTGCTTACAGTGCGTGTTTGGAAACCATTGACCTCTGAAAGGAAAACGAAAAAAAAAATCAATCAGTTCTTACTTTCTCTGGGTTCCAGAGAGGGGAACCGGAGAAGGGATCCGGAATCCGGAATCCAGAATTCGGACCCCGGAATCCGGACACAGGAATTTGGAATCCGGACCCAGAAATCCTGAATCATGACCCAGGAATCCGGAATCAGGAATCCGGACCCTAAAATCCAGAATCCGGTATCCGAACCCCGGAATCCGGACACAGGAATTTGGAATCCGGACCCAGGAATCCGGAATCAGGAATCCGGAATCCGGAATCAGGAATCCGGACCCTAAAATCCGGAATCCGGACACAGGAATTTGGAATCCGGACCCAGGAATCCGGAATCCGGACCCAGGAATCCGGAAACCGGACCCAGGAATCTGGAATCAGGAATCCGGACCCTAAAGTCCGGAATCCGGAATCCGGTCCCAGAAATCCGGAATCCTGACTCAGGAATCCGGAATTAGGAATCCGGACCCTAAAATCCGGAATCCGGACACAGAAATCCGGAATTCGGAATCTGGAATCCGGACCCGGAAATCTGGAATCCGGACCGGAAATCCGGAGTCCGGACACAGGAATCAGGATCCCTTCTCCGGTCCCCTCTCGGGAGCCCCGAGAAGGGAGAACTGATTCTTCCTTCCAATTCTCTCTTCCTTTATAGTGATTTTTTCTCCCTGACAAGGGAACCATGTTTAGCCTTCATCTCAGAATTTTCTCTAAATTTGCTCATTTATAGTTTCGAATACGGGCTTTCTCGTGGTGTATTTGGTTTTCTGCACAAATTTCTAGAAGTCGAGTTATGGGCTTTTTAAGTGATTTCAGTGCTAAATTCTCACTTTTGGAGTGAGTTTTTGAAAGGGTTAATGAGAGGTTTTCGGCATTTTTTGAGTGTGAATCGTCATTTTAGAAGTTTCTCTACAATCTGACAGAGTTTCCTCATTTTTCAAAAAAAAAATATTTTTCGGAAAAATTTTACCATGGGTACCCCCCAATTTTGGCAAATTTTACAATTTTTCGAAAAAATTTTTAATGTGCTAAAATGAACTAAAAATGCATGGAAATGATAAAATAAGTCTTTTCACGAAATTCTGTAGATTACATCCGTTTTTAAATCCCAAATAACTGATTTCTTCCGAAATTTCAATGAAACGTAGTCCTTCGAAAATCACCCAAAAGCATTCAAATCAAGTGAAAACACAGATTTACATACTTCTTGACAGATTTATCACTGTCCGCAACCAATATGGTCATATCGTTTAATTTCGACTGACATTTTTACTATTTATTGGATATTTTTCGAAACAAGTCCAAAATGAGTTTTTCAATAAATTGCTTTTTCGAGCTTTTTTCCTACTAAAATAATAGAGAAAAAATAATTTTGAGTTTCGAAAAATGCAAAACATTCCTCCAACATCAAAGACAAAAAAAGAAAAAAGAAAATAGACAATGACGGTATCGAACCCCAACCTTGTGATTCCTATTCATCCCCACTATCCACTCGGCCACTGTTGCTCGGTCTCTCCACAGCGGAGAATGTATAGAGGAAAGGGGGAAAAGTGGAAGGGAGGGAGGAGAGAGAGAAAAACAGCATATTTTCAGACGGAATTTTCTCGAATTCTAGAAATTTGTGCAGAAAACGAAATACAGCACGAGAAAGCCCGTATTCGAAACTATAAATGAGCAAATTTAGAAAAAATTCTGAGATGACGCCTAAACATGGTTCCCTTGTGAGGTCATTTTGGGTCGTGGGTTTCTAAACCAATTCACGTAGTTCTTTTCGTCTAGAATTTTACATTTTTCGAAAACTTTTTTTTCTGATTTTTATTTTCTCATCACGTTTAAATGACACTTGAAGTTTTACTTTTAAAATTTATGAAACCCCTCAAAATGATGGTTCCTTTGAACCTAATTATCTCGTTTCCTGTTTGTGATATCAAAAAATATTCAACTAAAGAAATGTTTCCGATATCAAAACAAACATTTTCGCTTTTAGAATTTTTTTGAATATCTCTAACAGGAATCGATTTTTTACCTGAAATGCCTGAAACTGAAAAATAGGTGTTCATAGAGCTCAAAACTAAAATTCGATTTTTCCAGAAAGGCTGTTTCAAACCACGGGTCTCCCCTCTGAAAAGCACATTCGGACAGGACATGGCATCTCATGGAGCTAAAGAAGAAACTACAAAATATTTTGAAATGTTGGCTGATCAGTGGAAATAGATTTTTATTGTTTTTCATAATTTTGATAAATTGGATTGAAAAAAAAATTGACATCGAGTTTTATGGAAGCCATGTAGAGTCCTCAATTACGTGCGATAGTGGATCCGGAGTAACTGAAAAGTTTCCCCGTTTTTTATCACAAAAAATGTACAAACTCACTTTCAAATGTGCCAAAAATTGAATCCCGTTTAAGACCAATTTGCTCGACAGGCCCTTCTGGTCGTTTTCCAAATTTTCCAGTGTACAAGAATACAAAAAGTCCCAATTGTAAAAATAAAATTAGAAGGCACAAAAATGCAACACACAATATTAGAGTGTCTTCGATGGTAGGCATAATATGGTGATGAATGATGAATAATTTTTTTTTCGAATTTTTTTTTATCATAAGGGATTTTGGCTTATCTACACCTCCTTAAGCAAGAAATCCGTGTCAAAACAAAGCTAAAACTTCATGACACATTCTTTTTTTTTCATTGAATCCGTTGAGAACCTTCTATTGGGATAATATGCATAAGTTGATTGGAATTCACTGAAATCATCGTTTTCTAAATTAATCTATCTCGGTTACTGTAGAAGATATCAAAAAGTTGTGAACTAATAAAATATGACGAACGTTCTGATAAATCACTTTTTGTTCAGAACTTTTCAATATCTTTCACAGGAAACTCAATAAATTGGGTCAAACTTACATTTCATTTTTTGACCAACCCGCTCCGGCGTCCTCATCATTTTATCGTAGTAGATAAACGAGAAAAGTACACATTGTAGCACTAAAATAAAAAAGCATAAGAATAAAATGAATAAAATCAGATGATCCTCCTGAAAAGACATCAAATTGGAACTCAGGTGAGAAAATTTTTGGATTAAATACAGAAAAGAAGAAGCCATTAGGGAAAATAATGGCATAGGATTATGTTGTTTTTTTGAGAAGCTATGATTTTTTTATTTAATCAAATCCGCTTGACGCATGTTTTTGCTTCCTTGCATTTTGGTGACTTTTACAACATAGATCAAAGATTTTGCACCTGAAAACTGATGAATATGCAGCTGACCATGAAAAAATGAGTTGCAACATTTTTGATTGGAGCTAGAATTCGGGTGAATTTTTAGGAATAACGAAAAAAAAGATTCTGAGATTCTCAGTTTCCGAGATTCTGAGATTCTAAACCTCTGAGACTCTGAAATTCTAAGATCCTGAAATTCTGAGATTCTGGAACTCTGAAAAATTGAAAATTTTGAAAGTTGGAAAGTTCGAAAACTCGAAAATTCAATAAATGAATGATTCAAAAAATAAGCAATCTAGATTTGAAAACTTTAAACCATAATTCCAAGAAGACATCACCCTATAATTATTTAATGTTGAATAACATCATATTTTGTTTGCGCAATGCCCAGTTCTTATATACATAACATCATTTTTCAATCTTTTCATGAAAAAGAATGCACCAAATTCCCCTTTACCTCCTTTTACCAACTTTATTCGCTCACCAATGTGGACTACCTCCATTTATGGGAATAGATTCAGACTATCCAGCACCAGATCCCAGTTGTATATTTAATGATTCTTTGATAACCCGAGAAAACCTGAAAAGATTTCCAAAGGATTGTACAACAGTTTGTGCAAATATCACATTCGATTCTACATCCGGCTTCACTGAAAAAGAAGTCAATGGAACATTCTCGACTCTAAGAATTTTGTTTGGAATTCTGAAAATTGAAGGGACCAATTTCAAAATTCTGAATTTCTTTTCATCATTACAAGTTATTTTCTGTAAGTCTTGTTCAACATTTTTCACTATTTTTTTCTTCAAATTCAGATGGTATTATCATAATCAATAATCCCAAATTAACGAATATTACGGCTTTCAAACGTTGGTCCCCCTATGAAGAATTCACAACCCACGTTTTTGGAAACTCCGCTTTGGATTTTGAACCATTTTGCGATCGGGATTGGGATAGGCTGTATACGGATTTCAATGTTTATGGGAACTTGAAAAATTGTGGTAAGCCGAAATTCTCACCTCCTCCAATTCAGATCCTTCACTAGTTCTGAAGGTTGAGGGACATTTCAAAAACTTTATTGAAATTTCCCTCAAAAAAGCTTATTGGGAAGTCAAACTTGTGAGACGAGTAATGAAGCTACCCGCTACCGGCTGAGCCACGCAGGAGAAGATAGAGCTGGTACCCGCCAGGGCTTGTCGCACATAGACCTAGCTAATAAGGCCTCCGGGAAACTTTGCCCGTATTTGACGCTATAGGGGAAGTAATACCTCATCAGGTACAATAAAACATGTGTGGATGCTCACACTTCAGATTATCGTGTTAATGACAGGAGGGGACACAAAAGAATACCGCCCTGGACATATCTCTTACAGTTAGAAAATTCCCTGGAGGGAAGTTGTTAATTTGTTTTGAACAATCGCAAACATTTTTCGATTTTTGAATAATTCCAAAAAATTTCTTTCATTCTTTCAGGATGCAAAAACGTGCGAATTGGTCCAAAGTCCTTACCGTACTACCAAAACTGTACAACTATAACTAGCGGATCATATAATGGTCTCAAAATCACCCAAGCCACTCAATCCATGGATTTATCTGCTTTTTTACTTTTAAAAAACTTATCATCAGTACTAAAAGTCTATAACACTCAACTAGAAGATTTGTCATTTCTCAAAAATCTGGAAGTTATCTATGCTGATTTTGGATTTAGATTTTTGAGCATTATGGATAATCCCAATCTTAAACGTCTTGGCTTTGAATCTTTGAAGGTGAAAAACGTTGTTTTTTGCTTAAACAAAAAGAAATTCCAGACCATTCTCCCAGAAAATAACACATTTGCAATAGAAATCAAATCGAACCATCCAGATTTTTGCATCACTACAAATGAGCTACAGGTTCTTGCTGTGCACAACGTTGACTTTATAATGGCTCAATTGAAATTATGTGATGATTTGAATCGTAAAGATGGAGAAAAAGTTTGCCATTTTGGAGATTTGAGCACTATGGATTCCGATTGTCAGCATATAATTGGAGACGTTGTGATAAATGATGAAAATGAAAAATTTGTGGAAAAACTGAAAAATGTCTCATTTATCTATGGTTCTTTAACAATTAAAGACACGGAGGAGCTGGAAAATTTGGATTTTTTGTCGAATTTCAGACAAGTGGCGAATCTTAAAATTGGTGAGCAAAAACTTTTTTAAAAATCAATTTTTTTTCTGATTTTCAGAAAATGAGGTATATGGCGAATGGCCAAATATTGTACCTCAATTTGACCAAACTCCCATGATACGGATTATTTCGAACGAAAAACTACAGAAAGTTTGGTTGCACAATATGAGAGTAAGTTTCACAAATCAAGTTATATTTTTAAAGTTAAATTAAAGTATCCCAAGAAGAAATTATGAATAATTTCAGTCCCCACCATATCCACAACCGGAAAGAACTCATCGTATAATTGAAATCGACGGAAACTCGTTGGACATTTTTAGAGATCAAAGAGAATGTTTATTGTTTCAGAAGTTGACACAATCTCAAATAAAATATAACAAACAAAGCTGTTGTGAGTTTTGGAATACATTTTGGTAGTACAGTAATCCGGATATTTCAGCGAAATTGGAGTCTGCAACTACAGTAATCCCTGTTGGGGCTGTAACAAATGCGTCTGAACATTTAGAGACTACAACCAAAAACTGCGATTCTAATTTTTTGAATGTTTTTATTTTTATTTTGGTGTTATTTTGAGAAATCGTATATTCTCAATGCTATCAAACTATTATATTGTATTTTTCCATAAGTTTTCCCCATTTTCCATTATTCCATGTTTTCCAGACTTCTCCAATGACTACAAGATTCACCTACAAACTTTATCAGTGTTTTCTTCCCCAAATACGGTTCAAAAATCATAGAAACTTCTAGTGATTTCGTTATAACATAATTTTGCACCCAATCTGTCCAAATGAGTAATTTTTATGACTTTAACATTTAAAATTATCATCCAGCAAAAATTATAAAAATGGCTTGAAAAATTACAAACATCGCCGTATTGAAAAAATGAAAAATCTCCCATTTTTCATATTTTCTCTTCTCATTCTGGGGATTTTTTCCCAGTCGATTTGTCCATCTGGATTCAAAAAAACGAATGACAAGTGTTTGAAACTGCACACAAAAAGTTTGAAACATTTGGAAGCGGAGCAAGAATGTTCACAGTTTGGAGGAACCCTGGCAACTATAAAAAATGCAGTGGTAAGACATATTTTAAAATCAAAATTTACAAAATTTCACTTTCAGGACAACCGTGCGATTTATAATCTGGCCGCAAGCGCTGGGGTGAATTCAATTTGGATTGGATTGTTCTGTTACGCAAACGGAAATTCTACACTGTGTATTCATGATGACGACTCGGGACCAATGATTTTCACAAATTTCAAATTTGGAAATCCAAATTTACAAGGAAACAATGGATGCGTTTTCATGTGGACATCCGGACAAAGACCGGGTGAGTGGGTGACATCGTCTTGTGGAGTGGTTGGAATGCCTTTTGTTTGTGAAGCGCCGTTGACTTTGTCAGGTCAGTGAAGATTTCGAAATTTTGGAAAAAAAAAATGAAAAAATTCAGACTCGACTTGTAAACACAACTACAACGGGTACTGCTATCTTCCATCCCATGAGCTCAATCTTTCCGAAAACGGCACATACAACTCCACATATTCTGAAGCTAGCGCCATTTGTGCATCCTACAATGCCACGTTGGCATCGATTCATTCGAAACCGGAAGTTGATTATATCCATGCACTGTTCAAAAATTCAGGAGCACCAGGACTTATTCTAGGAGCACTTCCAGCCGATGGTTTTTATTGGAACGATGGTTCTAATTGGGATTATAATAATGTGAATCCACTGGACAAATCTAATACGTCCTGTCTTCTGATGGATTTAGCAACGGAACCTAATTATGGATTATGGTCGAAAACAGATTGTCATAGTAGAAATCAATTTTTGTGCAAACGAAGAATTTCACAAGAGAAAGTTCCGGAAAAAGCGAACGAAGTTTGGACAATGAGAGGTTTGAAAAAGTTTTGAAAAACCGATTTCACACTCCGATTACCACGTAATGTCAAGATTTAATTTTCAGAAACCCAGTACCTGGACGCCTCAAACTGCAATTCAACCCTGATAATGTCTCCAGGAAAAATTTCCTCTTTTGGCTATCCCAATTCCAAGCCTCCGATAACAACTTGCACCTGGAACTTGGCCGCATTAGGACCTTACAGAATTGGGATATATTTTACCGATTTCTCAGTGGATTTGCCGGTTTATATTTACGACGAGCATGACAACTTAATCGGGATGGCAGGATTCGATATAAGCCCATTCGAATTTTTAGCACCTGGGAATGTGGTGAAGGTGGTTCATGACTCAAAAGATGATGCTGCTAACGGGCATCATGGATTCAATGCGACCATTTTGCCATTTTGAGTTTCTCTTTTTTGTTGTTGTAAATAAAAACTTCATCTCTTTATATTATGCTTGTCTGAGAAAAAAAAGGTTTAGACGCAGACAAAAAAGTGTCTGCGTCTCCACTTTAGTGTGCTATTTAGGCTCTCCGCTTCGAGACCGCTACCGTATTTAGACTGCAAAGAATACTCTCTAACCTTTTTTTTCTCAGACAAGCATAATAATTGTAATTAATTTAATCAGAATTAAAAAATGTACATATACCGTAAACACGAGTATATTATAGAGCAATCTTCCTTATACATAAAACGTTACACGCGTCTGTTGGTCCCTCTGTCACTCTGTGCACATTTGAAAAACTTGAAAAATAAGTATAGATTTACGGCACCCTTCAAGAAAAAGTGAGTAGCGGACCAGTAAAAACTAGATTAAATTGCGCTGAAGGCGCACCAGCTAGCTAGTATACTATAGAATGACGGTGAATCACACTTGAATGATTGTTGTTTGAAGCGGAGAAGAGCAAAGGAAGTAAATTTGTTAATGTGGGCAGCGAATTCGAGGGATACCCTTACAATTAGATTCCGCGGGCGTGAGTTAAAGGTAGACCAAAGGTGTCGATACCGGTTTGGATGGCAACCGGGTCATGATTAGTAAAGGCAAATACGTTTACCAATGGAATACCCTCTTGGTCCATCCATAGACTACAAGATTCACCTACAAACGTTATCAGTATTTTCTTTCCCAGAAATGGTTCAAAAATCATAGAAACTTTTTAAGATTTCATTATGACATAGTTTTTGCACCCGATCTGTCCGAATTAGTAATTTTCATGATTTTGACATTTAAAATTATCATCCATTCAAAAGTTATAAAAACTAGCCTGAACAATTACAAAAATCGCCGGTTTGAAAAAAAAATGAGAAAATTCTTATTTTTCATATTTTCTTTTCTCATTCTGGGGATTTTTTCCCAACCTATTTGTCCATCTGGATACAAAAAAACGAATGACAAGTGTTTGAAACTGCATACAAAAAGTTTGAAACATTTGGAAGCAGAACATGAGTGCTCACAATTTGGAGGAACTTTGGCAACTATCAAAAATGCAGTGGTAAAACATTTTTTTTGTTGAGTATATATAATTCAATTTTTTCAGGACAACCGTGCGATTTATACTTTGGCTGCGAGCGCTGGGGTGAAATCAATTTGGATTGGATTATTTTGCTACGCAAATAGAAATTCAACGATGTGTTTTCATGATGATAACTCGGGACCAATGATTTATAAAAATTTCCCACTAGGAGATCCAGATTTACACGGAAATAATGGATGCGTTTTCATGTGGACATCATCCGGACAAACATCGGCACAGTGGGGGACATCTTCTTGTGGAGTGGTTGGGATGCCTTTTGTTTGTGAAGCGCCGTTTACCTTGCCGGGTCAGTGAAAATTTGGTAATTTTTGGATATATTTTTTAAAAATTCAATTTTAATTTTTGAAAATTTCAGACCCAACTTGTACTCATAACTACAATGGGTACTGCTATTTGCCATCTCACGAGCTCAAACTTTTCAAAAACGTCACATCCAACTCCACATATTCTGAAGCCACAGCCATTTGTGCATCATTTAATGCAACATTGGCGTCGATTCATTCGAAACCTGAAGTTGACTATATTCATGCACTGTTCAAAAATTCAGGAGCACAAGGACTTATTCTAGGAGCTCTTCCAGCTGATGGATTTTATTGGAACGATGGTTCTAATTGGGATTATAGTAATGTGAATCCACTGGATAAATCTAATGAATCATGTCTTCTGATGGATTTGGCCATGAAACCGAATTATGGATTATGGTCAAAAACAGATTGTCATAGTAGAAATCATTTTTTGTGCAAACGGAGAATTTCACAGGAGGCAGTTCCAGAAAAGGCAAAAAGAAGTTCGGACAATGAGAGGTTGGCAA
The DNA here is from genome assembly GCA_027920645.1 of Caenorhabditis nigoni. Lineage (NCBI taxonomy): Eukaryota > Metazoa > Nematoda > Chromadorea > Rhabditida > Rhabditidae > Caenorhabditis > Caenorhabditis nigoni. The sequence goes on along the minus strand of CP115868.1, from coordinate 8,383,064 downwards.
TACTTTTACCAACCACGTAGCTCAGCAATCAATTTTCAGACGCCCAGTATCTGGACAACTCTAACTGCAATTCAACCTTGATAATGTCTCCAGGAACAATTTCCTCTTTTGGCTACCCGATTTCCAAGCCTCCTATAACCACTTGCACCTGGAACTTGGCCGCGTTAGGACCTTACAGAATTGGAATTTATTTCACGGACTTCTCAGTGTGTTTATCGGTGTATATTTACGACGAAGATGACAACTTGATTGGGATGCCAGGGCACGAAATCAGCCCATTTCAAGTGTTAGCTCCTGGGAATGTGGTGAAGATGGTTCATGACTCGAAATATGATGCCGCTTATGGATACCATGGATTCAAGGCGACCATTTTACCATTTTGAATTTCTTTTTTCTTTGTTGATAAAATAAAAATTCATTTTTTTCATGGGCGGTTCATTTGGCTGAAATTCAAATTGTCATTGTTTGTTGGGGTGCTACATGTGCTCCCTCCACACCAAAACACATACCAGTTGAGCAAGAACACGAAAATGGTGTGTTGAAAACGAAAAATGAGCACTTCAGCACATGTGGTTTGGTCGAAAAGACCCTATGAATCAAAAAGTTACTAGCGGAATAAACTGTAGTGACATGTGCTTGGGAGAATTATGATAACTGCCATGATAGAAACACATGATGAGAAGAGTTTGTATAAATACTGGAGGTGAGGATGGGCTAGGGAGAAACGATGCTTCGTGAAGTTTTATTTCTGGCATTTTTATGCTATGTGAATGCGGATGCTGATATTAAAGGACCATTGACTGACGATTTTCAAGCATGGCTAATGCAGTGAGTTTTTTTTTCTGAATTGGTACTTTCATCGTAACTTCAACTTCCACTTTCAGACACGGTTACTCCTCCTATGACTTCGTTCGCGCTGATTACGAAACTCAAGGAAGTTACGGAGGAAAAACATCTAGTACTCCAAAAGCTGTCAACACTCCCGTTGTCTTCATCCACGGAAACTCTGATTCGGCTCTCAAGAGCGGGTCCTTAGCAAGTGGATGGTCCAACTCCATCGGCTACTTCCTGGACCATGGATACACTAGTGCAGAGCTCTACGCAACCTCTTGGCAAGACACGAACCCACTGAACGCGTCGAAGAGGACTCACGACTGTACCGATCTGATTCGCCTGCGGAAGTTTCTAGAAGCAGTTTTGGCATATACAGGTGCCCCGAAAATTTCAGTTGTTAGCCACAGTATGGGTGTGACTTTGGCCAGAAAAATTATCAAGGGAGGATCGCTGACAGCGCCGGATGGGTCTTGCAATTTGGGACTTCCTTTGAACAAACAGGTCGAAGTGATGATCGGAATCTCCGGTGCCAACTATGGATTGTGCAATTGTGAAGGTGGAAGTGCGTCGTTGGAGAAGACGTGCAATAGGGACAATGGTCTGTGGCCAGGAGATTCTTGTGGATTGAATTATTTGGATTGTGGATTGTACCCATTGGTTTGGCCATGCAGTGGAGTCAATTATTCCTCGTTTTTGATGCAGTTGAATTCGGATAAGAATAAGGAAGCGGATTATGTATTCAGTATGTGGAGTCTATGTGAGTTAAAAAGACAAAATGTCCATTAACAGCCAAAATACACAGTTCTTTCAGCCGATGACGTCATTCTTTACGGAGACATGGTCTGGGGACGATCCACTTCCTTTATCCCAACCTCTGACGGAAAAGTAATCTACCATGTTTATACGCATATGGAGAGCAAGGAACTGACAGCTGCTGATCAGTACCAGATGGTCAAGGACCATACGGTGCCGTCTGTCTGAATTTTGTTTATTTCATTTCCACATTATTGCTGTAGATTTGTACAATAAACGTCTGTAGAATTTCATGATAAGAAAAGAGGATTAAATACAGGTTGGGAGGTACACACGTGTTGGCAATGTGGTTGTGCTAAAGATGCTCAGTAATCTGACCGAAACACAAAAATGACCAAATTTGAAGAAAATTAAAATAAAAATTTAACAAAATTGACAAAAGCATTGGCATGAAAAATGTCTGGAGACGAACTTTGGGGAAGCAAAAAAGAGCATAACTTCGCTAAAAATCGTTCAATCGCTATGAAATTTAATGAAAAAATAGCTGAAACAGTTTGTAAAGAGAATCATAAGTTAATTTGTGACTTTGAAAGTTTCAAAGTGATTAATAAATTCGAAATATACACATTACAAGAATATGTGCCCGTCTAGATACCTTCTCTGCCCCGAGCAACACATTCCGTTATTTGAAAGTCTCTAAAATTTAGTGGCAGAGTAAAACAGCAAGCTGGTGCGCTTTCGGCACGATTTAATCTACTTTTTTACTGGTTCATCACTTTTATGAACCTGTGTTATTTAATTTAAAACCTACTGAAAGCATTTTTTTTTGGATTGATATTTGGTACTTTCGAAAAATTTTCTCATGAAAATTATCACTGGATCATCGAAAAATACAGGAGGTCTTAAAGAAACTGACCGCTTTCATATCGGTTTTTTGGATGTAAAAAAGGCTCACAGGGAAAGTGCCAAATTCATGAAACTTTATCTGTAGATGTTACGTTTGATTATGAAGCGAATGGCGTTTACAGGTTTTCGATATCTCTTGACCTCACTGTATGCATAGTTCCCTCCCCTTAATTCTCGTCTCGTCATTCCTAGAACAGTTCATAGTGCAGTTAAAATTAATTTGTCATTTTTTATATGAATGAGAAAAACCTATCGGGAGAAATGAGAACGGAACTCCATCCTATTTAACGACCACCCGGAGGTTTTGTGAATACTATTCATCACCGTCCATCCGCACCATTAAATTCCATTTAGCCGTTCTAGGAAAAGGTCAAACAAAAAAGTGGAAATAGTGGATTTCTTGGTCGGTGTGTTGTTTTTTAACCCGAACATTTTTCTGGTTGAGCCAATGTAATTGGAGTTGGAGTGATAAGTGACTTTGATGAAAATTTTTCGTTATTCTAATCAATATCTTTGTAAATTTATATCTTTTTTTCCAACGCCATATAAGGAAACCAATTTTCTGACATCCAATCATACATTGACCTATTTTTGCCCTTGCATACATGAAGAAGAGATTTCTCTAGCAGTTTTTTGAACTGTTGTTTTCCTGTTCGATGTTACGCCGAAGATGAATGCGTTTTCTCGCACACACTTCTTCCGATAATCGGAAGAAAACTCCGCCCATTTTTAGGGTTAGCGCTTGATTCAGTTTTAGAAGATTTGTTCGGATTCCAGATTAATAAAGATCCGGTAGAGAATGCGCATAGACATTCAATGTTTACGTGGATTGGCCATATCTTTTGTCTTAATTTATCACTTATTCCCACTGGTTTTTGTAAACGGATACCTGGGAGTCGATATGTAAGTTTGATGGAATCTCTCTGATTCTACAAATGCCTCATTTTCAGGTTCTTTGTTATTAGCGGATACCTAATGGCTCGAATATTGAACAACTCAAAAATTCACAATATTTCTGATATTTTGAACTTTTATTACCGCAGATTAAAACGAATTCTTCCGCTGTATTACCTGTTCTGTACGGTTACTTTGATTTTTGTGCATTTGTATTTGGGAGTATTTTGGTGGGACAATAATAGAAGATACTCGCTGGCAGCACTTTTTTTAGTATCCAATCAAGTTTTTATAAACGATGCGATGGACTATTTTCTCCAGGTAATCCATAGATAAAGTTTTGAAAAATCTAGTATCTGATTTCATCAGGAACATGAATTTCAGTATCAAGCAGATGGAACTTCTCTTAACGCCTTCATGCATACCTGGTCTCTTGGAGTTGAAATTCAATTTTATCTTCTCGCCCCATTTATTTTCTTCGGCCTCCAGACCCTTCCAAAACCATCGCTGAAATTGGCCGCCGTCTCTACAATTACTTTCTTTGGAGTTTGTGCATTTTTAACAACTAATACTCAATTTGCATTCAATTTTATGCTCCTGAGACTATGGCAATTTTCCACTGGATTCATCGCACTGTTCTGGCGGGAAGTTGAAATTTTGAGAAATTCAAAAAGGTCTGAAAAGTCTTCTTTGGAAGAGACTAGAGTGTTCTGCGGGATCTCTTCAGATGATGTGGTTACTTGTGTGACATCTGTACTATTCCTATGTTTGATTCCATCAAAAATCGATCCAATTTGGCTCCGCCCTCTTATAACCTTTGCAACAGCTTTTTTGATTTATATGGAGACAGAGACGTGTCAAATACTGAAATCCAAATCATTGGGATATCTTGGAAATATATCTTATTCCGTATACCTAATTCATTGGCCAGTTATAACGATTTTTATGGGTACTACTGTAGCATGCCATATATATTGCTTAAGTAAGTTTCTTCTATTCTCCAAACTTGCAGAAAAAAAAATTTCCAGTTCTCACGATGATTATCTCTATAATTACCCATCATTGCTATGAAAAGCAGTACCTGAAATTGGACAAAAGTGCAGTTGGAGTGCTCATTTTTCTTTTGCTGTTGTTCAATGCTTCCGTCCAGTATAGCACTCGAAATCATCAGTTTTGGAAACCAAAATATCTTCCGAAGATACAAAAAATTGTTAAAGAAAATGAAGCTATGATTCCTTTTGACACTTTATATAAGAAAAATGATGATGAATGTGTGGAGACAGGATTCCAGGAGCTGTATGATAATGGATTTCTTTTTACATACTGCAAGTATCCGGTAAGGATTTTTTGTGCGAATGAACACACTAGTATAAGTTGTAAAACTTATTATTTACTAGATTTTATAAAATCAAGATACCTAATTTATATTTTATTTCATACCAGCAAGCTGGTTTTATTTCATATTTCAGCGAGGCAAAGGAAAGTTATCAGCAATGATAATTGGTAATAGCTACGCTAAAAACCTCAACGAACACATCCGTACTCAATTCCATCATAACTACTCAGAATGGAGATCTCTTTGTATTGGGGGTTTGTCTCATCTTCTATAAGTTTCTGAACTCTGAATTCCAGGCAGCTCCGGCTTCTTCCACGACAACGCTTATCCTGGAGATGCATCGATCATAACGATGAAGAATCAAGTGGCAACTCATAAACCGGATGTTTTGTTCATAGCTGCAAGGTTCCTCATGGAAAAATTTTAGTTTTTATGATAAACTTCCAGATACCCTCACTTCTTAAAAAGTCCAATTTTAAACGAGGAAGATGACGATATTGTGAAGCAGATGAATAGCAATATTGCATTTTATGAGCAGTATGTCGACTAGAAACTATTCAGCTCATTTCCCCTTTTTAGATACGTTCAGAAAATCTACATCTTGGCACCACACCCATTATATCCTCTAAACTTCTTGAATATATTCTTGGACTATGTAACCCGTAGACCAACTGAACTAGAAACACTACACCTGAACCGAGAAGTAGTTGACAGGGATTTGCTGTATGCGAGGGAAAGATTCGAGTTGATCAATTGCAAAAAGTGCAAGGTGAGGCAAAAGAATCAGGATTCAATTTTATTCTTTATTTATTTCCACCACCAATCCAAACCAAATTAAATCTACTTTTAAAATTCTTAACATGAATGTACTTTGTTTTTAAAATCGGTTTTCAGGTTTTCGATCTGAGCAAGGAGTTCCTCGAAAACGACAAATATTTATCTTTTGATCGAAAAACGATGTTGTCTTATATGGATACTGGCGTCCATTTCACTGCACCAGGAATGACAAAGTGTGACCCAGTGTTCGAAAGTATGGCGAAAGAGGTCATGGAGACCATTGTTGAAAAACATGTATAATTTGGAATTTTTTGTTATGACTGGTATTTTTTGATAAAGGGTTCAAGTACTTGTGATTGTGTTCATTCAAATAATGATATGCAGTACCGTGCAATAAGATGTACATGTTTTTTTCGACTGTAACTTTCTTCAAAGAAGATCTATGGCATCAAACTTTTCTGTAAAATGTAGCAAATCACCAAAGAAAAGTGATACGAAAACACCCTTAACTTGAAAAATGAAAGAAAAAAATTAGCGAAAAAAATAACTTTTTCGAAAAATTCGGATTTTTTGGATGCTTTTTTCGAAAATCTGGAGGAAATAGAAAACTATTGTGACTGTGAAATATAACACTTGGAACATGATTAAAGAGACTTTGACCGACTTTTGAGCAAACTTTTAAGACTTTTAAACCTCATAAAAATACAATAATGTGTATTGTATGGTTGTTCAAAGTGTCAACCATAGATTTACCGCTTCTAGGCTTTTCCAGCTATCGTTCCACAACTTCAAGTGGTCACTATTTGGTACTTTTTTAAAATGTTTTTATCATTTCTCCATTGATATTCTACAACCAGCAAGCTGGTGCGCCTTCGGCGCGATTTCATCTGGTTTTTACTGGTTCGTCGCTCTTTTCTCAAAGGGTCACGCAAATCTATATTTTATTTTAACAGTTTCCAAAAGTTGACAGACTGACATCGGGACGAACAGACGTGTGTCGCTTTTTATATATAAGGAAGATATCTAATCATTTCCCACTCGAAAAGGTCTTTCTTTGAGCTCCAAACACTTGTTTTATAATTGTGAGACAAGCTAAAACCAACATCCGCATCACTTTTAGTCATTGTGATAGAGTCGTTTGAAAAAATACTGTATTTTTTGATAGATATCGATACCACAGTTTATTCAAATTTTAGAAGAAATTTTTTCCTTTATCGCAATGCTCATGCCTGACTCACACAACTTTTACTGCTATCACTTATCCCCCCAGCTTTCAATGTTTCATTTTCAAACATTTTCAGCTTAAACTTATTGTATTTTGCTCATTCAGGCGCGCGCTGCACATCGTGAAATCACATTTTTGTTTGACTTTTAACATTTTCATCAGTGGACCATATCAAAAATTGTTCATCATTTAGAATCTGCTTCAGTGAGTTCAGGTGACGAGTTTTTTCTTCTGAAAACTGCACAAAACATTTTGAACCGAATTTTTAAACGAAAAATGGATTTTGAAAACATCTCCCCATCGATTCGCACATGTGACTATCGTGGACAATCTAGCTATTGCTATATTCCTCTTTTCATTGGCCAAATTATATACGCACTTCCTTGCTCAATGTTCTATTTGTATGTGATTCTGAGAATTATGAAATTCGGATCGCAGAATGTATTTTCTGATATATTTTTCAAATTGTACGCTTTAGATGGAATCGTGGTAATAATTTAAAAATTATTGTATAAAGTGAACAAGGCGCCAAATTCAAAAACAAATCCATCAGAAAAATTCAGAGTTTTCTTGTACTGGTCATGGATTTTGGTTTGACTCGTCCATTGATTTATGTGAATGCCATGTGTCATGTTTTTTGGAAACTGTTCCCCCGTCCGACTTATATGCTAACCCCATATTTATTCTTGTTCAATTATTTTCAATTTGCGAAATTTTTTTCGATAATTTTGTTATCTGCAAACCGATTCACAAGTGTGATTTATCCAATGAGACACAAAGCGGTGTGTTTAAAATTTGAGAAAAATTCCCATAGTTTATTTTCCAGTTCTGGAAGAAGTACGTAAAGTTTGCTATAATTATTTGCATAACTTCACCAATTTGTTTCACATGGCACCTGGCAATAGCCCCCGCTAGATTTGACCCATATGTTGGGGAAGGAATCATAGGATACGAATCATTGGTCCCATTTGTGAGTCGATAAGAAATTCAGAATCAGCAAAAATAGTTTTCAGGTTCATACCAGATATTTCAAGTTATTTGTCAGTTCGATAGCTTTTATATTCCTTATACTCACCAATATCAAAATGTACAAATTTATCAAAAAATACAAAACCTCTATGAAAAGTTTTGAAAAATCACTAGCACAATCTACAGTAATCATGACTGGTGCTTTCATTTTTATATGGTTGTACAAACTATTCTTATAATTTTCTCTACTACTTTTCTCATTGATCACTTATTTTTCGGAGGCATTTTGAAAAAAGTCGAGTGTTTTTGCAATGATTTATTTTTATTGAGGTTTGTGACTTCAGGAAATTTTTTTTAACTGTTATTGGATAGTTTCAGTTCGCCAATTGTTCTACTTATTATGAATAAACGTCTCCGTATAGAAATTTTCGGAAAATCTAAACAAATTCATCCGGGGCCTATTCATGTCGAGGAATTTTCTAGAGTATCTGCTTCGAAGAATCAGAATTTGTTGAAGAAGATTCTCTGGAAATTTCGATGTTAATTTTTTTCACATTTTTTTCATTTTCTAAGTTTTTATTATAAACGAACTTTACATGATTCAAAAATATATCTTCAATACATTTTTTTCAGCTCCCTTATGCTTTGGCTTATATTATTTTCAGACTTTCCCACTTCATAAATCGCAGGCGTGAGAATTCCGAAAAGGTTGGATTTCAGCTTTCCCACTTTTCAATTTCCGTTTTTCCCCGAGCTCAAAAACTCTCCTCATTCTGTTATCATCTGATTCAAAAAAAATTGGCTGAGTGTGTTAGGTGCGAAAAAATCTAATCAGCTGATTTTTTGCTCAGATGACGTGGTTCGTGCTATTGATTATTCTTGGGAGTGTAAGATCACAATTTGCACCTCCAATTGACCCAGTAGCGGAGGTCACTACCATTTCAACCGGCGTAGAATTCACTATAACAATACCATATTCTACTACTATTTCTCCAACCCCTCCCACAGATCCCTTACCAACTAATACAGTGAAAACTACGGTAGTTACTACAGTAACCCACTCAGAAACTACTGAAAATTCAACAACATATTCTAGTTCGATGTCTCCAGTTCTAACTACTCCAAAGCCTTTAAGATGTGGTAAATTTTATATCTGATTTTCTATGTTCTCACCCTTTCAATTTATAGAAACAAATTGCACATTCCAAGCAGCCTACATAGAATCTGCCAATTTGAAAAAATTCCCGAAAAATTGTACAACTGTCTGTGCGGATCCATTATCGATTCAACATGAAACGGATTTGACGGAAAAACAGTTGACAAATGCATTCAAAAATATGAAACACCTTATTGGAAGTTTGTTGGTCACCAGAAGCAAGTTTAGTAGTGGAAAGTTTTTGGCCAATTTGGAATCTGTGGATTGTGGTGGGTTTGTTTTGGAAGATGGTGACGCAGAGCGTAGCTCTAGTGTCAACCATGTAGCTCGTGTATAAAAAATAGGGAAATTCGATTTCAGACAACATCGGTCAGTTCAAATGGAGTTTGAACGAGAATCTAACAGAAATTGGGCTTACAAGTTTGAAGTCTGTTTCGTGTCAAGTGGAAATCACATCGAATCCGGAATTGGCAAAGTTAAACTTGCCAAATATGATGGTGAGCTCAAAATTTGTAACGAATCAGTTTAGATATTGCTGGAAGCTTCTCACGAATTCAGAAACCAAGAAATTCTAGAAACTCCTCAATTTTTTCAGCCTACCCCTTCCCAAACCGCCGACCACCTTCGTACTGGTGTTGAAATCAATGGGAACTCCCCAGAACTCTGTATAACTGAACAAGAAATGTCAAATTTCCTATCCAACGAAAATAACGACATTGGAACAATGCCCCAATTCTATTGCTCAGCTTTAAATACCAATGACACTATCAAATCTTGCGTTTTTGAAAATTCAACATTGGCAACTTTGGAAACCGGATGTGTAAAATTGAAAGGAAATGTGTTAATTTCCGAAAACGATGAAGAGCATACATATAAATTAGAATCTGTGAAAGACATTTTGGGAAGTTTGACGATTGATGGGACCAATTTGACGGATATCGATTTTTTGGACTCCTTGGAAAATGTTGTGGCTTTGAAAGGTGGGAAAAAGAATTTGGAAGAAAATGAACAACTGAAAATTACAGAAAATCAATCGGCAATTTTGATTCAATACAACCCGAATTTGGCGAATGTGACTTTTCCGAATCTCAAGGTATTTCTTTTTTAACTTTGAGAAATTCAGAATTTTCGAAAAACCTCGGATAATGTGAAAATATTGATTTTCAGAGAGCAATCGCGAAATCTGACCAGGTCATAATTTTTCAAAACAATAGTCAGGAACTTTTGATGAACCCGAGTGTTTGTTGGAATATTCGAAATGTTTTGAACACTTCGAATGCTGGGATTCCAACTATCGATGGACAGGATTGTGGTGAGTATTGAAAATGTTCACTTTCAAACCAGACGTTTTAGAACCACACATTCAGTAACTGCGCTGAAATATACGGTTTAAAACGTTTGGTTGCAAAATGTCCGGTTGCGGAATGTCCACTTTCAAATGTTATTTTTTCAGAGCAAATCGAAAAAGATGCAATTGTTCGGGACAATCTGGAAATCTCGAAAAGTATTCTTCTGACTTTTTTGATGCTTTGTTCCTTTTTATTTTTAATTATTTGAAAATATGATTTCTGAAATTCGAAAAAATAATAATAAAACTTGAGATATTCAAAGTTTCAGAGAATCGAAAAATAAACAGAAGTTTGAAAAAATCCATAAAAAATTAGCTATTTGGAATAATCGATCGCCTATGAAGATTGCCAGAAACATCCGGAATGACCACTATCGATTTTTTCCTTGCCATCACGAAGTTCCGATATGCTGGATTCCTCCAAATCATTGAAATTTGAGCTGGAATTGTTGTACCGCATAAAAATGAGTATGCAAATAGATTCTGAATTCTAGAATCTTCTGATGGATCGTTGAAAATTGTTTGCAGAATGAGTACGATGGATATTGTGGTGAAACTGCACATTATAATTGACTGAAACATTGAATTGAACTTTAAAAAATTGTTTTTGAGAATACCTGGGTCACAAAATTCTGTAATCCTTTCAATCGTTCTTTTATACTTCTAAAACTTTGTACATTACTAGCATTTTGTCTAGTTTCCAGATACATACTGGCATATATTAAAGTTATCATCTGAAAAAAATATTTCGAAATCTTTAAATGTTTAGCAAAACATTTCTGACCAAAAATATGAAAGCCACCGATCCAAATAACACAAAATAAATCAGTTTCTCATTTTTCGAATTGGTGAAAATGAAAAATCCAGGATGGTCCAAGATTTGTAAATTGTTCGGATACTTGATTCTTACAAAATGTTCCATTTCCTGAGGAGTACTATAGTTTGAGAGCATTGCAAGGGGAACAGGAAAATAAATGAAAATGGCGAGAAAAATATAAATATAGAAGTAGGTGGATTTTTTGCGCTGAAACTTTAAAATTATTAACAAAACCTGGAATTTGGGGTTTAGAACTTCAGAATTTCAGAAACTATAAAAAATTCGAAAGTTATGAACATTCAGCAATCAGGAAATTCAGCAAAAATAATAAATTTGAAATTAGAACTCACATCAAACCATTTTCCGGGTCTCGCAACGGCTTGTAATCTAGTCAATTGCAGAATAAATGAGACGTATGCGAAAGAGCCGAATGTGAAACACCAACCTATCTGAAAATGATTTTTGGTTATCTAAATTTGTTCTAGTTCATCGGGAAAAAACTCACAAAAAGGATGAAAGTATCAAAAACATTTTTCAGCAATCCCTGAGAATAAGCCGCTGGAAATGGATACAAAGTGACCATTCCTCCAAAAACTCCTAATTGCATTTCACACAAATACAATGAAAAATGATATAAAAAAGACAAAATTTTAATGGAAAATCGTTCGTTTTTCGATTGTGCCAAAATCAAATAAAGCAGTAGAAAATTCACTGGTGTTGCTAGAAGACACACGAATACAGTAGCCCGATACTGTAAAGAACGATCGGAATGGAATACGGTAGCATAGATGCGAAGGTCGGGGGTTTCTGCTGGCATTCTTTAGGTTAAAATGCGAGGAAAATGAGACAGATTCCGTGTTCTACATATATCAAAAACTAATCGGTGAGGAATAGAGCAAGACAAAACCGAGTTCTGTTCTAGGGATTATAATCTTATATAAGTTGCAATTTGTCTCGAATTTTCGATTTGCAGTGTTCAGAGAACAATTTTTCAAGAACCTGGCACAGAAGTCAGAAAGTTTTTGAGCGAATAAATCAAAAAGTCAAAACATACCGTAAACACTCGGATAGAACGCCACCCTAAATTTAAACTTTGAGGTCATAAAATTGTCAATCGTTTACAAAAAATTATCAGATATATCTAGATATTCAGACAAATTTAGGCATTTCCAGCAAGACCAGAATTTCATTAGTGTCGAGTGTATGCTGAAATTCCAGATTCCAATTACCATTTTTCAGATTTTCAAGATTTCAGAGTTCAGAGACCGAGTTTTCAAGAACCTGGAAATTCAAGATCTCCATGTTCTAATTATCATAACTTTTAAGAACAGTTATTTTTTAAGAGGAGGAATTTGTTCACAGGTGATTCGCGAACAATCCGTTACGGATTCTCCGCCATTCGCGCGCGGATGAAATATGAATCGTATACGGACCGTACGTGAATCCGTAACGGATCCGTTCGCAACTCATTTCTTGAAACGCCCGCTCCTTTTTTCAGTTTCTATTATTTTTTGCTGGATTTTCATGATAGTTGTCGACATTGTATTTAACAATTTATTAAGAAAACATGTAAAAGAAATAAAAAAATCAGAAGTACAACATTAAGTTCAAAAACTTGTAAAAATCCTGTTTTTTGGGTTGTTGAACGATCATCCAAAACGAAAGGAGACCTGCAAAAAATTTGGGAATCTTTCAGAACATGTAGCATACGCATGCTTACCTATTACTTATATCCTTTTTTGCTTTTCAGTTTCAATATTTGTCTCTCTTTTTGCGATTCAATCGTCTTGGTAGATGTCCATTGCTGAAAATTTGAAAAGTTACTATTTCGGAAATTAGCGTATTTTTTACTTACATTAGTCTTAAAAACCTTTTTTTCTTGTAGAATCGTCTTTCGGAAAAGGAAAAACGGCAAAAGAAGAGGAAAAACGGCAAAAAATAGGTGAAAAATGCAAATAAATTATGCAAAAATATGATGGAAGAACTCAGAGAAAGCTAGTCCCTCACAGCTCGGCCATCCGTAACGGATCCGTTCACGAATGCGCATAGGAACTATCTCTCGACCTCCAGCTGCATCCGTATCCTGTCCGATTGCGAATGTTGAAAAAACGGATCCGTTCGCGAACCCAGATTCGCGAAACTGTCCGTAACGGACCCGTTACGGATAGAAAACCTAGTGGACACCGAAACGGATCCGTTCGCATTTTACCTGTGTTTCGAGTTTTTAAGTTTTCCGACTTTCGGATTTTTAATAATCATTTTTCAGATTATTGGGCTTCCAGATTTTTTTTTATATTTAATCCTCAAGTGTTATGTTTTCTCATTTTATTTTCTCTCATAAAATTCAAGGATAAAACATTTTGACTTTTTCAGTTTCAAAATGTTTTTTAATTTATTTTCGGTTTTTGATTTTTAATGATTCTCAGGACTTTTCTGTTTACTCCGGGTGTTTCAGATATCTATGTATAAAGCCCCCAATTTTCGATTCGTATTTCACAATTTCCTGTCTAAAACCTTTTTCAAATGCTTCACATCATATTTAAAGTTATCAAACAAGTCTCTAGTTTACGCGTCTTTATCATAATCATATCAAGAGAAAAAAGGGGGCGTGTGAGTATGAGCCAAGGAAACCGAAACAAACAAAAAACGAAGAAGCGGAGAAAATCTGATTACTTCCATCTGGCTTCACATTTTCTGAAAACTTACTCATTCTCGGTGCATTTTCAGTTTCCTTCTGCTCGGAAAGTTGTGTAAAAAGGCTTTCTGAATGAAGGAAGTTCTAGTAATATTCCTGTTAACAAATGTGAAATTAAAGGCTCAGAGTGATTCTGGAGCTACAGTATCCCCATTGTATCCTGTTACCGTATCCGCAATATACCCGGAAGCTACATTATCCCCTATCTATCCACCAACCATATCCCCGATCTATCCAGAAACTACAGTATCCCCGATTTATCTACCTACAGTATCTCCAATTTATCCAGCTGCTACAGTATCCCCATTGTATTCGGTGACTGTGTCCCCGATATATCCAGAAACTACAGTATCCCCTATCTATCCACCTACAGTATCTCCACTGTATCCTGTTACTGTATCTCCAATATATCCAGAAACTACGGTGTCCCCTCTCTATCCACCTACAGTATCCCCCATTTATCCATATAATGTAGAAAGTACAGTATCTCCTATCTATCCACCTTCCTTATCCCCGATATATCCAGAAGCTACAGTATCTCCCATTTATCCATATACTGTAGAAAGTACAGTATCTCCTATCTATCCTGGAGACACTACTGTATCTCCAATATATCCAGGCGCTGAAGCAACTACAGTATCCCCAATCTATCCTCCTACTGAAGACACTACAGTAATCCCGACGACTACTGTTCCTGAAACCACAACTCCAAACGATCCATTTTGGGATTTTCGATGCAGTGAGTTTCATTTGTATACTCATACTTTTGAACATGCTTGCATTTTCAGCCCCGGCTTGTACCCTGGAATTCGATTCTCTCACAGTATCCTCCATGAAATATTTCCCAGTTTCATGTGAAACGGTTTGTACAAGAACAACACTTCGAATAGGATACGAATGTGATATGACTGAAAAACAAATGAACGAAACGCTGAAAAATATGAAACATTTGGTGGGCGGACTCTTGATTTCAAGGTCAAAATTCAAATCGGCACGATTTTTGGCGAATTTGGAATCCATTGATTGTGGTGGGTCAATTTTTACAAATGTATTTTCAGTGCCTTGGCACATTTTTTTGCCCTGGCGCATTTCCAGTACATCAACTCAAAATTTCAGGAAACCTTTGGGACTTCAAAGTCAACTTGAACGATCGAATGACCGAAATTGGAATGCCAAATTTGAAAAATGTCTCTTGTCGAGTTTTCATCCTTAATAATAACAATATGACCCGATTGAATTTGCCAAATCTTATCGTGAGTTTTTAGCAATTCAAATTTTAACAAGTTACTTCCATTTCCAGCCCGTTCATTCTCCACTTGCTCCGAATTACACACTTGAAGTGGAAGTTTCCTACAATTTACACCCAGAGTTTTGCATTTCCCTCCAAGAAATGTCCAATTTTATGACCTACGACTATATTAGATTTAGTCTGTTAACCGGATCATTTTGCCCTCAGAATTCCACGTCATCAGCAGCGAAGACGTGCGATTTAGTGAATTATACATGGTCGGAAATGAGTACAGATTGTGTGAATGTTCATGGAGATGTTATAATTCATGAGGAAAATGAGGATCATGCGAATAAATTGGCTTCGGTGGTTAACATTTTTGGAAGCTTGATTATAATAAGAACCAATTTGACAAGCATTGATTTTCTAGACAATTTGGAGCATATCATTTCGTTGACAGGTTTTTAATTTGTGTGAGGAAAAATTTTCAAAAATTCAAACAAACTTCAGATGAGCAACCAGCGTTAATTGTGGAACAGAATGAGATGTTAGCAAATGTGTCGTTCCCGAAATTGGAGGTTTTTGGATTTCGAAAAAATATAGTCATTTTCATTTTTTGGGTTTTCAGAGAGTTACTTCGCGTGCATACGTTCCTGTTAGATTTGATAATAACAGTTTGGAACTGATAAAGAGTGCTAGCTTCTGTTATGATATTCGAAATGGAATCACAAAAAGTGACACTTGGATTGTGAAGTTTGATGATAAAGTTTGTGGTTAGTAATGATCAACTAAGTACTCGAAAAATGGAAAACTGAATTTTTCAAAAGATTTTTGTTTCAAATTTCACTTTCTGAATATCTGAATTTTCAGAAGACGTGGAGAAGGCGGCAGCGGCTTCTGTGGTCAAAGACAAATCTTCTCGAACAACTGGAGGAGGACAAATCTTGATGATTTTCGCTGCAATTGGATTTATTTTTAGCTTGTAGAGAGTTCAAATAATACCGAAAATTATAATAATTTGTGATGTTTCATTTGCTTGTGATTAACTCGAAAATAAATAATTTCTACTGAAAAATGTTCTGAGATTCTGAGATTCTGAGATTCTAAGATTCAGAACTTCTGCAAATTTAGAAATTTGAAGAATTTGAGACTTCTGAGTTTCTGGGCTTGTGAAAGTTTCGGTATCCCGGATTTTCTAGATTCTGAAACTTTGAAACTCTGAAATTCTAAAATTCCAAGATTCCTATAATCTGAGATTCTGAGATTCTGAGATTCTGAGATTCTGAGATTCTGAGAATCTGAGATTCCGAAATTCTGAGATTCCAAAATTTGCGATTCGAGATTATGGTATCCTGAAATGTGAGGAATTCGAGATTCTGAAATTCTGAAATTTTCAGCTTTTCGGGTTTTGTCATTTTAAGATTCTGAGACTCTGACATGTATTCTAGAAGTCGTTCGTTTACATGACGTAACTAAAATGTTATGAGTCATTTCCCATTATTCAATCTTCCTGAATCATAAAATTGTTTTAGTGTAGTTTATGCCAGACAAAGTTTTCAATTTCCGTAAAAATGTCATTTTTCAAATTCTATTTGTCAAAAATAATTTTAGATCATACTACAAACAAAGTTTCGTAATTCCAACTCAAATGAAATCATTTTCAGCGAGTGTTTCAGATCATTTCCATGGCAACCCATCTGAAACATCTCATTTTCATAATTGAGTCATTTTTTCAGCTCAAGAAAAGCAGAAAAAAGATCAAAAACTCGTTATGGGAAACGTGAGAAAATAGAAATGTCAGAATCTAATCTGTGACTCTAGTTTCACCTGTCTATAAGGTGCTGGGTGCAAAGTTTTCAGGGACGTTGTTCTCAATCATTTTCCGGAAAAATGATTCTACTTTTCTCATTTTTTCTGGCTCTTATTTTTGGAGGACCAGCATTTGCTGAAAATTCCACAATAACCCCTCAAAATGGAACAGAAATCGATTACGGGCCGGATCCGATGGAACTCGAGATTCGTCAGGATCCAAGATGTTGTGAGTTAAAGTTTTTCCCAAAGTTTAATTTTTGAATCACAAACTATTTTTCCAGTACCCGGATGTTTTTTCGAAACGAATATTCTGGGAAGTTGGTGGCTAGAAGACTTCCCACAAAATTGTACAACTGTCTGTGCCCCATTTGGATTCCGGATCGACGGTCAAACGGACTTGTCTGAAAAACAGTTGACTGAAATTCTGAAAAATATGAAAAATGTGATTGCGTTTCAATTCGCTGTAACTCATACAAGATTCAAGAACACCCATTTTTTGGCGAAATTGGAAACTGTGGATTGCTGTGAGATTTTTTTCTGGAATGAAAAATTTGAAAATTCGAAAAATAACTTCAGATGACGTTGGTACATTCATGCATTCTATAAATTATAGAATGGAAGATATTGGACTTTTGAATTTGTCGAATGTTTCATGTAATATTGACATTGGAACTAATAATAATATGACCCGGTTGAATTTGCCGCAGTTAAATGTGAGTTCTTCTTTTTCTTACTTTTTTCCCTGTTTTTCTGAAAAATTGATACATTTCAAATTTCAAATTTAAGACTCCAAATCTTTCAATTCCAATTTCAGCTCGTCCACTCTCCATACGCCAATTACAGCTCGTTCACCGTTTCAGTCTCCTACAATCATCCAGACTTCTGTATTACAGTTCCGGAAATGCTCAAATTCATGGTTTACAATGACACCAACTTTGAGTGGATGATTGGAGACTACTGTAGACTTTCTAACAATTCAGAACTATTATCACAAAAGTATTGTGATGTTCGAGACACCCCATTAGAAGTCATGGCTTCTGATTGTTTGAAAATAGTGGGCAATTTGTTGATTGATGAGAAAAACCAGAATTTTGTTGGAAAGTTGGCAAATGTGGACACCATTTTTGGAAACTTGATCATCAGAAATACAAACTTGACGGACACCAATTTTTTGGGAAGTTTGATCACCATCATGTCTATGAGAGAGGGTGAACCTGTGATTTTGATTGAGAACAACCCGGAATTACGCAATGTGACTATTCCAAAATTTGTGGTGAGTGTCAGAATGTTACGGTATTCCGGAAATGTCGAATTTCTCGGCATTCCGGAAAATTCCGGTCTCCGGTATTTCATAATTCCAGAAAATCAGACAATTCCAAACTTTCCGGAATTCCGGAAACTTCCGATTGTTTCCAGAATTTCCGGAACCAAGAAACGTTTTGAAATTTTTGGAATTCCAAATTTCTTTCTGCCCAACACATAATTTCGAATTTTTCAGAAGTACCATGCTCCTCAAACCCATGTACCGGTCCAAATGTACAATAACAGTGCTGAACTCTCGAAAACATCAAAATTCTGCTATGATCTTCAGAATCAGTTAACGGATACAATGACGTGGATAGTGAGAATCAATGGATTGGTTTGTGGTGAGTTGATGGAATAAACAATATTTTTCTGCAAGATAAGTTCAAGAAAATTCGAGTTTTCAGATTACATCCAGAGAGACACCGATGCCGAAATCGCTCGACAAACTCGAGATAATCTTGGAAGCGGAAGATCAGTTGTGTTTTTAATGGGAATTCTTGTTCTAAACATTTTGTTTTGATGGAGCAGTAAAGTGTTCAAATTGTTGTTCTGAGAAAATGAAAATTATAATTTTTGAAAGTTTTCGGGAAAACTTTACAATTTTCGGGCGTTTTATTATTTATCGTTTTTTCAAACCAATTTAGTTCGAGCCAATTTATTTCGATTTTTGTGAGAGATAGCAAAAAGTGGTCGACTGACAAAATGCTTATCAAAATATTGAAAACATTTTGTCAGTTGCTCACTTTTTGATATCTTTCACAGGAACGGAGATAATTAGGTAGAAAAAAACGATATTTGAAAGGGTTTCACAGATTTTAGAAGAAAAAAAATATAAATTCAAAATTTAAACGTGACGAAAAAAAATCATTTATTTTTCTAAAACAAATCCACGTGGCATAAAAAAGATGTGAAAAAACTTTCAAAAATTTTTGAATAAAATACGCTGCGTGAAATAGTATAAAAATCCACGACCCAAGATGACCTCAGGGAGATAAGATCACAATAAAGGAAGAGAAAAGTTAAAGAAAGAATCAGTTCTCCTTTTCTCGAGGCTCCCGAGAGGGGAGCCGGTGAAGGCCTGGACCTGGGCCTAGGGGCCTGGGCCTAGGGGCCTGGGCCTAGGGGCCTGGGCCTAGGGGCCTGGGCCTAGGGGCCTGGGCCTAGGGGCCTGGGCCTAGGGGCCTGGGCCTAGGGGCCTGGGCCTAGGGGCCTGGGCCTAGGGGCCTGGGCCTGGGCCTAGGGGCCTGGGCCTAGGGGCCTGGGCCTAGGGGCCTGGGCCTAGGGGCCTGGGCCTAGGGGCCTGGGCCTAGGGGCCTGGGCCTAGGGGCCTGGGCCTAGGGGCCTGGGCCTAGGGGCCTGGGCCTAGGGGCCTGGGCCTAGGGGCCTGGGCCTAGGGGCCTGGGCCTAGGGGCCTGGGCCTAGGGGCCTGGGCCTAGGGGCCTGGGCCTAGGGGCCTGGGCCTAGGGGCCTGGGCCTAGGGGCCTGGGCCTAGGGGCCTGGGCCTAGGGGCCTGGGCCTTTTTCTTATTCTGATTATAAGAGTGATGTTTCATTTTCCATAAAAAAGTACAGGTTTTCGAATTTTTGATTATAAAATTGTGCGTCACTTTAACCAATTTTCACCTGATATAATTTTCATTTTCTTCCTGGATAATCTTTTCTAGCTCAAATATTTACTTTCCTATGAAATGAAATTTTATATTTTTCTGGCATCTTGGAATTTTGCAGTTTCAGAGAACGGATTTTCTGGTTCTCAATGCGGTATAAAAAAAAACTGCACTTTTTATAGAAATATTCAATTTCAGACGAAAAATGTGTATTTACAGAAACAGTCATAACTTCAGAGTCTGTCAAAAATTTTCCATCGAATTGTAGTAGAACTTGTGCAAATTTGGAATTTAATGAAAACTCGAACTTGCCAGAAACCGATTTGCTGATTGTTTTTCAAAATTTGAAAGAGCTATTCGGAACTCTGAAATTTGTCAACACCAATTTTCAAAGTGCAAGTTTTCTGGATAGCTTAGAAGTTATAGAATGTGGTAAATGTTGAAATTTTTTGAAAAATTGAATAATTTCTGATTTTTTTCTCAGATACTGGAGGATCGGTAAAGTTTGAAAACAATCAGAATATGACGGAAATCGGGATGAAAGGTTTATTTCGGTGCGCTTGTGATTTTAAAATTTTGTCCGCTCCTAAGCTCGAAAAATTGAATTTTCCACGTTTGAAGGTATTCATTTTTTGAAGGCTTTGAGACATGTCAAAAGTGACATTATCGTAAACGGACGTTTCAGAACCGACCATTTCGCACCTTGAAGTTTCGACCTTTAGTACGCCTGTTTCGAAATGGTTTGTTGCGAAAGGGTCAGTTGTGAAACGTCCGTTTCAAAAATTTTCATTCTCGACATGTTCCGGAGTTTTTTTCTAGACTATTTCTAAAAAATATTTCCTTAATTTTTTTCCAGAACTTCACTCATTCCTCTGGAAATATTTCCCAAGTTGAAATGTCGATTTCCAATGTCTCCTCAAACTTTTGTATAACATTCCAAGAAATGCAGCGTTTCATGATGAATGAGAATTTGTTTCTGAAAAATTTCACAGGCAATTTTTGTAAACATCCCGGACAATTATGTGCTGATGTGTGTGAAATCAAAAGTTCCACTATTTATTTTGGATGCAAATTTATGTCAGGATCAATCGTATTAAATTCGGAAAATCAGATGGATTCTGGTGCTTTAAATTATGCTAAATGGATTTTTGGAAATTTAAAAATCGAAAGTACAAATTTGACGAAAATTGATTTTTTGAATAACTTGGAGTATGTTGTTTCTTTGGATAGTGAGTTTCAGAGGATTACTGTAGTTTATAAAATGCATTTTCAGATTCCAACGCAATAGAGATTGTAGGTAATCGGGAGTTAGAAGAGATTTCGATTCCAATTTTGAAGGTTTGTGGTTTATTTTTGAATTTCGAAAATTACAAAAAATTACATTTTCAGAGAGTCCAAACGAACCAGAAAAGATAGCTCCAAGTTCATGGGAACAATGCAAAATTATCAGATTTTTTGATAGAACAGGATCAATTTTGTAAAACGTTGACAAATTATAATGGTGAAGAACAATTTGTCTCAGAAATTGATGGGAGAATTTGTGGTGAGAATGTGTTGTAATCATTTTTTTCGAATTTTGAAAAATTTCAGATCAACAGAATTCAGGGAACTTCAGTTTAAAAACCATTTGGATCATCATAATAATCATTTTCGTTGTATTTCTATAGTTTTTTGAAAATTAAATTCGATGTTTTAAAAACTGAATAAAGCTCTCAGAAAATAAAAAAATCTAAAGAAGAAAAAATTGGAAAGTTGATAAAGATTTTATAATTTTTGAAATCCTAAATTGTTTTTTTTATGCTGCAAGATTACAATTCTTGATCACATTACAATATTTTAGATCAGAATTATAATTACTTCTGACACATTTGATTAAAATTTTTCATTTTCTGCCAAAATCGCTTTTTTGATTTTGCTTGTTTTTACACCTCAAAAATAGTTTTCCAATGTTTTCCGGACTTCATTTTTGTCTGTTTATTCTGTATTTCCATTTAAATTCAATCGGAAAAACGTCTGAAATATATATAGAGCCTTCAGATTACTTCAAAGCAAATTGTGGTGAATTTTCAAAAATTTAGATTTTTTTTTAAATTTACAGTGTTCAGACCCAAAATGCATTTTCCCAAATCCCCCATTTCACAAACTTGCAAAAGACTTGCTTCCAATTTTTCTGGATTGCAGAACTATATGTGCAAATATTGTCATTGATCAAAATACGTCATTTCCAGAGGGTTCTCTAAAATTTTCATTCAAAAATGTGAAAAAGATTTTTGGAAGTTTAAAAGTTTCTCAAACTAATTTTACAACTGGAGCGTTTTTGGGAGGGGTGCAGGAAATCGAATGCGATGAATCAGACAGTTTTGTTTTTGAGAATAATTTTGAAATGACTGAAATTGGAATGCTTAATCTTACAAGATGCGCTTGCCAGTTTTTGGTTTTCCAGAACCCTAAAATGATTCGGTTGAATCTTCCGAATCTGAAAGTAAGTCTTCGTCTTTGAAATCTGTCTTAATACTTTTAAAAATGCAGGATTTCAATCCACAAAATAAATCTATTGTTCAATACATAGATATGCAAATTTACGATATGCCCTCAGAATTTTGTATTGACCACATGGAAATGGAGAATTTCATAAAAGAGCCAAGCTTATTTATGAGCACTCTACCCAGAAATTATTGTTCAGTTTCCAACTTTACCACGTCTCCCGGTCAGGACAAAATCTGTGAATTTAAAGAGAATTTTACAATGCAAGAGCTAGATTCAAATTGTACGACACTGCTTGGAAATGTTACTTTCACGGGAAAGGATCAAGGATTTCTGTATAAACTACAGAGTGTGAAATATCTGTTTGGAACATTGGAAATTTCTCAAACTAACTTAACAACTATAGAACTGCCAAATTTGGAATATGTGGCTTCTTTGAGAAGTGAGAGTTTTCAAAAAATGTTTTGATACTGGAATTTTTCCAGAAGAAAAACCAGCCATTAGACTTCTTGCCAACTTTAATCTCACAAATTTTCAATTGCCCAAGTTGAAGGTGAGTTTTTAAAAAACTTGACAAAAATATGTTTTCCATAGTTGCAAAATCTCGGGCCTGCCCGCCGGCCGGGGTACCTACAGACGTTGATTTTTTTGAATTTTTTTTCGAAAATTTTGAAATTTTTTCGATAATTTAGACAAAAACGACCTATTCTTCGACTATTTCATACTTTGTTAATTTTGTTGAAAAATGCAACCTTTTCTCTTTTTTAATTAAAAAAAATTCTCAAATTTTCATGGGAAAATTTTCAACAGTGGTAGGCGGGCCGGCCTGGCCCGGCCTTTTGCAACTATGACATTTTCAGAGAGTCCGAGCATATCAAAGAGAATGGCTCCGATTTGAAGATATGAATATAGAATTGGTGCGAAGTTTGAAAAATCAACCGCAAATTTGTTTACCGCATTATGATATTTTAAATGAAACAGTTCTATACGAAACGAAAATTGGACCAAGATATTGTGGTGAGTTTTGGTCTAGTTGTGGTGAGTTTTGAACTGAAGTTTTTCTTTTTTCAAATTATCGAAAAATATTTAAATTTTTCAGATGAAGTAGTGAAGTCAATCGATGATGATAATTTCTCTTCAAGATTGTTGGAAATGTATTCAAGTTTTGTTATTATTACAGTAATGTGGATTTTATGACTTTTTTAAAGGCAACTTTTTTGAAATTTTGAAATTGAATTTCTTCCGGAAATACAGTACTGGTCAATAAGATATACAAGATCGCATTTTTCAGTTTATTTCCGGTCATTTTGACCATTTTCAGGAGTCTGAAACTCGGCTGTCAAGTGTCGGATGACTTTGAAATTTATGGAGGGTGTAAAACAGACCTAGATCGAAAACTTTTTATTCACATTTTTTTCGAAGTTCCTTGTTTTTCAGCTATTTTCCGACTTCTGAAAAATCCCCTTTTTTCATGTGTTTTAACTGAAAATGTGAAAAAAGTAGGTGCCCTTCAGAAATTGGTGGATAGCTGAAATATGACATTTTCAAAAATTATGTGAATGCAAAGTTTTTAGTCTAGTTCTGTTCTACACCCTCCAAAATTTTCAAAGTGATCGGCCCCTTGACAGACGAGCTTCAGACTTCTGAAAAAGGATGAATCAACTGAAAACATTTTTTCGTACATCTTACTGACCGGTACATAAAACTTCCTCGTCTATTTGTCTAATTGTTCATTTGAAGAACAGGTACAAAATTTAGAGACATGACATATAAAACTTGAAAAGTGCCCCATCACGAGGTCGATCTAACTAAGAAAGGGGGAGAATTTATATGTAAGACAGAAAATGTGACAACCGGTAGCGAAGGAACAGATAAAAAGGAGGAGAACAAAGACTATATTATGAGGGTTTTCCCTCCCACTCCGTTTTTGAAAACCATAAAAACTTGCATATTTGCTCAATATAAAAACTTTATATTTTCCAATTTCCTGAAAATATGAACTGTTTTCTTCTATGTTCTCTGGCTTTCTTATTATTTCTGTTTGGCTATTTATTCCTCAAAGATCCAAATTTTTCGGAGCAACTCGGCGTTTCAAACTTTTCCAGAATTCGAAAATATTATGATGGAATTCAAGCTGCAGATATAAATGCGGAATAAATGAATTATGTTTGTGATATTTTTGAATAAAAATTTCTGAAAAAGTTATTTTTCCAAAAAAAAAATATTTTACAACAGAGATTCAGAATCGGGCTGAATCAATTTATTTTGAAAAAACAATCCAAAGTGTTTTTCAGTGCAAAAAAATAGTTCAAAATTTTAATATTACCAAAACCAAAATAAAACTAATCCATTGAAAATAAATTCTGTTTGATTCTGAGTTATTGTCTCGTGCTGACGCGAAATTCGAATAAATATCTGATTGTGAAACGAAAAATTGTAAAGCTCTCAAAACTGTTTGACAGTTTTAATTAAGGTTTTCCATCAATTTGTGTGTGCCGGAGTGATATTTAGGCCATTTGTAATTCCAGAACATATACTCGGGTCCGCCACAAAGTTTCTATGGTTTTCTCGAAATTCCATAGGATTTCGGACTCTCTGGGAAATGTAAATTCCTCCATTAAAAGAAATTAAGAATTTTCTTACCTTCAAGTTTGGAAAAACTGCAGTTGTCAAATTTCTATTATCCACAACTTTGATTCCAATTTCTCATCCATTCGGATCTGAAAAATTAAACGTTTGAAATTTTTATATTTCTCCTATATTTTCTAACCATCTGGACTATTAGTCACATATTCTAGGCTGTCGAAAAAATCAATAGTTTCCAAATCAGTACTATACATTTTTACAGTTCCGAAAATCCAAGTAACATTTTGTAATTTATGAACATATTGCTCATCTCCATTTTTGATTACAATACTTCCAATTACTCGTTTACAAGATTCATCAAATTTAGATAGTGTGAAATTTCGAATTTCGCAAACTTTTTCTCCGAAATGCTTCTCCATGGTTGAAGTATTAAAATTACAGTACGGCGCATAAAATGGACCTAATTGTAAAAAGCCACTGGTCAGGAAATTGGTCATTTCTTCTATTGTAACACAAAAATTCGGGGAAAGCCCCGCTGTTGAGATTTTGGGTAGAATACGATGATTGGAATTTGTAATGTAGAAATTCTGAAAAATATTGTATCAAACATTTTTCAATAAAGCAGAAACCTTAAAATTTGGGAGTTCCAATTTTTCAAGGTTTTCGTTTTCTTCTATAAAAATTTCACAATTTGTAGCGCTCAAATTTGTCATTCCAATAGTTGTCATTTCAGAATTGTATTCGATTCTCAGCATAGTTCCTTCATCTGGAACTTCAAAATTGAACAATTTTCAATTTTTTTATTAAAAACATACCACATTCCAACTTTTCCAAACCTTCTAAAAATTTAACATTCTTCAATAGTGTATGTTTGATATTCAAATAACCGTATAAAACTTTCAAGTTTTGGAAAACGAATTTCAGCTCAATTTCAGATAAATTCGAGTTCTCATCTAATAAAATATACGCACAAACGGTCGAGCAGTTTGATGGAAATGATTTAAAATTTGAAGATTCTAAATGATCATGTTCAATTGTGCAATTTAAATCACATCTGGATTTGAAAAATTCGAATTGGGAATCTGCGAATTGAACAAAAAATAAGAGACAATACGAGAATTTCCGCAAACATTTTTATTTGAAAGTTTGCTAAGTCTTGTAAAAACATTGGTTGAGTTAAGAACAGGTGGGAAAAAATTGAAAACCAGGTGAAAAATGAAAAAGAAATTAATATTTTCAGGCGAAAAATGTTAGAAAGAAAAAAAAATGATTTCTCTTGAAAAACAGCAGAAGCAATGGAAATTTAAAAAATCAATTTTTATCATCAGATTACAAAATACTTTTTCTAAAAGTTTCTGTTTGATGAATTTTCGTAACAAAAATATTTCAAAAGCATATTTCAAAATATGTAATTATCAAAATCGAAATCCAACTGATCGCTCGAAAATCAATTTTCTCTGATTCTGAATTGTTGTCTCGTGTTAGTGCCAAATGCAAAAATTTATCTGAAAAGAGCAAAAGTAATAAAACAAGTTTTTTTTTTAATTTTGGTTACCGCATTTTACATTATTAATGAATGTGTTTCGAAACTCTGTAATATTTAGGCCGTTTGCAATTCCTATGCATAAACTCGGGTCCATCACAAAGTTTTCATGGTTGTCTCGAAATTCCAAAAAATATAGAATCTTCTGAAAAATGTAAATCTCCTATTTTTTTTCGAAAAGTTTTCATTAATAAATTTGAAAACATTAAATTAAGTTTTTTGTTACCTTTAACTTTGGAAAAGCTGCATTCATCAAATTACTATTACCCACAACTTTGATTCCAACCTCATTTACAGATAGAGCTGCTGCGAGTTTAGAAATTTCCAATTTTATTAGTTTTTATCACTTATCCTAACCATCTGGGCCTGGAGTCACGTATTCGAGGCTGTCGAAAAAATCAATACTTGTCAAATCAGTACTCAAAATTTTAATAGTTCCAAAAATCCAAGTAACGTTCTCTAATTTGTTCACATATTGCTCATCTCCTTTTTTAATTATAATACCGTAAAAACTGTAATATAACGCCATGGCGTTCTATTTTTCGGAGGGGTGTTTTGAGATGATGCGAGGTATCAAAAATTGGTTTTTTACTCGATTAACAAGGTACCAAAAGGAAAAAAATGGTGCTAAACTTCTAGAGTCCACTGCTACTCTGTTAATTAAACATAAAACTTTGTTTTGCTACCTGTGAGAACCCTTTAAGGGTGGCGTTGTATTAGAGGGGGTCTTCTATTACAGGTGGCGTTATATTACAGTTTTTACGGTATTTCCAATTATTCGTTGACAAGATCCATCAAAATTTGATAATGTAAAATTTCGAATTTCGCAAACTTTTTCTCCAAGAATTTCGTTTGCTGGAGTACTTAAATTACAACACCGTTCTTTAAGAGATCCGAGTTCTAAAAAATCACTGATCAGAAAGTTTGACATCTCTTCGAATGTGATACAAAAGTTCGGGGAAAGAGACTTTGTGTAGAGTGTAGGTAGAATAAAATTATTAGAATTTGTAATGTAAAAATTCTGAAAAAAATTGTTTCGAAAATGTTTGTAGAAAAATTGAGACCTTCAAATTTGGAAGTTCTAATTTTTCAAGATTCTCGTTAAAGCTCATGGAAATTTCGCAATTTGTGGAGCTGATATTTGTCATTCGAATAGCTGTCATTTCCAAATTATTTTCCATTTTTAGATTCGTGTTTACATCTGGAAATAGGAAATCACAATAATTTTCAAAGAACATTTCAAAAACCTACCACATTCCAACTTTTCCAAACCTCCTAAAAACTTAAGATCTCTCAGCTTTGTATTCTTAATATTCAAATTACCGTATAAAACTTTCACATTTCGGAAAACGAATTTCAGATCGTTTTCAGATAAATTCGAGTTTTCATCTATCAAAATATATGCACATACGTTTGTACAATTTGATGGAAATGATTTAAAATTTTGAAAATCTAAATGATCATGTCCAAATGTACAATTTAAATCACATCTGGATTTGAAAACTTCAAACTGGGATTCTGCAAAAATTGTACAAAAAATAAGAGACAATACGACGAGTTTCGCAAACATTTTTATTTTGAAAGTTGGGCTAAATATTGTAAAAAAGCTGGTAGAAGTTAAGGACAGGTGGGAAAAAGTTGAAAACCAGGTGAAAAATGAAAAATAAATTAATATTTTCAAGCGAAAGATGTTAGAAAGAAAAATTGATTTCTCTTGAAAAACAGCAGAAGCAATGGAAATAAGAAAAATTGATTTTAATCATCAGATTACAAAATATTTCTCAAAAAAAGTTTCTGTTCGATGAATTTTCGTAACAAATATATTTCAAAAACACATTTCAAAAATGAAAAATTATCAAAATCAATATCCAACGGATCCCTTGAAAATCAATTCTCTGTGATTCTGAATTATTGTCGATATTCAAAAAATTAACTGAAACGAAAAAAGTTGAGGCCTAAAAAATGTTTCGAAGTTATCATTACCACAATTTTGGCCATCAATGTATGTGTACCGAATTTCGGTATTATTTAGTCCATTTGTGATTCCCAGGCATATACTCGGGTCCACCACAAAATCTTTATGATTTTCTCGAAACATCATTTGTTTTCGAACTTTCTGAATGATTCAGATTCTCCATTTTCATTTTTTTCAAAAGGAAATTGCAAAAAATGCAAAAAAGTCAAATCAATACACTTTTTCTCACCTTTAAATTCGGAAAAACTGCACTCATCAAATTTTTGTTACCCTTAACTTGAATTCGAACCTCACTTCCAACAACGCCTGGAAATTTCAAAAATTTCAATGTTTTAAAGTTTACCTTTTACCATCTGGATCATTAGTCACATATTCTAGACTGTCGAGAAAATCGATAGTTGTCAAATTAGTTTTATAAATTTTGACAGTTCCAAAAATCCAAGTAACATTTTTCAATTTGTTCACATATTGCTCATCTCCATTTTCGATTATAACATTTCCAATTATTCGTTTACAAAGCTCATCGAAATTCGATGATGTGAAATTTCGAATCTCGCAAACTTTTTCTCCAAAAAGTTCGTTTGTTGGAGTACTGAAGTTGCAAAACGGTACATTAAACGTTCCAAAATTCAAAAAACGACTCGTCATAAAATTAGTCATTTCTTCCAATGTGATACAAAAATTCGGGGAAAGATACTTTGCGGTGAACTCGGGTAGAATATTGTTATTGGAATTTGTAATGTAGAAATTCTGAAAAAAGTGGAGTCTAATGTATTTTCGAAAGTTGAAACCTTCAAATTTGGAAGATCAAATCTATCAAGTTTTACGTTTTCACTTATGAGAATTTCGCAATTTGTAGCGCTGAAATTGGTCATTCCAATAGTTGTCATCTCCGAATTATATTCAATTTTCAGATTCGTAAATTCGTCTGTAAATTCAAAAACAAAATGATTCCTAAACTTTTTTTTCAAAAACATACCACATTCCAGCTTTTCCAAACCTTTCAAAAATTTCAGATCTTTTAATTTTGTATTTTTAACATTCAAATAACCGTATAAAACTTTGACATTTTGAAAAACGGGGTTCAGCTCATTTTCAGATAAATTCGAGTTCTCATCTAATGACAAATATGCACAAACATTCGTACAATTTGATGGAAATGCTTTAAAACTCTCAGAATCCAAATGGTCATATCCAAATGTGCAATTCAAATCACATCTGGATTTGAAAAACTCGAATTGGGAATCTGCAGGAATTAGACGAAAAATAAGAGACAATACGAGAACTTCCGCAAACATTTTCATTTGAAATTTGTCTGAATCTTATAAAAAATAAAGTCGAAGTGAGGATCAGGTGGAAAAAAATAATTAATAATTAAGAATGTTAGAGGACGAAGCAGGTGAAATAAAATAATTAGCTTTGAATGAAACATTTATGTAATATTGAGTCATTCGGTTACAAAACATTTTTGTAGTTATAAACTAGAGTATTTTAAAAATTAATTTTTAAAATTAAAAAATGAAAATCGAAAAAAAATTTATTCAATTGAATCGCGGTTTTCAAATATGGGGGAAAAAACTTTAACACCAGTAAACAGCGATCACTGAAATAAAAATTGATAGAATATTGAACAATTCGGGTACCGTATTGCCTTCCAACATTTTATGAACAATAGTGTCTGAATCAATTCGTTATTTTCAACTTACATTTCTTTATTCTCGTATCTCACCACACTTCTCTCCGTTCAAAAATATGGCTCTAAGTTCTGTAACGTTTAATCCATTCGTGATTCCAAAACAAAGAGTTTCATCGAACACGAAATTTTCGTTATTGGAGAAATATATATCTCGTGATTTCTGAAAATGCAAAATTTAACTTAATTTAGGAGAATTTTGAAAAACCCTCAATTTCGGAAATTTGGCGCTGATTAAATTTTTGTTATACTGAATAGTAACGTCTGTGAAATCTGAAAAATCGGATTTCCGGTTGTTCAGCTACTAATAAGTTGTTCAGCTACTAAAACGAACCACTTGAAAACACCACATATTCCAAATTATCCAAGAAATCGATAGCTTCCAAATTTGTGTCAGCTATAGAAATACTTCCATAAATCCATGACACATTTTTCAATTTATAAACATATGGCTCATCTCCATTCGAGATAACAACTTTTCCAAAAATTCGAGAGCAGGACGTATCGAAATTGGACATTGAGAAATTTTGAATTTCACAAACTTTCTGATCATCTAAATACAGATCATCCGGAATAGGACAAATTTTTTCAATGAAAACTCCAATTTTACAGTAATCGCTGCTCATAAAATTGGACATTTCTTGTACAGTTGAACAAAAATTTCGTGATGGCATGACAGCTATGTTGATATTCGGTAATTCGGATTGTGTATCGGAAATGTAGAAATTCTGAATATAATAATTTGAAGTTTTCAAAACTTCAAATACTCACTTTTAAGTTTGGCATGTTTAACATTTCCAGTTTTACACAATCTCCAATTACTATTCCACAATTTGTATCCGAGAAATTGGTCATTCCAATTTCAGTCATTTCTTTATTGCTTTCAATAGTTATAACTGTATTTGAATCTAAATTTTTATTCAAATTGCGCAATCGGTTTTTTTAACCTACCGCATTCAATTTTTTGAATTGCCTCAAAAAATTTAAGATCCTTTAAATTGGTTTCATGAACTTTTAAAGATCCGTGTAGAGTTTTGACATTTTGGAAAATGAATTTCAGCTCATTTTCAGACAAATTCGAGTTCCCATCTATTATAAGATATGCACAAATGGTTGAACATTTTGATGGGAATTTTTTGTGATTTTCAGAGTTCAGATGGTCCAAATCGAATATGCATTTCGAATCACATTTGGTTTGGAAAAATATATTTTCTGTGAAAATCAAATTGAATATCAGGAAAAATAAAAATATCAAAATTTTCATTTTAATATGATTAATTGGAGCTTTTTCGTAAGAATATATTGTAAAAAGGAACAGGTGAAAAATTGTGAAAAATGATTGAATTGTGACTCGAAAATGTGACCAAAGTTGAAACTTGTGAATTTTGAAAAACTCTTAATTAGTTCTGAAAACTTTTTAATGTTTCAAATATCACAAAAAAATAAAGACCAAGATTTGTCATAAATTTCTGGATACAATTGTTTTGTAGTTCGTTTTTCAGACGATTGCAAAATTTCGGGTTTGAGGAAAATTGGAAACTTTTCCCATGGAAAAAATGGTTTTAACATCAGTAAACAGCGATCACAAAAACCAGAATTGAAAAAATATTGAACAGATTGTGTCCCGTATTGCCGTCCAATAATTTGCTCACAATAGTAACTTAATTAAATTGTTACTTTTAAATGTAAAAATAAAATTATTTCTTATATCCCCACCACAATTATCGTTTTCAAAATACACATCTCTTAATTCTGTAACATTCAAACCATTAGTGATTCCAAAACAAAAATATGGATCAAAAACGAAATTTTCATTATACCGAATATGGATTGCTCGGGCTTTCTGAAAACAAATGTTTAAGGCAGTTAGCGAGAAATTCAAACCACCTTCAATTTCGGAGATTCGGTGCTGATTAGATTTTTGTTAGACTCAATATTAATCTCCTTGGAACCTGTAAAATGGATTTTTTGTTTTTTCAAAAAAAAGTTACAGTAAACACTCTAATAGAAACACCCGGCACATGCTCCCAGGGGCATCGAAATAGAGGGCATTGTGCTCAAAGGGGCCCCTCTCAGTTAGTAGCCCCTATTTCGATGCCTCCTGTGAGCATGGGCCGAACCGCTCTCTTCCCTAACTCTCACTTTCGAAACAATTCATCTGGTATCGTGCGAGAAATACCAAAAAGTGATCAACTGCGGCAATCACTTTTTGATATTTTTCACAGGAACTGATTGTGAGCAGGCTTGGTCGGAGTCGGATAATCGGATATCGGATATCCGATTATCCGAGTTTTTCGGATAATTTCGGATAAATTCTCCGACGGAGAATCCTTTGAAATTTTGATTCGGATTATTTATCCGACGGAGAATTCTTCGAGTTATTTTTCCGGATAAACTCGGATAATTTCGGATAATTTATCCGAGAGAGACAAAAAATATCCGAAAGTTGAGCAATCAATTATATACCAAAAATTGCTTCCTGCGGTCTTTGTGGATGTTAGTTTCACCCTTTTAGTTGTTGTTAATGTTGCTGTTCATCGAAAAACTGTGTTTTCAAGTCGCTCGACTCATTTAAAAGCCGAAAAAATTTTTATTCGAAATACTCCGAAATCATCCGAAAAAGTAGGAGAAAAAGTCGAATATCCGATTCTCCAAAAAATGAATTCGGATAAAAAATTGTGTATCCTATTCTCCGAAAAATTTTCTCCGACCAAGCCTGATTGTGAGATAAATTGGTTCGAAATTGATGGTTTGACTGCCGTTCGATTAGAGGGTTTACGAAATGTACAAAAAAAACGTACCAGCTGCAAGAACCACATATTCCAAATTATCAAAAAAATCTATAACTTCCAAATTTGTGTTGATTATAGAAATACCTCCATAGACCCATGAAACATTTTTCAACTTATTTACGTATGGCTCATCACCATTTCCGATTGTAACATTCCCAATAATTCTCAAACAGGATGAATCAAAATTCGCCAGCGAGAAATTTCGAATTTCACAAACTTTCTCATTTTCTATATACAAATTATCCGAAATTGAGCAAAATTTAGTAAAGGGACCGTAAAAGATGATGCTATAACAATCGCTTCTCATAAAATTCGATGTTTCTTGTGCAGTTACACAAAAATTTTGTGAAACCACACTTATTGTAATATTTCGTAATTCGGATTGTGTATCGGAAATGTAGAAGTTCTAGAATTTATTTTTTGAGCTTTTAAAATGTATAAATTCTCACTTTCAAATTTGGCATGTTCAAAGTTTCCAATTTTTTACAATCCTCAATTAGAATTCCACAATTTGTATCCGTAAAATTTGTCATTCCAATTTCAGACAATTCTTCATTTCTTTGAATGGATATAAAAGTATCGAATTCTGAAATATCTTTTTTTTTTAAAGATTGAACAATTGTCTCAACTTTTTTGGGACCTACCGCATTCTATTTTTTGGATTCCCGCCAAAAATTTGATATCCTTTAAAGTTGTCTTATAAATTTTTAGGGATCCGTATAAAATTTGGACATTTCGAAAAATTATTTTTAGCTCATTTTCAGACAAATTCGAGTTTCCGTCTATTAAAAGGTATGCACAGATGGTTGAGCAATTTGAGGGGAATTTTTTGTAATTTTCAGAATTCAAATGTTCGGAATCGAATCTGCATTTCGGATGACATTTGGGTGGGAAAAATGTATTTTCTGTGAAAATATAATTGAATCTTAAGAAAACGAAAAATATCAAATTTTTCATTTCAATATGATGAATTTGAGTTTATTGGTAAGAATATTTTGTAAAAAGGAACAGGTGAAAAATTTTTGAAAAATGATTAGATACTGTGATTCGAAAATGTGACCAATATTGAAATTGAGAACCAAACATCGAAAATTGTGACTTTTGAAATACTTTCACATAGATCTGAAATTATGAAATGTTTCAAAAATCATTAAGATTACTCATCACAAGATTTGCCATGAATTTCTGTAATCAAGTGTTTAGTAGTTCGTTTTTCAGACAATTGCAAAGTTTCAGGTTTTATGAAATTTGGAAGTTTTTTCCATGATAAAATGAAAATATTAGCAAAACAAAACGTACTAGATGCACGAATAACATATTCCAAACTATTGAAAAAGTCGATAACTTCCAATTTTGTGTTAATTATAGAAATACTTCCAAAAACCAATGACACATTTTTCAATTTATAAACATAGGGCTCATCTCCATTTTTTATTACAACATCTCCAATAATTCTTGAACAGGACGGATCGAAATTTGAGATTGAGAAATTTCGAAGTTCACAAACTTTCTGGTTTTCTATATACAGATTATCGGAAACTGAACAAAAATTGGAAATCATAGAATTTTCCCATCTCATAGTAATCACTGCTCATGAAATTGGACATTTCTTGTGCAGTTGCACAAAACTTTGTGATACCAATCCAATCGTAATATTTGGCAATGTGAATAGCGGATGGGAAATGTAGAAATTCTGAAATACATGATTTCAGTTTTTGAAACTTTCAAAATCTAACTTTTAAATTTGACATGTTCAAAGTGTCCAACTTTTCAGAATCATCAATTCTTATTCCACAATTGGTGTCCGTAAAATTGGTCATTGCAATTTCAGTCATCTCTTTATTTTTATGAATAAATATAAGTGAGTCGAAATCTGAATTTTTTGTTAAATTGCAAAATTGCAGAGCTTTCTTAGAGCGTACCGCATTCAATTTTCCGAATTCCCGCCAAAAATCTAAGAGATTTGAATTTTGTATTGAAAACTTGTAAGGATCCGTATAAAATTTTCACATTTTTGAAAATGATTTTCAGCTCATTTTCAGACAAATTTGAGTTTCCATCGATATAAAGATAAGTACAAATCGATGAGCAGTTTGTTGGGAAAGTTTTCGAATTTTCAGAGTTTAAATGTTCCAAATCAAATATGCATTTTGGATTACATTTGGTTTCGAAAAATGTATTTTCTGTGAAAATAAAATTGAATTTTAAGAAAACGAGAAGTATCAAAATGTTCATTTTAATATGATTGATTTGAGTTTTTAGTAAGTACATTTTGCAAAAAAAAGAACATGTGAAATTTTTGGGGAAATTAATTGAAAATTTTTTTTGTTCGAACATGTGATTAGAAAATGTGAAATGGAGAACAAAAATCGAAATTTGTGATCTTCGAAATGTTTTCAATTAGATCTGAA
This sequence comes from Caenorhabditis nigoni, assembly GCA_027920645.1. Classification (NCBI taxonomy): domain Eukaryota; kingdom Metazoa; phylum Nematoda; class Chromadorea; order Rhabditida; family Rhabditidae; genus Caenorhabditis; species Caenorhabditis nigoni. Next base: position 8,347,919 of record CP115868.1, on the reverse strand, counting down.
GTTTTAAAATGTTAATTGAAAATCTGAAAAAAAGGATGATTAATCACCACAAGGCTTGAAAATTTTTTCATGGAAAAATAAAATTTTTTAACATCAGTAAACAGATATCACAAAAACAAGAATTGAGATAATATTGAAAACTTTGGGTACAGTATTACCATCCAATAATTTGGTCACAATGTTATCTGAAATAAATTGTCATTTTTAATGTCTCTTTTTTTTAATTCCCGGTATCTCACCACAATTATCATCTTCAAAACGTATCCCTCTTACTTCTGTAACATTTAGTCCATTCATGACTCCAAAACAAAGATTTGGGTCGATAACTAAATTTTCGTTATCAAAAAAATAGATCTCTCCGGCTTTCTGAAAAAATGTTAAACCAATTTTGAGGGAAATTTGGATTACCTTCAAATTTGGGAATTTGGCATTGACTAACTTTTTGTTATGCTCAACAATAATGTCTACAATGTCTGTAAAACTGGATTTTACATTTTTCAAAAGCAGATCAAAACATACCAGTTGAACGAACTACATATTCTAAATTATCCAAGAAATCGATAACTTCCAAATTTGTGTAAGTTATATAAATACTTCCATAAACCCATGATACATTTTTTAGCTTATGAACATATTGCTCATCTCCATTTTTGATTACAACATTTCCAATTATTCGTTCACAACATTCATCAAAATTCGAAATTGAGAAATTCCGAATTTCACAAACTTTTTGATTTTCTAAATACAGATTATCAGAAATTGGACGAAAATTTGTTCCAAAGTTATTCCCAGTCTCATAGTAATCGCTGCTCATAAAATTTGACATTTCTTGTACAGTTACACAAAAACTTTGGGACACCAATCTGATTGTAATATTTGGCAATGTGGATCGCGGATGGGAAATGTAGAAATTCTGAAATTTGATAAATACTCTTTGAACTTTTCGAAATCCTCACTTTTAAATTTGGCATGTTCAAAGCTTCCAAATGCTCAGAATCCTCGATTCTTACTCCACAATTTGTGTCCGTAAAGTTTGTCATTCCAATTTCAGACATTTCTTCATTTTTATGAATAAATATAAGTGTGTTGATTTCTGAGATGTTTTTAGTGAAATTGCAGAATTGTTTCAACATAAAAAAAACCTACCACATTCAATTTTTTGAATTGCCTCAAAAAATTTGAGATCCTTCAAATTGGTTCCATAAACTTTTAGGGATCCATATAAAATTTCGACGTTTTGAAAAATGATTTTCAGCTCATTTTCAGACAAATTCGAGGTTCCATCTATTACGAGATATGCACAAATAGCTGAGCAATTCGATGGGAAATTCTTGGAATTCTCAGAATTCAAATGTTCCAATTCAAATATGCATTTCGAATCACATTTGGTTTGGAAAAATGTATTTTCTGTGATAATAGAGTTAAAATCCAGGAAAAAGACAAATATCAAAGTTTTCATTTCAAATTGATTGATTTGAGTCTTGTGTAAGAATATCTCGTAGTAACAACAGGTGAAAATATAGGAAAATGATTAAATATTGTGATTCGAAAATGTGACCGAAATCGAAATTGAGAACCAAAAAATTGTGACTTTGGAGAAATTTTCAATTAGATCTGAAAATTTGAACAATTGTTTAAAAAACAAAAAAATATTAATTACCACAAGATTTGCCATCAATTTCTGGAATTAATTGTTTTGTAGTGTTGAGTTCGTTTTTCAGACGATTGCAAAAATTTGAATTTGATGAAATTTGAGGATTATTTCCATGAAAAACCAGCATTCTGTAGTTATCATTTAGTGTTCGAATGACCTGAAAATGAATCAAACATGGAAAAATGGAAAAGTTGAAATATGAATGAATGAAAACATAATTCAAAAATTACCTTTAAATTTGGAAAACTTGCATTTATCAAGTATTTGTTGTTAAGAATATAAAAACTATACTCATCGTCTGAAATTTCAAACTACATTGATTTTTCTAAAACACCCATGTAAAAGGAATCATTTTTACCTTCAAAATAAGCGACATATTCCAAGTTTTTGAAAAAGTCTATAGTTACCAAACTTGTCCCATTGACAGTAATCCTTCCATAAATCCAAGTAACATTTCCTAATTTTTGTACGTATGGCTCATCTCCAGGACCAATAAAGATATTGCCAATTACTCGTTGGCAATTTGTGTCAAAATTTTGTAAATTAAATTTCTCAATTTTACAAATCTTTTCTGGAATCTTTGAAACATCGGATTCCGAAATATTGCAGTATTGAAATTTAACAGGATACATTTCCAAAACATTGCTATTCAGAAAATTTGTGACTTCTTCAATAGTTAAGCACAATTTGTATGTGATTCCAATAGACAACGCTGGTGGTTTGAAAATTTGGTAAAAGTTCTGAAATTCAAATAATAATTTTATCTTCAATTTTTTTTTGACCTGCACCTGTAAATTTGGAAGGTTTAGCTTCTCCAATTTTGGCAGATTATTTAACCAAACTTCACAGGAAGTTGTTTTCAGGTTGATCATTCCAATTTCAGTCATTTTGAGATTAGAGTCAAATGCTAAATTACTATCACTATCTGTAAGAACAAATTAACATAATTTTTTGTGAAAAACTTAATTGAAAAATTTGAACAGACCACATTCCAAAGTCTCCAACCCTACCAGAAATTGGGCACTTTTAAAATCGGTTCTTAAAATGTTCAAATAACCATAAAGGGCTTTCATATTTCTGAAAATATTCGATAATTGTTTTTCAGAAACATCCGAATTCCCATCGATCATTAAATAAGCACAAACTTCTGTGCAGTTTACTGGAAACTTTTTTATCGATTTCGAATTCATGTGATAAGGCTCAAATGTGCAGTTGTAATCTGTAAATTTCATTTTTTAAGCTCAAAGTCTATTTTGAAATTTCAAGTTACCACATCTATCCCGGAAAAATTCAAACTCGGAAGTTTTCGATTCCTGGGAGCCGCTAATTTTATGGTCTCTGATTTTGAAGGCAATAAAAAATAATTTCGTGAAAAAATAAAGCAATTTCATGAGTTCTGAAAACTGGATCTAACTGAAAAGGGATAGGAAAACAATTTATATTTGGGTTTCCTTTTGTGGGTCATGTGACAAAAAATTGGTAAAAAGGAGATTAAATTTTTGATTAAAGAGTAAATTGTTTATATTACATGAGAATTTCAGAATTGGGATTTTGGTAATTGGAGAATATTAGAATTTCGAATTCTTGGAATTTCTAAAAATCCGCAAATTCGAAAAATGGAAAAATTAGAAAATACGAAACTATTAAAGCAAGTGATTCTAAATTTCATTGTTTCAGATTTCAGGTGCTCAGTAGGCCCGTTTTTCAGAACTTTGCGTTCTTCCAGACTTTTCGGAAAAAAAAACGTTCTCAATTCAACTTTCAGAGTTTCAGGAATTTAGTTCAACAGAGTTTTGAAAATCGAGGAATTCAGTTTATAAGATTTTAGAAAAATCCAGGAATCCGGAAACCGGACTCAGAGATCCAGATCCGGGAATCCGGAATTCGGACCTAGCAATGCGGAATCCTGACCCAGAAATCCGGATCCAGGAATACGGAATCTGGACCCGGGAATCCGGATCCAGATACAGAAATCGGGATCCAAGAATCCGTAATCCGGAATCCGGAATCCGGAATCCGGACCGAGGGATCCGGACCAGGGAAATCCGGAATACGGAGTCCGGACCCAGGAATCCGGAATCGGATTCCTTCCCCGGTCCCCTCTCGGGAGCACCGAGAAAGGAGAACTAATTATTCCTCTACTTTCCTCTTCCTTTATAGTGATCTTATATCCCTGATTGTGAGGTCATCTTGGGTTGTGGATTTCTAAACCAACGAAAATATTTTTTTTTCATCACGTGTGTTGAATAGTTGGAGAATTGTGATTATGACTGTTTCTGTTCTAGTATTGTTCGATTTGAGGTCGTGCAGTAGAACCTCTGCTGCCTCGACATACCCAATCAAACTTTCAGATCTTTCAGGTTTTCAGACTAATTCGGACATTTAGAAAAGTTGTGCACGTTTTCCAGGTTTCACATTTTTCATGGTTTAACATTTATTTATCAGAATAAAACATTCCATGAATTTTCATGAATGCAGCTAATCAGACTTTTATCTATTTGGGTCTTTAGAATCCCAAACTTTGAACTCGATAGAATTTTCGACTCTCGGTTTTTCAGAACTCCCACAATGTGCACATTTTCATTATTTTTTGATCTAGATGTTTTGAATTTGAGAATTTCAAAATAGAAAAAATATCTGAAAACAGGAAGTCCATTCTACAGAATTTTCTAGTCTCAGAATTTGAAAAATTCTAAGATATTGGAACTTTAAAAGTTCCCCTTTTCATCATTTCCTTTTTCAGCTACTTATGTTAGAAATCCCGTTTTTCATACCTCAATACGTTTTAATGATGTTTTCTTTTTCAGCGTTCGTTCCAATAAATATTGCCCCATGATATTTTTTCTGTAATTTCTGAGAAAATTAGAAAACATAACTAAATAAAAAATCCCTGAATCCGGAAATCAGTTTTGCCAATCGAAAAAAATCCGTTTTGTTCCCCATAAATTTTTTTTGTGTTTTTGTGTGTCATTTTTATTATTTACTTGATTCAAATCAGAACAAAAAACAAGGGAAATTTTTTCCGGTTTGTGTCATAATAGTTTTTTTTCTCAGGAAGTTTTGAGAACTTCAAAAATTTTTGAGACCGAAAAATTGAAAAAATTGAGTCATGGATTATTTCAAGAATTATTTTTCAGGAGTAATTTTTTGAAATAAAAATTTTAATTCTCGGATGATTTCAAAGAATTTCCTCATAGTTTTTAATTTTTTAATTTCAGAACAGTTCCAAAAATGGACTCGCTTATCAATTTTTTGTGCGTTTTCGGGATGGTCGGATGTGTAATTACTATCACACTGAATATCAATTTAGTGATTCGGACATATTCGTGAGTATAAAAATTATTATTTCTGATTTATCGAATTTTCTGGAATTTCTTGATTTGCTGAAAATTTTGAATTCCTAAACTTCGCAATCGTCGAGAGTTTCTAAAGTTTGAATCTCTTGCATTCGGGAGCTTTCCGAATATGGACTTCCTGGACATCCTGAAATTTCTGGAGTATTAAGGATCTTTTTTCGGATTTCCGAAAACCGTGAAGTTCCGAATTTCCAAGTTCCCTTGAGATATTTCTGAATTTCTGAACTTCCAAACTTTTCTAGAAACAAATCAAAGCAAAACGACGAAATGCGACTTTTCTACTACCGATTCATCCTTGATATATGTTTTGGTTCCTGTTGTAAGTTTCAATGTTTTTGTTCTCAATTTCCAAAACGCCCAATTTTCCAGTATTCCCATCTCTTCTTTATCTTTTTCTCTACGTCAACTTCCCAGAAACTTTTGAGCCCTACAATAGTCTTATCGTAACGTTATCTCTTCCCTGGTCGAATTTGGCTGCCTGCCGATCTATAATTGCTTTGTCGATTACCACTGATCGAGTTCTAGCTGCTTATTTTCCAATCGCCTACCGTACTGGAAACTTCGTAATGTCCACTTGGATTATTTTGACGATTTCCGTCGGATTCGGGTTATCTGAAGAACTTGTGCTCTTCGAATTCTGTGGTTATGAATTGAATGTCCCAGTTGGGTGTAAAGTGTTGGGATGTGCAGTGAATCGATGCTTTTATCGGTTTTGGACACTTCATAAAACGGTTAGCTTTGATTTTTGAGATTAGTTTTGTTTTTTAACATACCAACATTTTCAATTTTCTAAAAAATAGCTCTCTTATTTCAGGCAATTTTCCTCACACTTGCAATTTTATCAATTCTACTTTCAATCCGGTTACTGTTATGGACCAACGACAAGAATACCACAAAGAATAGCCAAATTACCAAGGCCAACCGTCTAGCTCTTCTTGATACGGTAGTTGTATTAATTTTTGATTTTTCGCCCTCGTTTTTGGGAAGTTTGTCAATGACTGCATCCTTTTTCTCATTTGAGGTAAGAATTTGAATTTTTAAAGAACTTCTAATTTTGTTTTTCAGGTTGTTGGTCCGTATATTGGAGTGTGCAAAGCTACGGGATGTGCAATCGAGGCAATTATAGTGTCAACGTTTTTGATCAGTCGAAAACCAAAACAATTGAAGAAAATTATAGTCGGGAAGGCTTCCATGTCCACTAAAAACACATTTTCAGTGCATACGAAATAAATTTTGATTTTTTTTGAAACTTTCGATAATAACTTTTCGAAACTGTAAAGTTGACTATCTTCAAATCTGAAGCTCGGTTGTCAGGTTTCCGATCATTCTGAACATCTTGGAAGGTGCGAATCAGGTCTAGGTTGAAAATATTGAATTCACAGAAATTTAAAAAATTTTAACTTCTCAGCTGTTTGCCAATTCTTGAAAAGCACCTGTTTTCGCGTTTTCGGGACCGTACGCGACCTGTTTACAGAAAACCACAAGGCGATATTCTGTATTCCTCCGTATTCTGTCCGTTCGCGAACGGATCCGTTTGTTCATCATTCGCAATCGGATCGGATACGGAGTTCGCGAACGGACAGAATACGGAGGAATACGGAATCTTGCTTTGTGGTTTTCTTAAAACAGGTCGCGTGCGGTCTGTATGCGGTTCATATTTCAACCGCGCGCGAGCGCTGACCGTCTGTAATGGATTGTTCGCGAATCACCTGTGAGCACATTATTGCGTGTTTCTCCGTATTCTGTCAGTTCACGAGCTCTGTATCCGATACGATTTTGAATGATAAGTACGGTATTCTACCGTGTTTTCTCTTTTAAATCCTCTTTCCAAGTCTAAAGGAGAGAAATCTCCCCCGCTCACACGTGCAAGAGGTGTGGACTACTGTATCCGCGCGCGAAAACTGTGTGCGCGCCAAAACGCGTCTCCTCTCTCTTGGCAATTTTCATGTTTTTCTTCAGTCTTCGCTGGTGTTCGTTCACGATTGGTGACGACCCGTTTTAAGTGTTGCTCACTGGTTACAAAGGTTTTATAGTGATTTATTGAGTAAATTCAATAAATAATTGTTATATAGAGTTTTGAGTGTTTAGTGTCTTACAGGTTTTCAGGTTACATAGGTTTTTGAGTGCGTGTATCTAGGTTTTTGAGTGCTAGATTAGGATTGTCTAATAGTCTTTCTCTGCGTCTCTTTGGTTTTCATTGGTTTTTGAGTGTATAGTGTTACTTTAGTTTTTCAATTAAAGTACTTGGGGGCCGAATCTTTGCCGGGATCTCTCGTTCCGTTTCGTTTATCCGCTTGATTTTTGCCGTTCTTTTTCGTTCCGATCCGTTTCTTTTTCCGTTTTTATCGATTTTTCGCTGAAAAAGGTGTTCAGTCTGGTTGCCAGCTGCTTCGTGCCGTAGTTTTCAGTGAAAATCACCGCTTGTTTTTGAGAAAAAGACCGTCAGTCTGGGTGCTACCTGGATCGTGTCAAATTTCTTAAAAATTCGTCGAATTCAGCTAGTTTGCTAAACTAGTGAAGAAAGTCAAGAGGAAAGAAGAATATCGGCGAGCCAACATCGATTTGGAAGACTACGTCAGTGGCTTTTGAAGGAGTTTCGAGTCAAAAGTGCAAAAAGTCGAGTTTCTCGCCGAGAAATCGATAATTTGTCACTGAAAATTGTCGAATCAAGTTTCAATTGGCTTGCAAAGGATTCAGTGGGTGTTCAGAGGAACAACTGTAATTTCTGAGAAGATTTCGTTGGAGTTTTGAGAGGAAAATCGCCGGAATTCGAGTTTTTCGTGCAAAAATCGATATTTTCCGACTGAAGGTTGTCGCCGAAGATTCTTTCTGAAGTTTTAGAAGTATTGTCAGGTGTTCAGGGATATTCCAACGAGTTTAATCGAATTTTTTCAAGTTTTTCGAGAGAAAAATTGAAAAATTATTCGATTTCACCCACTTTTGCAGTTCAATTGTGTGGCTGAAGGAGAATCGCGGAAAAGAAAGTGTTTCGAGGAAGAATTGCTAACCTTTCAACAAGAATTCCCGGAATTTAGTGTAGAATACTGTATTTTTGCCTGAAAATCAGTCAATTTTGCATCAATTTGTTCGGATTTGTGTCGTAGTGTGGAATTTTGAATCGAAATTCGCTGTTTGCCGTCAGTCATCGACTATCAAACCGAAGTGAACGATTTTCTACTGGAATTGTCTACTTGAAGCGTCAACATCCTTTGGTCTTCTTGGAAATAGTGTTTTCAGCGTCGGAAAGCTTCGTGTTCACGAATTCCGTAGTTTGTGATATCAGAATCTGCTAGGAAACGAATTTCATCGTGTTCATACAGTAAAAATGTCGGTTTCAAAGAGTTTCGTGCTCGATGATGATGGAAGATGTGAGGACTTCTCTTCGAAGGTTCTGCTAACGAATTCTGCGAGCGGAAATGATTTTCTGAAACAAAAATTGGGGAACATGAGTAAAAAATTCAATTTTGAAAATTCGAATGCAGTTCAACAGACTATTCAGAATCTTCAAAAATTCACAAAGCTGTCAAGAAACGGAGCTCATAATTTGTTATCACCGTTAATCAGTTTGATCAATGAGAAGGACAATGACTCTTTCAAACAGGTTGCCAATTATGAGGATATCGTGGAACGGATTCATGTGGCATGGCAAGAAGACCAAAGCGGAAGAGTACTAGTAAAAGCTTCCGTGATGAAGATTTGTGAGTGGATGCTAGATAAAGGCTTTAGCTCAGTTGACGAACTTGAAGAAAACTGGAAAGTTGCACGACAAGCAAGAATGGAAATGGGTTCGTTGTTAGAGAGCAACACTGTTCAGTTAGAATGTGCGAGGAAAAGAGCTCATGATCAAACTGTAGAGTGCCAGCAATTACAAAAGGAATGTGACGAGTTGAGAATGGAAAATAGGAAATTGTGTGAACAACTGGATGTTGCGCATTCAGATACTCTCAAAATGACAGTACACCAAGACTCAGAGCATAAACTGTTTGTAGCCGAAAAGGAAAGAAGTAGTGTTGGTTTTTCTGAGTACAATGCCCATTCCTTCGAACATATTGAAAAGGAAAAATCGTCACAAGTTGAATTAGAGATATCTGAATCAAGAGTTGCAAAAATAGTTCCAACTGGAGTGAAAATAGAAGAAGAGCTGTGTGGTCTCAATGTGGAAAATCGGTTTTTGAGTAATGGACAATGTGAAATTGATACAATGGTTTTGAGACAGGATTCTACCGATGACAAGGTAGATGAAATGGTGTGCATGGATATTAAAGAAGAATCCGCAGAAGGAAATGTGGAGGACTCGAGAGTTGTGTTGTGTAGTGGAGATCAAAAGTCTGATGAGTTTCAGAGATTTCGCACAAAAAGCACACATGATGATATCAAGGATTTCAAGGAGATTGAGTTAGTCACAGAGGCTAAGCAATCAAATGAAAAGTGCATGAGAGGAGAGATTAGTCAAGGATCTCCAAATGTTAAAGTGTATCAAAGTCAGGAAAAAGTCCAGAACAAGGAAATAGGTTTTCAAAATGTGATCGAAAAGTTCGATATTCCAGAAAATCCCAGTATGGATCCAAAGAAGCAGTCTTATGAAAGAAGTACCGTATCAACTATTATTTTTGAAGATCAGAGAACTGTATCAGAAATAATAGTTGAAACCGACTCGGAAAGTTCAAAGGAGAAGGAAGAAAGCAATGTACAGGACAAGAAAGCTAATGACTTCAGGAAAAGTCAAGGTCCCCCGATGAGATTGCTATCAAAGTCTTCAAATTTGGATCAATATGAGAACGAAGAGTGGGTTCTATGGGAAAGAGATAAACCCAATAAGGATGTGCCCATATTCACATCTGGGAAATCGCCACCATTGGAAAAACGGGATCCGAAAAAGGCCGGAGAGGGTGCCTGTGGCTTTGGTTTTCGGACAGAGACCAGTCGCCGAATTCAGGAAGAGCTGTGGCCAAGGAAGGATCCACCACCACTGTTTCATTCAAATGGTACAAATGGTTCTCAGGTCAACCGGGATCAAGAGCAAACACTTTTGCACCAGGAGTTTCGTCCACGCAAGGAACCACCACAACCACAACTGTGTCATTCGAAGGAAACCAGTCTTTCCCAAGTCACCTCGGATCAATTGAATGTTCTCTTACATCAGGAGTTTCGTCCAAGGAAGGATCCACCCCACATGCATCCAGATGATACCAGAGGATACGAGTTTCAACCGGATTCGTTCGAAGTTCACCTCCATCACGAGTTCCGACCAAGGAAAGATCCGCCATGTCGAGAACAGCACCACCGCAACATTTCGCCAAGTCATTATGGTTCAATCACAGGTTCATGGTCCAATTTCGTTATTGATGTGCACTGATGAGCCAAGCACACCTACAGTCATCACTTTCACTAAATTTCGTTAACTATCTAATTGTTACAATCATGTCCAATGTTATCCCCGTCTATCTCTTATATTTCCTAATTACCCCAAATTCTTATTCATTGAATTTTATCTTTTCTTGCCATCCCCTACCCCGTCCATATGAGTTTTGAGTAGTTGTTCTTCTTTTAAGTTTCTAGGTCCCGTCTATCCATCCCAGTTCTCATTATTAATGATGTTATTGCCTTCTATCATTAAGCTGAGGCTACCACCTTTTTCACTCTTGTTACGTACGGGGACTCGAAAATGGAGGGAGAAGTACGGTATTCTACCGTGTTTTCTCTTTTAAATCCTCTTTCCAAGTCTAAAGGAGAGAAATCTCCCCCGCTCACACGTGCAAGAGGTGTGGACTACTGTATCCGCGCGCGAAAACTGTGTGCGCGCCAAAACGCGTCTCCTCTCTCTTGGCAATTTTCATGTTTTTCTTCAGTCTTCGCTGGTGTTCGTTCACGATTGGTGACGACCCGTTTTAAGTGTTGCTCACTGGTTACAAAGGTTTTATAGTGATTTATTGAGTAAATTCAATAAATAATTGTTATATAGAGTTTTGAGTGTTTAGTGTCTTACAGGTTTTCAGGTTACATAGGTTTTTGAGTGCGTGTATCTAGGTTTTTGAGTGCTAGATTAGGATTGTCTAATAGTCTTTCTCTGCGTCTCTTTGGTTTTCATTGGTTTTTGAGTGTATAGTGTTACTTTAGTTTTTCAATTAAAGTACTGTGGCCAAGGAAGGATCCACCCCACATGCATCCAGATGATCAGTTCACGAAACGAACAGATCAGTTCACGAACTTAAATTCGCAAACTCAGAATTCAGATTCGCGAACAGATCCGTTGGTCCATCATTCTCGATAGGATCGGATACGGAGTTTGCGAACGGAGAGAATATTGGGAAACACGAAATATTGTTCTATGATTTACTGAAAACTGTACGTCGTCACGTTAGAACGCACACCGTAACCAAACAACTCCGAAAACCCTCCTGTCTCATTTTGACCGAAATGTATCTTCAATCTTGAAAAAAAAATCGGAACTGGTCATTTCACAACCAGACGTTTTTAGACTACTAGACGTCCTTGCCACCCACTTGGCGCCCTCTTTTCAATGCTAGCTGATTGGCATCAATTGTAAAGAAGAAGACAATTTTTGAACCCATCCACACAAGAAAATATTTAAAATAGAAAGTGGCAAAACTCAAAGAACCGAAAATTGGGTCGTTAAAAAATGAATAACAACAAAACAAATATCAATACGAGGAATGAAAATACAGAGAATATGACAACGTAATATTCGAATAACCTGATTATGAGAAAAAGCTATAAAACTGGAACTGATGAAAACAGAATTCTTTCAAGCAGAAATCAAACTTTTGAAGTGGAACGTCTCAAAAATAATGAGTTCAAGGACGACAACCATCTATAATCTAATGTAAGAGTTCAGAAACATTCTGAGAATTCTAAAAACAGGAAACTAGAAACTTGAAATTTAGAAATTTGAAAAACTCATGGTCTCTGAACCTCAAATCTGAGAATCAGAGAGTTAGAGAAAGTCAAGACTTTCAAAAACTCAGAACTTAATTGTAAGAATCTCAGAATCTCAGAATCTCAGAATCTCAGAATCTCAGAATCTCAGAATCTCAGAATCTCAGAACCTCAGAATCTCAGAACCTTAGAATCTCAGAATCTCAGAACCTCATAATCTTTGACTCTAACTTTGTTTCTCTGTATATCTATTTATCCAGATGTCTCACTATCAGATTTCATTTTCCCAATTTTCTTTCAATCATTGAGATAACAAGGAAATTACTGTTATTGTTCAAATCTTGAAAATCCAATTTCCCCAAATTTTCTCCGTTCCAATTTGTTCAAACAAAAGAAAAACAATATAAATCAGATCAGAAATTTTTATGTGTGTCATAATTCCTTTTTTTCTTCCTGGTTTTTTCTCACGATTGTGAGTTGAGCAATTGTTTTGTTCTCAGTGGATCGTGTGATTTTTTGGAAAAAATCTGACATTTTTTGAATCATCCATATTTACACTTTTAGTTTTCAGGATAGAAAAGTTTTTTATCAAACTGGATTCTCTATTTTCCATGGATTCCATAATTTGTATGGTGTGCTTATGGGGAATCGCCTGTGCGATAGTCACAACTTCAGTGAACGTCAAATTGATAACTGGTCTTATGTCGTGAGTTATTTTTATTGAAGATTTCCGTTTTGAAGCTGAAATTTTGATTCGAATTTAAAAAATAAGTTTTTTTTCAGAAATAAATCCAAGAAAAACGACGAAATGCGGTTATTCTACTGTAGATTTATCATCGATATGTGTTTTGGAATTAGCTGTAAGTTTGAAAAAGTCGAATATTCGAGTTTTTCAATGATTTCTAAAAGTTCAATCACAGTAATACCAACTGTTTCGATATCTCTAGATTTGCTGATTTTCAAAATTTCGAAAATTTTGGATTTCTTGGAATCGCTTTCTAGAGTTCAATGATTCTAAATTTTGGATCTTCTGAGTTCAAAATTTCCTAGAATTCTGAATCAATATCTAATGATTAAAAATTCTTTACAGTATTCACTTCCGTCCTAATCACGTTGCTCTCAATAAGAGCTCCAGACCTTATTCAAGATTATCGCTCAATTATCATTCTTCATTCTCTTCCCTGGTCCAATTTGGCTGCCTGCCGATCTATAATCGCTTTGTCTATAACTGCCGATAGAGTTCTAGCAGCATATTTTCCAATTTCCTACCGTACTGGAAAGTTTATGATGCCTGTGTGGCTAATTATATCGACTTCAATTGCATTCGCACTATCCGAGGAAATTGTGCTCTTTGGATGTTGCTCATATGATTTCGTAGTTCCAGCAAACTGTAAAGTTTTTGGATGTGCTGTCAATAAATGCTTTTACAGTTTTTGGACGATTCACAAATCTGTAAGTTTTGATTCAAGGCATTCTGTAAAAACACGTTTTCAACTTCCAATCTTTTAGGTAATTTTTCTTACGATTTCCGTTTTATCAATTTTTCTATCCGTAAGATCATTATTTTACAAAAGCTCCAAGCACACGACGGCGAACAGTCAAATTACAAAGGTACTATTTTTCGGTTATTTAAAAAAAATACTTTTTTTAACTTCCTAATTTTTCAGGCTAACCGATTGGCACTTTTGGATACTGTAGTTGTTCTAATTTTTGATTTTATACCATCTCTATGTGGAAGTATGTCCCTTACAGCTAGCTTTTTCAATTTCGAGGTGAGATTATATGATATATATATAATTTTTCGAAAATCAATTTTCAGGTAATTGGCCCATATATTGCTGTAGCAAAAGTCACCGGATGTGCAATTGAAGCAATTATAGTAGCTGTATTTTTAATTGCGAAGAAACCAAAGCAGCTGAAAAGCATTACAGTAAATGGGAAGAAAGTTACAGTAGTGAATCATTCTACAAAACAAACAACTTCGACTTTTCAAAAATGATTTTCAATTTAAATTTTCTGTCAGAATATGTAATTCATTTTGTCCATGTTATAATTGTTCAATTTGATTAGAACGAGAATATCTTTATTAATTTTCAATGTTGGGAAAATATACATTGAGTCTAAATTTATCTTTATAACCTTTGACTTTCAGCTTATATATCTCATTTCCTGTAAAAGATATCAAAAAATGGTCAACTGACAAAATCTTACTGATAATATGATAAATATTTTATTAATTGACAACTTTTTGATATCATTCACAAGAACCGACATAAATCAACTCAAATTCTAAACTGACTTCATTTATCTTTTTTTTCAAATTTCGGAGTTCAAAATTTTGAAAAAAATGAACGTGGTGAAAAAAATGTGGATGAAAAAAAAACTGACGTAGCGAAAAAGAAAAAAGTTTTAAATTATAACACTAAAAAAGGGACGTAAAAACCCATGGCCTTCGATGGCCCATTGACCTCGGGAAGAATGCCATAAAAGAAAAGGGAAGTGGAGGGAAGAATCAGTTCCCTCTTTCTCTGGGCTCCCGAGAGGGGACCCGGGGAAGGAGCTGGAGCTCTGGAGCTGGAGCTCTGGAGCTGGAGCTCTGGAGCTGGAGCTCTGGAGCTGGAGCTCTGGAGCTGGAGCTCTGGGGCTGGAGCTCTGGAGCTGGAGCTCTGGAGCTGGAGCTCTGGAGCTGGAGCTCTGGAGCTGGAGCTCTGGAGCTGGAGCTCTGGGGCTGGAGCTTTGGGGCTGGAGCTCTGGAGCTGGAGCTCTGGAGCTGGAGCTCTGGAGCTGGAGCTCTGGAGCTGGAGCTCTGGGGCTGGAGCTCTGGAGCTGGAGCTCTGGAGCTGGAGCTCTGGAGCTGGAGCTCTGGGGCTGGAGCTCTGGAGCTGGAGCTCTGGAGCTGGAGCTCTGGAGCTGGAGCTTTGGGGCTGGAGCTCTGGAGCTGGAGCTCTGGAGCTGGAGCTCTGGAGCTGGAGCTCTGGGGCTGGAGCTTTGGTGCTGGAGCTCTGGAGCTGGAGCTCTAGAGCTGGAGCTCTGGAGCTGGAGCTCTGGAGCTGGAGCTCTGGGGCTGGAGCTCTGGAGCTGGAGCTCAGGAGCTGGAGCTCTGGAGCTGGAGCTCTGGAGCTGGAGCTCTGGGGCTGGAGCTCTGGAGCTGGAGCTCTGGAGCTGGAGCTCTGGAGCTGGAGCTCTGGGGCTGGAGCTCTGGAGCTGGAGCTCTGGAGCTGGAGCTCTGGAGCTGGAGCTTTGGGGCTGGAGCTCTGGAGCTGGAGCTCTGGAGCTGGAGCTCTGGGGCTGGAGCTCTGGGGCTGGAGCTTTGGGGCTGGAGCTCTGGAGCTGGAGCTCTAGAGCTGGAGCTCTGGAGCTGGAGCTCTGGAGCTGGAGCTCTGGGGCTGGAGCTTTGGGGCTGGAGCTCTGGAGCTGGAGCTCTAGAGCTGGAGCTCTAGAGCTGGAGCTCTGGAGCTGGAGCTCTAGAGCTGGAGCTCTGGAGCTGGAGTTGGTGGAGGATCTAGAAACAAGAGTGATGTTCCCAAGAAATCTGTCGTGAAATTCAAGATAATTTTTTCAACTCCTGGAACTGAAATCAGACAATTCATGCAATGTGGGGCAGGAGCAGCACATTGATGAAATTGAGTCGGAGCCGATGCTGCAAAGTCGAAAGGAAAAACATTCAGCCACTCTATTTGTTTCTTTATGAAAATAAAAATACGCACAGAATTAACAATAAAGAATTAAAACTAGTTTTTGAATCCGTATTTCCTCTCGCAATTAAGAACTCTAATCGTTCTGACACATTTTTCGAGCCATATAAACTTTCCAACTGTTCTGAAATTAATTTAAATTAATAAAAACTTATAATTACAAAACCACCACAAGTTTTCCCATCGATAGTTGGAATTTGTTTAATCGTATTCATTCTTTTTTGAATTTTGTTACAAATTTCCGGATTAAAAGTTAATGAATCGTTGTTTTGAACGAATTGGAAAGGACGGGAACCGCCAATAACAGTCTGGAATTTTGAGAAGTTTTTGGTTTTGATTATGAAATTCTAAACAAATTACCATCAAACTCGGAAAACTTGCACTTGATAGTTTTTGATTGTTGTAAATGAATATTGCTGGACTAGAATTCTGAATATTGGATTTCGCTGGAAAAAAATGTTGATTCTTCTAATACGGGGGCCCTTCTAAAACAGGTTTTAAGGAAATTTTCTAATGAATAATCTCACAAAAAATTTTTAAAAAATGTGGAACTCACCATCCAACGAAATGACATGCTCCAAATTGTCCAAAAAGTCTATGGTCTCTAGTTTAGTTCCATTTATCACTAGCTCTCCGTAAATCCATTTGATATTATTCAGCTTTCCAACCAAAAACTCATCTCCCTCATTCACCAAAACGGTTCCAAAAACTCTTTGACACTTTGGATCGAAATTTGTCAAATCGAAATTATCGATTTTACACAATTTTTGATCTTCAATCGAAGTTAGATTAAAATTACAAATCGATCCAGAAACGATATCATGTTCGAAAATTTGTGCATAAAAAATATGGTTGATTTCTTGAATGGTTAGACAAAAATCTGGAGAATTGTTTGTGATAACAATGCTCAATCGATCAGTTGTAAGAAAGTAGAGATACTGAAATTTATTTCTGCTATAAAAATAAAAATTCGATGGAGCAAACTTACCTGGAAATTTGGTAATCCCAATTTTTTCATTTGAGGATTAAAACTCAAATTTATACCGCAAGAACTCCTTGAAAGACTTTGGATTCCAATTTCAGTGATAAACTTGTTAGATTGAATTACTAAATTATCATTGTAATCTGGAATATTTAAAGTTAGAGGTTTCAAACTTATAATAATTCACTCACTACATTCCAGAGACTCCAAACCTTCCAAAAACTTTAAATTCGTGAAGTTTGTATTTATAACATGTACAAATCCGAATAAATTCCGCGCATTTTTGAAAATTCCTGACAATTCGTTATCTGACACATCTGTTGACTCATCAAAAAGTAGATATGCGCATACTGTTTCGCAACTTTTTGGAAATAACTTCATAGTTTCAGAATTCACATGTCGAGGTTCGAAAATACATGCCGGGTCTGAATCTTATATTTTTGAATAAACTTTTTTCCAAGATTTTACCGCATTTTTCTATAAAAATGTCAACTTCAAAAATATCGTCGTTTTGTGCAAAAATATGATTGAAAACAATGAAAAATATTGAAGAATGAGAAAATAGCAGTTTCATTTTTTTAAACAGACTTCGGTACAAAAAAAAGTTTGCGAACCAGGTATAAAAAGATTACGCATGGTGCAGAGATTAAAATTTATGAGACTACAGGTGATTAAATAGTTTCACACATACGTAAAGTGGAAGTTTTTCGGTACATCGACTTGCAAGGTCAGGTTTAGATTTTCGGAACACAGTCCTGGATGTTCGGAACATTGTTTTTTTCTGGACTATTTGCTTAATCATTTCAACAGAAATAAAATATCAATCAAATTTCGTCCATTAACGATAACAGGTTAGATTGAAGTTGATGCCGAAGTGTAAGTGACGGTATCTCGAAGTGCAAAACAAAACAAAACGTATAACAAATGTTATCTGCGTCTGCACTTTTTTTCCCTCAGACAACGATAACATGGATATTTATCTCCGACGTTCTGGATTCAAAAGATCAGAAGCAATGTGCCATTCATTTTGTCGTAATGAGCTATGCCACAAAACCGTCGTAGTATTCCATTCTGTACTTTATGCTGTATTATTGTGTTGGTATATGCCGTCAGTTCATGCGAACCCAGACTTCACGAAAATGAGTGTTGCACCCATCCGAATACTGATGTTTATCTCCGACGTTCAGGATTCAAAAGCCAGGCGGTTCGGGAAGCACTTTGTCTTTCATTCCGTCACAATGCGCCATGCCACTAAAACCGTCGTATTATTCCTTTGTGTACTTTTATGCTGTGCTGGTTTATTATGTTGGAACTGGATAGGTACCTGTTTTTTGTTAGAAAAAATTATGATTAAAAACTTTCAGGTTATTTCAACAATTATGAATTTCAACCTAGCAGTCAATGTTATTTACCCTCTTGGAACCAGATACACACGAATTCGGTCACCGGCTCTTTGTTGAATATATTTTCTCAGTGGATATGGATGAAATTGGAACTTTCGAAAGAAGTACGAGTTTGGTGTTAAATTCGGAAAAAAAAGATAAGATATTTCAGAACAACCAAAACTACACTTCTATCAGTATCTTGGGAGCCTATGTCTACCCTGACCAAATTTCCATATCTCTAACTTCTCAGTATACAGTACAACAAAACCTGTACTGTCGTTACTATGACTGTAAACGAACTGAAATTCCTGAAAGTGCCTATCGGAGTGTGGTTTTTCCGGAATCCGTCTTACATTGTCCTAGAAGAGTTGGAGCCGAGTTAGTATCGGTTTCAAGGAGTTTGGAAGACGAAGAAGAAATTCCAGAACCTGTTAGACTAACGTTCAGGTCGTCTGAAAGTGAGTTAAAGGGTTTTATTCGGGACATAAATCAAATTATTTGATCGTTATCTGGACAGGTCATTTTTTCCAATTTTTCTTTTTCAAATCGTACACTAATTCGTCCTAATTTATAGATCCACCACACGATCTTACTGTTTGCGTAGCTCCGTTGTATGGTAACGAATCAAAATGGCTTCAAATTGTGGAATTTGTGGAGCACATGAAGCTGGAGGTAACCATACTTCTGGATATTGAACGAACAGCAAATTTTTCAGGGCGCAACTTTTGTATACTTTTATGTGGGAGAAATATCAGATTATGATCGTAAAATCTTGACTGACTACGTGCGAACCGGAGATGTAGAAGTAATAGATTTACACGACAAATTTGAGAGACCCTATTACGCATGGCATTTAATTACTATCCAGGTGAGAGGATTCCATATTTAATTACAGGAAAATTAATATTTTTAGGACTGCCATCTGCGTGCCAAGCATCATTCAAAATGGGTGTCGTTTTTGGATCTAGATGAAAGAATATCAGGAACTAAAAACCAAAGTCTTATTGAACTACTAAATGCTCAAGAATCCAATGTTGGGGAGATTCAAATTCCAGTGCTGAACATTGTCAAGTATAACGACATGCCAGAAGAATTTGAGAATGTTGTACAGTTGAAAGAGGATATGATGTTTCGGAAGTGGACAGATTCCATTGACCCAACTTGGAATGCTTCAAAAGCAATTATTAAGCCAGAAAAGGTATGTTTTGCACACGTAAAGTATTGCCCCTTAATAGAACGGCACCCTTATATGTACTTGCCTTGTTAACTCTACTACCTCAATTTTTGTGATAATTATTAAAACCAGCAAGCTGGTGCGCCTTCGGCTGGTGGGGTCAACGGCTGCCGCGGTGGGTGAGCCCCCCGGGCGGGTGCGGGCGGGTGAATCGCTCACCAACCGGAAACCCTAATTTTGAGAAGGCTGGAAAAAAATTACTGTAAACCATGTCTGTTTCGGCCCGTATTTCCAATTGACACTGCTAGTAGTTCAATCAGATTTCCGTGCCTTCTCCTGTGTTCTTATAGTACTCCTAAATTGTTGCCATTCTTCTTGTACCTTGACCTTTCTGTTTTCCTTAGCCTTAAGGTTTTCCCTTATCTTTGTCTCAGCGTACTTCGCACCATCCATCCGTAATCTGTTGAACACATCGCTTCGGTGACATCGAATTCCATCGAAGAAGATGATCCCATGCCCCATTTCCCCTTCCACTACATATTGAAAAATTACGAGAATGTCTTTTATGGAAACCGAGGTAATTAGGCTTGAACTGCAAGTGAAGGGGTGGTGTTCTACTAAGGGTAATACGGTACATATCCAGATTTTTATCTGAGTTTTGTCGGTTCAAAAATGAATGCGAACTACATACAGAGTAGAGATAAACATCTTTCTTCCTGATCTTTTGAATCGGAAAAAAATACCTGTTGCATGTCTTTTTATAGGTCGGAATCATGTTCATCCATTTCGCTATTGCCAAACTACCAGGAGTCAGGACTATTCAAGTGAACGAATCTCAAGCTGTTGTCAGGTACACAACGCTCATCATTCTTATAATAAATAAATGAAGTTGCGTCTCTTTGTTTCTCTGTCAGTTTGTCCGCTCATTTTGAAAAGCTTGAAAATAAAATATGAATTCACGTGACACTTAAAAAAAGACAGAGGAGCGAAGCGACGAACAAAATAAAAAATAGGTTAAATCGCGCCGAAGGCGCACCAGCCAGTTGTTTGAAGCGCCGGAGGCGCGGCAAACCGGCTGGTTTTTTATAAAAACCCATATTCCTTCCAGGCACTTCCGTAGCACTCAACATCGAGTAGATCTCAACGATTGGCAACTGGTACCTCAAGCCGATGGGACTTTGCTAAAAATCACTAAACGACCACTGGAATCAGAATTTGCCGAAAAGTTGACAAACGCAATCGTGAAACGAGTCCTAAATGTTTATGATCGAGTTCCGGTGAAGTGTGACAGGATAGCGAGATATCTCTGGGAATCTCGGAATTTTCCAAATCCATGTGAATCTATGTCACCTGTGTTTTAAATGCATTTTTAATAGTTATTTTTTTTTCTTATTGTGACAATTTCCATGTACCAAAACATCATTTTTCATTACGAGTAAAATTTTGTTATAATGGACTTGTTGTAAGTTCCAAAGAAGAATTCAGTACCATTCAATAGATATGAAATTTCTAGAGAGGAAGAGGATTCTCAGCGCTCCCTCGAGTGTGTTATATCTGAGCACTATTATTGTTTTCAGAAGAGGCAGCTATCAATTATCAAACTGTTATATAATGCAGTGGTGTATTATGGGTTTTGGCGGAACACCGCTTTGTGATAACTTTCCGGTACTCTGATACCACTATCATAAATACTAAACTATCAATAGGTGGATACAAGCTCAATAAGGAGCATATGGCACCGGACTGCACACTTATTTCAATGTTCAGCAATGGAACGAGTAGGATGGGTGTCGAAGGGAAAACGAATATTACAGTGGGAACAATGATTTGAATGACAAGGGCTTTGAAAAATTGCTTTTGGAGCTTTCGATTGGGAACTGAGAATTTTTGAAGCTCTTTTTGCATCTGAGACTGCATACGAAGACCGCAGAAAACAATGATGGAATATTGAGATAATAAACAGAAAGAACCAGAGAAAAGATAAACGAGGTTGAGCCATCTGATGTGATCCTCTTCGTCGTATGGAATGATCAGAAGGCGAGAGACTTTGGAAATCGATAGATCATAGACATCGAGTATTGCTCCTCTGGAAGTTAGATATTGGTTGTGGTTTTCACAATAGCCTCACCTCATGTACTCATCCCCAAACTTGTCTGGATAGGCCATTATAAAAATCGACAAACCATTTAAAGTTCCAACAATCAAAGGATAAGATCCCCATACCATAACTCCAAAACCTTCGAACTTTGTACAAAGCTCTGGACTTATCAGTGTTACGTATCTGTAGACAAACTGCACAGCTACAAAAGCCACAATCAAGACATAAAACAATGCGTAAACTACTAATCCAGTTTGCATGACGTCTTCAGGAACCCCGTCCCAGCCGAAGCTAAAGAAAATGATTCCTTTGTTGTAGTTATGGATGTATGGTCTTGCGAACTGTTCGATAATGGAAAAAGTGATACCAAGTAATGAAAATATAATGATCATGTACTTGTAAACTCCAACTATCATTTTGATATGGACAACGGTGAGATAGATGAGGAAGCTATTTGTTAGTAAAGTTAGACAGCATCCAATTTTTGTAAGAAACGAGAAATATACGAAGATATTTGACATCACTCACAAAGTAATGCAAAAATATACGAAAAATGAATTGTTTCTAAACGGAGAAAATCCCAGAAGACTACTGCTATGTTTTTGGTACAAACAATGTTTTTCAGACAGATAAAATATCAGAGAGTTTAGAAAAGTGCTTTCTACATATTGGATCTGTTTACAGAACTATGTGAATTCCCAACTTCCTAAGTTTTACAAATATGCTCCCCTTTTCCCCTTATGTCATCCACATTTTTTTGTTTCAATTGTTTCAGTTTTCTATTCCTTATCACTATCACTCCGTGCCATTTTATTCGCCATCTTTTTCATTTTTTTTTCACTCAAACCCTTATCAGTTTGCCATTCTGAGTACGCTCGGATTCTTGTTTGTTTCAGAATCGGAAGTATTTGTAGAGAGAGAGAGAGTACGAGGAATTAGCGATGAGGAATAAAGTTTTGAACTTTTGCCTTTATGACAAAAAATTTCTTTCGAGTGGAATAAACTGTAGGCTGTCGGAATCAGGGCCGCGGTCAGCCGCGGGCCGGCCATGGGGGTTGTCATGGACGGTTCCAATTGAAGTCAGCAATGTTTGATGGTCCCCAAACCATCTTCATTGTTGCCGAGCTGGGCCACCCCTAACCAGATGGTACAAAAGTTCAAAAAAGTTCTGTAAATGACATGACTAACCTAATCGCCAATTTAATCGCCTGAAAAAATGACAATGCGCCCAAGTTTATGACGTGACAAGTGATAGGTTGGTGTTTAACAAAAAAAACCTCCATATGCTCGAAAAATGTGAAGAGTTGAATAGTGACATCAAGTACAGGAAACTGAAAATCTGTAATGTTCAGCATAGGTGACTTTATGGGTTGAAGATTCTCAGCTTTACAGGAATACAGTAATTCTTGCTTCCTTTAAGAGTGTTAAAGGAATATTACTCGTGGTTTTAAGATCTCATTTTTCCAACGGTCATCCAAAAGTAGGTCATTTGCCAATTACCTATTTCTTCTGATAAATACCCACACTCAAACGGTCAACTTTGAGTTCAAGTATCTCAAATCCAGTGGAAGATATCCGAATTTAGTTTAACTTATAAGTAGTTTATCATGATATCACACATATTTTTTCAGGTGACAAAATGTTGATGTCTTTCACAGGAATCGAGATAATTAAGCCCCAAGTTAACGTTTTGGGTGGGCTTCTATTAGAGGAATACGATATGTGTAAGCAACTGGAATTATCTATCCGATCCCATCGGAAAATGATTTCTTGAACGTTCGAACTGCCTAAAATTACATTCATATCCGACTGATATGTAGGCACTGACTCAAACAGGTCAACACCTAGCTACAGTCATCGTTCACAATCGCCTGTTCATTTCAGTGCTCCCAAACTTTGCTCTTCTTCCTCACTTCCATTTTCCTTCTTGTAAAAATTCCTAAGCACACACACACACACAACATTTGATTTTCCTCAAACTCCAACTCAACCTTGACAATAGATGAGAGTAATTTCGTCCAAATGCCGAACTGATAACGCGGACACTTAAACCCGCGAATAAACCTTACGTGGTGCCGATTACACAGTGAGGGCGGAGCTTAGCGTAGGGGGTTTATAGTAGTAAACAACTGGCACGGAAAGTTTCAGTTTGCCCGTTTTCCCCCTATTCTTTTCGAGTACCTTACTTCCATCTAAATTTTCACAACTTTTTCAGCCATGTCCACGTACAGTAGCTCTCGCACTGTCCAATACCAGGCCTATGGAGCCAGTTCTGCGCAAAACACCCAATACAATCTGGTCAGCGGAATGTCGTCTGCCGGAGCCATCTGCACCACTCAAATTCGTGATGCTCGTGAGCGTGAGAAGAGAGAGATTGGTCTCTTGAACGATCGCTTGGCTGATTACATTGAAAAGGTTAGTTTTGAATTTTTGTGATTTTTTGAGAGTTTCCCAAAATTTTATTTGGGGATTTCGAGAAGATTTTTTTAGTCCTTGATATCACACAGCCTTTCTTAATATCAATGATTTTCAGGTTCGCTTCCTCAAGGCACAAAACCACGTCCTCGAGCACGACATTGCAATCCTCAGAAATGGATTCTCAGGAAGCGGACAAATTTCGACCTATTTCGAGTCTGAAATCGCTGTAAGTCATTTCCTCCTCCCTGCATTACCAATAAAAGTATTCTTAGCAATCCACGAGACTTGTGCAAACCGTTCTGGCCAGCCGTACCAAGCACCAGGCCGACATCGCTGCTCTCACCGCTGACATCGACATCTGGCGCACCAAGTGGCTTGAGGCGATCTCTGCAGTCAAGGCTCATCGCGAGGATCATGACGTGAACTTGGATAAGCTTGCCGCCGTCGAAGCTCAAATCGCTTTGGTCAACAGAAAGATTCGCATTGTAGACGAGGACGTCGTCAGAATTCGTAGAGAGAATGGACAAATCCAGGGAAGCATTGGAAACATTCACACGGTAACTGTAACCAAAAGTGTTCTATAATTCATTCAAAAATTTCAGCAAATCCATCGCGAGGTCGCTTTGAGAAATGAGCACAACTCTCGCATCCAAAGTCTCATCCATAGCGTGAAGAGTCTCCAAACCGAGAATAGCTCTAGAATCGAACAAGAGCTCATCTACATCCGTCGTGATACCACAATCGAGAACCGCGACTACTTCCGTTCTGAACTTCAAGCCGCCATGCGTGACATCCGTGCCAACTATGAAGAGATGAGCATTCGTTCCCGCCAAGACATCGAAGTCTGGTATCACAAGCAAATCGAAGACATCCGCAGATCAACCCACCATGTTGGATACGTGGATCATTACAAGGAGGAACTTGTGCAAATCAGGTCTACATTGAGTCATACTCAGAGTAGATTAGCGGAGATTGAGTGCAGAAATACCATGCTCGCCAGTACAATCACAGATCTTCGTCACCAGCAGACAGAAGAGGCAAGAATCTTTGAGGCTGTTCTAGCGGAGAAGGATGCACAGAATGCCAAATTGAGGGAACGCTGCACAGAGATCAGTATCCAGATGGAGAAGCTTTGCGACCATGAAGTTTCCCTTCAAGCGGAACTTGAGCGTTACCGAGTGCTTCTGAATGGCGCCAATGTCACAACCTATTTGGCCAACTCATCTACCACAGCACATCGCACCTCCCACGTCACCACCTCCACCACTCGAACCACAGGAGGATACGCTGCGAGCACAGGATACACATCTGAACACCGGGGAGGTTATACTATCGGTGGCAACATCGGGGGAATTTCCGTCGGAGCTCACATCGATGGAGGACACGTCACTGGAGGAATCACCAATGGACACCATCAAAGCTCGTACTCCTTCTCCTCGTCTGCTTCGAACCGCTAGATGACAGTGAAAAGTTTGCTCAAAAGTTTTCGCTGTCATAATAGTGTTGTTTCATTCAATACCATTGATTTTCCTATGTTTTTGAATCTTGAAAACTGCGAAAAGTCTGATGGCGAAACAAGGCAAACTGAAAAAAGTTCAAGACCTCCTAATAAATTGTTTCATATTTCAAATGTCTCTTTTTATCATCCAGAACAGAACACTTTAAAAAATACAACACAACAGTAAGATCCTCAGTGTGCTCCAGCAGTCGATTTGAATTCCTCAACCACAATGGCATTTTGCCTTTTGGGCACGAAGTATTTGAATATAGTTTTAGCGGTGGTCCGATACTGAGAAGACATCAAAAGACATATGAAAAGATGAGTCGAAGAGTTTACGATAGGAAGGCATTCTGCGAAAACCGGGATTAGAAAAATAATTGTTCTGGAAAGAAACGAAATGTTGTAGAAACTAATCTTCATAAAATTCCCACCTCATTTTTGGATTGCTTGTGAAAAATGCGTCGCCGATGTGTGACAATCCGTTGGGAACTTCTAGTAAGAAAAATGAGATTGTAACAAATATTACTAGTTTTGTGGTGTTCTCAGTTTTATCATTCTCACGAATCCCAGAATTCTTCCGCCTTCTAGATGCTTTTCGTAACTCGAGAATCAGGAAAATAGTAAGAACTGGGTCAATTAAAGATGGAAGTAATTTTATGAATCCGTAGACTGCAACAAGTTTGACCTGAATTTCGGCATCCTCATCAGGTATATAATGTGCGTAACGGACTTCGTTTGTATCGTTTAATAGAATCACATCGTTGTTGCAGCTTAAATTTTAAGATTTATAGTTAGTTTATTGATTTTTGTTATGGCAGAAACTAACTCAAAGTCCCAATCGTATTCAGCAATGGTCCTTCTTGATTGAACCATCCAAGTCGTAAAAGAAGTGAATATCATCACACCAAAAATGGTCCAAAACGCAGCTACAGGTTTAGTCAATTTCTGAATCCGCACACTCATCGGAAACTTTACGGATAGCATTCTATACAACGCCATGAAGAGAGCCATCCAGGACGCGCCACGTTGAGTGATATCGAGTAAAGAGATGCCATGCAAATACATAAATGCCTCAAAATATACATAACGCCTAGTACATGTTTCTTCCTGCTTCGATGAGTCTCTTATCCAAAATGGTGTGAACAGCACAAAAGTGTTGATTTGAGTCAATAAATCGCAGATGCATATTCCTATCATCAATCGGTAAATCAGATTGGATCGCATTTGTGGGCGACTCAATATCGAAAAGTGAACTAAATTTATAGCGAAACCGAAACATTGGAGAATACAGATGGTATAGTTGAAGATGTAATACACTTTGCTATACCAGGATGGATACTCCAATTCGCTGACCACATATTTGGCTGTGCTGGTCTCCATTGCTAATCTATTGGATTGGAGCTTCAAATTTATAGTAACCTCAGACAAAAACAAATCGTCAGAAAGTCCTACCTACGTAATTACTCATTTAATTAGCACCTGGTTTTTTTAATGACCAGGGTATTCTGAACGCGTTTGTTTTTGTAATTGTCTTCATCTGTAAAAACAAGTTTAATTCATTGACGTAGGCGGAAGTCTTTATTCGAATAAAATTTTCAGATGACTGTTAGTGGGTTCTTGTCGATTTACATTCTTCAACCAACACAACATTATCGTTTCTAGGTTCAAAGCATTTGAAGACAGTTCTTGCGGTTTCACGATATTGTGTAGACATCAAGAGGCATACGAAGAAGTGAGAAGAGGAGTTTATGATAGGAAGGAATTCTGCGAAAACCGGGATCATTACAGAAATCGTTCTGAAAACAGTAAAAATTCAAAAATCTTCTACAAGCTCCATTACCTCACTGGTACATTATTTTGAAATAAGCCATTGACAATATGGGAGAATCCATTGGGAACTTCAAGTAAGAAAAAGGAAATTGTTACAAACGCTACAAGCTTTGTAGTGTTATCAGTCTTATCAGCTGTCAATGATTTTCCACAATTCTTCCGTCTTTTTGCCGCTTTTCGAAGCTCCAGAACCAAGAATACAGTCAAAATTGGGTCAATTAAAGATGGAAGGGCTTTTATGAACCCATAAATTGAAACAAGTCTTGCCTGAACATCAATGTATTCTTCAGGGATCAAAACACCATATCGAGTTTGATTGAGGTGGATTTCGTTTTTGTCGCAACTGAAAATCTCTAATAATCTTCCGCTTTTTTAAGGATAAGAATTTTACTCATAGTCCCAATCATACTCTCTTATTATCCGCCTCGCTTGCACCATCCAAGTTGTTAGCGATGTAAAAATAATCACTCCTAGAATAGTCCACAACGCGAAAACTGGTTTTGACAACTTCTGAATTTTAGCGTTTAATGGGAACTTTACGGATAACATTCTGAAAAAAGCCATAAAAAGAGCCATCCAGGATGCTCCACGTTGTGTTATATCGAGTACGGTAGTACCATGCAGGTATAAAATAGCATCAAAGAACGTGTGAGTCATATAGCACTCTTCTTCTGGCTTTGATGAATCTCTAATCCAAAATGGACTAAAAATCAGAAAGGTGTTGATTTGGGTCAAAAGATCACAGCAACATATTCCGATCATCAATCGGTACACTGCATTGGAGCGCATTTGTGGACGGGTTAGAATTGAAATGTGGATCAAATTAATGGCGAATCCAAAGAATTGCATAATGCAGATAGTGAAGTTAAAAATATAGTACGCCTCTCGGTACCATGATGGCGGGGAAATATAGCTTTTCATGATTCTATGGGTAGTGGTGTCCATTTTTGGGGAAAACTGGGAGTGGGGTGTGAGAAGGTGGTGGGGATCTTTGAAGAAGTTATATAGGTAAGGGAGATCTTTGAATCACAGAAAAATATAGAAAATTACAGTTTGACTCAACGCAAAAATCTGTGATCCGTGAGGTATGATCCACTAGTCTGATTGAATACAAAGTTGTCAACAAAAGAAGATTAGATGTTTTTTCTTTGTGTCCAGATGTCCATACACAAATTTTCATTTTATGACCGAGACAATAATTGCTACACTATTTTTGTCTCGACATTATTAAATTGTTGAAGGTACCAAAAATCTATTATGAGAAATATAAACAAGAAAACTTTTGTTAGTCAGAATTCAGAAAAACCTAGGCCACCACAGAGCCAAGGGTATCATTGGTCCCTCTTCTTGGGCATTCTTGCACAGGTATAACTTTTGGTTTTGATTTCCAAAATCTCCCATAAACCTCTTTAGCTGTGGATTTGTACTGGGACGACATAAAATAGCAAATGAAGAAATGAGAGGATGAATTGAAAACTGGAAGGATCTCGGCAAACACTTGAACCATGTACGAAACTGATAAGATCGCAGGAACGCCATGAAATACTCCGGCAGTGACGTGCGCAAACCCATTTGGAACTTCCAAGATGAAAAATGATATTGTTACGAATAAAATCAACTTTGTAGTGTTTTCAGAATTGCTGGGTTTTCCACATTTCTTACTACGTTCTGCAGCTTTGCGAAGCTCAATGATCAGAAGCACGGTTAGAATCGGATCTATCAATGATGGTAGAGCTTTTATAAATCCATAGATATAGGTGATGGTGCTATGGAGATGTTCCAAATTGGTTTGGACCAGAATCAGATATCGAACTGGATTCAGATGAACTTCATTTCCATTGCAACTGGAAGAAGCGGATTCTAAAAGTCTTAAACTTTTGACTCACTCTGAATCGATATTCCTTTCAACTATAGTATGCCTCCCGAATACCACCAATGTCCACGATGTGTTCACTAGCAGCAAGCCTAGAATGGTCCACACCGCCCATTTGGGTTTCGACAGCTTCTGCATCCTTACACTCATTGGAAACATCACCGATAGTGTTCTAAAGAGCGCCATTGCCAAAGCCAACCAAGATGAAGTACGTTGTGTGATATCTAGCACGACAACAGGATACAATGAAAGAAACGCATCTTTGTAGGACATTGTCAGAAAGCATTTCTGACTCTCCTTTCGGACTTCTTTAATCCAAAATGGCGAGAATCCAATGAAAGTCAAGGTGTGGGATAAAAGATCGCAGGAGCATATTCCGATCATCAAGCGATACACAGAATTCATGCGAAGCTCTTCTCTGGTCAAGATTGATAAATGAACAATGTTTATGAAGAATCCGAAGAACTGAAGGACTGCCAAAACGTACTCAAATATTTCATTAGCTTCATCAAACCATGGTGGAAGTGTTGCATAATCGTGAAGCTCTGGGGATTCTGTAGTAGAGATGTTCATCTTTGAAACAGGGACTTTTTTGAAAGAATTACTGATTACAGTAGTTTTTATAGTTTTCAAGAAAACATGGTGCATTATCTTGGGGAACAAACAACATGATTGTTTTGTCTGGCTGTGTATGTAGGATAATCAAAAATATGAATTAAAAATAAATGTATGTACATGAAAACAATATGCATAAAAATCAGAGATCGAAAATTATCCAGTATCTTTGAAAAACTCTAATACAATTGCAGGCTGTTTTATTATTTTCCGGTCACCCGGATATAGGAAACTCGATCAGGGTCACCCGGATCCAGGTCACCCGGTCAGGGTCACCCGGATCCAGGTCAGCGGGATCCAGGTCACCGGGATCCAGGTCACCCGGATACAGGTCAGCTGGGCCCAGGTCATCCGGATCCAGGTCTCCCAGATCCAGGTCACCCGGATCCAGGTCACCCGGACCCAGGTCACCCGGATCTAGTTCACCCGGATCCAGGTCATTCGGATCCAGGTCTCCCAGATCCAGGTCGCCCTGATCCAGGTCACCCGGACCCAGGTCACCCGGATCCAGGTCACCCGGTCAGGGTCTCCCGGATGCAGGTCACCCTGATCCAGGTCACCCGGATCTAGGACCCAGACCTTAGGGTCCAGGATCCCCGGGTCACCTTCTCTGAAGCTCAGAGAAGGTGAGAACTGATTCTTCCTTTCATTTCCCTATTCTTTTATTTCACGTTCCCAGAGGTCAATGGTTTCTAAACCAATTCACGTAGTCGTTTTTTTTTAGAATTTTAAATTTTCTTCGAAGCTTTTTTTTAGTGTTTCTTTTTAAATTTTTTTTCTCATCACGTTAAAAAAACTTGAATTTTCACTTTTGAAATCTGCGAAACTTCTTAAAATTTTTGAACCTCATTATCTTGTTTCCTGTTTGAGATGTTAAAACATTGTCAACTGATGGAAAAAGGAAGATATGGTACAAGGTATACGGTATGGTTAGACATTCCAAATAACACTGGAAACTTCTGATTTTTATACATATGTATTTAATAATATGGACATATTTTCATATTTGAAACTTTTCTAGATCTTTGTTCAAGATTCCTTCACACAGATGTTTTTGAAAGATCACTCTGAACGATCAAAATCAGATCAGCTTTTCAAAAATCCCCTTTCTAGACAGTTCGTCAGCTTTTTTTTTCAGACACAACCTTGAGCCAGCTATGTTATTATTCCCTTACTCGTTTTTCAAACCCTTTTCTGTTCGAAACCTATAATTTTGTCTCGAATGTACGCAGGTGCTAACTTAATAAGAAGAAAAACGTGATTTGACTAAATAATTTCACTTTTACTCACTCTGTTTAAAGATCCGTAGATTTTTTGATGCAAAGCCTTGCCTGCAATTCAACAGTGAAATTTTTGGACACTGCTGAATTCTTATCAATAACTTTACACTCGATGAGCGGATTTCAGTATCCTGCTCACCTATTTGGAGCTTATATGATAATTTTTAAAACGCCAAACGGAATGTCTTCTGTTAAATGGTCTCTTTTGAATTTACACATTTGGAGTTCTATTCTAGATGTTTATTGGAGCACATTTGCAATACCATTTGTCATTTTTCCATATATGGCTGGAAATGGTATAGGAGTATTGTCCATGCTAGGATTGGATACTGGATTTCAAGTTTACTTTTCTGTTACCATAGTTTCAGGTGAGAACTTTTTGACCACCAAGGAAGTAAAAAAATGGTCGGGCAGGTGAAACGATGAATGTAATAATCTGAATCAGACCAAATTCCAATTGTGAAAAATGCCAAAAAACAGTATTTCCAGTCCTCGTTGCCACCATGGTCCGTGTTTATGAAAACCGATGGTACCTATTAACCAGAAATCAAAAACTGTGGAGGAAACTTCGAGGGCCCTTGTGCTACACCAATTATATAATTTCTATCACTTACTTTATTCCATTCCTATTTTTTGTTCCGGATCAAACTGAAGCGGTTCCTGTGATTTTGAAGGTTAGAACATTTTGATCCGATTGAAGTTGACGGACAAAATCATGTCAGACTTTCTGACTAAGGAGAAGTGCGCTGAAATAGAATTACACTGAAAATAGAAAAACTTCATTATAAAAAAACTGTTTAATAAAAAAACTTTTTTCCAGAAAGTTCCCTGCTACCATCTCTATACACAAAACGTCCCGCTGTACGTCTTCACTTTAAACCCAATACCTCCTATTATCACAGTCGCCGTGTTCAGTGTTGTCCAAATTGGCTTGATGACTCTTTTCATATCTTTAACTGTCCGTGTACTAACCTATCAGGCTCGACGAAACACGACTTCACAGTACACAATATCACTCCACCGAAGGTTTCTCTACGCTCTGATTGCTCAGACAGGACTCCCAGTGATAGTTGTATTTTGTCCATTGCTCAGCTTATTTTACTTAATTCCAATGGGATATCATAATCAGAGTGAGTTCCCATTGTGGTGATAGTTTGAGAAAAAATATTTTTTAGTGATAACCAATTTCATATTCATTTGCGTATCGTTGCACGGGTTCTTCTCTACTGTTCTACTTCTTCTGGTCCATAAGCCATATAGGACGGCAACGTTGAGAATTCTTAAATGTAAATGTAGAATCAAGAACACTGTACGCGGTTCCAGTTTTAAATAAATATTCTCGATTACTTGCTTTGCCTTCACTTTTCATCTGATGAAGGTTTCGATAGAAAACACAAGCCTAATATTGAAAAGGACTTCTTCAATAGAAGTGTCCCTCTAATAAAAGGGTCCTCCGGGGTCTTGGAAAAATATATAGACCCTTGTAATAGAGGGATTCCCTCGATTGTGAAATTAACCATTTCCGTACGTTTTCAGTAAAAAGTATACAAACGAAATTCCCCGATTTCACACAAACTTGTTGAAACACACTTTTTGCTGAAAAATTTGCTCAATTTTGGTGAAAATAATCGATTTCCATGAAATTTGAACAATTTTTAAAAGAAAATTTCCAGAAAAAAATGGCCAGGAAATAGAAAGACCTCTGTAATATGTAGAAGGGCCCTCCCGAGGTAGTTTGGTACATCAGAAGGGCCGGCCCTTCTGAAACAGGTTTTTAAAAGCATTCCAATTTCGAAAATGTTATTTTAATTGATCTTTGATCTTACCATAACATTTTGTTTGCAATTTTTTTTCTTCAGACCATTCCTCACTCTTATTTCTTCCTCATACCGAACGTCATCACCTGATGACTTTGCTCCGCCCACTTTGCTAACTCTTATATTTGCCTGAAGAATTGTTCAGAATTGTCACTTTTTCAAACGTTTCTGGTTTGAACAATCTTCTATTCCTGTTTTACAGAATGTTTGGCTCTGGTTTTAATATCTTTGGAAGCGGCGATGATGGAAGGAGACTACCTGGCACTATAACTACCGGGTGCACTGGGGTGACAGGACGTTTATCGGGTACTCCTTCCGCTGGTATTGTGTCGGGAGGATGTACAGAGATACCTCCTTTTTCTAATCCATTTCCATTCCCGGATATTTTCGGAGGTGGAAGCTCTGTGAGTCAATTCTGAATCCTTCTTTTTCAACAACATATTTTTAGGGCCAGGAAAAGATTATTGCCGAACTGAGAAAAGAACTGAGGGAATGTAGAAATGAGCTGAAAAAAGTCCAATCCCAATTAGAAGCTAGTATGTTGAAAACTTAGTTTGGTATTCTAAAACATAATGACAAACTTCAGTGAGACGAGAGAAGGATGAGCAAGCGGATAGAATTCGTAGGGATGCTCTGGAGGAAAGAAGACAAGCGAGAGAGGCCAATGAGAGAATGATAAAATGAGGATTTTTCGAAAATATATTTCAGTGATATTGTTTTTCAGGAACATGCAAAGCAAAATAGATGAGAGTCAAAGAAAGCACGATGATGAAATGAGCAAGACTAAATTGGAATATGCCCAAAAAGTTAAACAAGTGCAAGATGAGAATTCGAAAGAATCGAAACAAATGGAAAAGGATCATAAGAGACAAGTTAGCGAAATATTTTTTCATATTTTTAACACTTTTAACTTAATTTCCAGATGAAAAATCTTCAAGCAACTCATGACGCAGCACTATTAAGACTAGACGAAAAGTTGGAGACAGTGAAACGGGAAGGCAAACAGAAAAT
Source organism: Caenorhabditis nigoni (assembly GCA_027920645.1). Classification (NCBI taxonomy): domain Eukaryota; kingdom Metazoa; phylum Nematoda; class Chromadorea; order Rhabditida; family Rhabditidae; genus Caenorhabditis; species Caenorhabditis nigoni. The sequence continues at coordinate 8,314,333 of CP115868.1, read as the reverse complement.
TAAAGAGATGACTGACGAGAATGAGAGAATCGCGTCGCAACAAGTGGAGCAAGTTCTTGAATATCAGGAGAAGCTGAAAAAATTGGAAGCCTATCACCAGACAAAAGTTTCGGAGGTCAAAGAGCTCCATCAGCAATTGAAAGAGAAAATTGTTGAAAGTGAAAAGTATTTTTTTTCTATTTTTCTTCAATTCGGAAACTTGTCTTTTCAGAAAACAACGAAAATTGGAACAACAACTGACATTGGAGGCTGCTGAACAACTGAATTCTGAATTGAGCCGTCAAATCTCTCAACATGACAATTGCGAGGTTTTGAAAGAATTTATGAGCATCATGAAAACCATGGAAAATGCGGAAACAGGATTGAGAAGAATTAATGCTTTGGTGAGGAATTCATTGACAAAAATTCTAAGATTTCTGGTATTTATCTAAATTCGTTTACATATAATTTTCAGTGTTCGAGTAAACTATCGGAAAAAGAGGAATCTGACGCTGAATTGAATATTCAAAAAATCGCTGGTTCCGAGTCAACGCTCACAAATCAAGTGTTCCAATTCCGTCAGATTATTATCAACAGACAAAATGTTAACAAAGAATTACTTCGTATTTGTCAGGTAACACTTCGCACCTTTAATACCTTTAAAACATAACAAAAATTTTAGGATTACGTCCGCGCTTTTGAAAAGTCGTTGAAAAGCAAAAAATTCATGCTTCTCTGCACAAAACTCCCATCTGCAATCGAGACTAAAAATCAATCCGAAATCACGGAACTTGGACGAAAGGCTGGAGAATTGTCCGAAGAACTAGAAGAGAAGCGAGGCCAAATAACGGGCGAATCATTACTAATAACATTCACCAAATTCCGTATGTTGGTATGTATGTCGCGCGCCATTTAACCCATACAAAGTTAACTGATTGGGCTGAAACCTGGACAGATAAATCAGAAATGTGTCTAATTGAAGGCCCGATCCTTTCATTTTTCGAAAATTCGATTTTGAAGTTTTCTGGAGACGTTCCTTGGTTTCATCACAGTGAGGAGTGAAGGGCAGGGAGGGCGAGAGAAGAGGGCGAGAGAGGAGAGGGCGAGGAAAACCCACACCCGTATATGCCATTTCCCCAATCCTCGCTGTGTTCACCCGTGGTGTAGCGGCTCACGCGCCTCACTTTTGTGCGCGCTACGCGGGTTCGAGTCCGACCGGTGGCAATTCTTTTTTGTTTTTTTGTACAGAGTTCATAAATGTGAATAAAAGTTTCAATCGGTTCGAATAAAATCCTAGAAATGTGTTTCCCAGTCTCATTTCCGGCAAGTTAAAAGAAATATTGGATTTTGAAGCTTTTAATTTTGTGAAATATTTTGAATATTTCTTGATAACTCGAACATGAAACGAGATAATTAGGTTCAAAGGGGTCATTTTTTTAACGAGTTTCTCACATTTCAAAAGTGAAAAAATCAACAGTCATTTAAACGTGATGAAAAAAAAAATTTTAAAATTTAAATTCTAGACGAAAAGAACTACGTGAATTAATATAGAAACCCACGACTCAAGATGACCCCTGGGAGATAAGATCACTATAAAAGAAGAGAAAAGTGGAAGGAAGAATCAGTTCTCCCTTCTCCGGGCTCCCGAGAGGGGGCCGGAGAAGGGATCCGGTTCCAAATTTCTGGATCCGGATTCCGGATTCCGGATTCCGGTGCCGGATTCCTGGACTCCTGAATCCGGATTCCGGATTCCGGATTCCTGGCTCCGGATTCCGGATTCGGGATTCCGGATTCCTGGCTCCGGATTCCGGATTCGGGATTCCGGATTCCGGGCTCCGGATTCCTGGCTCCGGATTCCGGATTCCGGATTCCGGATTCCGGATTCCGGATTCCGGATTCCGGATTCCGGATTCCGGATTCCGGATTCCGGATTCCGGATTCCGGATTCCGGATTCCGGATTCCTGGATTCCGGATTCCGGATCCCGAATCCCGGATTTGCAAGTTCCGAAAAAAAAACTCAAAGATAAAGATTCCAAATTTCCGAGTTTGGAAAACACTTTTTTGTGAGGTTACACGCACTGTAACCGGAGGCCAGGAGGTTTAGCCCCGGAGGGGCGTAAACCGACTGGTTGGACATTCAAAATCCTCAGCTGCAAATTCAGTGAAGTAATTGTCTAATTGAAGTTTATCACCTTTTTTCCTCCACTCGAAAACGTTATCTACAATTTCTCTGTTGTTTTCATTTCCCCATTCCCTCACTCTTGTTTATGCTTCGAATTCACTGTAAAGATAAATATTGTTTCTCGATTAAAAAAAAATATTTTTCTAACATTTTTCTCAGAAACAGACAATACTTTTCCAAATTTCGTCATTTTTCCTTTCCGTATTGTATCGAACTTTAAAGAAGGCCAGACACGAAAGTCTACGGGGTTTTCTCCGGGCGAGATTATCGCGCCGCGCTTATGTATTAGGTTGTTCGGAAAGTTCCTTTCATTTTTGACCAGCTGTTTTCAAACTTTGTTTTTGCCAACGGGGTAAAAGCGAGGGAGCTGTCGTTTTATGAGTATATTGGTGGGGTCTAATAGTGTCTACACCCAAACGTAGATCATTCTCCTCCTCTCGTGTAGTGAGATATGCTTAACATTTTCGCCCCTGATAATTTCTATTTTTGGACTGCACTTTTATTTATATTTCCAACACACTGGAAAATTGCTGAAATTCATCGCCAATCAGTGGAGGTTAACAATGATGATGTACTCTTTCAAAAACCGTCCTGTCTTGCTTCATCTATTCGAAAGAGGAGAGTTCTGGTTAGGCGAAAATACCCCTCCAAAAGAGCATATGGGCTTAGGTTTGTATGCATTACGAACGGGGATTGAAAGGGACCCGTCTCAAACTGTGTGGGATATATCAAGTACATCAGTGGCAAGCTTTTTGTCAAAAATCTATATGTTGGAAACTCTCGGCAAAGTCAAAAAAGTGGGGAGACATCGACCACACCTTTTGGCTCAATGCAACTTTTTTCCCGGATGGTCACCTGTTTGAATCTTCTCATCCAGCGTTGCACACTTGAATGTTGGAACCTAATCATTACTAGTGGTGTTGAATGGTTAATCAATGATTACAATAAGTGACATGCCAGGTGGGGTGACAAAGGCACTCAACCAACAGACGTCCCGAAACGTGAAATTCGGGTTAAAAATGGGATGTTGTCGGTATTGTGGTCTACCAAGGAATGGAGTAATGGGAGCTGCCAGGTAATAATGTCACTTTCAAAACCGATACTTATTCTTGTCAAGCGACATAACTCTGACTCCATGTGGATCCCCCTTCGAGAGAAACACAAAGGTTTATTTTCAAAATTAAAATCCGCAACCTCATATGGGAAGGAAGACCCAGGCCGATCTCGCTGAATGTGGCTGGATAATTCTACCTTATCCACCGTGTAGCCCGGACCTTGTACTTTCAGACTACTACTTATAAAGCCATTTCTAACGTCATCTTGATTGAAAAAAATTCACTTCAAAACCGGATATCAAAAAGGGGTTGACTTGGTTTTTGATTCGCTGTGACCGGAGTTCTGTAAGGAAGGCATCCACAATTAAGTGGGGCGTTTGCAGAAAGTCATTGCTAACAATGGTCATTATCTTTAGTTTATCTTTAGTTTCATCGTTTTGACATCTTTTACATTGAATGTATCTGGCGCTAAAAATGGAAGGAACTTTCCGAACAACCTAATAGGTCATCGGTGGTCAGCCGCGTTTGCGCCCCCGTAGCTCAGCCGGTAGCGGCGCTGTACCCCTGAGCTGCCTGTCATGAGTTCAACCCCTCATGGGGGTTCTCTATGCAAAATATCAGGAAGACTTTTTTTTTGATGTCTGGCCTCCTTTAAGGTTGCATGTAAGATTTTGAGGAAGTGCTGGAATTGGGGAGAAATGCTAACAACAACTGAGAAGCGTAAAGAATGACTAATGGTGAAGATACATTTCTCTCATTCGTAGTCATTGGATTTTCAGTAAAACGGGAAAGAGGTGAGCTATAAAAAACGGTCCGCAAAAAATAAGTCAGGGGAGACTCGAAACAAAGATCCAAGTTTCAAGGTGGCGTTTGCCCCACTACACATTTAAATATTGAATCTTTTTTTTTGGTTTGGTTCCTTTTTTGCCTACTTTTTCATTTCGAGTTCGTAAATGTCATATTAATTGCTTTCTGGTCTACTCATATCAGTTTGTTTACTTCTTCTTCCGAAAATTCCTCACTCTTATTCTTCCTTATACCAAATTATTTCTTTCACTTCATTAACTGATAATTTTGCTCTGCTCGTTTTGCTAACTCTTATATTTGTATGAAAAATTGTTCAGAGTTGTCACTTTATTGGATGCTTTTGGTGGCAAGAATCTATTACTGTTTTACAGAATGGCTTTAATTGGGATAGCTGCTGCTGCCGTCCAAGCACTTCTGGATAGTGGAAAACCTGTGAGTCATGGTTAAGACACAATCTCTGAGAAACTCGAAAACACCATGGCAATGGAAAAAATCAAAATGGTCCTAGGAATCTGATATTGTATGTGGTGGATATAGAGCCTACTCTAAGACTTTTGACCATGGTACATAGGCCACGCCCCCTTGTTAAGTAGAGAAAATGCAACTTTTTTGAATTTTTTACACTTTTTTTGGGATTTCTCAAAAATCTTCCGGTCATTAAAAAATCAAACACCGATAATTCAATAGTTTTGACCTATTTACACTATAATACCACAGTGCCATAAAAAAGTAGGGGGGGGGGGTCTCAAAAGGGTTCTTTCCGAAATCAACTTTGATCAAACAATGAAAATGAAGGTAATGATTCGATCTGACTTTAAATGGATTACTCTTGGTATTTTGAGAATTTCTTTATTGAGACTAAAGTTCTAGCTCGTTACCTTTCAGTTGAAAATTTTTGTTTTTGTTTCAATTAAAAAAAAATCACGATCATGGTCAAAAGTCTTACTAGGGAAGGTTGTAAACTGGGGTTGGAGTTTCGGGTCGAGACCTATATCATTCGAAAGCTGAGAACACGTCCTTTCCGAATCTGTTTTCCGTTTTTGCTGAGGACCCACCAGATTCGAGAAAACTAGGTTTCAAATTTGGATTTCTCTGGATTTTCTACTGATATCTTCAATTGAAATTGGAATTTTGGATTGCGTGAACAATAAATACTTAAATACAATTGAAACAATAGAAAATTTCCATTGGATGGCTCAGTGGTCTAATTTTAAAACCTATTTTTCTCGAACCTGGTGGGTCCTCAGCAAAAACAGAAAACAGATTCGGAACGGACGTGTTCTCAGCTTTCGGTTGATATAGGTCTCGACACGAAACTCCAACCCCAGTTTACAACCTTCCCGAGTTAGAGTAGCCCCTATACCCACTTTAATTGGAACAAAAATAAAATTTTTCAGCTGAAAGGTAACGAGCTAGAACTTTAGTCTCAATAAAAAAAACGCTCAAAATACGAAGAGTAATCCATTTAATGTCAGATAGAATCATTACCTTCATTTTCATTGTTTTATCAAAGTTGATTTCGGAAAGAACCCTTTTGAGACCCCCCCCCCCCCTACTTTTCTATGGCACTGTGGTATTATAGTGTAAATAGGTCAAAAGTATCGAATTATCGGTGCTTGATTTTTAATGACCGGAAGATTTTTGAGAAATCCCAAAAAAAGTGAAAAACATTCAAAAAAAGTTGAATTTTCTCTACTTAAGGATTACTGTAGAAATTGGGTCCCAGCACAAAAAATGGTCATAGTAGTACCAGAAGCTCAAATCTGAAACATTTGAGTCGATATCATTATTTTGAACAAATATAATTTTTCGGGGTTACGGTATCATTTCGCGCTCAGGAGGGGCGTGGTTTATGGATACCATGGTCAAAAGTCTTAGAGTAGCCTCTATACCCACCACATACAATGTCAGACTCCTAGGACCATTTTGATTTTTTCCATTGCCTTCGCCTGTTGACCCGATCTCAATTCTCTCAGAGAATGTGTCTCAAATATTCTCTGTTGGATAACGTAATTTTAGGATGAGGCACATGTTATTGAAGGACTGAAAGAAAAGCTGACGAAAAAGGACAACGAAGTGGAAGAAATCCGATCGCAGTTAGAAGCTAGTATGTAGAAAGATTTATCAGGTGGTTTAGAAAGAAAGTAATTTTCAGCAAAACGAGAGAAAGATGAGCAAGCAGAAAGAATCCGTAAAATTGGTGTGGAAACACTTCAAAAAGCGACAGACTACTTTGGAATAAAAGTGAAGTGGGGGTTTTGTTTTGAAAATGTTTTTGGGTTATCTTAATTTTCAGAGCCATGAAACACGACATTGATAAGATGAATGAAGATCACAATGACGAAATTAACCAGTTGCAGGTTGACTACGCACAAAGAATAGAACGTATGCAGAACCATTATTCGAAAGAAAGAGAAGACATGGACAGGGTTTATGATAATCAGGTTAGTGAAAAAATAGATTTAAATGTTTTTATATTTCTATATCACACAGATGGAACGTTTTCTAGCGGCACATGCCGAAACACTTTCATTATATGACGACAAGCTGGAAGCTCTGGAGGAAAGACGGCACGCGAGAGATGTTCATGATAGAATGATAGAGTTGTTTTTTTTCTGAATATACTTTCGAGTTCTCTTGATTTTCAGAGACATGAACAACAAGATTGACGAGATTCAAGAAAATCACGATGACGAAATCAGCAGGATGCAATTTGAATATGCCCAAGAGAAGAAACAATTGCAAGAAGAAAAATCAAAAAAATTGAAACAAATGGAAAAGGATCATAAGAATCAGGTTAGTCAAAATACATTCAAATTTTAGTTTCAAATCACTATTCAGATGACAAAACTTCAAGAATCACATGATGCAATAATGTCAAAACTAGAATACACGTTGGAGACCATGAAACGGGAAGGACAAGAAAAAATTGAGAAGAAGACTGAAGAGAATGAGCAAATTGCATTGCAACAAATGGAAGAACGTTTTAGATACCAGGAGAAGATAAGCAGACTGGAAACTGAGCACCAGGAAAAAGTTTTGGAATTTAAAATGATCCATCGGCAATTGCAGGAAAAAATTCATGAGGACAAAAGGTTTTTGTTTTTTTGTTTTTCCTCAAATCTGAAATTTTGACATTTTCAGTCAACACCTAACTTTGGAACAAAAACTGAAATTGGAGGTGACTGGACAACTGAATTCAGAATTGAGCCATCGAATCTCTCAAAATAACGATAGGGAAGTGTTGAAGGAATTCTTAAGAATCAAGAAGACCATGGAAAGTATGGAAGGCGGTTTGAGTAGAATTAATGCTCTGGTGAGAACTTTGTTTTGAACATTTAAAAACTTATTAATTTTGTAATATGTTGATTTACATTTCAGTGCTCGAGTAAATTAGCGCCGGAAGAAAAAAGTGAAGCTGAACTGAAAGTTCAAGAAATCGAGAGTTCCGTGGTAATGTTCACAAATCAAGTATACCAATTCCGTCAGTTCATAATCAACACACACAATGTAGACCAAAAAATACTTGGTATTTGTCAGGTAAAGCATTGATATCTTTATGACAAGGGGGGGGGTGAGAAAAAAGGAAAATTCAACGTTAATTAAAATATGTGTTACGAAATTTCAGATCTCTATCCGTTCCTTTGAACATTCGTTGGAAAGCGACGATTTCATGCGTCTCTGCGCGAAACTTCCGGCTGCAATCAAGGCTAGAGATAAATCTAAATGCCAGAAACTCGGAAAAATGGCTGGAGAGTTATCCATTCAACTGAAGGGGAAGAGAATCAGACTAACAGACGAATTGGATCACACTCAAAAACTACTTTCGGTTCAAAATCCTCCTCAACTACAAATTCAGTGAAAACATATTTCTCCTATTCTTTTCATTTTCCTTCCTCCACTCTAAAACGTTATCAACAATTTCTCCATTGTTTTCGTTTTTCTTATTTTCCTTTGTATTTCCTCACTTTTATTTTTTTTTTTTTGCTTTGATGTTCTCTCTTGCTAATTCTAAATCTTTTTCTATTCGCTCCATTGCTAACTGTTATTCTTCTTATTGTGAAATATTTTTTTGAAAAACGGTTTCTAATTGTTCGTATTTTACCTCATGATTACATTTTGATAATTGATTGGTTAAATTTGTACCTATTTCTTTATTTATCGAAAAAAAAACATTTTTCTGGAAACAGACAATTCTTCTGAAAATTTAGTTTTTTTTTCGTATTCTATCGAATTTTCAGCCATCATGTCAGATTTCGAGGGAGTTCTTAAATGTTGGGAAAAATGCGAAGAACAACTGGAGAACGTAAAAAAGGAATTGGCTGATGGTAAAGAGAATTTCCTTTCAAATACTTATAATTATTTCATTTTCAGTGAAAAGGGAAAGAGACGAACTAAAGAAATCAGTCCGCGAGAAGGACAATCAGGTAGTCGAAAAGGACAATCAGGTAAATTGTTTTTCGAAAGTTTCTTTAACTTTGATTCAGTTTATCTTGCTTTCTCTGCAGTGTGTGTTTTTCGAACCGTTCGAAATAGGTATTCGAAAAATATTCGTAAAATTTTTTCGAATAATATTCGACGAATATTCGAAAAATTTGTTCGAATAGTATTCGAATAGTATTCGAATAATATTCGAATAAGTATTCGAACGAATTATTCGAATACTATTCGAATAATTATTCGAATACTATTCGAATAATCATTCGAACGAATTATTCGAATATTCGTCGAATACTTATTCGAATAATTTTTTCGAATAAATTTTCGAATAGTTCGAAAATTACATATTTCGATGGAAAAATCGATATTTCCAGATTTTATTATTTGAAGGCTTTTCGCTGAAAAGTGAAGGATTAATGCCTTAAAAACACAATTCTGTCCACTTATGAACCGATAACTAGACATACATGTTTCGAAACAAATCAGTTTATTAAAGAAAACGGAAAATAAAAAACAGATAACAGCTCAACATTTTTCTAGTAAATTAAAACAAAAATCAGATCGATATATCATAATCATAATTATTCAAAGTCATCATTCCCCAACTCGTCGTCATCAGCATTATTCTTCAAGCCATCTTCGTTTTCCACATCCTCCACATCCCATAAATCGTCATCATCTTGACCGGTTCTAGCATCTACTTGCGCTCGTCTGAAATTTCGAAACTTTGCAAAGTCAATAAGAATAAAACTCACTCCAATTTGATCAGCTCCGCCACTGTTAACAAATCGTCAATTGTATCGACGGTGGTGCGATTTCGTTTCTTCTGACGCAACAAATCGGTACAGCGACTGGAAAATCGATCAGTCTTCAAGTTTTTTTTTTAAATACCTACCTGAATGTTCGTTCGGCCGCTGCCGATGACGCTGGAGTTGTCAGCAGTTCACGAGCAATTGGAGCAAGAATTCGGAAGTTAGACTTTTGTGTGTTCCAAAATTCCAATGGACATGAGGCTGCAGGACGATTGGAATCAAGGAGCACCCGTAGTTGATTCAGCTCAGTCTGAAACAAAATTTGAATCGTATTCGAACAGCGCCTTCAAATGTACTTTCGGCCGCAACACATCGGCATTAGACTGAAGTGATATTTTAAAGTGAACTATACCTGAATATCCGTGACTGTAGAACTTCTGGAAATATTGCCATCCAAAAACGAATTAAGGTCTATTGATGTGATCGAATTTGATGACGTTGACGCAGAATTCGGAGGGTTCGAAGTGTTATCGACAGTTTCATACTTTTTCAACTCATTTTCCACACTTTTCCAGTCGATGATGGATGAGAAAAGCGGAAGAAATGAAAAACGGTGATCGATGATCATAGTGCATAATAATCTCTTGTTTTTAAGAGACTCATTCAATCTTCCAGTAGTCAGCTCCATTAATTTTTTTGAAAGAGCATCGTTTTGTTGTTGCAGTTGCTCTCTGATGAAAAAAAGGGTGGGGATGATCTCGCTGCAGAACGACTTCTCACGCTCCATCTTGAAAAATACAAAATTTAGCACTAGTCTTGATTTTCTTCAACATACTCTCAAAATACCCGCCAAAATTGGAGATGTGCATTTCGCAAGAAGCCTGATTTTTTCCAAGTGTTCCGGTTTGATCAGGAATTCCTTCAAATCGGCCAAATCCAGAGCATATTCATACTGTAATTTAATTGTAAAAAATCACACTTTTTTCCTTTTTTTTTTTTTTTTTTTTTTTTTTTTTTTTCCTTTGGCGGTAGCAAGCCTGTGTCAAAAATGTTACTCCATTGATTTATGTTGCAAAACTTACGATCTCAAAATTTCGCGAATTTTCTTATTTCTAGCCAAGTGTTTTGCGAAGGCTTGAACTCGGGAAAAAATGAAGTTGACGCCTCTGATTTTCGAGAAATCTTTCAAAATCAAATTCAGCAAATGGCAGCCACAATGGACACTGAAAATACAAGGTTCTTGCCAAAATATTGATTTTCTGTTACCGATCAAGCTGTTGAAGTTGCGCAGTTAGAACGAGTTCCGAGCCGGCATCAGAAACCATTGAGCTGCAATCGGTGAAATTCAGACCGAATTCGTTCAACGAATCGTTTAACATTGCAGAAACAGTGACTGCATTTCCTTTTCCAACAGGAGCGATTTTACAAAACTGAAAATGTATTTTTTTTTGGGCGAAAAAATAGAAAACCTACTAAATTCCTTCTTTTGAAATTCTCGTCGGTCAACAAAATATGAAGTGAATAAAAGTGATATTCTCCTCTCAAGTCGCTGTATCCATCAGTTAAAAACGTATATCTTTTTTGTCCTTTCAGCAAATCAAACAACGTTTCCGAGTGTTTCGTAGCCAAATTACCAATTAATTTTCGAATTTTAGATCCGTTTGGTGGGCGAAAATTTTCTGGCATCGATGTTATGAATTTTCGAAATTCTTGATTCTCGGAAAATCTGAACGGTACTAATCCGGTTACAAAACTTTTTGCAAGTTGATTTTCGGCATTTTCTTGGGTTCTCTCTTCTGGATCATCATTTTCATACGTCTGCAATTACATTCATTCTAGCTAGAAATGGTGAAAATTCATTTTACCGAGGCTCCACTTATACGAGCATACGTTTCTCCGTGGCAGTTTTGAAGATGACCCAATATATTGCTCGTTGTTGTTCCGTTGAACTTCAAGGATGTGTTGGGACATTTGGGACAAATTACAATGCCGACGCCATTTTTAGGAAATTGATAAAATTTCCATACGACTGATCGATGAGCGGCGGAGGCTCTTTTTTTCGACGGTGGACTATTTTGCATTACTGAAAAAAAAACAGCTAAAAACAGAAGAAAAGTGGGGGAAAAAACGAAGCGAATGATGTTTGGACACCATTATAGACTATAAAACAATTTTTAAACTTTAATTTTAGAAGAAAAAATCGGAAAAACTATAAGAAAAACTCAGAAAATGTAGAAAAACAACTTGAAAAAAAAAACAACGACACTCCGAAATAACGCCCTGCGCCCTCTTTAGCAGTTCGACAACTATTCGAATAGTATTCGAATAGTGTTCGAATACTATTCGAAAATTATTCGAACGAATTATTCGAATAATATTCGAATAATTGTTCGAATAATTTTCGAATAGTTGTTCGAATAGTTGTTCGAACGAATTTCGAATTTTTATTCGAATTTTCTTCGAATACCTATTCGTTTTGCTGCGTTTTCGAATAGTGATATTCGAAAAACACACACTGTTTCTCTGGCTGTTATTTTAAAAAAAATTTTGAAATTATCTTGAAGACTACTCCACTAGAATGCCCCAGAACCGTCAACTTTAAGCACCCATATATCGGTTCCTGTGAAAGACAACAAAAAAGTGTCAACTGATCAAATTTTTGTGATATTATGATAAACAATTTATCCGTTGACCTCTTTTTGATATCTTCGACAAAGACCAAGTTAAAGTGATTCGAAGTTGACAGAGATGAGCGGAATAAAAATTTGAAAATCCGGAATAAGGAATAAGGAATTCCGCTCATCTCTGGTTGACAGTGTGAGATCTTCCTGTTATAAATTTCAAAAAATGGTTATGAGAAATCAATTATAATTTTTAGTTGCTGAATTTGACGACTACGCATGGTAAAGCACTTGCAAAGCTTTATGACAATATTGGAAAACAAAAGAAAGAAAATCAGGAAGAAATTATTAAACTTCAAAATAAACACGAACAAGAAATGTTGAAACGAATAGAAGAAGGGATCATCGAAGCAAGGAAGGAATCGGAGAAAAAGTATCGGGAAGAAATAGAGTGAGTATAGTTAGATTGCCTAAATTCACAGACGTAGAGAATTTCGGCCCGGTCTGACCGTAGGCTTTTTGCAAAAATAAGAAAATTCGGTTGCTTGTTTGCAGATTACTGGTCAGTCAAATTAAGGAGAGTCAAGAAACTCATGACGACGAAGTAGCAGCAATGAAAATAGCTCACGAACAGAATGTAAAGCAGCTACGAGAAGATAACGTGCATAAATTCAACGAAATAGAAAAGGAACACAAAAATCAGGTTAGTTCAAATGTATTTCAATTCATTGCAACCTCTTTCTCTCATTCCAGTTGGTACTGATAAAAGCTGAAAACACCGCGAAACTTGAAAATTTAACCGAGCAACTTGAGAGGATTAATCAACTCAATAAAGAAACTATTGAATCGCTGGAGAAGGAAAATCTCGAAATCAAACTGCAACAAATGGAAAGCTTCAATGAGTACCTTGAAAAGCTAACCAAACTGGAATCAGATAATCAGAAAATGGTTCTAGAAGCTAAGAAGCAACAAGAAGAGTTGCTGAATAAGACTTTCAAAGAGAAAAAGTTGGTTCACTTACCGTGCTAGTAGAACTCCACATGCCCTTTAAGCGCAATTATCTCGGTTCCTTCAAAAGGTAACCCAAGATAATTGAGCTTAAAGTAGATGTATGCGGTGTGCACATATTACACCAAATACGGCATACGATCTTCCACCTAAATATGCTTGAATTTCAGACAGCATGAAGAACTGATGGCACAGGAAAGACGCAAGATTGCTAAACAGACCCAAGATGAACTGGAGCTTCGTATTAGGCAAAATGCCAATCGAGAGCTGTTGAAAGAGTTTCGGAATGTTTTGAAACCCATTCAACAAACAGAAGAAACTTTGAAGAGTATCACCATTTTGGTAAGCGGAATCAAATCAACAAACTTAAAGGAGATATTGTCTATTCAAAATAACCGCGCGGGTGAACGAGTAAAAAGAGTGTAGAGAGTCTCCAAACCTGTAGAGGCGCTGTAGAGACGCAGACATTTTCACTCGTTCACTCGCGCGATTATTTTGAATAGACAATACGTGATTTTTCTAATTTTCAGTGTTCGGAAGAAAATGCAGGAATGAAGGACACGTCAAACATTGAGATGCATCTTCAGGAGATCTTGAAATCCAAATCAAGCTCTACGCATCAAATGGAATGGTTCGAAAAGTATATTCTAAATCAACAGTACGCTGATGAAGAAGTTATTGGTATTTGTCAAGTTAGACAAAACATAAAAGCGGATAAAATAATTTGTGTCGTTTTTAGAACTACCTCCGCTCGGTCGAGATAATATTAGGGAGCATTAAACTCATGAGCATGTACACGAGCCCCCTGACTCCCACTCGAACTGGTAAAATTAAAATTGATGGAATACGAGAAAAGGCTGCCGAGTTGTCTATGGAATTCGAAACGATTAGACGGGAAATCACTGGAAAACTGGAACAAATTCGTTCTGATCGAAATTTGTTCTGTCAGAAGCAACTGCAAGAAGAAAGCTCGTAAACTGGTCCCTCGTGGTCTACTCATTCTTCATATGTATGTTGCTCATTCTTATTTTTCACATCGGCATCACTTTTGTTTATGATCAATTAAACACTCCAAACTCCTATTGCTAACTCTTGTCTGATGATTAATAAAAAACGATCTTGGTAAATCATTTATTGGTGCAGTTCCAGAATTTTCCTTTTGTGTATTCTTATATGAACATAAATGTAAACCCCTTTTCCAAGAAAGAAAAGTTAAGTAATAATTTTTAGTTCAATGCGAAAACTTCTGTAGACTTCACGGATATCACTTTCGGCTTCCAGATCCCTGAAATCATAAAGCAAAAAAATTTGAATCCCATTCTTCCCACAACTTACATCTAGAAATAACTCGTCTATACTCCGCAACAATAAACATAAAAACAAAGGTATCAATCGGAGGATAAACACTGAGCAGAGCCATGATACCTCCAGTTTGCATGTTCCATTCGAAATCAAATAGAGGTCCAAGGAGAATTGGCAGCGCTGGTACCACAAAAAGACAAGTTGGTACCATAGTTTGGATGATTAATGCTCGGAAAAATTGCTTTTGAAGACGTCGATTCGGAACGGAAAAGTTTCCGAGCTCCTGTTTCATAGCCAGATGCATTCGAATTCCGCAGAACATGATAATGAAATATTGGGATGTTAAAAGGAATCCACCACCAATCATAAAACTGAGGTTTCGCCATCGGAGAGAGTAGTCGGATGTCTAATTGAATTTACTAATTTTTTGTACAGTAAAAAATGGCTGGAAGAATTGAAGGACCCCTCTAATTGAACTGCCCTCTTATAAAAGGACCTCCGGAGGTACCTTGAAGATGGGCCGACCCTTCTAATGCAGGCTTTACGGCAAGAATTCAAAAAAAGCACTTACATAAGGAACAAAAATGAATCGAGGAGTTTTAGAAATATTCATGTCATAAACATCAAGAAACGTTTCTCTAAAAATGATTGATTGACTTATATTGTACCCTGATTATCGCACCAACCTCAAATAATCATCAGCAAACTCATCCGGAGCTCCAGCCCACATGAGCAAGGAACTATACATGGCTCCACAAACAAGTGGATATCCAATCCATCCAATAACCCCAAAACCTCCGAATATTTTTGTTTTATTTGGGTCCACCAGACTCAGGTATCGAAAGATAAATTGCTCGGCAAAAAATGCGAGAATGAATAAATAGAAACCAGCGTAAACGGACACAGAAATTTGAAGGAATAACTCGGAATTCTCCATCCATGTATTCAAACTAAACAGAATAAATGCTCGATTATAATTGTGCGTAAATGGTCTAGCAATAAGTTCCCAACCCGAAAAAGCCACTCCAGTTAGAGCAAAAACGATGACCATGTATTTATAAGTGCCTCGGATTTGTTTGATATGCCATATAGTGACATAGATTAAGAAAAAGTTGGAAATGGACGCGGTAAAAATTCCAAGCTTGGTGAAAGCATCCGAATATTCGAAAAATCGAGTCATGGAGAAAATAAGAAAATAATAGAAAAAGAAGGAAGAAGAAAAGTCTTGTGAGTTAGAAATTATAAATTTAGCAAGATATCCGAAAGATCTCATGGGGATCAAGACTTAATTAGCCGCTGAACTTTAGTAATGAACTTTTGAGGACATGTCTAAGAATTGAAAAATCTGACGTCGACTAGTCAAGCGGTTTTTAGAGAATCCAAAGCGTTCAAGTCAGATTTTTTTATGGGTAATGTGTCACACCGGAAATGATTACATGAAAAATGGGAGATTGAAAATTATATGTTTTTAACGAAGAAGAGAATGTTAGAAAATAACAATGTCTGAATAGAAAACGAACGTGATCAAACATGACATTATTTTTAGATCACTGAAACAAAAACAGTCGTTGACTCAAAGTTATGTACATAGAATGTTCCGGAAGTCAAAGATTTTCAGGTTGATTGAGATTTATTGAGTCTCAAGGCAATATCGAAAAACAGAAAATGAAGGGAAGAAACAACTACAAAAAATAAAAACAAAAAAGAACGACAGAAAACAAAAAAAAATACTACGGTCTTGGTTTTGCCACGTCGGTTTTCCCGAAAGAACAATGATATGCACCCAAGGTGCAAGTCACGGCCGTGACATAATAGGACCGCTAGGCCGCCGTATCTTACCTATCCCAAAGTACGCTATCCAAAATCCACGGCCGTTCATCGATGTACACAGTTTCATATAGACTTACTATTACCATAGTTGCAAAATCTCGGGCCGGCCCGCGGGTCGATGAAGTGCCGGCCCGGCCCGGGGTACGTACAGACGTTGATTTTTTACAATATTGTTTCGAAATTTTTTCAAAAATTTAAACAAAAACGAACTATTTTTCGACTACTTTCTACTTTGTTAATTTTGTTAAATAGTGTAAACTTTTTTCTTTTTTAATTCAAAAAAATTACCCAAATTTTCATTGGAAAATTTTCAACTGTGGTAGGCGGACCGGGCCGGGCTGAGAAAATTCGTCTACCGGACCGGCCCGGCATTTTGCAACTATGACTATTACTGATGATCCCCCTCCACGAAACAAACTACAGTGCAGAAACTACATATACCTTTTTATTTTCGAGATGTTCCAAACATTGTTGTGTTTCTTGAAATGGATTCATCTAGGGAAATATAGACTCAGATCTCTCGATTCTAACTTCACATGTTTATCTACATTGAAGATACTAACTCTAAATATTACCTACTATCCCATATTATAATGCTTCCTTTCTTTCAACTTTGTAAAAACTTGTCCAATTTCGGTTTCCTCTTGACTATTGTTTCCAACTCTGTGCTGATATATTGCACGGTTTCAAAAGTGAAATCCATCACAACAACTTATACAGGGTGGCTTTTAATTACCCGCACATCTTTGAATGAGTTTTTCTCAAAAACTAGAAGCCGAAATTTGATGAAACTCAACGAGATATTTATTTGGACGTACAAAAATTACATCCAAAAAGAATTTTTTGATTCCGTCATCGTTGGCCTCAGTCACGGTCTGAAGACGTCTACTGTAGGCATTGATGGTGGCACGGTCCAAAGTTTGTCCTATTTCTTGAGCAGTGCTTTTTCCAGCGTCTTGAAACTTGAATGGGGCTTTGAACAGATCTCGTTTTGTATAACCCCAGACGGAATAGTCAAACGGGGTCCAATCGGGCGAGTAGCCCGGTCATTCTTCTCCCCAGGCTGGTGCGCTTGGAACCACTGCTGGGTGCGTTTGGCGGTGTAGGCTGAAGCTCCGTCATATTGGTGAATCAAATGTTCACGTCCAAAATGGGATTTGGTCCATAGGAGCAGAAGCTTCTTGAAAATCCCCTCGTTTTACTCTTTCTTCGTCATACAGACGTCTTGATCGGTGAAATTTGGAATTTAAGCATATCGCACCGAAAATCATGGTGCAGGCCGGGTGTGAAACGCTCGGAATGGTTTTTTCTTTCTTAAAATGTTCCTTTATATTCCTGGCTAACACTCAATAACTTTGAGAGTTGGATTCGGCTTCAATCGTAAACCACCGCTCGTCAAAGAAAAGATACCCCAAATGGTCTCCTCGCCGCGTGCCATCCAGACAAAATTTAGCCTTCTCCAGACGCTATTGCTTATTGCTCTCCGACAAGATAACGGCTTCTAAGACGCAATAGCATTCTAGATTGAGCTTTTTTCGGGCTATCTTTTATATTAAAAACCAAAATATACGCACAAACATGGCCAATTTTCTGGGCGATCTATGTAAGTTACTCCTGATTTCATCTCGAACAAGTTCGACCTCTTCTGGAGGTAACACCGTAGTTTTTCTTACTCTCAAAATGCGACCAAATATAGATCCAGACTCGGTGAATCTTTTGCTAGCCTTATAAAACCACATGTCTGCGATGCCAAGGCGTTTGGAGACATCGTTTCGACTAACGCCCTCTCTCAACAGACTGATGACAGTCGCATGTTGGACGTTAGGTTTCGCCATTTAGCTGAAACTCAACCAATAAAGCTCAAACTTGGCAAACATGTCAATTATGAACCAATTAATCATTTTAAAAAATTTTATTCACCAACTGCGCGCCAGCATCGAGAACCATGGCGCCAAAGTTGTGTGCGGGTAATTAAAAGCCACCCTGTAAGCAAATGATATTTTTGTATGCTTTTTTTAGAATCATTCTAGTCTTGATTGAAATAATCGATCGACCATTTGCTCATAGTTACAATCGAGCGCTATTCACTTTCAGCTTGAATAACTGGCTCGCAGAATATGAGTCGCTGCTTTGGCTTTTGTTAGCTCTGTTTGTTGGGTTTTACAATGCTATGCTGGCTTTTCTAGCTGTCCAATTCGTGTTCCGATATCTAACACTTCTTCAGTCAAAACATGTTAAGAAGTTCGAAGGGATTTGTGTACTGGGATGGTTACTGTATCCAATAATATCAGGGGCGAATTTCAGTACTGTTTATGGATTGCTGGCCACTCCAGATGAATACACGGATGACTATATGAGGTTGGAATGAAAAATGGTTGATAATTTCAAATGATAGGTTTTCAGAGACAAACTCTTCACGATATATGGATTGAATATCTCCAAAACTGCTCGCTTCATCCTGTTACCATACGTAATGTTTTCTTTTTCTCATTTTCCGCCAACCTGTTTTCAGAAAGAGGATTATTCCTTGCGCTGGGACAGTCTCCTATGCATACTTATGGATAGTTTTTTGTTATCTTCTCAGTATGTTATAATCGTATACTGTGGGATTCATATGTACCTGGCTATGTCGGAAAAAATGAAACTGCTCTCCAACACCAACCAAGTCCTACAAAAACAACTTTTCGTAGCGCTCATCCTTCAAACTTTGGTACCTACTGTATTATTTGTTCTACTGGCATTTCCCTTATTGTTGCTGCCACTGCTCAATCTGGAAATCAGTATCCCATCCGGTGCCGTAGTCACCTTGTTTAGCTTTTATCCAGCTATTGAGAGTATTGCTTTCATGTGGATTGTTAAAGAGTATCGTACTACTGTAAAAGGTGAGTTTGAGAAACATTACTGCGAAAATGAAGATCAGTTTAAGGATACTGCTGTTGTACTCGAGAAACGAGTACTACTTCGTAGTTATTCTTTAAGCTTAGAACGATTTTGGACGCGACGTCACTGTTCTCTGCTCTTTTGTATCCCCCGCAACTGTAAGAATGCAATAATGTGCTCTTACAGATATTGCTTTTCACATGACTCACTTTTTCCCCTTTCTTCTTTATCTTCCCACATCACTTTATTGTAAACTCCTCCCACTTTATGGTACTATATAAGCCCTACGGGCTTCTTATCTTTGTGTGTGTTCATAGCCAATAAACCATATATGCCAAAATATGGTGCATCTGGCGATCAAGACCGGACTCTAACCCGCGTGGCGCTGATGGGAGCAGGCCTGCTTCCTCAGTACGGCGAGCAACAAATGGACCACCACCACCTCAACTCAACTTCCTGTAACAAAGAACAATATTCGTCGGGATCAAGGACAATCTCCGTCCAAACAGGACATCGGGAAGCTCTTCAGATCGACCATCTGAGGAGCAAAATTACAAGTTTCGAGGACAAGACGATCTATCGGGACAAGCAGTTCTTCGGATTAAAATCCAAAGAACGAAAAATCAGTTTCAAGGACAAAGAGTCATTGGGACAAACCTATTTCAGACACAGCATCTGAACCAGAAAGTTGGAGACATTTCGGACAGCAAACGGATAACAGATGCCGTAGCCGAGCGCCCAGAGCCAAGAGCCAAGAGCCATCGAGAGCCAAGAGCAGAAGAGCCAGTGGACAAGAGCCAGAAGCCGAACTCCAACCTATGGGCAAATAGAGATTGATCTCGCCGGACAATTTTTTTCTATTTCAGAGTTTCAGAGTTGAAAGCTGTTCAACACCAAGCAGCAAGAACGGATCCAGTGGACAAGACCATCGTCGATCCACAAATCCAAACTGGACCAACTTTCTGGTCCAAAACTTTTCGTCGGAAACAGTTCAACTCCGTCGGACAATTGCCAGAGTTCGTTGGCAAGGAACCAAAACGAACATTTTCATCCTTTTTTTCGTTTCCTCAGACTCCTCGTCTTTGGATACGAGACACAGTGGACAAGTCATCACCTTCCACGAACTTCAATTGGACATCTTCATGTTCCAATTAATTTCTCCGTCGGACAAGACCAATCTACCTTCGGATACTTTCCAGACTCCCATCCGCTTCCCCCGGGAGCCTCTCTCCTCAGAGAGACCTTCGGAACCGAAAGTGGAAGAAGGACTCTCAACGAAGTTGTCAACATCATTCAAGGACACGGATCAGCCTCAGGACAATCGTCATCATGGATCAACATTGGCACTCGTGTACCTGCATAACTTCTGCTTCAATTCTAATTTCCCCCATTTTTTCTCTTTTCCCCCGGGAGTGTACTCGAGAAACGAGTACTACTTCGTAGTTATTCTTTAAGCTTAGAACGATTTTGGACGCGACGTCACTGTTCTCTGCTCTTTTGTATCCCCCGCAACTGTAAGAATGCAATAATGTGCTCTTACAGATATTGCTTTTCACATGACTCACTTTTTCCCCTTTCTTCTTTATCTTCCCACATCACTTTATTGTAAACTCCTCCCACTTTATGGTACTATATAAGCCCTACGGGCTTCTTATCTTTGTGTGTGTGTTCATAGCCAATAAACCATATATGCCAAAATAGCTGTGTTCCTAAAACTCATAACCAGCAAGCGAGCTCGTGTTTTGAAAATAAACAAGACCTTATTTAGTATGTTGACGTACATATCAGGCC
The DNA here is from genome assembly GCA_027920645.1 of Caenorhabditis nigoni. Classification (NCBI taxonomy): domain Eukaryota; kingdom Metazoa; phylum Nematoda; class Chromadorea; order Rhabditida; family Rhabditidae; genus Caenorhabditis; species Caenorhabditis nigoni. Next base: position 8,293,685 of record CP115868.1, on the reverse strand, counting down.
TGTGCGGCAACAAATTGCCGATTGCCGAAATTGCCGAAATTGCCGAATTTTTGTTGCCGATTTGCCGTTGCCGAAATCGGCAACTAAAAAAAAGTTGGCGAATGGCCGTTGCCGATTTCGGCAACAAAATTTCGGCAATTTCAGAAACTGAAATTTTCTTGGCAGTAGAGATTTTTCACCATTTTTTCAATCAAAAATTGGTTTCGAAGATCGAAAAAAAATTTTTTTTGAACACATTTTATCCCTCAGAGTGAATTTCAGAAGAAATGTGCCTCAATAAGCACAAAATAAAACATGCATCAGTTCTAAAAATGGGCTTCCAATTTGTGATCATAGGAGAAAACGTAGACATGAGTCACAACTCATCTGAAAATTATCCAATCTGCCTCAAATCGCTAGAGAACGTGCGTCGTGAGTTGCCTAACAAGTTCAGTGCATTTTTTTGAAACTCACAATGAGTACAAATATTTTCAACCCTTGGAAATACCTCTCATACTAAACAGAAGTAGTGAGCATGAAAAATTTTGTCCTGAGTTGAGATTTTTTATAATTGCTCTGTTAGGGAACTTATGACACATCTTTTATGTAGTTTTGAGCCCGACCGGATTATTTTCAGGTGAGTTACGTATCGATTTTACTAAAAAAGACGCAAAAATTTTGTTGCCGAAAATTGCCGATTTTGCCGAAATTTTTTTTCGGCAATTGCCGAGTTGCCGAACGTTGCCGAAAAGCATTCGGCAATTTGCCGAGTTGCCGAATTGCCGAAAAATTTTTGTTGCCGCACAGGCCTGGTACATATATGCTTGGTCCCATTTGGGATTATTCGACAAACACTGATGTTATTATCAATTCGTTTTTTAATGTAAACTTTTATTCGTTTTGAAAACTAATGAATCCTAAGAACCCGAAGAATAAATGTTCAACCATAAACCCGATGTAACTTCTCAAGTACATTTTTCAATAATTTGTTTCCAAGGGAACTTGGATAACTCGTATTAGAAAATGGACCGAATAGTTGCAATTGTTTCCGGTTATTCAGTTCCCATGACTGCATTTGAACATCTCGGTAGTGTCTGAAAATTTTAAAATTTTGAAATAAAAAAATTAGGGATTCTTATAAACCTGATGTATCCAATAGAAGGGTCCAGAAACACTTCTCGAAATCCTGGGTAGAATTGGACGACTTCGTGAACGAGCATTCGAATGACCTGAGAAATATCTTTTTGAATTCTCTAAAAATTTTGATAGATTGGAGTATTACAAACAACTCGTACTTTTTCATTGTGCACAATATCTTTCGCCCAGCAGCTCTGTTGTTGTTCCTGACAAACGGGATGCCCTTTCAAAGCGGCACTCGTCGTTTCATGCCATGCTCGTGTGGGCAGTTTTTCAATTATTTGGAGGTCGTTTTCGAATTTCGATGGAATATGCTCTCGTTTCATGATCCAGCGTTGAGGAAAGGCAATTGAACCGATATCTTTATCAGTGACGGTCCTGAAAATCACTTGAATTGGTTTTTATGAATCTATGTGACACTATACCTCATGAATTCATCAATTGTAACTCTATCATCCGTCATCATCAATCTCTCATCTAGATCCGCAAATATGGACCATTCGGAATATGTGCGACTTCTCAATAGACAATCCTGAACTTCACAGATACATAATTTTTTTAAAAATAAATTTTTAAAACCTACAGCGACACCCATCAATTGCTGCGCTATCACATCTTTCACAGTGCCCGGTATCTCTATGATTTCCACTTCTCCGCTGTCCACATAGCTTCTAACTATTCTCCGATCATATTCACTGATTTCCCGAACATAAAAGAAGAATTTGAGGACTCCTTGTAGTTTGTAGTGTTCCACAAGCTCCACAATATGCAGCCATTTTGGTTCAGCACCGTACATTGGAGCAAGACAGAAAGACACATGGTGCTGGTATTCTTTGAATTTTCGGTGAATGAGATTCACCGAGTTCTCTGCACCCAGTAGTTCTGTTTTATTCGAAGTGATTCCCAACTTTTCCGAATTGCTCCTTCTGCTACAATAGACAACAAAAGATGGGTACACTTTGGACTCAGCAGGTTCAGCTACCTCTCGCTCATTATTATCGAGGTACCGACAGAATACTGTAGTTCTGAAAACTGCAGGAAATGATTTAAGGAGAGTGTTTGTTGAACTCACCCAACTTTTTTTGGTGTCGCTATCACTGCTGAAAAATGATCTTTGTATGCAAAAGCAGATAGAATCTGAATCTTTTGGTTGTGACTCGTCTGAAAAATCGGAGCTTTAAAAAACTAGGTGACTACAGTACCACTCTGCTCATTAAGTCATCTGTCTGAGCAATCAATTTTCGGTAGTATGACATTGCGGATTCTCCTCCAATCACTTCATCCTCTCCGGAATTCTCGATTTCGCGAGGCGGGAGTGGTGGTTGCTTGGGAGACGGAATGGGGTCATCAAATGTGAAGTTCAAGAATCGGAATGATTTTTGAACAGCATCATCCGAAACCCGTTCTGGTGGGTTTTGCAAGAATGGCATTTGAATAAGTGCTGAAAGAAAAGCGATTCAGAAAAGTGGGGATTCATTTCTTACCCATCCCATAGTCATACTGATCCTGGATAATACATAAGCTTCTTGTGAAGACAAGGAAAAAGGATAATAGGGAGATAAGTGCAAGAAATATGACCAAGTTTCTGCTGAGCATAAGTGGATGACTGAAAAAAAGGAATGTGGAAATTTGAAAATGTTTCAAAGCCTCCTCGTTTCAATCAACATGTTTCTGTCCCCTCTGCTTCACATGTAAAGCAATAAATTTCACCGTTTATACAAAACCAATAACCCTTTGTCAAAACCTGGTCCTCCTTTTGTCCATCCTCCTAGGAACCATGAGACTCCGTATTAGCTCAGAATAGCAAAAAGAAGACAAATAAATCATCTCCCTAGACATGTTTCTATGTTTTTAATGCTGAACTTTGTTCGGATGGATGAGATTTTTGACGTAGATTTACATTTCTTGAGGTTTAGAATGGAGGAAGGAAGGAAGAGCAAGGAACATCTAACATCGTGTAAATAGGTTGTAACCAAAACAAATATTCTTGGGAATGGAACAAATAAATTGTAACGTGGTGCTAAATCAGTCAGATACAGTACCAAGCAATGCATAGACAAAAACGTTTTTCAGGCGATCTTCAGTAATTTTGACCATTTTCAGGAGTCTGGAGCTCGGCTGTCAAGGTTCCGATCACTTTTTAAAATTTTGAGGTTATAAAACAGACCTAGATTTAAAACTTCGACTTTACAGATTTTTAGAAAAATCCTAGTTTTCCAGCTGTTTGCCGATTTTTGAAAGACACATCTTTCTCGTGTGTTTGTGTGCTAAAGACGTGAAAAACCGGCGTCTTTTAGAAATCGGCAAACAGCTGAAAATATAGAATTTTTTGAAAAATTTTGTGAATGCAAAGTTTTCAGTCTAGGTCTGTTTTACACCCTCCAAAGTTTTCAAAGTGATCGGAAACTTGAAAATCAAGCTCCAGACTCCTGAAAATGATCGAAATGCCCGACAATCAACTTGAAAAATACGTTTTTGTATCTTATTGAGCGGATATCAAACGAGTCATGAAAGAAAATTGAGTAATTCATAAATTCCAAAAAAAAATTCTAGACTTGACGCCGAAAACGGAACGCTAGAAGGCTTCAAGTGCACTCATGACTAACTATCACATCATTCGAAAATGAAAGGGTCTTCTTCCGATTTCTACAAAGTTTGAAATTCTAGATTAATCTTTTGACCCGTTCCTCCGAAACTACTTTTCTAATCCGAATGTGGGAAAAAACCAACTGCGGAACAAATTAACGCCAACGACTTTCTTTAGGGAAGGAAACTTCTCATCGAGAAAAATTTCCATGGATACTTCCTTGGAAAATGAGATCGGAGACGAAACTTGAGACTGAACTGAGAAATGCATTATTCATTTTTTCTTTTCCCGAAATTTTGAATTGTAGCGTTTTGAATTTTTATGGAGTGCCCTTTTGGATCTGTCTCAAAATCAAATCAATTAGGAAAAAACAATTTCATTATTATTAGTAGGTTTCGAGCATATTTCTTTGGAAAATTGAATTTTTGTGAAAAACTATTAACAAGCAATATAACTGGAGAATCCAGATTGTCGACCAATAGACTTTGTCCGAGAGTTGTACTCGAAAACTTGGTTTGAGGTGAATGCGGTGATGACACTTCCGGCAGCTGAAAAAACGGGCATTAGGAGACATACTTGAAAACCTGTATTAGTAGGCAGACCCTTTTATGCCTTCAAGCTGACTTCGGGGGCTGTTCTATTACAGCGACCCTTTGATTAGAGGCAGTCCCTTTTATTTTGTTGATTACGATTTTCTCAAAAAAAACCTTCATTACGTCTTTAACGCCCGAAAAATTTTTTTTGGAAAATTTTCAAAATTTGTTTCATTTTGTGTACATTTTACGCGGATCACTTTTTCAGTTGACAACTTTCTTCTAGCTCATTCCGTTTTTGAGATAACCCTGGTTATCATGAACACCGCGAGCACAGACAGGCAGACACTCTGACTGTCTGCGTCTCTTACTACTGACTATTTTTTTTGGTATTCATTTTTAATCTGTTTAAAATTTCACGCTGAGCATTTTTGCAGTTGCCAAAAAATCTCTAGCTCTTTTTGGTTTTAAGATAGACCCATTTTTGAAAAGGGCCCTTCTCATACAGGCTTTACGGTACTTACGAGACTCGACTCCTTTGACACCGCGTGGCAAATTTGGGAAATAAGAAGATATTCTGTTTTTCAAAGTGACCTGATTCCAGAACTCATCGTAGACAGCGAATTCATCCCCGCTCTGAAAATCTCTCTAAATAGTTTTAAATCTTTTAGAAGCTACTTACGCTCATCAAAATTTGATGTCCATTAATCCAACGAAGAGCTCCAGACACTGAAAACCCAAGATCAGACGGAAGAGTTTTGGGGAAGCCACTGTCCATTTGGAAAATTTGGCGAATGTTTGAGAAGTAGTAGCTGTACACCTGAAAATACAGAGATTATTGTACTTCTAGTTCTTGAGACGTCGCGTACTCTGTTACTACTGAAAAGCAGCATAGATCCAGAGATCGGATTCCACAAAGCGGCATTAACTGGAGTAGGTGCAGATGGGAACAAATCGTGAATTGCAGAAACTTTGGTCACTTTGGTGCCACTGATTGTGTATACTTGAGATCCAGAGAACGCATAGGAAAATGATGAGCTTGGTGTGTAAGCGTCAATGTAAGATGGACATCTACCTCCACTGCTTGAACCTCCACGTCCTCCAGAAGACCCGGATCCCCAATCATCTCCGGAGAATGGTGACTGTGTTGTTGGCCACAGAGTTGTCCTTCTAGTCGTTGTTCTAACGTCATCATCATCGTCTCCAAAGAATCTGCCGAACCAACTTCTTGTAGTCGTTGTTGGTCGTTGAGTAGTTCTAGTTCCTCCGCTGCTTCCTCCAAAGTCAGATCCGCCTGACGATCTTCCACTTCCAGCTCCATAGATAGCTTGGATCGCTGAAATATCATCAGACTTCAAATTCGGATACACATAATTTCCATTCGAATCGGTTGTCTTCTGATAAAACGGAGCCATAATTGCATTCTCATCTCTTGAATGCTCCAATCCCAATGTGTGTCCACCCTCATGAATAGCTACAGCAAGGAGGTCCGTTGCTTGGTTGCTATGAATTTTCCTAGCATCTTTGTACGTCCAGTTCTCATCGTCATCAAAATGGAACATTCCAGATTCTGGCATAGTGGCGTGCGCAAGAACTCCACCTTCGCCGTCGAATGGCCATGGATCGTTATGGTTGCGAACTCCGAACCGGATTTTGATATCAGAAGTGCTGCCAGCAGGAACTTCAGAAAACTCGAGAGGGGTCACTTTGGACCAGAGACCGTAGGCTTCAGCAATAGCGCGTCTAGAAACGAGATAAAGATATTCAGATCCTCAAGCTGAGCACACTCACCTAACATCCTCCTTTGGTAAATCAGAAGACCAGCTCTCAATTGAGTATGTCAAACGATTTTTGGGCCATTTGAACTGGCTAGCTGCAAAAAAATTACTGTTGTTTGATTTACACTACAAAAAACGAGAAAAATACTCACATCCAGAAGTCAATGCCAATGGTGCATCGGTGACTCCACATCTAGACAATGTCATTTTCGCCTTGGTCGCTGCATCCAAAATTCCAGTTTTAGCTAGACCGGCAAACTCTTGGAACTTTCGAATCGCTGTTTTGAATACTTGCTCAGCACTCTGAATATCTCCAGCCATTCCATTTCTGGATTGCAGGGAGTTGGATGGTGGGACATATCCGAAAGTTTGAAGGTAACTCTGAAGAAGAGCGATGATGTCAATGGGAAAAGGAAAAGGAAGTGTTGGTGATGTTGTGTCTGTCTGTTATCTTTTGGAAATGATCTATGATTTGGAGAGATTTGATAGTGGTGAATCAAATTTGTGTTTCGATCACTGCTAGAGGTATTGGTTCGAAGAATACCTTTAATGCTCCGATAGACGCTAGCCCTATATGCACTTTGAGCTCAATTATCTCGGCTCCTGTAGGAAATATCAAAAATTTGTCAACTGACAGAATGTTTGTCGTAAAATGGTCAAAATTTTATCAGTTGAAAAATTTTTGATATCTCGTGAAGGGACATAGATAATTGAGCTCAAAGTAAACGTATAGGCTGGACGTCTATTAGAACATCAAAAAGTGGATTAGCAACGCACCTTCCAGAATGATTTTGATATATTTTGGTATCTAAATTTCAAAAAAAAACTTACTCTAGCTTTTTCATCTGTTACTGAAGATTTTCTTTGGTTTGAAGCCGAAGAACTGGAACTGGAAGGTGATGAACTTCCACCTAAAACCACAAAAAGCTTAAAACATTCGTAAGTTCTAAAAACTTACCACCTGTGAACCTGGACACTAGAGAGCTAAAAAATCCAGCATGGCAAGTTGCAATTAAACATATTACTAGCAGAAATAGTATCCGCATATTTTTTTCAGAATACAGAAGGCAGAAAAAATAACAAAAAAATTGGTGAAGTGATTAGGAAGTGTAAAGTTTTGTTTCTCTTATTTTTGACAGGTAGTGGTCAATTAAGAGAGAAAAGAGAATTAGAGAAATTCGGTTGATTTTGATTTCGGTTCTGTTTCTTCAACCCCGACGTCTTCTTCTATTTTCTTCTCACCACCCCAAAAAAAGATTGATAGGTTAGGAGGGGGTTTTTGTCAATAGACACACACACAGACACTTAAGAAGAATTGATAAACATTTTTATATTTTATGTGTGACATAATGGGATTCGGGCAATTCCAACGGAAGTTGTAAAAGTGTGAAAATAGAAACAGTTGTTAGTCATCGAGTACAGGAATAGGGTAATCAGAAAACATGTTTTTTTTTGGATAAGATCAAATTTGAATCAAACAGGTAGTGGTAATTAGTGTCATTTTTTCTGGAAACGATATAATTAGGGTCAAACGTTGACAGATTTGAAAAGTTAGAAGTTGAGTATTTTTAATTTGATCGTGATGAAAAAAAAATATTTGTGAATTGTATAAACGTGGCAGAAAAAAATAAAAATTTTATTTAAAAAATTATTAAATTATAAAACCAAAAAAGCTACGTGCATTTTTATAGTAACCCATGACCCTTGATGACCCATTGACCTGAGGAGGAGGCTATAAAGGAAGAGAAAAGTGAAGGGAAGAATCAGTTCTCGCCTTCTCGGGGCTCCAGACTGGGGACTCGAGAAGGAGCTCTGGGCCTGGGCCTAGGGGCCTGGGCCTAGGGGCCTGGGCCTAGGGGCCTGGGCCTAGGGGCCTGGGCCTGGGCCTAGGGGCCTGGGCCTAGGGGCCTGGGCCTAGGGGCCTGGGCCTAGGGGCCTGGGCCTAGGGGCCTGGGCCTAGGGGCCTGGGCCTAGGGGCCTGGGCCTAGGGGCCTGGGCCTAGGGGCCTGGGCCTAGGGGCCTGGGCCTAGGGGCCTGGGCCTAGGGGCCTGGGCCTAGGGGCCTGGGCCTAGGGGCCTGGGCCTAGGGGCCTGGGCCTAGGGGCCTGGGCCTAGGGGCCTGGGCCTAGGGGCCTGGGCCTAGGGGCCTGGGCCTAGGGGCCTGGGCCTAGGGGCCTGGGCCTAGGGGCCTGGGCCTAGGGGCCTGGGCCTAGGGGCCTGGGCCTAGGGGCCTGGGCCTAGGGGCCTGGGCCTAGGGGCCTGGGCCTAGGGGCCTGGGCCTAGGGGCCTGGGCCTAGGGGCCTGGGCCTAGGGGCCTGGGCCTAGGGGCCTGGGCCTAGGGGCCTGGGCCTAGGGGCCTGGGCCTAGGGGCCTGGGCCTAGGGGCCTGGGCCTAGGGGCCTGGGCCTAGGGGCCTGGGCCTAGGGGCCTGGGCCTAGGGGCCTGGGCCTAGGGGCCTGGGCCTAGGGGCCTGGGCCTAGGGGCCTGGGCCTAGGGGCCTGGGCCTAGGGGCCTGGGCCTAGGGGCCTGGGCCTAGGGGCCTGGGCCTAGGGGCCTGGGCCTAGGGGCCTGGGCCTAGGGGCCTGGGCCTAGGGGCCTGGGCCTAGGGGCCTGGGCCTAGGGGCCTGGGCCTAGGGGCCTGGGCCTAGGGGCCTGGGCCTAGGGGCCTGGGCCTAGGGGCCTGGGCCTAGGGGCCTGGGCCTAGGGGCCTGGGCCTAGGGGCCTGGGCCTAGGGGCCTGGGCCTAGGATCATGAGCAAGATGACATGATAGAGGGTCTAGAAACAAGCATAGCGTTCTGAAGAAATCTGCTGTTAAGCTCAAGCCTCCTGGAACTTTTCTGGAAGACTACTGGTATCGATTCCTGAAACTAAAATCAAACTATTCGTTCGGTGGGATAATCTATAAGAAACTGGATCATTTGGAGCGCTTCTGGTTGTTCAGACTGAAAATAAAAAGAAAATTAGTTATTGATCTCACCATTCCTTTTTGAAATTGGATTCAATTAAATCGTTGGCTACGTATACTCTGTGATTTTCAAAAAGAAATCAAAAAATGTTCAAATGATCAATTTTGTTTTGTATTATGATGAACGTTTCGCATGTTGACTTTTTTTGATTTCACTTACTGGAATTTAAAAAAAGGACTCAAAGTAGACGAGTGCATAAAATGAACTTCCTATTAGATCAATTACGGTAACTCTATGTACTGAATATTTTTGTTTATATATATATAATTTTCGCATCACCCATCTGAACTGATCACATGTTCTGCCGATATTATAAGGAAAGTCAAGATTCGCGTTATCTCTTGCCTTATCTGATCAGACCTCTTAGATCTGATTTGTATGATGAATCCATTGTTTCGCGGCCGAATGGTCTAGTGGTATGATTCTCGCTTTGGGTGCGAGAGGTCCCGGGTTCAATCCCCGGTTCGGCCCATTCTTTTTTTTTCACTGTTGGACTGATTGGACTATGCTCTATAATTTTAAGATTTTTGGATGATGTGGCCTGAAACAAGACAACAAAAACAGCAATTGGGAATGCTCATTTTATTGGAAAAAACACAATCAATTAGAAGAATGGATCTTATTTCTTCATGTCGAATTTCTCGAACATCTCGTCGATGGTGTAGCAGTATCCATTGTAGCAGACGGATTGGTAGTCGCACTGAGTGCTCGAGCGGCAGCGTCTTCCCGCCTCAACGATTGGAGCTGCGATGGCAAGAAGGACGAAGAGGAGAAGGCCAAGAATATTCATAGTTGGGTGAGAGAAGATGGAAAAGTAGAAGTTTCCGATGATTCTTGAGAAATTTTGAACTGCTTTTATACGCTTCTGATATGAAGGAAGGAGGAGAGAAGGCTGAAAACAATAAAAATTAGCATAATGCATTTCAATGTGGGAGTTCCTTTTTTGCTTGGTCTTTTTCATAGGTTTCTTGATAAACTGTATTTTGGTGATCGGAAATCGTTTATGATGGGGAGAGAATCCAAATATCAAAGCTCCCTAAATTAAGACTAGGAGGAGACTTATCTGGATCTTTGGAATGTACTGTGGATGTGTTGAGCAACTTTGAGATCAATTATCTCGAGTCCTGTAAAAGACGTCAGAAAAGTGTCATTTGATAAAATATTTGCCATAAAATATCCAACATTTTGCTAGTTGACAAATTTTTGATCACTCTTACTGGAACAGAGTTGATTGAGCTCAAAGTGCGCGTATAGGGTGGACTTCTAGATGTACTGTATGTCATTAAAACCGGGAAGGAAGGAAGATATTCTCGAAAAGATCCCAAATGCTCAATTCTCAAAAATAAATGCTTTATTAAAGAAACCAGAAAAAAATAAAAAAATCAATTCATTTAGGCCAGCGACTTCATCTCCGGAACATCTGAAACTGCGGCCTTGCCCTTGAAAGCTCTCCGGATCTGAGTGTGAACTTCCAGGCACCGAATCGTGCACGGAAGGAGGAAGATGTCAGTGACCACAATACTAGACATCATCTGAAACTTTTCAGTAAACTCCAGAAGCTTAAATTTTCAAACTTACAGCTTCATCACTAGCTCCATAGTAAGTAAACATGACGATGTTCATCATGATTGCCTGGAATGTTTCGTTTTTTGTTTCTGAGAAAATTCTTGAGTTATTACCAATTTTACAGCAGCGAGGATCTGAACTTGAGTGATAATCTTTCTTTCAGCAGTTTTCAATCGGTTCCATGGTACCTTCTCGGGCAAGTACTTGACAAAGACAGCCACCCCAAGAAGTGGTAATGCTGCTCCATGGAAGGCCTGAATCATTTCTTTCAAAAAGGCTGTAAAAGTATGCTCACCATATAGTATGGAAGCAGTTGAACAGCGTGATAATGGAGTATGAGAGTTGGCAATGACGGATAACCGAGGTGCATGAAGAGGAAAGAAAAGATGGAAGCTTCCTTGAGAAGTACGATACAAGAGACGATTTGGAAAACGGTGAGTATACGTTGCCTAACAGCCGTTTTGTTGCGTTTTCCAGGAGTTATCTGGATCAGAATTGCGATTACAACCATACTGGTTGTAATTACAGTTGAGAAGTATTCCGTCAGAATGAATGTGAAACTCGCGAACACTTGAAAAGTGAGAGTCAGAATGTAGTCGTCCTGGTAAGTAGAGAGCTTGTAGAGACAGTACATCGCTTGGAACAAATTCAGGAACATCTCGGTAAGAAGGTAGATTCTTGTCATAAGAGAACGTCTTGCGAACGAGCGATGCTAAACATTCAAAATTTAGAAACCAGGTGCTATCGTTTTAAACAAACCTTTGCTTTGCGAAATGGGAGTATAAGCGATAGTCCCTCGTGGATTAAGAATACAGTGCTGAAGAGCAGAAGGCCGCAGAGGATCCATTCATTGAAGAAGTCAACGTCCCCATCTCTAGGTGGATCGGGGATTCTGGCGATGAGCGAAACGTTCGCACACATTTTGAAGCTAACCGAAGCCAAAATGAAAAATAAAATGAAGACGAAGGAGATGGCAAGGAGGAGCTGCAGGTAGCCTAGGTAACTCTTTCTCGGGCACTTCTCAATTCCAAACACTATCTCGAGAAGGCAGCATTTTTCTTCATAAATTTGGATGTGAAAAAAAGGAGAAGAATAAAGCATGGGAGGAGCACACAAGCAGAAGGCAGAACCATAATATCGTTGGTGAAAGCTGGTACCTCGAGCGATCTCATGGGATGGGCGTTTCCAGGGAAACGAGGAGCGTTTTTTTGGGGAAATCACAAGAATTTCAGAGGCGAATGGCAAATGTCATCCAACTTTCACGGAAATATCTCTAATTTTGATCCTCAACTTCGAAGGATTGACAATGATTGTCACTGGACGAAATTTGATAACTTTTCTCGTTAATATTGTCAAACAAGGCATTTCCGTCCAGAAAAAAACTGATCCCAGTCATCCAGGATATCTTCATTTTTAATTTCCTACCCTATCCTATCGGAAGTTAAACGCCTAAAATTAGCATTTTAGGTCTTAAACTTCCAAGGGGCACAAAATTATTGTTCCTGGATGAAATTTGATGAAGTTTTAGGCGAATATTTTCAATTCAGAAATTCTCATTTCACAGTCATCCTGGAGCATTTCATCGAGATTGTTCAAACTTACAATCATCAGAAATTCTTCAAATTGGCAGTTTTGGTCCTCAACTTTTTTTTTGGTCCAAAACATTTCCAGTCACCCAGGACTATTTTGTCCAGAGTATTCAGGCAATTCATCGTAAATTCCTGAAATTGGAATTTCAAGTCCAAAACTTTGAGGAATCGAAAATTAATGTTCCTGGACGGAATTTGATATAGTTTCTTGCTGATATGAATAAGCAAGTCATTTTCATCCAATAATAAAATCAACTTGAAACATCCAAGACCATTTTTTCTAGAACTTCCACACCTATGTACAATTATCATAAGTTAAGTATATTTTCATGATAAAAGGCCTCATTGAAATCCAGATCTTAATAGATGTGGTTTTCCTAGATAGATTCGTAAATCGTTTAATTGTCGCTGACTAATTAGTCTAATTAGATTTGGAACGAGTTCCCTGAGTTTCAGACACCGAACACTTTGTTTTCCAAAACTCCACGTGGCTCAACCTGTCTCTAGTTTGCTCACATCCCTCTCTCTCTCTCTCTTCCTGCAACAATTTTTAGTGACAAGTGCACCTCCCTACTCGCTGTTGTCTTTTGATGACAGTCATTGCGACCACACACGTGTGGTCTCAGTCCCTCTCTTTCACTTTCCCTCTGTCTGTTTGTTGGTCGAGAGAGATACACACATTTTAGACACCCCGCGAGGAGGGACAAGGAATCGACAGACCACGCCCCCAAAGGGCGAAGGTCGCTTTCTGAGAGACTCGCGAAAGAGTGGGTAGGTGGAAGAGGCGCAGAGAATTCGTTGGGAGAATGAAGAAGAAGGAATAGTAGTCTAGTTGATCGGATGGAATTAGAGAAGAGTGTGTCGCTAGAAGTTCAGATGGGAACTTGGGTGAAAAATGTAAAAGAAGATAGATAAGAGGAAGTGCAGGTTCGAAAGGCCAATTGGGAAATTGAGAATGGGGTACTGTAGATTCTAGAAGTTCTGGAATAGTACAAATAAATCAAATCCAGACGATGCAAATTCCACGTGGATGGCTTCTTGAACTGCAAAAATGAATCGTTTTCTAGAAAGACCAAGTTTTAAGCATTGGTATTTTATCTGAAAAAATCGCTTAACTAGTCGGGGCATTCTGTAATTTCAAACGAAATTCCGGTATTCTTTTTGTGGAAATCTCTAACTGAAAAACATGTTTTTGTGATTCTTATTGACCAGTATCGTACTCCTGTACCCCAGTACTCCTGTTCTACACAGCAACTACACGTGGCTTAGTTCTGCCGGATAAATTCTGAAGTTGTCAACTCTGAAACTTAGATTATAACTTCGTATTCTATACTCACAAGTTATCAGGACAGTCTGAAAAAGTTACTGTCATTTAGTAAACTGAATTTTTCACAAAGCTTGAAATACTTGAGCAGATGCCAGAATCCCAAAAATGCGACCTTCGACCCCTTGTCACCTTAGCCATTCTCCTCACCATCTGCTCATTTTCCCTTTGAAATAGTGCACCCTCACCCCAACCTTCTTCTGTGTTCATCTTCTCCCCCCTCAAGCCTGTTTGCTGATCGCCCTTTGGACTCTGGGGGCGGAGTCTCCTCCTAACATCCTCCTAAGACACTCTTATGTCCATTCCATTTCTGGATTGCAGGGAGTTGGATGGTGGGACATATCCGAAAGTTTGAAGGTAACTCTGAAGAAGAGCGATGATGTCAATGGGAAAAGGAAAAGGAAGTGTTGGTGATGTTGTGTCTGTCTGTTATCTTTTGGAAATGATCTATGATTTGGAGAGATTTGATAGTGGTGAATCAAATTTGTGTTTCGATCACTGCTAGAGGTATTGGTTCGAAGAATACCTTTAATGCTCCGATAGACGCTAGCCCTATATGCACTTTGAGCTCAATTATCTCGGCTCCTGTAGGAAATATCAAAAATTTGTCAACTGACAGAATGTTTGTCGTAAAATGGTCAAAATTTTATCAGTTGAAAAATTTTTGATATCTCGTGAAGGGACATAGATAATTGAGCTCAAAGTAAACGTATAGGCTGGACGTCTATTAGAACATCAAAAAGTGGATTAGCAACGCACCTTCCAGAATGATTTTGATATATTTTGGTATCTAAATTTCAAAAAAAAACTTACTCTAGCTTTTTCATCTGTTACTGAAGATTTTCTTTGGTTTGAAGCCGAAGAACTGGAACTGGAAGGTGATGAACTTCCACCTAAAACCACAAAAAGCTTAAAACATTCGTAAGTTCTAAAAACTTACCACCTGTGAACCTGGACACTAGAGAGCTAAAAAATCCAGCATGGCAAGTTGCAATTAAACATATTACTAGCAGAAATAGTATCCGCATATTTTTTTCAGAATACAGAAGGCAGAAAAAATAACAAAAAAATTGGTGAAGTGATTAGGAAGTGTAAAGTTTTGTTTCTCTTATTTTTGACAGGTAGTGGTCAATTAAGAGAGAAAAGAGAATTAGAGAAATTCGGTTGATTTTGATTTCGGTTCTGTTTCTTCAACCCCGACGTCTTCTTCTATTTTCTTCTCACCACCCCAAAAAAAGATTGATAGGTTAGGAGGGGGTTTTTGTCAATAGACACACACACAGACACTTAAGAAGAATTGATAAACATTTTTATATTTTATGTGTGACATAATGGGATTCGGGCAATTCCAACGGAAGTTGTAAAAGTGTGAAAATAGAAACAGTTGTTAGTCATCGAGTACAGGAATAGGGTAATCAGAAAACATGTTTTTTTTTGGATAAGATCAAATTTGAATCAAACAGGTAGTGGTAATTAGTGTCATTTTTTCTGGAAACGATATAATTAGGGTCAAACGTTGACAGATTTGAAAAGTTAGAAGTTGAGTATTTTTAATTTGATCGTGATGAAAAAAAAATATTTGTGAATTGTATAAACGTGGCAGAAAAAAATAAAAATTTTATTTAAAAAATTATTAAATTATAAAACCAAAAAAGCTACGTGCATTTTTATAGTAACCCATGACCCTTGATGACCCATTGACCTGAGGAGGAGGCTATAAAGGAAGAGAAAAGTGAAGGGAAGAATCAGTTCTCGCCTTCTCGGGGCTCCAGACTGGGGACTCGAGAAGGAGCTCTGGGCCTGGGCCTAGGGGCCTGGGCCTAGGGGCCTGGGCCTAGGGGCCTGGGCCTAGGGGCCTGGGCCTGGGCCTAGGGGCCTGGGCCTAGGGGCCTGGGCCTAGGGGCCTGGGCCTAGGGGCCTGGGCCTAGGGGCCTGGGCCTAGGGGCCTGGGCCTAGGGGCCTGGGCCTAGGGGCCTGGGCCTAGGGGCCTGGGCCTAGGGGCCTGGGCCTAGGGGCCTGGGCCTAGGGGCCTGGGCCTAGGGGCCTGGGCCTAGGGGCCTGGGCCTAGGGGCCTGGGCCTAGGGGCCTGGGCCTAGGGGCCTGGGCCTAGGGGCCTGGGCCTAGGGGCCTGGGCCTAGGGGCCTGGGCCTAGGGGCCTGGGCCTAGGGGCCTGGGCCTAGGGGCCTGGGCCTAGGGGCCTGGGCCTAGGGGCCTGGGCCTAGGGGCCTGGGCCTAGGGGCCTGGGCCTAGGGGCCTGGGCCTAGGGGCCTGGGCCTAGGGGCCTGGGCCTAGGGGCCTGGGCCTAGGGGCCTGGGCCTAGGGGCCTGGGCCTAGGGGCCTGGGCCTAGGGGCCTGGGCCTAGGGGCCTGGGCCTAGGGGCCTGGGCCTAGGGGCCTGGGCCTAGGGGCCTGGGCCTAGGGGCCTGGGCCTAGGGGCCTGGGCCTAGGGGCCTGGGCCTAGGGGCCTGGGCCTAGGGGCCTGGGCCTAGGGGCCTGGGCCTAGGGGCCTGGGCCTAGGGGCCTGGGCCTAGGGGCCTGGGCCTAGGGGCCTGGGCCTAGGGGCCTGGGCCTAGGGGCCTGGGCCTAGGGGCCTGGGCCTAGGGGCCTGGGACTAGGGGCCTGGGCCTAGGGGCCTGGGCCTAGGGGCCTGGGCCTAGGGCCTGGGCCTAGGGGCCTGGGCCTAGGGGCCTGGGCCTAGGGGCCTGGGCCTAGGGGCCTGGGCCTAGGGGCCTGGGCCTAGGATCATGAGCAAGATGACATGATAGAGGGTCTAGAAACAAGCATAGCGTTCTGAAGAAATCTGCTGTTAAGCTCAAGCCTCCTGGAACTTTTCTGGAAGACTACTGGTATCGATTCCTGAAACTAAAATCAAACTATTCGTTCGGTGGGATAATCTATAAGAAACTGGATCATTTGGAGCGCTTCTGGTTGTTCAGACTGAAAATAAAAAGAAAATTAGTTATTGATCTCACCATTCCTTTTTGAAATTGGATTCAATTAAATCGTTGGCTACGTATACTCTGTGATTTTCAAAAAGAAATCAAAAAATGTTCAAATGATCAATTTTGTTTTGTATTATGATGAACGTTTCGCATGTTGACTTTTTTTTGATTTCACTTACTGGAATTTAAAAAAAGGACTCAAAGTAGACGAGTGCATAAAATGAACTTCCTATTAGATCAATTACGGTAACTCTATGTACTGAATATTTTTGTTTATATATATATAATTTTCGCATCACCCATCTGAACTGATCACATGTTCTGCCGATATTATAAGGAAAGTCAAGATTCGCGTTATCTCTTGCCTTATCTGATCAGACCTCTTAGATCTGATTTGTATGATGAATCCATTGTTTCGCGGCCGAATGGTCTAGTGGTATGATTCTCGCTTTGGGTGCGAGAGGTCCCGGGTTCAATCCCCGGTTCGGCCCATTCTTTTTTTTTCACTGTTGGACTGATTGGACTATGCTCTATAATTTTAAGATTTTTGGATGATGTGGCCTGAAACAAGACAACAAAAACAGCAATTGGGAATGCTCATTTTATTGGAAAAAACACAATCAATTAGAAGAATGGATCTTATTTCTTCATGTCGAATTTCTCGAACATCTCGTCGATGGTGTAGCAGTATCCATTGTAGCAGACGGATTGGTAGTCGCACTGAGTGCTCGAGCGGCAGCGTCTTCCCGCCTCAACGATTGGAGCTGCGATGGCAAGAAGGACGAAGAGGAGAAGGCCAAGAATATTCATAGTTGGGTGAGAGAAGATGGAAAAGTAGAAGTTTCCGATGATTCTTGAGAAATTTTGAACTGCTTTTATACGCTTCTGATATGAAGGAAGGAGGAGAGAAGGCTGAAAACAATAAAAATTAGCATAATGCATTTCAATGTGGGAGTTCCTTTTTTGCTTGGTCTTTTTCATAGGTTTCTTGATAAACTGTATTTTGGTGATCGGAAATCGTTTATGATGGGGAGAGAATCCAAATATCAAAGCTCCCTAAATTAAGACTAGGAGGAGACTTATCTGGATCTTTGGAATGTACTGTGGATGTGTTGAGCAACTTTGAGATCAATTATCTCGAGTCCTGTAAAAGACGTCAGAAAAGTGTCATTTGATAAAATATTTGCCATAAAATATCCAACATTTTGCTAGTTGACAAATTTTTGATCACTCTTACTGGAACAGAGTTGATTGAGCTCAAAGTGCGCGTATAGGGTGGACTTCTAGATGTACTGTATGTCATTAAAACCGGGAAGGAAGGAAGATATTCTCGAAAAGATCCCAAATGCTCAATTCTCAAAAATAAATGCTTTATTAAAGAAACCAGAAAAAAATAAAAAAATCAATTCATTTAGGCCAGCGACTTCATCTCCGGAACATCTGAAACTGCGGCCTTGCCCTTGAAAGCTCTCCGGATCTGAGTGTGAACTTCCAGGCACCGAATCGTGCACGGAAGGAGGAAGATGTCAGTGACCACAATACTAGACATCATCTGAAACTTTTCAGTAAACTCCAGAAGCTTAAATTTTCAAACTTACAGCTTCATCACTAGCTCCATAGTAAGTAAACATGACGATGTTCATCATGATTGCCTGGAATGTTTCGTTTTTTGTTTCTGAGAAAATTCTTGAGTTATTACCAATTTTACAGCAGCGAGGATCTGAACTTGAGTGATAATCTTTCTTTCAGCAGTTTTCAATCGGTTCCATGGTACCTTCTCGGGCAAGTACTTGACAAAGACAGCCACCCCAAGAAGTGGTAATGCTGCTCCATGGAAGGCCTGAATCATTTCTTTCAAAAAGGCTGTAAAAGTATGCTCACCATATAGTATGGAAGCAGTTGAACAGCGTGATAATGGAGTATGAGAGTTGGCAATGACGGATAACCGAGGTGCATGAAGAGGAAAGAAAAGATGGAAGCTTCCTTGAGAAGTACGATACAAGAGACGATTTGGAAAACGGTGAGTATACGTTGCCTAACAGCCGTTTTGTTGCGTTTTCCAGGAGTTATCTGGATCAGAATTGCGATTACAACCATACTGGTTGTAATTACAGTTGAGAAGTATTCCGTCAGAATGAATGTGAAACTCGCGAACACTTGAAAAGTGAGAGTCAGAATGTAGTCGTCCTGGTAAGTAGAGAGCTTGTAGAGACAGTACATCGCTTGGAACAAATTCAGGAACATCTCGGTAAGAAGGTAGATTCTTGTCATAAGAGAACGTCTTGCGAACGAGCGATGCTAAACATTCAAAATTTAGAAACCAGGTGCTATCGTTTTAAACAAACCTTTGCTTTGCGAAATGGGAGTATAAGCGATAGTCCCTCGTGGATTAAGAATACAGTGCTGAAGAGCAGAAGGCCGCAGAGGATCCATTCATTGAAGAAGTCAACGTCCCCATCTCTAGGTGGATCGGGGATTCTGGCGATGAGCGAAACGTTCGCACACATTTTGAAGCTAACCGAAGCCAAAATGAAAAATAAAATGAAGACGAAGGAGATGGCAAGGAGGAGCTGCAGGTAGCCTAGGTAACTCTTTCTCGGGCACTTCTCAATTCCAAACACTATCTCGAGAAGGCAGCATTTTTCTTCATAAATTTGGATGTGAAAAAAAGGAGAAGAATAAAGCATGGGAGGAGCACACAAGCAGAAGGCAGAACCATAATATCGTTGGTGAAAGCTGGTACCTCGAGCGATCTCATGGGATGGGCGTTTCCAGGGAAACGAGGAGCGTTTTTTTGGGGAAATCACAAGAATTTCAGAGGCGAATGGCAAATGTCATCCAACTTTCACGGAAATATCTCTAATTTTGATCCTCAACTTCGAAGGATTGACAATGATTGTCACTGGACGAAATTTGATAACTTTTCTCGTTAATATTGTCAAACAAGGCATTTCCGTCCAGAAAAAAACTGATCCCAGTCATCCAGGATATCTTCATTTTTAATTTCCTACCCTATCCTATCGGAAGTTAAACGCCTAAAATTAGCATTTTAGGTCTTAAACTTCCAAGGGGCACAAAATTATTGTTCCTGGATGAAATTTGATGAAGTTTTAGGCGAATATTTTCAATTCAGAAATTCTCATTTCACAGTCATCCTGGAGCATTTCATCGAGATTGTTCAAACTTACAATCATCAGAAATTCTTCAAATTGGCAGTTTTGGTCCTCAACTTTTTTTTGGTCCAAAACATTTCCAGTCACCCAGGACTATTTTGTCCAGAGTATTCAGGCAATTCATCGTAAATTCCTGAAATTGGAATTTCAAGTCCAAAACTTTGAGGAATCGAAAATTAATGTTCCTGGACGGAATTTGATATAGTTTCTTGCTGATATGAATAAGCAAGTCATTTTCATCCAATAATAAAATCAACTTGAAACATCCAAGACCATTTTTTCTAGAACTTCCACACCTATGTACAATTATCATAAGTTAAGTATATTTTCATGATAAAAGGCCTCATTGAAATCCAGATCTTAATAGATGTGGTTTTCCTAGATAGATTCGTAAATCGTTTAATTGTCGCTGACTAATTAGTCTAATTAGATTTGGAACGAGTTCCCTGAGTTTCAGACACCGAACACTTTGTTTTCCAAAACTCCACGTGGCTCAACCTGTCTCTAGTTTGCTCACATCCCTCTCTCTCTCTCTCTTCCTGCAACAATTTTTAGTGACAAGTGCACCTCCCTACTCGCTGTTGTCTTTTGATGACAGTCATTGCGACCACACACGTGTGGTCTCAGTCCCTCTCTTTCACTTTCCCTCTGTCTGTTTGTTGGTCGAGAGAGATACACACATTTTAGACACCCCGCGAGGAGGGACAAGGAATCGACAGACCACGCCCCCAAAGGGCGAAGGTCGCTTTCTGAGAGACTCGCGAAAGAGTGGGTAGGTGGAAGAGGCGCAGAGAATTCGTTGGGAGAATGAAGAAGAAGGAATAGTAGTCTAGTTGATCGGATGGAATTAGAGAAGAGTGTGTCGCTAGAAGTTCAGATGGGAACTTGGGTGAAAAATGTAAAAGAAGATAGATAAGAGGAAGTGCAGGTTCGAAAGGCCAATTGGGAAATTGAGAATGGGGTACTGTAGATTCTAGAAGTTCTGGAATAGTACAAATAAATCAAATCCAGACGATGCAAATTCCACGTGGATGGCTTCTTGAACTGCAAAAATGAATCGTTTTCTAGAAAGACCAAGTTTTAAGCATTGGTATTTTATCTGAAAAAATCGCTTAACTAGTCGGGGCATTCTGTAATTTCAAACGAAATTCCGGTATTCTTTTTGTGGAAATCTCTAACTGAAAAACATGTTTTTGTGATTCTTATTGACCAGTATCGTACTCCTGTACCCCAGTACTCCTGTTCTACACAGCAACTACACGTGGCTTAGTTCTGCCGGATAAATTCTGAAGTTGTCAACTCTGAAACTTAGATTATAACTTCGTATTCTATACTCACAAGTTATCAGGACAGTCTGAAAAAGTTACTGTCATTTAGTAAACTGAATTTTTCACAAAGCTTGAAATACTTGAGCAGATGCCAGAATCCCAAAAATGCGACCTTCGACCCCTTGTCACCTTAGCCATTCTCCTCACCATCTGCTCATTTTCCCTTTGAAATAGTGCACCCTCACCCCAACCTTCTTCTGTGTTCATCTTCTCCCCCCTCAAGCCTGTTTGCTGATCGCCCTTTGGACTCTGGGGGCGGAGTCTCCTCCTAACATCCTCCTAAGACACTCTTATGTCATAAATACGTCATCTCCAGATCTCTTCGGTTCTTCTCACCGATTCAAGGATCATGTTTATTGTTGACAATACAGATTTTTGGGTTCCAATCAACCAAGACTGCTGAAAATTGGTCAAAAATAGGAACAATTTAAAAATAACACTAATCAGCAAAGGGGCAAAGGTGGACACTTTGGGCAGCGACCTTTCGACTTTTACATAGAATTCAAAAGTGAATCAAAAACGAAATTTATCAGTAGACATTTGATGTGGAAAGTGAAAATTTGTTTGTTGTAAATCACAAGAGAGAGTAAAAATTTGTTGATTGGTCTGGAATTTTGTTGCTTACCTTTTTGGGGAAGCACGTGGTTGGGTTCTGAAAAGCAGAAATGATGTCAAATGAGTTATGGTATCTTGTAGTAATAGTGGAGCAAGAAGGAATGAGAATGCAAATGGTTTATTTGTAAATATTTTGTCTATAATTTTGGTTGCCAGGGCTGTTGGAAACAGGGCCGCTTCGGGGTACTTCTGGGATTGATAAGATTCGGAGACATAGAATTTACAGGTTGTCTGGGTTTATTTTCAAAAAACGGACGGGTTGGTCCAAGGCAACCTACCCACCGTCTTATCCACGGTCGACCGCGGCCCCGTACTTGAAAGCCTTGTTACCAACCAACCAGTATAGTTTTTATAGGCTGGTTTGGACGTCACATATCTCTGCTCCCTTAAAAGTCCTCAAAATGTTGTCAACTACAAAAATGTGCAAAATTTTATAACTACCATTTTTTAGTTGATAACTTTTTTATTTATTTTATAAGGGCAGAGATAATCAATGATAATGCAACCTAAGCTTCTCCAACTTTTGTTTACACCTTCCACCTAGGTTATCATGGTTTTTAATTGAGATCCGAAAAGTCTGTTTTGATTCTATTTTTTTACAAATTTGAAAATTTTTCTGTATTTTCTGATCATTCTTCAGCAATCATTGCCGTTTTTTGCCGATATCATTTAGTATTAGACGCCCTACTTATTGTCGAATTAAACAAACTGGACCTGAAAATTTTCGCGGGCAACGCTCGTGTCGATTTACGATGCATCGCTCCAAAAACGGATACTGTAAATAACAAATTAATTTCTCTGAATTTTGAATTTTCTGAACAAAATTTAGATTTCTTGGTATGAAAACGATCGCTAGCATATCTAGAATCTATTTTCCATCGAAAAACCGAACTTAATTGCGAAAGTAGCTCGAACGAGGCGAATATCTGAAATATTGCGTTTTGGCCGCGCTTTTTCGTAGAACAAAAAATGCGATGATTTTCAAATTCTCAGGTCCCAGTTTTTAAATTAGACAATACAGTTATAATCCATTTTGCGAATCTTCCAAAAAGTCCGCTCTCCAACAAGTGTAAAATTATTCTAACTGATTTCTGAAGAACCTAGAAAAAGAGCCCTCCCAAAAAACAACTCTTGTTTTTTAGCTATTTCTCATGTCTCCTTTTTCAGGGAGCTAAAACTGCGCCGAGACATTTTTTCAGCCGTTTTTTTTCCATGTCTCTTGCTAGAATCTTTGTTTTCCCCGCAAAACAACAACAACCCTTCTATAATTTTCGAAAGCCGGTCCTACTTTTTCTCTGCGTCTCTCTATCGTCCCATGCTCTCTAGATCTTCCTCTACGTCTCTATCCCCTCGGGAGAGGACTCTGGCATGTCTAACAAGTGGACTTCGACCCCGAGGAGGCGGGGCCTGGGTTCCGATTGCACTAATACGCCTGAGGGTGGAAGAAGGAGAGGAGAGGAATTCTCATTTGAAGTCCCGTATGGGGATGTGGGACAGTTTTTTAAGTTGACCTACTTTTTGATTCTATTTTTTCTTGTATGGATTACTGTAGGACAGATAATCAATCTTAAGAATTTAGATCAAGTCCTAATTTTTTTTTCTATATGTTTGTGCCAATCTATTCAAAAGAAATACAGGAGTGACCTTTATATGCTTATCTTTCGGAAATTTTACAAAAAAAATTAAAGCTTTACTTTGATTACCGTATTCCTCTCATAGAATCCCACCCTATACATGCACTTTGAGCTCATTTAATTTAGGTTTTACGGTATTTTGGAAACCTCACTCTCAGAAAAAAAAAGTTGACTTTTTAGTACTTAGTTAGTCCATTTTTGTTTTTCGGTAGTGAATACCGTACGACCCAAAACAATAGGTCGACAAAACTATATTCAAGTGCAACTGATAAAACTTTGTGTGTCCGGTCTTATCATCCTTATCATTTTTGCCATGCGTGCCATGAAAGTGAAACTGAACTTTTTAATCTAATCAGTGGAAGCAAAAAAATGTTGCCAAAACCGAATTATTATTCAGATGGCAAAAACCACACGTCCAGTGCCACTGGACAGGCTAATCCGTCAGAATGCGAGATACTATGCTAAACAGTTGGAATACGCACTTTTCCCAGTGCTCACCAAAGAGATTTTGTTCTTCTTAACGCTGTGGACAGTACTGGATGCTTTGGAGTTAAACTTTATGAATCTGACACCAAAGATGGTCGAGAATTTTGCATTCGCAGTAATTGGGTAAGTGGACATACAGACACACAGACAGATAATTGGTTCATTTTTAAGCTTAAATGTACTACTTTCAGAAAATCTTTGCTCGCCCAAACCTTCCTTTCTCTCCTCCTCGGCACCATCACTGCACTCGCCATAACTACAGTAATCCGTTGCTCATTGACTCTGATGCTCTACTACAATGGATGGTTATTCGAGGAAATCGGAAAGGAGCCAAGTTTAGCCACAAAAATTTTCATGGTCACTCTCGGATTTATTTCGAAAAGAGCCACATTTTTCTCATACCAAGGAATTCTGCCATGGCTGATGCCACCAAAAGTCGAGGATACAGTAACCAAATATTTGGTGACAATGAAACCGATTCTTTCGGAGAAGGAGTATGAGGAGATGGCTGAGCAAGCGGAGGAATTCAAGAGTACTGTAGCTTCGGGACTTCAGAATAAGCTTTGGATGAAATGGGCGGTCTCAAAGAATTATGTAAGTTTCTATTCTGAATGGTACATAAGAAAATAGGTCGTAGTATGGTTGAATTCCAGACTTAAATTTTTTCAATGTTCCCAATTTGTGAATTTGAAAAATCGACATTTTTCAGCTCTCCGATTGGTGGAAAGAAGTTGTCTACATGCGTTATCGTGACTCTTTGATTCGTACCAACGTCGGATGCGCTGACGTCATCTACCAGAAGACCACCTCCAACCAAGCCGCCCGTGCCGCCTATGTGACTCTCAACCGTCAACATTTCTGTAACGACATCTTCAAATCTGAAAAAATGAATCCAGTATCGCTCG
The DNA here is from genome assembly GCA_027920645.1 of Caenorhabditis nigoni. NCBI lineage: Eukaryota > Metazoa > Nematoda > Chromadorea > Rhabditida > Rhabditidae > Caenorhabditis > Caenorhabditis nigoni. Next base: position 8,269,145 of record CP115868.1, on the reverse strand, counting down.
GAGGAATCCCATTGTGCGCTCAACAATACGCCGAGTACTACCGTACTCTTCGAATTCCAAGCGAGACCAGCGACAAGATGATTCGACTCCCAGGCGCTAAACACATTGCTGTTTATCACAAAGGATGCTGGTACAAAATCGACATCTTCCATGGCAAACGAATGATCAAGGCTTCGGAATTGGAGAAGAGTTTCCAGATGATTCTCGATGCCAAAGATCACAAATCTCAATCTGGAGAAAAGTATCTATCAGCTATGACCATTGGACCAAGAGATCTATGGGCAAGGATCAGAAATGAGAAATTCTCAAAGGGCGGAGTCAATCAGGAATCGTTGACTTTCATTGAGAACTCGCTGGAAATAGTGTTTTTGGATGAGGAGGAGAGATTTTTCGATGAGAATGATTCGAAGAAATATGGAAGAGAGTACGCTAGAGCGCTTCATGGTGATGGATACATGTTGTGGTGTGATAAGCCAAGTGTCTACATTTTCAGTAAAAATGGAAGGGTGAGTTGAGATTACTGTGTCTGTAGATTTATTTCTCTAATTGACAAAAATAACAATTCCCTTTATTTTTCAGTTTTCATCGAACGCCGAGCACTCCCCATGTGACGCCATGATCTATGTCCAAGTTCGTGAATACATCAAGTACCACGAAGAGTTCGAACACCCATATGGACCAGATGGACACTGTGTCGGATCCATTGAACACGTTCCACACCCCGAAAGACTCTGCTGGGATATGGATCAGGAGACGTTGGATGCCATCGATGAAGCCTACAAGGCATCGAAACACGTGGCAGAAGACTTCAGTAATGCAAACGTAGTGTTCACAGAATACGGAAAGGACTTCATGAAGAAGGCTCGCGTGTCTCCAGATGCTTATATTCAGATGGCCCTTCAAATGGCTTATTTCAAGGATCAAGGAAAGTTCGAGCAGACTTATGAGCCAGCCGTCATGCGTTTATTCAAAGAGGGAAGAACGGAAACAGTAAGATCGTGTTCGATTTGGTCTTGTGACTTTGTAAGGACAATGTTGAAAAAGGATGTGGGCTCGAAGAAGAAATTGGAGAAGTTGAAGGAAGCATGTGACCATCATCAGGATTATTATAGAACCGCTATGGCTGGAAAGTGAGTTTTTGAAAAAGAAATATATATTTTTCAAATTCACAAATTGAAATGTTTCAGAGGAGTCGACCGCCACCTTTTCGCTCTTTACGTCGTCGCGCGCTACTTGGAAATCAAGGTGCCATTCCTGGACAACGTCTTCAAGCGAAACTGGTCCCTTTCCACCAGCCAAACCCCACAACATCAGATGGTCGAGTACGCAAAAGCGCTGAACAAGGAGCCCTCACTGTTCTGGCCAGCTGGAGGATTTGCTTGCCCCGATGGTTCCAACTATGGTGTCTGCTACACTATCGGAACCACTGGCGACCGAATGAGCTTCCATGTGACGACGTGGAATTCGATGGAGAACACGGATGCCGATCGATTCTTGAAGCATATTCTGGAGAGTTTGAGAGAGATTCGAGAGGTTGTCGAGGAAGCGACGAGGGTGTGAAGATGAGATCGGTTTAAGATTCTTATAAGAATTTATGGGTTGTATCTTTTTATTTTCTTGTTATATTTGTACAAATTGTATTTTTCTCAATTTTTGAACAATAAACTGTAATTTTTGTATTCAAATTGAATCGCATTTACATCAAAACACAATGTTTTTTTGCGGAACTTCGTGTAAATGCGCTCAAACGCGAATTACCGTAATACTACAGTGAAATAAGCGTTGGTCTCGATGCGAAAGGTTAAAATTGCTGCTGAGTCGCTACTCAGCGGTACCTGAATTGAGGAATGTTTGGAAGGGGATTTGGAATTCTGAAAATCCCGACAATTTTCGGAATTTAATTCCGATGCTGTTTTCAGAATAAGAGATTTTTCGAATACGGTATTTCAAAGGTGCACACAAAAATTTTTCTTGCAGGTTTCGAACGGAATTACTGTTTTTTTGCGTTTTCGAAGTCTTTTTGTCAATTTTTATATATTTTCGGCGATTTTGTGTTGGGAAAAGAACATTTCTACTTCAAAGTTCGACAAACGTTTCCAAGATCCCGAAATTCCGAAAATTACACAAAATCGGCATTTTCCGTTCTCCGAATAGATTTTATTTTAAAAAACTATCTGGAAAAAAAACGGTGAATTTTATTCAAATTATACAAAAAATTCAAAAATTATTAATCTATAATTCATCGAGCACATCCGCTTGACGATATTCTTGAAATTCCACGTTTTGATGCTCCTCGAAGAACACTGGTTCTGGCTCAAATTCCGGGGCGGGCTCTTCTTCGATAGTTTCTGGCTCCGTGGCTGTGCTTATTAAGTCACTGAAAATTTAGGAAAAAAAAGTGTTTTTCTAGAAAAAAAAGACGTACACATCATGACGAATACATCTCGGAAGTTGCGCTCGTTGCGCACGAAACTTGACCAATTGCACCTTTTCGATCATTTTCAGCCCCTCGTTCAGGCGTTCTCTTGAAAACGAAATCCCCTCGGTATCGTCGGTAGTCTTCGCGTTCATCATGCACTCCATATACTCGCTTTCTTTCTCGAAATCCGTTATTTTCATGATCGGGAACCCATTTGGGGCCGGATCATGATAACACGTGGCATGGTGTCTGCCTTCAGCCTCGGTATGAAACGCCAAATGCTTGCAGCCTGCGCATCGATACGGGCGGTACATAACGTGATAACGAAGAATGTGATATTCGTAAGAGGCCCATGTCAAAAATGCCAATGAGCAAAAGTCACAGACAGGTCTCGGAACGTCTTCTGGCAATACTTCTCCATAGGCGTCAGGGTTGAATACAGAGTATGCGGATTCTGGAGATGATGGATGGGGACGCTTTCGGCTTGCTGGAAAGTTAATTGAAATTTTTGAAATGATAATTCTGCGTTAAATATTTACTTTTGACTTCAGAATCCTGCTGAGATGTAGACTGAATCGATTCCTTGAAAAATTGTATTGTTTGGCCTTTTTTTTTAATTACTTACTATTGGTATTAAATATTCTTCGTCTTCCACTTCCACATCTTGCTCTTCGGGAAGATGATCTTCCATTTTTTAAATTGCTGAAAATTCTGAAAAGTTAAAAATTAATTTTGAAAATTGAAAAAAAGAGACCGTACGAAAGCGCGAGAAACGCGGCGGCGAGAGAAACGAAAGGGGGAGAAGCGAAAGCGGGAGAAACGAAAGCGGGAGAAACGAAAGCGGGAGAAAGTCTGCATGCGCTATAAATCACGACACATTGCGGAACAACAGTATATTTCACTCAAATTGCAAACAAGAAATTAGTTGAAAAATGTATTTTTCGGCATTAATTCGAGATAAAATAAAAGAAAAAGTCAAATTGTATTGTCTTGATATTCATAAAGTGAATATATGTGTTTCCTAAACTAATTCATTCCTTTCTCAGTAGGTTAAAAACACATACCGTATTCCCTCTAATAGAAGCCCATGGGCTTCTATTTTTCAACCTCTCTCTCAGGGTGGGCTTCTATTAGAGGTGGGCTTCAAATAGAGGTGGGCTTCTATTAGAGGAAATACGGTATCCTTCAATGTCATTATAGTTTTGGAAAAATATATACCAAATATGTTCTCTATTGTTTAACTTGTCGTTTTGAACAATATGTACATTGTTAATTTGTTCTATCCGGTACTCTTATTTCGGTAGCTACCTTATTCACATCAAGGAACAGATATCGATTCATAGCAAGAACCAAATTTAATTGGAACTGTTCAATGAACCTGGAAGTAACAATTCTATTTCCGACGAGTTTTCTGTAGATAAAACATATTGTGAGTGCAAAAATTTGTTTCCAATAGCTTCAGTAGCTTCCCTATGGTTCTGGTTTAGGAACATCGGAACTTTTACACTACATTTCAATTAAATTTTCTGAATTTTCTGAATGGTAGAATGTTTGAGATAGTCGATTTTGGCAGGATTCTATAATAAGAAACTACTTCTTCTTCAAGCAGACACCGAAAATTCAACGAGTTAGAGGAAGACGTAAAAACGAGTCGCAAATCACAAAATCAGCAGACTTTCAATGTGTCACAACCATAAGGAAATGTGTAAAACTTCAGCTATTTTCCTGGGCCTAAATGCTTAGAATACGAAAATTTCCCGTATCTTTATCAGCATTATGTTCATGGATGTGAAAAAAAAATGATTTGTGTTTGAAAACCCATCATGATTATATCACAAACACCTCCCATGTGTATCTTTTCAGAATAATTAAATCATTAATTCAACATTTTTATATGTGTCATATTTTTTTCCAAATATTTACATTTATGCATTCATAAATCGGGTAAAATTCAGTTTATTCCAAAGTTTTTACTTGCCAAAATTGAATGAAATATACGGTTGTTCCGCAATGTGTCGTAATTTATAGCGCATGCGGACTTTCTCCCGCTTTCGTTTCTCCCGCTTTTGTTTCTCCCGCTTTCGCTTCTCCCCCTTTCGTTTCTCTCGCCGCCGCGTTTCTCGCGCTTTCGTACGGTCTCGAAAAAAAGACAGAAAAGAGTGTGCGGAAGTAGGAGACGCAGAGATACTGTCGTATGATGTGGTGTGGTGTCTGCAAACACATTGCAATTGCGGACTTTCCGATATTTGATTTTTATTGGTTTTCCATTTTTGGATTACGATTTTCATCGATTTTTAATGGTTCTCATGAGTTTTGCCTGTGTAAAAGTTGTTTAAGATTGAAAAAACAACATAACTTTATTCAAAATTCACATAAAAATTCTTTGAGAATGGAGAACATGCCTAATTTCGTATATATCCTATTTTCTTGAGTTTCTCGTTCAGTTTTTGTTTCATTCTAATTGTTCCTTATTTTGCAGATGTCCGGTGGTGAGGACTACAACTCTGACGATGACCAAACCGCGAACTTGAGTAAGAAAGAGCTCCAGGAGCTGAAACGAAAGCAACAGAAGAGTAAAAAGAAGAAAGAGTCGAAGAAAAGGGCTAAAGCCACAAAACAACAAGAAGATACGAAAGATAATCAAGAAGAAGTGAAAGTAGAGGATGAGGAGGAGCAGGCGGCAGATCTGGGAGTCGATGTGGAATATGTTGGCGAGACAATTGAAATTGGCCCAGATCATCCGGATGCGGCATATTTTGCGGCAGTTTTTGATGCTTTCAAGGTAAAAAATAATTAAGCGAATTCCCTAAATTATTTTTGAATTTCAGATCTCCACCGACTCTGAAGATGGTGGATCCTATAGTCACCATGTGTCTAAAGGAGAAAAGAAAGAGGACTTGGGAAGAGTTGGACAAGCCGAACGAATTCTTCAAGAGGAGATGGAGGAGCGTGCCAAGGAAAACACAGATGAAAAGTTGTCACGTCGCAAGCTTCGAATCTCTCTTCAACCAAGCATCGCCAAGCTCAAGGAGACCACTTACCGGGCGGATGTTGTCGAGTGGGCAGATGTCACTTCCAGAGATCCCTACCTTTTGGTGGCTCTCAAATCGTATAGAAATACAGTGACAGTGCCACGTCATTGGAACGCCAAACGAAAGTATTTGGCAGGAAAGAGAGGATTCGAGCGTCCGCCGTTCGAGTTGCCAGACTTCATCAAGAGAACTGGTATTCAGGATATGAGAGAGGCACTTTTGGAGAAGGAAGAAAATCAGAGCTTGAAGTCGAAAATGAGAGAGCGTGCTCGTCCGAAGCTCGGAAAGATTGATATTGATTATCAGAAGCTGCACGACGCCTTCTTCAAGTGGCAAACCAAACCAACGATGACCAAAATGGGCGAGCTGTACTACGAGGGAAAGGAAATGGAGGCTATGATGAGAGATAAAAAGCCAGGAGAGATGTCGGATGAGTTGAGAATCGCTCTTGGAATGCCTATAGGATCGAACGCATTCAAATTCCCACCACCCTGGCTGATTGCTATGCAACGTTATGGACCACCACCAAGTTTCCCTCATATCAAGATTCCGGGACTCAATGCGCCGATTCCAGGTTTGTAATTGCTATTTTTAAGTTGAAAGTTTCGAATTCCTTTGATTTTCAGAAGGATGCGCATTCGGATATCACGCAGGAGGTTGGGGAAAACCACCAGTCGATGAGTATGGCCATCCACTTTACGGAGACGTTTTCGGTCTCGCCGCACCAGCATTCGAGCCAGAAGACGAATCTCAAATCGAGCGTCGCTACTGGGGAGAAATCGGATCAGACGAGAGCAGTGACGAGGAAGAGTCGGAGGAGGAAGAAGATATGGATGAGGATGACGATGGTGACATGGCAGGTGGATTCCAGACACCAGCGCCAGCAGAGGGAATGGTTACTCCATCTGGAATGACCACTGGAATCACTGGAATTGAGACTCCGGACACTATTGAATTGAGAAAAGGAAAAGAAAGTTCAGTGTTGGGTACGGATACTCCAGCAGCCGCCTATCATATTATTCCGGAGAAGAAGAATGAAAGAATCGGTGGGCAGATGATGGCATCCACTCACACTTATGATCTCTCCAAGAAGCACGCGGTTAGGGATGATGGGGTTCAGATCTCGTTGGATCCAGAGTCGATCGATATGGATGAGCAAGGGCTGGCGGCACGGTATGAGGAGCAGTTGAGAAAGCAGAAGCATCGGGATGATGATGATGAGGAGAGGGAGGACCTGACGGATATGGTCGCTGAGCATGCAGCTAAGCAGAATGTATGTTTTTTGTGTTCATTATTATTCTGAAGCCAAAAATCGGAGCTATGGATGTGTAGCATAACCCATTCATATTTTGCGGGTTTTCCTGTTATTCTCCCAAAGAAGTGAGAAATTGTGTTTTTTATATGCCGTAAAACCTGTATTAGAAGTGTCCCCTGACTGTCAAGTTTGAGCTTAATTATCTCAGCTCCTATGAGAGATATCAAAAATGTGTCAACTGATAAATTGCTAATCATATTATGCTTAACAATTTATCAGTTGACACATCTTTAGTATCTTTATCAGGAACTGAGATAAATGGGCTCAAAGTTGACAGTCAGGGGCACTTCTATTACAGGTTTTACGGTATGCTGAAAATCCACGAAAATAGATTGAAAAGTTCAGAAATAATTTTTGTGGATTACTGTAGTTTTCGCTTCTTTGAATTTTCAATTTCTTCCAGAGAAAGCGAAAGGTACAAGACGACAAGAAGAACAAGCAATCGTCGTCGTCGTCCTCATCATCCAGTGGAAAGAAGCACAAGGATTTCAAATTCTAAATTATTTTCCCCTTTTTTTCTATTTTCCAGTTTTCACCTATTAATTCTTCCCATTTTCCCCTTTTCTTTCAATTTTATTTATTTTATTGAAATCTAAAATTTAAAACTTTTTTTCAAAAAATCATCTGTAAATTATATTTCTCTTTCTAAATATTTCATTGAAACACGAAAAATTCAAAGAAAAAGTAGAAAAATCCATATCAAGCTCTTCCCAACGTCTTCACCATCCTTGTCTTTCTCCACAACTTTTCACTTTTCTTCCTCGAAACTCCACTCATTTTTCTTATTGGTTTTCTTCGGATTTGGGTCAAAAAGTTTGGGAAATCAGCTGTTTTTGGGGCGTCGCGAATCACAGCGAGATCGTTGGAGCGAAATGGTAGGAATTCTGCTGGAGCTCCAGCTAGAGGGGAGGCTGTCGACGTGGATGTTGCAGAAGACGTGGAAGTGGTGGTGGATGGTGTTGTGGTTGTAGTCGTCGGTTTTATGACTTCTCCAGTGCCTTGTAGTAGACCAAATATGTAGTCTGAAACAGGTCGAAATTCCACGTGGAATTTTTGAACTGGAAGGTCTCGAAACGAAAACTACCGTAACCTGAATAAGTTATTTTCCGGTTTTTTCTGGTGCTAATTGCCTAAAATAGACAAAAATCGATTCAAAAACAATTACAGAAAAATAAATGTTTCTGGTTACTGTAGTTTTCGCTTCGGGACCTTCGGTCTGCAGGTCACGAACCGAAAACTACCGAAACCTAAAAAATGTTTTTTACATATTTTCAGAGATTTTTCTCATTTTTTCAAGGAAATAGGTCAAAAATTTTATATTTAAACAAAAAATCGATAAAAATCCGGAAAACCTAATTATTTTCGGGTTACTGTAGTTTTCAACGTTGCCAGAAAATGGGCTCGACCATGCGACCGCTGGTGACCGCCTAAGGTCTCGAAACGAAAACTACCGTAACCTAACAAAAATAATTTTTATTTTGCTGATTTTTTGCCGATTTATCACAAAAAAGTCACAAGTTCTGCATTTTTTAAATAAAATTATTTTTGGGTTACTGTAGTTTCCGTTTTGGGACCTTATAAGAAAACCCTTTCTTACCTGCCATTTTCTTGATCAAATGATCGGGAATCTTGCCACTCATTATGGAGACGGGCGGCTTTTTGGTTAGTGTCAAATTCAAATTTGGATACATTTCCAAAATTTGGTCGTCTGTGAGAATGACCTCTTGTACAGTATTCTGGAAAAATCAGAGAATCGGAAGTACCGTTAACTTCAAGCTCAATTATCTCGATTCCTGTAAAAGATATAAAAAATCTGTCAACTGATAAATTGTTTGTCATAGTTCAACCACTATTTTATCAATTGATAATTTTTTGTCATCTTTACCAGGAATCGAGATAATTGAGCTCAAACGGCCCCTTACCTTGTTCTCCATGGTCCTCACAACATCACCAATCACTGCATTGTTGAGCTCATAGGAGTCTCCAGAAGCTGCTGACGCCTTCAGAATCAGAATCGACAACATCAACACCAACATCATATTCAGAATACCTAGACGGTGGCATCGAACGACAACGACGGCAAGGTTCATGGCTAATGGGGCGGTTGGCCGGAAAAAAAACCGACGATGAAGAAGAAGAAGAAGAAGACGTCGTTGGCAAGAGAAGGTCGAATGCAAATTGGGTGATTCTGGAGAATGAGGAAAGAAAAAGAAGAAGAAGAAGAAGAGGTAGAAGACGTGGATGAAAAGTTTCGCACCGTTCTTGTTGATTTTGAATTTGAATTCTTTTTTAAATTCAATTTGGAACCTTGTCTGGGTGGCAGGCAGGAATCACGAGATAGAAAGAATATGGTGTTCAGGTTTAACAATTACAGTATACCTCGAGGTCAGCAACAAAAAGCTATTTTGGGTTCAAGGCTATCGGAAACAGAGCGAATTTTAGAAAATTCAGAAAATTTCGAAAAATTCGGAAACTATGAAAATTCGGAGAATTCTGAATATTTGTAAAATCTAAAGACCCAAAAAAAGTTCTGAAATTTTGGATATTCTGAAATTCTGAAAGCTGTGAAAATTCCGAAAATCCTGAATATTCTAACAATTTCTAACAAATTCTAAAGTTTCTGAAAATCGTGAAGTTCCTGAATTCTTTGGAAAGTTATACAATTTCTGAAGTTTCTGAAAATTACGAAAGTTCTGAAAATTCTGGGATTCGATTTTCTACAGTACATTATTAAATTATCGGCAATTTTGAATTTTTGAATTTTCAAAAGTCTGCATATTCCGAAAATTCTGGAAATTTTAAAACATCTGAAAATCCTGAAAATCCTGAAAATTCTAAAAATTCTGGATAATTGGAACACTTTGAGGATTCTGAAAACTCTTAAAAACCCGAAAAATCTGGATTATCTGAAAAAAAGGACTTCGAAGTTTGTATAATCTTTCTTATAACAGATTTTGAATAAACAAGTTTATTTTACTTTTCGAAAATTGGAATTGAGATTGACACTCTAATAGAAGGGCCCCTTAATTTTTAGCCGACTTATCTCGGTTCCCGTGAAAGATATCAAAAAGTAAACAACTGATAAAATATTGCTGATATTATGATAGACATTTCGTCCGTTGACCACTTTTCGATATCTTTTACAGGGAAAGAGATCAAATGGCTCAAAGTTGAAAGGAGGGCATTCTACACATTAGAGTGTTCACGGTATCTATGAGAACTAAAATTAACTGATTGTCCGAGATCTCTGTTCCGATGTGTGCTTATCACTATCTCGAACAGCTGGATTTTTCCGGAACCAACTGATCACCTCTTGTCGGATAGTTCTGTTCATAGTAAGGTAGATGATTGCGGGGCATCCTTAAATTTGTTTTGTAATCAAGTTTATCTCGGTTCTTTCAAAAGATATCGAAAAGGAGTCAACTGATAAATTTTTTTCATAATATCAGCTATATTTTATCAGTTGACAAGTTTTTGATATCTTTCACAGGGACCGAGATAATTAAGCTCAAAATGACTACCCACCATGTACAAGTGACCAAGCAAGTTCTCCGAATAGCACAATGTATTCGTTAGGTTTGATAAACATCATTGAGGAGTAGACTAGAGCGGATGAGCAATTGATAGAGCAGATAAGAGTGGATTGAATGAAAACGTTTCTTCCCGACGACACTTTGTATCCCATTTGTTTCTTTACCACAAAGAAACAGTAGGCAGAATAGAAGATAATGGTTCCAGAGATGAAAATAATGTTGTTGTAGTTTTGAATCGGATTGTAGTACTCCCTGGATCGATTTTCGTAGATCATGGGGTCTCCGATCCATGCCATGACAGTGGAGTTGAAAATGATTGCAGGGGTGAAAGCGATAACAGATAAAGTGTAGAAGATTGGAATCATCGCGACGATCCAAGTGCGGTTGTTGGAGAAAATTAGCTCGGAAATGGTTGGAGCAAGGATATCAGAGATACGGTTGATGACGAGGAGAAGAGTTAGAGCACAGGAGCAAACCCAGCCGCCTGTGATTTTAACGGTATTTTTGAACCAAGGGCTCTTTAGCAAGGGAGCAGAACTCACCCAACGCGAAACACCCTGCCACGTAGATCAGCTCTGGGTAGGTGCAAAAAACCGCACCTACTGTGAACAAGCAGCCAGATAGTATTGTAGCAGTACCTTAAACTTTTCATGTCATCTGTATCTCCATTTCTATTACTTACACGTGGCAAGCATATCCGTTAGCCCTAGCAGAAACATGATCTTGTAGCAGGAGTGTTTCAGAAGGCCTCGCTTATAAATTGCTGCTAAACAAGGGACATAAATGATCTCTATGAAGACACCGAAAATGATTAGAGCGATTCCTAGGAATAGTCTTCGGGTTCCAAGAAGACTCGTCCATTGCTCAGGAGTCTTGCCGGTGCAGTTGTATAAGGGGTTGCCTTGAACACTTCCGTAGATTAGGAGAGAATCCATTCTGGAAATGGGTTGTGAGAAAAGTGAAAAGTAATCAAAAACTAAACAACAATTTTCGTTCAAAGAATTGTAATTCCAAGAGCTAGAAGATTGAAAAAGGGTTCATTCTCACAACTGTTTTGCTAGACAAATTCTCAAGAAAAAGGTTTCGAAAATTAATTATTTCCAGAAAATGTCTGTTCTGAATGAGTAATTTGAAACAAACCTCACAGGTGATTCGCGAACAATCCGTTACGGATTCTCCGCCATTCGCGCGCGGATGAAATAGGAATCGTATACGGACCGTACGCGAATCCGTAACGGATCCGTTCGCGACTTATTTCTTGATAACCCCGCCGCTCCTTTTTTCAGTTTCTATTATTTTTTGCTGAATTTTCATGATAGTTGTAGACATTGTATTTAACAATTTATTAAGAAAGCATGTGAAAGAAAGAAAAAAAAATCAGAAATACAAAATTAAGTTCGAAAATTTATAAAAATCCTGCATTTTGGGTTGTTGAACGAGCGTTCAAAACGAAAGAAGACCTGAAAAAAATTTGGGAATCTTTCAGAACATGTAGCATATTGTTTACCTATTACTTATATCCTTTTCTGCTTTTGGGTTCCAAAATTTGTCCCACTTTAACGTTCGAATCGGCTTGGTAGATATCCATTGCTGAAAATTTGAAAAGTAATTGTTTCGAAAATTAGCGTATTTTATACTTACATTCGTCTAGCATCTTTCCTGGAGCAAACGCGAGCCTCGAATCAATCATTTTCGATCATTTTGCTCGCGAAAAGGTTATCTCATACCTATAACAAAACCTGTGTTTCGAAGAATAAATTAGTGTTACAAACCTTTTTTCCTTGTAGAATCGTCTTTCGAAAAAATTCAATGTCAAAAATCAAAACATTCGCCAGAAAAAGTGAGAGAAAACGGCAAAAATAGGTTGAAAATGCAAATAAATTATGCAAAAATATGATGGAAGAGCGCAGAGAAAGCTAGTCCCTCACAGCTCGGCCATCCGTAACCGATCCGTTCGCGAATGCGCATAGGAACTATCTTTCGACCTCCAGCTGCATCCATATCCGGTCCGTACGCGAACTCCGTATCCTATCCGATTGCGAATGTTGAAAAAACGGATCCGTTCGCGAACTCAGATTCGCGAAACTGTCCGTAACGGACCCGTTACGGATAGAAAACCTAGTGGACACCGAAACGGATCCATTCGCATTTTACCTGTGCTAGCCTTTAAGGGGCTCACTTTTCCCCTTAAATACCAAAAAAAGAATGTACAAATCCAGACAGCTTATAGATCAGGCTCGTTAAGGCTTAGGCATTAGGGCATATCTTTTGTTCTATAAAGAGTACGTATTAGTTTTGTTACATCTTTGTGCCCTATTTTTTTGTGACTACAGTAATCCTCGAAGATTATAGATGACGATAGGAATGACGGAGATCATGAAAAGTTTTTATTTAACTTAAAGGGACATGGGATTCCTATAGTGGGGTACCGTAAAACATGTAATACGTAGAAGGGCTCCTAACTGTTAACTTCGAGTCCATTTATCTCGTTTGCTGCGAGAGATATCAAAAAGTGGTTTACTAACAAAATGTAGCTGATATAATGATGGACATTTTATCAGTTGACCCTTTTTTGATATCATTCACAAGAACCGAGATAAATCAGCTCAAATTTGACAATTGATTTCATCAAACTTTTACTTCACGAGACAAAAAAGTTTTCTAAAAAATTTAATTACAAAACAAAAAAGCGGCGTAAAAACCCACGACCCTAGATGGCCTCAAGAGATAAAGGAAGAGCCTATAAAAGAAGAAAGAAGTGAAGAGAAGAATCAGTTCTCCCTTCCTCTGGGCTCCCGAGAGGGACCAGGGGAGGAGAGCTCCGGCTGGAGCCAGGAGCCAAGAGCCTGGGCCAGCGGGAGAGCTCTGGAGCTGGAGCTCTGGAGCTGGAGCTCTGGAGCTGGAGCTCTGGAGCTGGAGCTCTGGAGCTGGAGCTCTGGAGCTGGAGCTCTGGAGCTGGAGCTCTGGAGCTGGAGCTCTGGAGCTGGAGCTCTGGAGCTGGAGCCAGGAGCGTATAAATGAGGAGGAGTTGGATCAGGAGCAAGAGGAAATGTTGGTGGAGGATCTAGAAACAAGCGTGGTGTTCAGAAGAATTCTGAAATTCGAGCTAATTTTCTCAACGCGGACTGAAATCAGACAATTCATAAAGTCGGAGCCGAAGCCGATGCTGCAACTGAAGTCGGGAGAAAATATTGGCGTTCAGAAGAACGTTCAGCTGAGAAGTTCACGAATTTCAAGATAACGGTCAAAAGGTTAACGTTCCTGCCACATCGACGATGATTAAGACAGCGCAGATGATGATACAGACTATTTATACTGGGACGCATTCTACATAATTCAGACTGAAAATAAGGAAGATACAAGAAGGAATTCAATTCAGTGATCTTGTTTCTATTTTCTTTTAAAATTGATTTAATAAAAGAAGTGAATAAATGTTGCATATGAAACTTGAAGAAAGTTCAGGGGTTTCGTCAGATTTGAGTTAATTCATCTTGTTTCCTGTAAAAGATATCGAAAAGTGCTAAATTGATATAATCTCTATCGTAGAATAAAAAATATATTGTCAGTTGACCAAGGAGGATGCTCAGTAAAAACTGTTTTCAAGGTATCAGCTCTCAACAATCTCTCAGATGATATACCGTAAGAACTGTACTAGAAGAATTCCTTAACTTTTAACTTGAAGTCAATTTATCACGGTTCCTGTCAAAGATATCAATATTTGGTCAACAAATAAATCCCTTGTCATAATATCATGAACATTTTATCAGTTGAAACTTTTCGATATCTTTGACAGGGACAGAAGTAAATTGGCTCAAACTTGACAGTATTACAAGGGGTTTACGGTATTTATTGGTGGTTCAGAAGCCAAAAGTTTTGAAACGCAAAGAAGCTAAATAAACTCAAAAGAAACACATTTTCAATACCCAAACATATTTATACTAGTAGCATTGTCATAATCAGTGTTTTGTGTTCCTTTAAAACCAAAAATAACTAATGAGAACACCAAAATCATTGAACCTATGCTCATCTAGTGTACCTGTATAGAAATGATTCACGGTTCATGGATCAATGAGCCAAAGTTCGTCTAGAGCAAGATCTAGAACACATTCAGTTCTGATTAGTGATGTTACACTTTTTATGTCTATGTTTTGATCATAAAAACTGAAAAATGGGGGGGGGGGAATTGGGGACCAGAAAATCCACCGTAACCACTCTAAAAGCGTTACCCCTAGCTTTCAATTTTGAGCCGGTTTATCTCGGTTCCTGTGAAAGATATCTAAAAGTGGATAACTAATACAAAATTGGTGATATTATGATGAACAGTTTATCAGTTAACAACTTATTGATATATTTCAAAGGAACTGAGATAATTGAGCTCAAATAAGAATACAGGGTCTTTAGAAGAAAAAAGCATCTGGAACATTCTCATATAGGAAATTTTGATTCTTTGGAAATTTATTATCAAAAATATTCCTGATCTCTGAAGTAAACTCATATGTATACATCGTACCCTTGGCTTTCCCAGAATTTCTAAATTAGCTCATTAAAAACCTGTGCAACTTTCCGCTTGATCGTTTTTCTTCATCCAAGTTTAGTTGATTTTTGTTTCCTCCGCATTAGTCACTTTCGGACTTCCGGGTTTTTCATGTTTTGTACTTTTGGTATCGGGTAAGATGCTCCGCGATTTTTCTCCTAAATAAGGTTAATCCTACATTTTTTGTGAGCATAATCCTCAACCTAATCTGGTTTCGTAGAAATCTCACCTTTTGATTTTTTTGAGCGTCTGTATCACTTTGGACTTTCAGATTTTCTGATTTTCAGAATTTCAGATATTTAGACTTTTAGACTTTTAGATTCTCAGAATTTCAAAGTTTCAGAATCTCAGGATTCCAGGGGTTTAGTCTTTCAAAATTTCAGATTTTCAGAATTTCAGAATGTTAGAATTTCAAAATTTCGGAATCTCAGGATTCCAGGTTTTTAGTATTTCAAAATTTCAAAACTTCAGAGTTCCGGAATTTCAGATTTTTAGACTTTCAGAATTTCCGGATTTCAGAAATCTCACAATATCAAAATTGCAGAGACTCATAATTTCAGATTTTGGGCATTTCAATTTTCGGAATTTCAGAATTTCAGCATTTCAGCATTTCATCATTTCATGATTTCAGAAATCTCACAATATCAGAGTTGCAGAAACTCATGATTTCAGATTTTCATATCTTCGACATTTCAACTTTCCGGAATTTCAGGATTTCAGGATTCCGGAATTCCAGAATCTCAGAACGTGACCCAATGACCCACTTTCAAGTAACCTGTTTATGTGGCAAGCCGCTTTGCCATGACTACCTTCTGACTCTTGTTCTCCATTCAGCTAATTGGCACTTTTACTTTTTACCCCCTTCTTCTTTTTATATGTTTTATTCTTTATCTGGCTATAATAAACCAATTCTTAACATTTATAATATCAATTTTTGAAAATATTTCAGGTAAAATGGACTCGGACAGTTTCAGCTCTTTGTCGGAAGTAGAAAAAATAGAGAGTATGTTTAATAATCTGATTAAATATGAAATTAGATGAATCTTCAGTTCTCAAAAAACTGACCGAGAATCTCAATCAAAAGAAATTGGCTCTCGAAAAAGATCAGAAAAAACTGTCAGAGCTGCGAAAAACTATTCCAGCTGAATGTGAGGAGCTGCTTGAAAAAGAAAGAAAAATTCTCCTGAAACACTATGTGAGACAAGGTCAGAATATATTCATATCATTTTGTTTTCAGTTAACCGCAAAGCTTTCGCCACCATTGCCAGAGCTGAATATTGATGAAGTTCAACGGATGTGCGAAATAATCACTGCCCGAGGGGACGCTCAAGTTGCCAACCGGGAGAAAAATAAGCACATCGTGCAGCAGACAGAAGAGGCTAATAATTCATTTATACAGTAACGATTTTCTAAATTTCAGAAAAATCACCAAAACGAACGCCTCCAGAAACAAGTCGACGATCTCGGAGCTCGCCTTCTGCTCAATATGGGATTTTAATTTTCCATCTTCCGTTTTTCTTTTTTTTTTTTCCTTCTAAATTCAAAAGTATTATTATGTCTCTTTTTTTTAATTCTGAATAAAATTTTTTAAATTTGGTTTTCCTCCATTTTGTTCCCCGAGAAACATCGTGCAAAGACGAGAGACGAAGAAAAAAAGTCGTAAATTGAAATGCATTGAGTGCGAACACCAATACGCCAAAATGAACACACAAAGAAAATTCTTCAATTTTTTCGAGATTTTTCCAGACTTTTCGGGATTTTCCGACCATTTTTCATATAAAAAAGACAAAAACAAGTCAAATTCTGAAGTGAAACATGGCTGCTGACTCTCAAGATGTAAGTTTTTCTTGTTATGAGGCCTTTCTGAACATTTATGATTTTCAGATCTACAGAAATCTGTCAGCGGATGACTATCAAGCTGCACCGATTGTGGTGGAGAGCATGTGTGCGAATTGTGAGGAGAATGTTAGTAAATTCAACTGTTGAAACAAAAATTTGATGAAAAACGTTTTTGCAGGGCGAAACTCGTATCATGTGCACCTCAATTCCCTATTACAAAGCCGTGATTCTAATGTCGTTCGAGTGTCCACACTGTGGCTACAAAAACAACGAAATTCAGAGTGGCGAGGCGGTTCAGGAGCACGGAACGCTCGTCGTTCTTCGCGTACAGAAGCCAGAAGACTTGAGACGACAGTTGGTGAAATCCGAGTACGCGTCGATTGAGATTCCCGAGTTGGAGCTGGAAATTCCACACAAATCGCAGCCGGGAGGTGAGAGATTTTGTTTTTTTTTTCCAGTTTTCAGTTCAAAAAATTCAGAGGTGACAACAGTGGAAGGAGTTCTAGAACGTGTGCATCGTGGTTTGAGTCAGGACCAAGAAAAACGTCGTCTTCTGGATCCAGAAGGCGCGGCGCAAATCGACGCTTACTTGGCACGAATTCAGAGTTGTTGGGATCTAAAAGAGAACTGGACACTTCGTCTGAGCGATCCAACTGGAAACTGCTATATTCAGAATCCAGATGTACGACACGTGGATCCACGATGCATCATTTCACACTATCACAGATCGTTGAATGAGAAGAAGCTTCTGGCATTGGCTGATGATAAGTTAGTAGTCTATAGCTGAGTTACTGACCTAAATTTTGTATTTTTCAGTGATCAAGAAGAGCCAGCCGAAGAGGAACCAGCGCCGGAGTTCAAATCCTACGAGGATGCGAAACAAGAAGTGCTCCATTTCGCCACCGATTGTCCCAATTGTCACGGACCCACTGAAGTGAAAATGAAGCCAACCGATATTCCATTCTTCCAAACTGTCATTATCATGTCACTTGCCTGCGATCGATGTGGCTACAAATCCAACGAGGTCAAGTCAGGAGGAGCGATTCGAGATCAGGGATGTCGGTTGTCTGTTCAGTTGCGAGAAGACGTGGATTTGGCTAGAGATGTGTTGAAGACTGACACGTGTGCACTGTCGATTCCGGAGATTGACTTGGAAGTTGGTGGAAACGCGCTCTGTGGAAGATTCACAACGATTGAGGGGCTATTGACAGCAACCAAGGAGCAGCTGGATGCACAGTCTTCGTTCTTCATGGGTGATTCTGCTGAATCCGGAGAGAAAAGTGCAGTGATGACGTTCCTGGAGAAGCTAGATGATATCATCGCTCTTCGCCTCCCTGCCACAATCATTTTGGACGATCCAACGGGCTGCAGTTATGTGCAAAGCTTGACGGCGCCAATGGATGATCCACGATTGACCAAAGAGTTCTACACGAGAACGTTCGAGCAGAACGACGATTTGGGAATCAATGATATGAAGGTGGAGAATTATGGAGAGTTGGAGGTGTTGAAGGAGGATGAGGAGGAGGAGGAAGAGGAGACGACGACGGGAGAAGCATAGATTCAATGATAAATGTTTCTGTCTCAAATTGTTATTCTTGTTTCTAATTTATATAGTTTTTCTACACAATTTTTTTTTGAATTTGGCTCTTAAAATTTTTGGAAAAAAAAGCTGGAATTCGCTAGAATCAGCGAAATTTTTTCCAAAATTGTTAGTTTTTGTGTCATCCAAAAATGGCGCCAACTTCAAAAAATTTGAATTCCCCTCCCATTTTGAGTCCTACTACCTTAGTGCTTTGTCATTTTTTTGCTGGAATTCACTGAAAAATGGCGCCAAATTCGAATTTTTTTTGCTGATTTTGCCAAAAAAAATTGTTTTCCGTTTCACTGATTCATCCCAAATTTCCGGTATATTGTTATCACCTTATCACCTCTTCTTGTTGTGTTCATTGTTTCTTATCATTTTGTTTGTTCCTTTTTTTCCCCAATCAAATGAATTTTTTTTCAAAATTTATTTCCCGAATTTCACTGTATTCTCAGAACTGTCTATTTTTCTTCAGCAGATTGACACATCTCTGACTTGCCAACTTTTCTATATTTTTTTCAAATTTTACTTCCCGCCTTCGAAACCCTTTTTATACCGAATTTTGCGATCACTTTGCGCTCACTTTGCGCAAAATTTCGAAATCTTCTTTACGTTTTTCTTCAGAATGTCTATTGCTAACCTGAATAGTTATCAATTATTCCACGTGTTGTTTTTTCTAGAAAACGCGATTTTTGCTTTGCGAAATAGGTTGTAACAGTAACACAATATTATGCTCAAGTTCTAGAAGGATTTTGAGATTTTAAAGTATAAAAAGAAGAATAAAATTTGAAAATACAAAAAATTTTCCATCTACAGTACTTCAAAGGCGCATGCGAAAAGTTTTATTGCGGGTATCGACTGGAATTACCTTTAATATTTTTTCTTGCGTTTTCGAAATTTTTTCATCAATTTTTCACCAATTTTTGGCGCTTTTACGATCTGAAAGTTTTGAAATTTGGAAAATTAAAATTTTGCGAAATTTTAAAACTCGGAAAACCACCCTATCGACAATTTACAGTCAAAATGTTCACATTTTTGTCTTTTACACTATTATGAATAGTTCCTCTTTACTATACAAATAGTATAAGCTAAACCGGTCTTTTCCAAATTTTTTCATTTTCTCTAAATCTCTCATCTCTCTCCCATAGGACGTTCTTTTTGTTCACACATCCCCGGCGTCGCTCTTTTCGTACACACACAAAATGTCTCTGCGTCTTGTTTCTCTAGTCCTTTGAAAAAGTCAATCCATGGAATTTTTTGCAAAATACAATGCTCTTTTTTGGCCTATTCTCACTTTTTTATTGAGCTAAATTTTTCGAAAATTTGATATTTTTCAGCTTAACAAACTCAAACTTCTCACAAAAAGAAATGGATCGAATACAGGAGAACCAGAAGAAAACCGTCAACCTGTGCGAGCTGTACGCCGAAGACGATAATGAGGTCGACGAGAAGGTGCAACGTGGACTCGACGCGCAATTCTTGCTCCGCTCCACGCCAGAAGACGTCGAGAAGTACTCGATTCACCTGCGGAAACAGCTGATGGAAGGCGAGGGAGAGTGCTTGATCGAGTTGGGCGTCCCAATTAATTCCAACTCGAAAAATATCAAAACCGGAATTCCGGAGGACGATATGCAGAAAGCTGTGGAGGCTCATCAGAAAATTCTAGAGAAGATTCCGGCTATTGGAACGCTGGTAGTGCGAAGAAAGCAAACGGGAAATCTGGTAACCGAGGTTTGGATGGTTCGAGATCCACCAGAAGAGAAGGACTTCATCGAGGCACGTGTCGCTGTTGTCGGCAATGTGGATGCTGGAAAATCCACGTTGCTCGGTGTACTAACCCACTCGGCACTTGACGATGGAAGAGGAGCCGCCCGTACGAAGCTGTTCAGACACAAACATGAATTTGAGAGTGGAAGAACTTCATCGGTGGGAAATGATATTTTGGGATTTGATGTGCATGGAAATGTGGTGAACAAGCCAGATCCACATAATCACAACTTGGATTGGGTGCAAATCGGTTCGGACTGCGCCAAACTGGTCACATTCATAGACTTGGCTGGACATGAGAAATATCTAAAAACTACAATCTTCGGAATGACGGGACACATGCCAGACTACACTATGTTGATGATTGGAGCGAATATGGGAATTATTGGAACCACTAAAGAACATCTCTCGTTGGCACTATCACTTCATGTGCCTGTCTACTTGGTAGTCACTAAAATTGATATGTGTCCAGCGAATATTCTCGAGGAAACTATGAAAAACATCACAAGACTGGTCAGAAGCGCAAAGAAGCTTCCGATTCTAGTGAGAACCATGGATGACGTCGTCCACGCCGCCGTCAATTTCCCTAGCAAAAAGTGAGTGTTTTCTATTACCGTAAAACCTGTATTAGAAGGGCCGGCCCTTCTATTACAGGGGCTCTTCTATTACAAGGGTCCTTCCATGTGTTCCGGCTAGGGGGTTCTTTTCCACAGAGGGCCCTTCTATTAGAGGGGCCCTTCTATTTAAGGGGCTTTTTAATACAAGTTTTACTTATTCTGAAATAATTAAAACAATTGCAGAGTCTGCCCAATCTTCCAAGTGTCCAATGTCGAGGGAACCAATCTTCCACTCCTCCGCCAGTTCCTGAACATCGTACCATTGAGAAGATCCCTGAATGAAAACGATCCGGCACATTTCCAGGTTCCCTTGATTGGAGTATCCCGTGATAAACTATAAATTCCAGATCGACGACATTTATTGGGTCGATGGAGTGGGAACCATTGCCAGTGGAACACTGCTCTCTGGAACCATTCGACTCAATGATATTCTGTTGCTCGGACCGACGTCGAACGGTGATTTCCAGCCGATTCCCATCAAATCGATTCATCGTAAACGCATGCCAGTTGGTATTGTCAAGTGTGGACAGTCTGCTTCGTTTGCGTTGAAGTGAGTTGGACCTAGATTCTGGACAAAAATCGGTCGTCATGGGAAAGGGTTTAGGTCACGAAAAAAACTACGTGAAAAAAATGGGTTTCGAAAAATTATCAGAAAAATTGGGTCATGCTTTTATGTCACGAAAAATTACGTGAAAGAAATAGGTCAGGAAAAAACTACGTAAAAAAAGGTCCCAAAAATTTACTTGAAAAAAATAGGTCCCGAAAAATTACGTGAAAAAACGTGAACTTGAAAAAATATGTCACGATTTTAGGTTTATCATAAATTACTTGAAAAACCAGGCCAGGAAAGAAACTACGTGAGAAAAAGTAGGTCAGGAAAATCTACTTGAAAAATTAGGTCGTGAAAAATTACGTGAGAGAAATAAGTCACGAAAAATTTCAGGCCCCGAAAAGTAACTGAAAAATAGGTCCCGAAAAATTACGTGAAGGAAATAGGCCACGAAAAAAACAAGGTTAAAAAAAATTAGACACGAAAATTTAAGTTTAGAAATAGTTCACAAAAATACATTAGAAAATGCGTCTAGAAAAATTAGGTGAAAAATTAGGTCATCAAAAATTACGTCGAAAAATGTAGGTCAAGAAATGTTACGTCAAAATATAGTCCACGAAAAATTACAGTGAAAAGCTAGGTCACGAAAAATTTCCTGAAAAAACGGTTTCCAAAAAGTTACGTGAGAAAAAATGGGTCACGAAATATTACTTGAAAACATAGGTCACGGATAAACTATGTGAAAAATTAGGTCATTAAAATTAAGTGAAAAATAGGTCACGTTTAGAAAAACTCACGTGAAAATACAGATCCTACTGTCAAAGTGTCTAGGTCAATATATAAAAAGTTCACGTTTTTATTATTCCAGAAAAATCCCGAAGAAAGACGTCCGCAAAGGAATGGTCCTAGTGGACCCAAAAACGAAACCAGTGGCCAGTATGCTGTTCGAAGCCGAGATTCTCGTCCTCCACCACCCGACAACCATCAAACCCAACTATCAAGCAATGCTTCATATCGGATCCGTTCGTCAGACGGCCACACTGGTCTCAATGGGAAAAGAAGTGTTGAGAACTGGTGATCGTGACAAGGTGCAGTTCAAATTCATCCGACAACCCGAATACATTCGACCGGGCACCAAAATGGTGTTCCGTGAGGGACGAACCAAGGCGGTCGGCACTGTGCTCTCGGTGGTCCCACAAGAGTCGTTGGCTCAGCAGCGGGCGAAACAAAAAGAGGGTAGAAATAAGCATTGTGAGTTTGAAGATTTTTGGGTCATTTTTCATGAGATTTGAACCATTTTTCATGATTTTTGAGTCATTTTTGATGATTTGGGAAAATGAAAAGTTTCACAATCCAATTTTCAGACGGCAAGAAAACGGGCGGTCCAAAACCACCAAACGGAAAACCGAAGGTCGAGAAGCAGCTCGAAGCTCTGTCGATCGACAAACTCGCCGATTCATCTTCATCGGCCTAATTGCATTTTTTTAATTGAAAATTTTGTATACTCTCCGGGATCTCCCATACACTTTGAGCAATCTGTATAATCTTTACCTTTTACCGTTACCCTGGCTGGTCCTCAATGAATACTGTAGATACGTATACTGTAGATAAAAAAGGGTTCATATTCAAACAGAAATTAGAAGATTAGTGAAAAAATTGAGATCCTTTGAGATGAAGCATCGGGGGTCTAGGGAGGCTTTTGTCTTGCAAGTGCTTCTGAAAATTAACCTTTTTTCGGTAATTTGAATTCCCAGTGTACTCTTCAACTCACCCATCAAACTCAGACGCATCTTTTCCTTGTAAACCGGGTCCGTGAAAGCGCTCAAAGCTTGTTCGATGCCTTCCACAGTCAACTGACCGCCGCTGGAAGTGGAAGTGGGCGGAGCTTGTTTGGGACGTTGGGGTTGTGGGCGGACGATTTGGTGTGGTGCTTGTGCTGGCTGAGCTCGGAACGCTTGGGATGAGGATGAGGCGGCAGAAGACTGAAACTACCCTAATTAGCTAATTAGCAAAAAAAATCGAGGAATGAGTTTTTTCGAAATTTCTCGAAAAACGCACAATCCGGAAAAGTGGTGGCCTAACTTTTGCAAGTTTGGTTTTCTAGGCCACCATGGTAATATGGCCTCGCATGCCCCTGGTGTGTTTTCTAGGTCATTTTAGCGTGGTGGCCTAAAAAACCCAACCTGCAAAAGTTAGGCCACCGCTTCAAAATGACCTAGAAAACACACCAGGTCCATGTCAGGTCATTTCTAGGCACTTTAACATGGTGGGCTAACCTTTGCAAGTTTGGTTTTCTAGACCGCCATGGTAAAATGGTCTCACATGCCCCTGGTGTGTTTTCTAGGTCATTTTTCCGTGGTGGCCTAGAAAAACTCAACTTGCAAAAGTTAGGCCACCATGTCAAAATGACAATGAAAGACATTTGTGTCAACCTACCGTAACCGGCGCCTTCTGTGCTATTTGCTGAGCAATCCGCTGCGCAGGTTTCTGTGTTTGAACCCCCGAAGTTCCGGGGAGATTCATTTGTCCTCCACTCATCGCATTCATCAAAGCCATCAAAGCGGCCGGATTCAGCTGATTCAACTGATTCGCCATCGCCGCCTGCTGCTGAACCTTCATCAACGCCTCCTGTTGCTCCTTCTTCTGCTTCTCCTTCTCGTGTGCTTGGTAGGCGATCTTCTGGAAGTAATCTCGCTGTTGTTCCTCTCGTTTTTTGGCTTCTGACGCTTCTCGCGCGGCCTTTTGTTGAGCCTCCTTGGCAGCCTTCTCTCGGGCTTGCTTCTCCGCCTGTTCCTTAGCCAATTGGGCTAGTAGGGCCTTTTGTTGGGCTTCCCGGGCTTTTTGGGCTTCCTGCGCCATTCGGACCTTCTCGGCGTTCTCCTTCGCTTGCTTCTCCTTAGCTAGTTGAGCTAGCTGAGCCTTTTGAGCTTGCTCCTTGGCTTGCTGAGCTAGCTGAGCTTGTTGGGCCTTCTGGGCTTGCTGTAACGCCATCTGGATTTGCTGGATTTGGCTCGCGGCTTGAGCCTGTTGTAAAACCTGTAGGAACATGTTCTGGTCGGCGGTGGGTACTGTAGATGAAGAGGACGTTGTTGGCTTTGAAGAAGCAGCCAGGAGTCCGGTGGCAGATGTAGAAGGCGTTGCTTTCAGAGTAGAAGACGTCGCTGGTTTCGAAGGAGCTGCTTTGAGTCCAGATGCAGAAGACGTCGCCTTAAGGGACGACGAAGATGCTGAATGCGTTGGCTTTGGAGGAGCAGTGGAAGTTTTGATGGAAGATGAAGAGGCAGACGGCTTCAAGGATGTTGTAGGAGTCGCTTTAGAAGCAGAAGACGTTCCTGTAGCAGATGTTGGAGCCGCAGATTTTGATGCCGCTGCTATCACAGCCGCTGCATTTGGCACATTCAACGCTTTTAGTGCTTGATGAACTATTTCCTTCGTTTGTGGGTTCGTGGAATTCATATTGGCGAGAGCAAACTTCAGAAGTGCTTCTCGTTGGTTACTATTGGTTAGTGTCGTAGGGACAGCTGGTTTGGCTACGGTAGGTTTCTTTGCAGGGAGATTTTGAGCAGAATTCGATGGTCCCCGTTTGAGCACAGAAGACGTTCCAGAAGACGTTAGCGTACTCGATGCGGATGGGGTAGCTGCAGGTTTTGCGACTGGCTTTACGATGGGCTTGATGATAGGCTTCACCGCTGGTTTTGGAGGTACCGTAGGCGCAGGAAGCTGAGCAATGGGCGTTGCCGAAGCAGTTACTGCCGTCTTCTTCGCTGGTGGCTCTATGCACTGAACCTCGTCATCCTCACTGAGCGGTGAGTAGCGGGGGACCGGACGAACGATGCCAGAAGATGTGGAGGACGTAGACGCTGTGTTGGCAGATGACGTCGCTGGCGTTGAATCCGGCTTAGAAGGTGATGACGTGGATTTTTGCGCTGACATAAGTTTAGTCAACTGAAGAGCCAACTCGTTATAGGACTGTTTGTTGGGCGAGGCGTTTTGAGCGTTGAGCAGAAGGACGCGAGCCATATTGTTGAGCTGCTGGTTCGACGTGGATGGGCCTGCAGAACTTGACGCCTTCTGAATGAATGTATCCAGAGTGCTGCTGGATGATCCCTGAAGATTCTTCGCCACATCAACCGCATCGAACTTCCTCTTCATCACCACCTTCTTCTTTCCATCAACACCAGTCGCACCAGTCGTACTCGACTGATTTCTCCTTCTCAATTCTTCAATCGAGTTGAAGCAGTGGACGATAATAACTTCGGTTTTCGCTCGGATCAAACGGATCAGCTCTTCTTGAGGTTTCGAGCACTTTTGAAGGGTTTGCCATAGTCGCCAAAGATCCGTTCGAAGGGATTTCATTGAAAGATGGTGGGTTTTGGGACGAGGATCCGGCCCTGGTGATGGTGTGCTTCGCGTGGAGGCTGAGATTGAGAAACTTAGGTCTAGGATTAGTGCGTGGGGGCTTACTGTGATCTCGAGTCGACACAATTTGCTCCATAGCCGTCAAGTATAGAGTTACCACTGGTCTCCATGATGGTTTGTCGATGTGTTGTCTGAAAAATTTTCTTTTTTTCTCTCGTATGAGCAGATATTCGGAATTTTGGGATTTCGGAACATTCCAATTTTCAAAATTTTTCAAAATTTCAATTTTGAAATTTGCGGAATTCCGGAACTTTAGAATATAATTTCGGAATTTCGGAATATTCCGATTTTCACATTTCAGGAACTTCTGAAAACTCCGAATTTCGAATTTTCGAGAAAATCTGATTTTAAACATTTCTGAATTTCCGAATATCACAATTTTGAGATTTTCGGAATTTTCGGAATCTCCGAATATTCAAAATTTCGGAGTTCGGAATATTCCGATTTTCACCCTTTAGGGAATCCTGAAAATTCCAATTTGCAAAAATTTCTAAATATTCCGATTTTCGAATTTTCCGGAATTTTCCGGAATTTCCAGTCTTCAGAATTTTTCGAATTTTCCTATTTTCGGAATTTCCTTTTTTTTTTGAAATTTCGGAACATCTCAAATTTCGAATTTTCAAATTTCATGAAATTCTAAAAATTCCGATTTTCAAAATCTCCGGAATCTCCGGAATAATCCGATTTTCCAAAACTTTCAGAATTTACTTTTTTCAGAATTTTGGAAATTTTTCTACTTTTAACATTTCGAATTTTTGGAAAATTATCATTTTCAAAATTTCGAGGCTTTTGAAATTTTCGATTTTCACATTTTCGGAATTTCTAGATATACTGAGTCCAGAAAGTTACGGAAAAAATTCCGAAATTCCCCATTTCACTAACTCATCATTCTTCGAAATAATCCCAATCATCGTCTGTAACATCCCAACAACATGATGCAAATCGTTAGTCTTTTGTGCAATTTGAGCACCAATCTTGATACACCTCTCGATATGAAACGAATGTGACCCATTTCTATTCAAATCTGTACATGATATCTCTACGATATGATCAAACATCCCGTCATCTCTCTTTTTCCGTTTGAATGCGTTTTTGAAGATTTGCTCCGATGCCAAACTGAATTCTCCTTTTTCCAAATAAATTTGTGCCAGTCGATAGAACGATTTTATATGTGGGAACTTTTCAGAGACAATGGAGAAGGCTCGCAAACACATTTCTTTGATATCCGAGACTAGCTCTTTCCGAAGGTCCTCCTCCTTCAGTTGTTCTTCTGTAGCCATCACTGTACCCATCACTAGCTCATCTGCCACCTCATAAACTTCTGAATTCACTTTGAACAGGGAACTGCTGGGTTTTGCGACTTTATGACCATCAGAGAGCACTGCTAACATCACTTTTAGTTTTCTCAACATCTTCAAATCCGGCAATTCATTATTCTCCAGATACTTATAGACTGCTGAAAACGCTTGATAATGAACTTCCAATGGTTCAAAGTTCTGTTGTCGCTTCGTTTGAACCTTCTGCGGATAGTAAAACCCTGTCAACTCGCATCCGCACGCCGCCTCGTAGAAGCTCTCCACCACTTTTAGAATATCCCATTTTGCCATTTTCGCTTCTATTTTTCCGATAAAAAAGTAGCAGAGCCATTGGTGTTCCGGTTGTGTTCCATTATCATTTAGCCTTGTTAACTCTAGTGATTTATCCAGATGACGTCGAGATTCCTCGCGTAGCTTGGCGATGTCTTGGGTATCCGCACGACGTGGATCTTCTTTCGCCAGTGTTCGATGGAATCTGGCAAGACACGTGGCAAGTTGGTAAAGACGGGCGGCGAGCTCAAAGTGGGGTATTGGCTCGTGTTCTTGAGCTTGAATCGCTAGCCGGGAGGGCATGATACGCCATTTCCATTGATCGTAAATGTCGCAGAGATCCAGCTGGAAATGAGGGATGGTTAGAACTTTTATTTCAGAATTTCCGAAATTCTGGAATTCTGGAATATTCAGATTTTCACAATTTTCGAAATTTCGATTTTCGGAATATTCCGATTTTCCAAAATTTTGAAAACTTGGGAATTCCGGAATTTTCTAAATTTTCGGATTTTCGATTTTCTAAAATTTCCAAGTTTTTACAAATTTTCGAAATTTTTGAGAATTCCAATTTTCTACATTTCGAAAATTTTGGAATTTTCCAAATTTTAAAAAATAATGGAAATCTTGGGAATTTCGGAATTTTTTAATTTTCGAAATTTTCCTTGTTCAAAATTTCAAAATTTTCGAATTTTAAAAATTTGAGGAATTTCGGATTTTTCAAATTTTCGGAACTTCGGCATTCCGTTTCGAACATCCTCGAAAGAGTAGAAAATCGAAAAAAAAAATATATATATATAATTATTTTTCGTTTACTGTAGTTTTCATTTCGGGACCTTCCGAAGCAAGGATTACAGTAACCTCAAAACATTTTGATTTTTGTTGATTTTCGTCGATTTTTTTCAATCTTTTCGTACTTTTTTGACGAAAAATAGTGAAAAACGAAAAAAAGGGAAATAAGGATATTTTTAGGTTACTGTAGTTGTCGTTGTGGGACCTTCAGCTTCAAATTTTCTAAAAATCTTCAGATTCCTACCTGAAACAAATCATGCATATTCGTATGCGCCAAAATCGCCCACGCCGACATCCTCAACCGATTATCACAAGCCGATTCTTCAGTTAGCAAGTACAGCTCCGCGTATTTCGACGCCTCCTTGAACGAATTCTGTCGGAATGAACTTAGAGCCATCGCATACCAAACCATCGACTGAAGATAGGTATGCACATCATCCCGATATTTGTTCAGGCTAGAATTGACGTCTTCTATACTACACGACTTCTTCAACGCTGCTTTGAAATCCCTCATTTGCTCCTTCTTCTCGTTCGAAACTTCTAGAAGGAACGGGAATTTCGAATTTATCAGCTCTATCACATCGTGCATCAGCTTCTCCTTATCATCGTGTAGTGGAAGTGGCTGAACCAGAATCACCGATAGCACCCGTGTAGCAATTTCAGGGGTATTTACACACTTCCCACCGTTCTCATGGTTCTCTCGGGCCCTCACTTTTCTCGAGAACTTTCCAAATAGACAAAATAGAATTTGAGATAACTCCTCGTTGAGATTATTCCAAAGAAATCCGTTCTCCTTCAAATAGCATATCTCCAAAATCGGTATGTTCTCCTCCACAAGCTCTCGGTACTTATCGATAACGAAGAGAAGGAAATCGTAGCTCTTCTGCGCGCAACACTGATGCTCTCCGAGTACTTCGTGCGCCTTAACCAGTAGATCCATTTCCAACAAAGGCATTACATTCGGGTCATCCGTTTTGTTCAAAGTCTCAATGTACTCTTTAGCATCGCCCCTTTGGATTCTGACTATCTCGTACAGTACTCTCCAATTCCTCCAATCCTTCTCAAATCTTGGAAACTTTTTGAACACGTGGCAGATGAAATACCCTATTGTGGAAAGCGTCTGCTGATTTGGGATTCTCGAATAATCAGAAGCAGATATTCTATGTAGCTTAAAGAGGATCGATTCGATGTGCTTCTCAACAATCTTCTCCTCTTCTACAGAGAACAAATAAAAGTGCATAACACGGGACAATAGCTCCACAAATTCCACATATGACTTGAGTTTCTCCAGAGATTGCATCCAATAGCTCAACAACTCCATAGCCTCCTCCGTACCTATAGCTGAGAAATCAATATCATTCTCCAGAATCTCAACGAGACTTTCGTAATTCTTCGCCTTCCACAAATGCTTCACACTATCGATTCTCTTCTTCTTCTCCAGATCGTCGATAGCCAGGTCGACATCCCACGTGGCAAATGAGCCGCATGACGTGACAATCGATTCTTCAGGTTCCAGTAAGGATCGAAGTGTGTGAAGATACTCCAACTTCGTCTCGTCTTTCAAGCCAGTATGCGAGTATTTCCACATGAATCGCAACACGTGGATTCGCTCATGCTTCGGTGGCTTCATCTGCTTAAAGAACGACGATACATAGCGTAGAACCATGGTCTCCGTGGCTTTTCTGGAGCCCAGTTCCATTAACATTAGGCCCATCTTGTGGTATTTCTCCTCTTGGACATCTTCAAAAAGTGCTAAGCGATTATACATTTCTCTTGTTACTTGACGCATGGATTCTGGAAGAGCATTATGGGATCCTCCTCCTGATGAGTGCTCGGTAATGATGAGCAATGTCTCTTCAATGATTTCCAGGATTGTGTGAGCGCCGCCATTGAATCGGAATGCTAGAAGGTCTAGAATACCGTCGCAGTCGATGAATTCAGATGGTTGGCTTGGTGGAGGCGTTCTGAATAACGACATCTGGATTCACAGACAGACCTATAGACTCACCTCTCCCTTCTTCGTTCTCCACATCGTAATGACTTCACTTCAGAATACTCTAGATGAAACTCTTGAGCCAATTCCACCTCAGGCATTCCATTATCATCGTCCTCCACCTGTGAATCATCCTCATCCGCTGTCGTATTAGCTTCTGACTCAGCCACGTCATCTACACTACCTCTTTCCACGAACAGCCGCCGTCTCCAGTTCGCCAGATACTCCTTCTTCTCCTGACGCTTCTGTCGTCTTCCCTTCTTTGTCTTGAGCATCTCGTCGGTCTTCTCGGTCATCTCCTCGACGCAATCGACGATATCCACGATTTTCTCGAGTGTCGAGATGACGTCAAGATAGTCACGACGTGACTCCCATTCGCTGATTTCGATGAGCTGCTGACGGCAGTGAGAGTGCGCGTTTATGCGATCGAATAGGTCACAGAAGAGCGTGCAAACAGTGGGGAGGCTGCAAAAAGAATTCGTTTGCCACGTGGATTCTGGAAATTTGCAAAAAAGCTTACTCTAACTGATCCGATATATTAACTTGAATCGCTGACATCCACTCCTCATCCTCTTCAATCCTTTCCTGCTGCTCCACTATTCCCTTTGTATTCTCCTCGATCCTCTTTCTCAATTCATTGATTCTCTCATCAAATGCCACAATTTTAATTTTCTCAACTACATCCACATTGGCATAAACCTCATCCTCATCGAATATTCGATCACACAGAAGCTTGTAGTATTGATTGGTTGACCTAATTTTGAATTTCAAATATTTCATTTTATCATTCAAATCGTTCTGCTCCTGATACTGCTTCAGCACTGTCAAGCATCCACTATAATCACAGGTGACAAAGAGCAACGTGGCATGTGCTTCGAGGGATTCTTTAAGGGATTCACAGCGTTTGAAAGAGTACTTTGCGAAATTCAGGTCACCAAATTCCACGCATTTCATAGC
Organism: Caenorhabditis nigoni; assembly: GCA_027920645.1. Classification (NCBI taxonomy): domain Eukaryota; kingdom Metazoa; phylum Nematoda; class Chromadorea; order Rhabditida; family Rhabditidae; genus Caenorhabditis; species Caenorhabditis nigoni. The sequence continues at coordinate 8,238,213 of CP115868.1, read as the reverse complement.
CACATCGAACCAGATTTCAGAATTATTGGGTTCGTAAGCCAACACTTGACACAGATGTTGAATCTCCTCGTGCTTCAATTCAAATTTGTCTTTTTCAGGTACCCCATCTCTTTCCAGTGCTTTTTCCGCAAGTTTTGCCAGGTTTTTGTGAGTAGCTATGTAGATTTTGAGCATTTTCGCTAGCCTCGGTGGCTCTTCAAGAGACTCGTAGTCCAGCTCCTCCTGTCGATAACACGACACAATTGGATCATCGAGAAGTTTCTCTAGAATCTTCTGTCCTTTATCGATTTCCTCGTCGGCGATAAATGTGATCGCTTTTTCGAATTTTTTGATGGTTTTTGCTTCCTAAAAGTTCAAAAAATTACAATTTAAAAAAGGAAAAAAGTCTTACAGCCGCTTCTGCTGTGATAGCTCCTGCGGATTCTTTCACATCTGACCAGACTGAATTCACGGAATCTGTGTCTATGGAGCTATCCGAATCTTCGTCATCCGATTCTGAATCTTCCGACTCCTCTTCATCGTCATCGTCTTCTTCTTCGTCCTCTTCAACTCGATTTTCGTCTCCACGATCCTCAGGTTCTGTATCACTATCCAGAATAATTACAGAGTTCTGATAAGAATTTCATAACATTAAAATCTCTTTTCTCAATATTACCTCTCCGTCAGAAGATTCTTCATCTTCATCGATTTCGATGGGTTTCTCCTTACTCGTACCTGATTCTGTTGGTTCGTCCATTACTGAAACTTTAAAAATTGTTTAAAATTAACTTTTTTTCTTCATTTTATAACGATTTTTCGTCTTTAAACCCATTTTTTCAACTGTTTTTTGTTCAAAAAATACACTTCGCGCCGATTTACGATAAACAACGCGCACTACGATGCTCCGCTAAACCCTGCCGCACGGTTGCTAACCCCGCCCATTTGAGGCGCGCCGCATAATTGCGTTGCGTTGAAAACGTTTGGCCTAAAAATTTCTCTTTTTTTCCTACTTTTTTGGGCGTTTTTGACGATTTTTTCCGTCGTTTTTCGAAAATTTTCAGAAAGAAAAGTTGTTTAAATGTTAAACTTCACTTTTTTCTAGGTTAAATTCGGTAAATTAAGGAAAAGTCATCGATTTTCGAGCAGAAGCTGATATTATGATTTTCTCGTTTTTCTTGCTCGAAATTTTCCTGTTTCTCAAATTTTTTCTGGAACAAAGTTGAAGGTTTCTATTGGTTTTTTTCCCAAAAAAAAAGTTTTTAATCGTTCTCTGTGCTTCTAACTTTAGCCTCATGACTTTTCTACCGACATATTTATTGATTAATTTTTTCTCTTTCGCTGTTCGCTTTTGTCTTTCGCAAGTTTTCGTAATTGTGAAACGCTCTGTGCTTATTCAATTTTCCCACCACCTGCCTTTTCGAAAATTAGTCCAATTTAGAATGCACAAAAACAAATTTCGAAATCTTTCTCAATATTTTGACATTTTCGCAATTTTTTCTTCGTTCCTCTTGTTCTCTATATAAAGCCTGATGAAACTGCCATCGTTCAACTGATATTATTTTCAGCCAGTACCGCTCAACAAGTGGAATAAAAATGCCTTTGGCCGTTGACCTGCTTCACCCAGAGCCACAAAGGGAGATCAGACGCCACAAGCTCAAGCGTCTCGTTCAACACCCAAACTCCTACTTCATGGACGTCAAATGCTCGGGATGCTTCAAGGTGAGTTAGGTTCTCAACAGCTGTCACTTAGAGCACTACAAGCAAAAGTTCGTATCATCAAAGAAACATTTTATTATAAAGTTCATTATATTGGCTTTAAAATATCCCTATCGTGTTGATGGGTCTTTTTGTCTAAACACAGTCGGTTAGGGATTTCCGTGAGAAGCTGCACATTTTTGCATAATCAAACAAAGCACTAATTTCGATTCTTTCCAGATTTCAACTGTCTTCTCGCACGCCACGACCGTCGTTGTCTGCGTTGGATGCAACACCGTCCTCTGCCAGCCAACCCGAGGAAAGGCTAAGCTCACCGAGGGATGCTCCTTCCGCAAGAAGCAATAAGTTTCCCGTAATTGTTACATAAATTGTTTGTTCACATCTCTTCCTATTTTTGGTTGAAAAGAAAAAACAGTTGTTTAAAAAATGTGTTATTTTATTCTCAACAATAGCAGCAGACAAGTGTAAATGAATTTAAGATATTCCGACAAAATGAATGAGAATTTGAATAGAGAAAAGGGATAAGCGTGTTCAGTTGTCATCTGAATTGGTGATTCCGATTGATCCTGAAAAAAATTAGGCTGATGTCCTCCTTGTAAACTCTGGAAAAAAATCCGACACTTTGTTGAAAAGAATAAAAATCTGTTATATTGAGACATCACTTTTTCCGAGACTTTCAGCTAATTGACTTCCCGTTAGCATTGTCGAACAACTGGATCTTCTTCCCGTTTCCGGTAATGAGCGTCGCCGAAGGTCGCAATGCCATTTCAAACAGCAATAAGTAGCTGTTTACTTGCTTTATATGCAAAAGTGGGTATTCAGTTACAAGTGAAATGCGAACCTCCACTCCAAAAAAAGAAGTAAATCATTTTCCGCACGATATACAAATGCCTCTTCCCGGTTTTTCGGAGATTATCACTTCTGTACTCGTTTCCCCCATTATCATAATCCCTTCTTCTGTACTATTGTTCCTCGTTTCCAACCTTGAGACAGCTTTTCCTAGACATTCTCCCCTCCCTCCACTTCAAATCAAACACAGGTAATGAGACACGACGAAATAATTAGTACAGTAATTGGCCATGTTTCTCTGGGCGAGAAGTCGAAAGTGCCAAAGTAAATGAGAAGAATACACGAATAGGAAAGGACAAGTGTGTTTCATTGCCATCTGGAATCTCGGGTGATTCTGGTATTATAGGTATTACATGGCAGCGCATGGCAAATTTTTATTATACTATTTATTCTTTATGCCAATAATTAATACGACACGGTTAGGTGAAATCTTTACATTTAAATATTCACGTGACCTACTTTTTTCCATGTCATAAAATATAGCCAAAATTGCCACGTCATAAAATATTCACGTAAAAAACGCTTAGAAGAGAGTTCTATAATAAATACGTGAGACAATAGCACGTATTTAACGTGGAACTCTGCGTTTTTCACGTGAATATTTTATGACGTGAGAATTTTGTTTATATTTTGTGACGTCGAAAATTTTCCCGGTAAAACGCTTGAAAGATAGTTCTATGATAAATACGTGAGACACATGAACTGTTGAGTTCACGCGAAAAATTAGAAAGTTTTCTTCATTTACATGAGTGCACAAGTTCTGAAATTTCACGTAACGAAACAAGCCTCCTTGGTTCAAACCCCTCTCCACAGCACTGTCAAAACCATCGCCCTTCTTGCCCACGAGCTCTCATTGTGTTTGCCCATCATTCTCAGTTTCTTTTCGTTGTTTTCCTTCCGCGTTAGAAAAACATCCGTTTCTTCATCATAATGCAAAAAAAAAACCGTAAAACTTTCTCCAATTTCTTCGTTTTTTTTTGCTACGCACTGGTTTCGACAGGGCATTAAGCCTCGGTACGCGCTGGGCACGTAATCCGAAAATTTGAATTTTAATAGAGAAGAGAGAGAAGAAGGAGAATAAATGAAAGTTTATATGCATATTTTTATACTTTTGAAAGTTGAATTCTGTAATTATTACAGTAATTCGCTCTAATGGAAACCCGTCCTATAAGTACACTTTGAGCTCAATTATCTCGGTTCCTGTAAAAGATATAAAAAAGTAGTCAACTGGCAAAACGTTTATTATAAACTGGAAAGTATTTTTTCAGTTGACAATTGTTCGATATCTCTAATTGGAACCGAGATAATTAAGCTCAAAGTGCATGTATGTGGGTGTCAAGTTTAAAGCCGCATATCTCATTTCCTGTAGAAGATATTGAAAAGTGGTCAACTTACAAAATATTTATCATAACATTATAAACATAGTGTTAGTTGACCACTTTTTTATATCTTTCACAAGAACCGGGATAAGTTGTCTTGAAATTGGGGGTCATTCTGCCTGAGTGGTTACGGTAGATCTTTTTTTAAAATTCTAGCTGAAATTGTCAGTGTTGGCAGCTGAAAAAAGTTTTCAGTTTTAAGCAAACTATTCTGAAAAATTCCAAAAATTACGAAACTAAACTAGAACTATTTTGTAGTGGCTATTTTTTTAATATTATGTACAACTTTACTATTTTGTACAACTTTATTCAGAAAAATAATTTTTGTCTTCAAATCTTTAAATCCGATTTCTACAGATGGAAGTTCTATACCGTAACACTTGACACAGAAGAGCACTCAAGTTTAACTCAACTTTGCTTGGCTCCTAGGCAAGATATAAAAAATGTGAAAATTGGTAAAACGTTTATGACATTATGATAAACATTTTATCACTTGACAACTTTTTCACATCTTTGACAGGAAATCAGATAAATGAGCTCAAGTTTAAAAGTAACGGGGCCCTTCTATGACAGGTTCCACGATATTCTCTGAAATTATTATTTTCTCAAAAAACCCCAAAATTGACCACTTTTTCCATAAGAAAATTCAAAGCGAATACTATGCCCTTCTACGAATAGATCTTACAAAAAACGAACATCCTGTATATCCCCATATCCAGGCATTGACAAAAAAAACAGATTCTATTTGAGCAACACACCGGCAATATCCTTCTTCTTCTTCCCTCCCAAATATACAATTCTCTATGTCAAAAATTTTTTGAAATCGGGTCAAAAATCGGACACATGTCTCTGTGTGTTGTGTTTTCTTATTTCGCACCATTTCTACAACTGTTTTTTTCTTCGATTTGCTCTATTTCTCCAGCCGTCTTTGGAAAAGAGCAAATATAGTGATGGCGGCCGAGGCGGCGGCGGCGGAGCCAAGAAAGGAGCCGTTTTTTGTGCTCTCCAAGACACTGTCATCGTGTTCTTCGGGAGGAGAGACATGTGTCCAGAGGGGGAGAGAAGAATGAGCAACACCTCTGAACCTTTTCCAATGACCCTTCTCTTTTCTGTGTGTTGGTGATTTTTCTGCTTCTTTTTTTTGTTTTGGTTTGGGACATTTTCTGTAGGATTTTCAGAAAACCGTAATTTAGGAAGCTCTCAAAAAATGAGTCAACGTAAACAAGCATACCGTAAAACTTGTATTAGAAGGGTCGGCCCTTATAATGTTTCAATGTACCTTCGGAGGGACCTTCTATCAGAGCGGCCCTTCTATTAAAGAGGCTCTTCAAATACAGGGTTTACGGTAGTTCCTTATTTTTGAAGTTCACAATTTTTTGTGCAAATCAGGCTTAGTAAGATAACGTAAACACTTTGATAGAGTGGACCCTATCTTTCAACTTTGAGCCAATTTATCTCGGTTCCTGTAAAAGATATCAAAAAGTGGCAAACTAGCAAAATGTTCATAATTTGATGGTGAGCATTTTATCAGTTGACCACTTTTTGATATCTTTTACAATCAATGAGATATATGTGCTCAAAGTTGACGGTCTGGGGAGGGGTTATTCTAGTGCTTTTACAGTAATCGACGTTTAAGTGCGGTGACCCAAATTTTCGAGCATTCAAGCTGTGACTCCTTGTAGTTCTACATTTGCTCCGAATTATCTGGAAAAAAACTTTCGGAAACCCATTACATTATCAAAACTGTTGGTATTCTTCTTCAGAAATCGTAGTAAAATTTTTTGAATTTTTGCAGTTCGTCTGCAGAATCAATTTTCGGTATACCAGAATAACCATAATCCTAGTAACACTTACCAGAGCTTTGTCACACATGTTCCCCTGCTCTTCGTTTTGCACTTTTCAATAGTTAGTCATATTTCTACAGTGTTATCTGTGACGTATGTAGATTCACCCTAACCATGCATTGTATGGAGACTATGAGTAACATGGATTCGAAGAATTTCGAACAAGCAAATATGCTTGAAAATGTATAAAATACGAGATGACTGAGTTAGGTCCAGTACTTTGGAAAAAAGGGTTTTAGGTGATGATACTAAATTTTCAAGGTTCCAATATGTCTATAATTTAGAAATTAGAAACCTTTTTTTCCGAATTTCTTAAACCAAAATGAAAAAATAGAGGAGATCTTGTCAAAATAAGAAAAGTCATTAGAATTTCTAAATTAGGTGTGTCTAAACTCTGATAATATTGTTAGCAATTTTCGTCGTTTCAGTATTCTTTCAGTGATTAGCAGCCGGAAGGCTTCCGAACTTCAACATGTGAATTAATGTATTACCGTAAGCACTCAGATAGAACGATCTTCTGATATTGAGTCCGTATATCTCGATTTCTGTAAAACATATCAAAAAGTGGTCAACTGACCAAATGTTTATCATAATGTGAACCGTTTTTTTTCATATCTTTTACTGGAACCTAGATAAATTGGCTCAAGGTAAAATGCGAGGGGGTTATTCCATCAGAGGGTTTATGGTATAATTGAGCACCTGGAATCTCAAAATCTGAATTTACGATTATTCTTCTCCCTATTTCCTACACATTCCCTTAACACCGAATCCTTTCTTCCGATTCCAACCGATATTCCTTAACGAAGCATGACTCCTAGAAGACGTAAAGCTTGCCACCAGCCTATTTGTTGTCATACATATTCTGTCAGGTACAATACAATACGCTCTCTCTCTCCCTCTCAAGCCTCCCCCATGCCAACCAGTTCATTTCTCTCTCCTGTCATCGTGTGCTTGACGCTTGACAATCATCCAACCATGTACACATAGTCACCGACACTCTCTTTTTTTTTTGGCGCAACACAGAGTCTTTTTGTTTCGATCTCTGCGTTTCTACCGTTCGTTCGCACCGCCACCCAGCTTTTCTTACGTAGACATTCGGAAGAGACTGGGGATGATGATGATGGACTAACAATATAGGGTGAACATGAAGTATCCCCAAGAACAAAAAACCAGGTTCAGGTGTGGCGCAGGCGTAGTGAAGTGCTTTTTGTTCCTTCTCACCTTTTCTTTTTGTATTACTGTACTTGTCCTGTAGAACTCATCTAGAAGGTTTTCTGTTAATTATACTTTTTTGAAAGTCTACTTTCAACTGTTTCTGGATAGGATTATATCTTATTCATAATTTTTGTATGAAAATCAAGCGAGAACCAGTCTTTTCCCAAGCTCATTTTATGCTTCCATTTTGAGGTCAATTATCTAGGTTCCTATCGAAGATAACAAAAATTTGTCAACTGATAAATTATTTATCATAGTTTCAGCATTGTTTTATCAGTTGACAAATTTTTGATATCTCTAACAGACACCGAGATAATTTAGCTCAAAGTAGGTGGGCTTCTATCAGAGCGAATACGACGATTATAGGGGTGCCAGCTTTAAGCCCATATATCTCATTTCCTGTATCAGATATCAAAGATTGGTTAACTGATAAAATGTTTATCAGAATTCCAAAAATGTTTTGTCAATTGATTACTTTTTGATATCTGTAACAGGGACCAAGATAAATTGACTCAAAGTTGAAAGTTAGGAGATTGTCCTTTTACCGTAATTCTTATGTATGGAATTCTCGAGAATAAAAATAGTTTAAAGCCAATTACAAAATTAGTTTCTACACTGGATAATTCTGTAATTTGTTGGCTTATCTGAAATTTTTTGAATGAATCTTTTCAGATTATTAGATCGTAGTCAATCCCTTAAATAGATGGACACTAGTTTGTTTTAAACAACTTTATCTTGGTTCCTGTCAAAGATATTAAAAATTTGTCAATTGATAAATTGTTTGTCATATTATCATAAACATTTTATCAGTTCTCAATTCTTTCTTATCTGTGACGGGAAGCAAGATAAATTGACTTAAAGTTGACAGTTTCCAATTACACTTATCTCATAAATGTCACCTGTCAACTTTGAGCCAATTTATCTTGGCTCCTGTAAAGATATCAAAAAGTTGCTAACTAATAAAAAGTTAATCTTAATATCACAAACATTTTATCAGTTAACACATCTTTGATATCTTGCCTAGGATCCAAGAAAAATGAACCCAAACTTGACATGACCCTTTTAGGAAAATTTTCCAGTTGTGGACACATTTTCCCCACCTGACCTGAATTTGCCAGGATGTTTGAATTACTTTCCACACCATCATTTTCATGCATCGAAAAATCCTATTGTCTTTAATCACTCTCACGCTAATTTCCGTCTCTCCCAGAAAGTAATCTTCAACCCAAATACCAATTGTACCAACAAACTTTTCCCTCTCACCCTAATCTTCCGATAGGTGCCAAATTGTGCGTGTGAAAAACGGCAAAAAAACGAGCTTCTCTTTTTCCACGTAAATGACCAGCCAAGTCATCAGTTTTCCGTCAGTTTTTCGGAAGAAACCAGGGCTAGCTCTCTCTGTATTTCTCATTCTCTGCGGTTTCCTGCGAAAGAGCAACAATCCGCGCGGTAAACATTAGTAGTAGGCATTTGGAGAGAGAGGGAGACATGTTAGGTTTCAAAGCCATTTTTTGGGGCAACAGCTCTTTTTTTCCACCATTTCTTTTCTTTTTCCTTTTTTGGTCTATGATGCATTATGCTGATATTTTTATCTCTCTTCGTAATGTCGTTCTAGTAGAATGGCCTATTCTAACTTTGAGCCAATTTATCTTGGTTCCTGGAAAAGATGCCAAAATGTGGTCAACTAACAAAATATTATTAATTTTATGATACACTTTTTGTTAGTTGACCACTTTTTGATATCTTTCACAGAAAATGAGATATATGGCTTCAAAGTTAAGGATGTGAAAGGGGGAGGGGGGCATTCGCTTGTTAACAAGGAAAACCCTTGCTTGTCTACTTTGACCTTGATTATCTCGATTTCTGTAGGAGATACTAAAAAGAAATTAAGTGACAAAATGTTTTTCATGTTGAAATAAACATTTTATCAGTTGACAACCTTTTGATATATTTTATAAGAAACGAGATATATGGATTCAAAGTTCAAGGTTGATTAGAGCGTTCAGTTAAGGTGCTTACGGTAATTCCGTATAAGTAGACAACTTTTTTTGAAACTTTTCTTTAATTCGTAGCTTTTCTGATCTCTAAGATACCAATTTCCAGTCATCTGGCAACTAGTACTCGTTACCTGTTCCCTATCCAAATACAGCTGTTCAATGGACCGGTTCACCCTACCTAAACTATTGTTCCCTTTTATGGTGGAACCCTGATTGTTTGCACATTTAACCTCTGATCATCCTGAATTATTGGTTGGCTTGTAGTAGTTCTTTAGTATTGTATAGTTCCCAGTCTGTACCATAATCCATTTTTTTAAAGTGAGTCATTGTCGTGGTCAGTCATCACCGAAAAACACACCTTTGATCTGTTTTAATCCTGAAAATAACTTGAATGATTCATTCCGATAGTTTGAGAAACTGTTCAAAAAGAATTTGTTGATTTTCGGAACTTTGGAACTATGTACAGAAATAGAACGCTCTCAAACCGTTAACTTTAAGCCTATATATCTCATTTGATGAGCAAGATATCAAAAAGTTATCAACTGATAAAATGTTTATAATTTTATTAATAAGATTTTATCAGTTAACGACTTTTTGATATCTTTTGAAAGAACCGAGATAAATAGGCTCAAATTTAAAAGCTAGCCACCCGGCAAGCGACAACTGTGTAACTTTGAGCCGATTTATCTCGTTTTCTGTGAAAGATATCAAAAAATTGTCAATTAACAAAATGTGTAAAATGTTATGATAAATATTTTGCTTGTTGACCACTTTTTGATATCTTTCCCAGGAACCGAGATAAATTGGCTCAAAGTTGAATGTCAGCGGATCATTCCACTAGAGCGTTTACGGTATTTGTAATGGCCCAAGTCTAAAAATTCGAAAACTCGAAAATTCAGAATTTTGCCTTTTTTGTTGTTTCCGACGTTCTCGGGCCACCACTTTTCGGATAATTCTACTGTTTACCATCTCCTGAACACCCATCATCATTTCTAGTTATTACCTCAACGACCTTACTTTTTTTCGTAGCCAAGAAAAAGGCGAAAAAAAGAAAAAAGAAGGAGATCAAAAAGCTATAAACGAATACCCCTATCCTACTGTCTACCAATCGTAAACGCCTTCTATTCTTTCCATTTTTTTCTGGGAGATTTTCAATTTTAATTTCTTTCCCGCCAATATTTTTTTCATCGTCATCGTCATTGTCGGCGGGGAGGTCTCAAGGCCAGAATAAAAAGACTCAAACGATTAAATATTTATAAATGTACGATATTTTGTGAAATCTTTGAAAATTGCAGAGTATTTTGTAGTTTGTGTCTTCTGGTTACTGTATTTGACTCATTTGGGATTAGCGGTTTAGGGATTTTTCGGAAGACAGTTCAATAGATGAATAACCAAAGACGCATTTTACAAGGATTCCTTCTTCTGTTCTTAAACTCTAAAATTATTAAGATTTTCAAAAATTTTCTCTTTGCACAATCTATTATTTTCATCTACCTACTCTCTCTTTTTCCTATCTCTTTCTTCTCCCTTCGCAACATTTGTTTCGCGCTCTCACTTATACGCGCTCGCAATGTGTTACTTTCGGTGGTCTCGTGGTGTAGTGGTTATCACATCTGTCTAACACACAGAAGGTCGGTGGTTCGAGCCCGCCCGAGATCAGTTCCTTTTTTTTGGTTTTTTTTTCGATATTGGTAGTTAGGAAGTCTAAAAATTTCTAATTTCTTAAGTTTTGGGACATTGATACTCTTGGATTTTGAACTTTTCTCCATCTCAGCATATCTGAATTTTTCAGTTTTGGAATTTAGAACTTTTGTAATTTGGTAAAGTTTTGTAATTTTTAGTTTTGGTGAAATTCTGGAGTTTGGATTTTTAGTAAAAGTTTATAATATAATGTCGATTTTTGCAAAAATTTTGAAAATTCGATTTTTGGATTCTCGAAACCTAAGGATTCTTAACTTCTGCCCTTCTGATAATGAGCCTCCAAAACCCAAAAAATTGTTGTTTATACCAAAATTTCCAGAATTTTCCCGAAAATTTCCTGGCTTATCCTATTGTTTCCCACGTCATTTCTAGAAGAAGACAAACATCATACTTCTCCACCATCATAGTTTCCGAAACTTCTAATCCGCAACGTCTTCAATACAGAATCTGCAAAATGACCATGTGACACTGTCATCATTCTTTTCGGTGCTTAATCCCAGATGGTTATTCTCTACCATCTGTTGTCCTCCCCAAAAGTCCATAATTGGTGTTGGCGCGGCGCCAAGCCGATCATGAATCACTCGAGAGAGACCGTACCGCCCATTTCCCCCCGCAGCCATTTGACCCTCATTTCGAAGGCTCCGAGAGGTCGTACGCTATTCAAATTATCATTAGAGCGCCGTTTGCCTGCCAGATCATATTCTATTTCGTTTCCATGAACAACAACAAAAAAACCGCTTTGAACTGTTTGACAGTAAGGTCATTCTTGTTCGTGTACCGCCCGTTTCGCTTTGTGTCCGCCCTCCCTCATCCACCTCTTCATCTTCATATGATGATTATGAATAGAGACACCTCGATGAATACATTAATATAAAAAAATGAGGAATAAAAGGGTCAAGGGCTGCTAAAGCCAGCTGGCATCAAAGAGGAGTTCAATTGAAGCGCATTTTGGGAATATGAGTCATTTTCGGTGTCTTATCAGAAATTTCCAGAGGTTTTTTGGGTCTTTAAATTTAGTGTAGGTGGAGGTTTAGAGTCTTATCAGTTTTTTAAATGACTCTTCTATTTTTTAGCTCTGCTAGTTTTCAGTAACACAGTAAGACAAGCTTGGCTTAAGGAAAACTGAAATATCTCAAAAAATTTGAGAAATTTTTGGGTGCCTGGGCTCTTCAGCTGAAAATCGCGAAGTTTTTCTCTGCGACCAGTTTACTTCTTTGTCTATCAGGTCCCTTTTAAGCAAACTTCAATCATTAAGCTTGTCAAACATTGTAAAAAAATTCTTATGAAGATTCTGAAAATTTCAAAATTTTGAGATGGTTTTTTTCCAGAAATTAGTATTGCATTTTGATCAGTTTTAAAGCATGTTATCTGATTTTTCAAGGTTCCAAAATATTTCTTTTTTCTCATCTACCGTAGAACCTGTGAAAGAAGGACAGCCATACTGTCAAGCTGGAGCTGAATTATCTCGGTTTCTGTGAAAGATACCAAAAAGCTGTCTAACAAATTGTTTGTGATATTATGATTAACATTTTATCAGTTGACCACCCTTTGATATCTTTTTGAGAAAATGAGATACATGTCCTCATAGTTGAAAAGTCGAGGATCCAGCTAAGCGGCAGCCGACCTCTAAACTTTGGGTCAATTTATCTAGTCTTCTGTAGAAGATATCTAAAAATGGTCAACAGACAAAATGTTTTTGATAGTATGATAAAAATTTTATCAATTAACAGTTTTTTGTTTTCTTTTACAAAAACCGGGAAAATTTGGCTCAAAGTTAGGAGCCCTTCTTTTCCAGTTTAACGCTTCTATTTCAAGTCTGTTCCAAAAATTTCCAAGTTTCTGAGAACAATTTTTTTTTTGCAAATTTCAACTCTTCCTACGTCAGCCATGCGCAAACCATACAAAACTCCGCCCCCTTTCTCTCTTTAGCTATCCCCCTTTAGCCTCTTGACACTTCACTTTTTATCCGTATGGCTACTCCAAAATGCCCCTTTTCATTGCAAAATACCGCCTCATTTTCTTTCTTTTCCTTTTTTTGAAATAGTTTTTCTTGTTTCTTTTGTCCATCTTTCCGGCAAGAAGAATATGAAGAAGACATAATAATTTGAAAGACCTCTTGAGCATGGTAAACGGATTTTTTCAATACATAACGGCTAACATAAGCTTCTCGGGATTCATTCTCGTTTTTTTTTGGAGTTTTGATGCCGTTTTTTAGCACTTTAGACATTTGAAAAAAACTAGTGTCAGATCTTCAGAGAACATTCAGAATTATGGAACTTTGAGTTAGAAAATCTAAGATTTGGATTCAAAGATTTCGAATTTATTTCGAAAAAAGTTCATTCTTCTCCATTCGTTTCCACCCATCACCTGCCATTTTCCATTTTCCATTTCAACCCATAATCCCGAGTCTCCGATTCTCTGTCTGCCAAGGACGTTCCACTCACCAGAATCAAACCATTTTCCTCTCGGCATCAGAGGGGCGTGCCACACGCTTCATCTCACTTTTTTTCAGGAGACGTTGACGTCTTCTGATTCTCCTTTTACTTTTACCCAAAGACAGTGTCTTCTCTCGAAAAAACGAAAACAAGACGCCAATTTCGTTTGTGGTTCTTGTTTACTCATCTCCTCCCTCACGGCACGCTCGTTAAAAAAGGGGCGGGGCTTAGGAGGGTGAATGTTTCTGGATCCAAGGAATTCAAATCTTGTAACCTGTGATTCAGCCGTTGCAATTTTTTTTATAATAGAGATTTCAAATCTTGAGCTTTCCGATCTAGAGCTGCCAATCTCTAACAGAGTGTCAGTTCAAACCGTAAACTTTGAGACCATATATCTCATTTCCGGTAAAAGATATAAAGAAATTGTTAATTGATAAAATAATTATCATAATATCAGCTATATTTTATCAGTTGATTACTTTTTGGTATCTTTTACAGGAACCTAGATAAATAGGTTCAACGTTGAGAGGTCTGCAGCCGACCGCGTAGTTCAGCCATCACGCGTCGACTTTTCAACTTTGAGCCTATATAACTTATTGGCTGTTGAAGATATCAAACAGTACTGAACTGATAAAGTATTTATCATGTTATCAAAAATATTTTGTCAATTACAACTTGTAGATATCTTTTACAGGATCTGATTGTGAGATATTTTGGCTCGAAGTTAAAAGTTAGGGAGGGACCAATTTTCAACGTTTTATTGGCTAAAAACTTCAAAATATAAAAGCCAAATCCAATATTGAAATCTTCTGATTTGTATATTGATGAACCGGAAACTTCAGTTTTTTTTGTATTTGCAGAATTTTTCCTGTTTTTCACTGTTTTGAGTTTTCATTTTCTTATCAGCTGCATTTAGAATTAGTTCTACTTAAAACTTTGTTTACTCAAACTCACCTGTATATTTTTCTTCTTGAACAAACCAAAGCAAATAAACAAGGCTGAAAAATTCAGAAAAAATTATAGGTTTAGAAATTTTTGAGTAGCTGCAGATATACTAACATTTACCCAGATTCAATACTGTCAGACACAGACTTTTTTGGTTACAGTACTTCTGGAAGCGGAAGGCCTCGGCGGCCTTAGATCCCAGATCCCTAAAATATATTCCTCACAATAATTTTAGAAACTGAATTTCTAGAACTTCTCATATATGCCCTTTTTCCCATTTTGATCCGGAATTCTAAGCTTCACCCAATTCCCGTAGAAGCTTTTCCTTCTCATTTTCAATTCCGTCTTTTTCTTCTTCTACTAAAAACCTGGCATTTACCATATAATCCATACCTTCTGACCACCAGCTTCACTCTATAAAACCATCCACCACCCACTCTCATTCACACTTCAAAGAACCGAAAATACTTTGTCTTCTTCTTATTCTTCTCTTCGTTTGATCCATTCGTTTCGGGTGTTCATGTAAAATAAGCAGTTAATAAGCGTCAGGTCAGGTAGGTCAATCTCTTTTTTCAAGTAGTAAAGAAGTTTTGTAATGTACATATGGGTTTTGAGTGAAAGGTGTTGTTTAGGTAGAACTTGTCCAAAAAAGTTTCAAGCTTCAAAAATGAAGATACCGTAGATACTGTATTAGAATGACCTTTCAAAGCTTGAGCCAATTTAATTCGGTTCCTGTGAAAAATATCAAAAAGTGGTCAACTGACAAAATTTTTGTGATATTATGATGAACATTTTATCAGTTGATCACTTTTTGATATCTGTTACCCGAACTGAGATGTATGGTTTCAAATTTGAAAAGTCGAAGCTTGCCGTTACGCGTCCGGCTGCGGACCTCTCAACTTTGAGCCAAATTATCTTGGTTCCTGTGAAAGATATCAAAAAATGTTAATTGACAAAATGTCTATGATAATATCAAAAGTATTTTTTTAGTTGACAGATTTCCGATATCTCTCATAGGAATTGAGATATATGGGCTCAAAGTGGACGGTTAGCGGGGCCATTCTATTAGAGTGTTTACGGTATTTGTAGGATACTTTTTTTGAAGTTGACAACATTTTTCGTAGATTTGTTGATTCGCGTTTTTTTACTATTACAAAAATGCCAAAACAAGTCGCTCTGGCTTGCTACAGTATCTAAAAAGTACCGTACCAAAAAGTGGTAAACTCCAAAAACGTATAATAATCAGCTCTGGTCGTTTATTACGGCGCCTAACAATATTTTCGGTAAAATAATTGAAGGACCAAAAGAACCCACAAGGGTGAAACAAGCGTCAAGCTTTTCTAGGTCTTTCGGCTCTTTTAACCTACCGGAAAACCTGTAATAGAAGGCCCCCACAAGTTTGAGCTCATTTTTTCCTGTGACAGATATAAAAAATGTGTCAACTGATAAAATGTTCATGATATTATGATAAGCAATTTATCAGTTGACCACTCTTTCAAATCTATGACAGGAACCAAGATAATTGGCTCGATTACAGGTTTTACGGTCTACAGTAACCAACCCCTCTCCTATCCTCCCCAAAAACAATACATCTCTCTCCTCCTTTTCATGCTCTGGTCACTTTTCTTTACCCGCCAATTTCTATTTGATTTTCTCCCTCCCTTCTCAAGCTTCTTCCCTGATTTTTTTTTCATGTGGTGCAATGTTGTTGTTTGTCCAGGAACACACAAGAAACCGGTGGATGGCGCACCAGCATTTTTGTTCCACGCTGAATTGAATTATGTATTATTCATTGCGGAAGGACTAGGAGGAGGATGAAAATAAGAAAAAGGTGCACCACCAATTTCTTTTGATTTTGAGTTTTGAGAAACAATCGGTGGCGGTTGGAGAACTTTAATTGAAGGACCTTGACCCATATCCCTGACTTATGCCCGAAATATTTTGGATATGATCCCGAAATATCTGCTTGTGGACCACTTTTGTAAAATTCATTCTAAAAAAATGCCAAAATGTTTTTTCCTATGTGCAGGAATCTTATAAGCTAACTTTTTCAAAATTGTGTTCTGTCAAATTGCTCATCTCTCCACCGCCAGACTGTACTTTCTTCCCCCTCCTTCCCCCCGATTTTTCCTAAAAGTGTCAAATTTCCTTCTACACAAACTGTATGGTGGTGTTCCAGGCCCTTACCTTCTCTAGTACTTCTCTCTCCTTCGATCGCTTACTTCCTTTTGACCACACATCCCCCCACCCAAAACATTTTGCCAACCGAAGCGGCAAACCGTAACCAACACCCATAAAGCTTATTACCATCATCTCCTGTCGCTTTCTTTTTGATTTTCGGAATGCGGAGGGGTTTAGGGTGGTGATATTTATGCAAAAATTTAGGGGAATTCTGGAAAACAGGTTCTGCGAACTGTGTTTCCTTGGTCCGTTAATCATTCAGGGGTTTGGCAAAATACGCTTGCCGTCAAACCTGTATTAGAAGGGCACTCCTAGGGCCCTTCTATTAGAGGGGGTCCTCCTATTTTTTCGGTCTTATTTTTCCGAAATTCTTTATCAAAGTTTTGGGAAAAATCTATCAAGTTCTCCAAAATTGATTTAGTTTTTAACAAAAATAGAGTGTTACAACAAAATTATATGAAATTATGGGATTTCCGCAATATTTTTCACTGGTAACGTACGGATTTTTAGATTTAAAACTACACATTTTGAAGAGGGCTCTTCTATTACAGGGGCGTTTTTATTGTCGCAAGCCCGTCTCATAGGACCTTTCTATCAAAAGGGCCCTTCTATCATAGGTGCCCTTCTAATACAGGTTTCACGTTAAACATATTCTTGAGCTAAAATAGCATGGAACCTGTAATAGAAGAGCTTCCTAACTTCCAATTTTGAGCTCAATTATCTCGGTTCATGTTAAAGATATTAAAAAGTTGTCAACTGATAAATTGCTTATCAAAATATCAAAAACATTTTATCAGTTGAAACCTTTTTGATATCTTGCGCCGGAATTGAGATAATTGGGCTCAAACTTGGGAGGCCCTTTTATTACAGGTTTTACGGTACTTTGCGATTTTCAATCCATCCCAAACCGCTTCTCATATAACTTTCTAGTTAGCTATTCTCCTACAAAAAACCACTCCTCTCTCCCAAAAAAACCTCGATTTCTACTAATCCATTGAAGCTTATACCCCCCCCCTCGAGAAGGTTTCCATTTCCTTCCCCATTTCTCTTTTTATGTGGAAAAATAAATCTTCTAAAAAAGTTAGCCAATATATATCTACCAGAATCCACTCCCGCTGTGATAATCTCCATTTCAAATGCTAATTTGCCTTTACTATTTCTCCTTCTTGCCGTAGGGTGTCTTGATTCTTGATTCTTCAAGAATATTTTCTATTCTTCTTATTTTTCCAATTTTCTGCTTCTCCCAAAAAATTGTACAGTACGTACTACTTTGTATAGTTTCCGTTTTTTTTTCCGCTGCTTCTTTGGTTTTTTGTGGAAAACTAAATTTTTTGTCCTTTTCAGAAAGTACAAAATACAAAAAGCGCAAAATGGACTACATTGAAGATTGGGTGGATCGAGCAATGTCTTGTTTCTACAGAGATCGGTGAGTATATTTTAGCAAAAAAAAAAATAGAAAAGTTGAATTCCGTAAAACCTGTAATAGAAGGGCGTCCATACTGTGAAGTTTGAACCTCTATATCTCTTTTCCTATAAAACATATGAAAAATGTCTTCACTGATAAAGATTTTTTTATATTGTGATTATCAATTTATCAGTTCACAACTTGTTGATAACTTTCGCAGGAAATGAGATATATGGGCTCAAAGTTAAAAAGTCGACGGTTGCCGGCTGAGCTACGCGATCGGCTGCCGGCCTTTAAACTTTAAGTCAATTTATTTCAGTTTCTGAAAAAGATATCAAAAAGTTACCAACTGATAAAATGTTTGTGATACTGTGATAAACAATTTACCAGCTGACAACTTTTTGATATCTTTAACAGAAATTGAGATAAATTGGTTTAAAGTTAGGGTCCCTTCTATTCTCTCTCCCCTACTTCTAACTTTTGTATCTCGGTCCTCATCAAAGTTAGAAAACAGTTGCTAACTAACAAAATATAGGAAATATCAAAATAAAAAATTATTTACAAAAGTTAAACAAAAACTTTCTATCTCTTCTCCCACCTTAGCTATACCTGCTTTTTCAGCGACAAAGACGATCCTGGAAAGGCACACGTTCACGACGATGTCATTTTTGCACCGCCAGCGCCTTTGGATCCGGCAAAAGTGGAGAAGGATTTCGAGTGTCTTGTGGTAACCTATTTTTTTAAATTTATATCTAAAAATAAGGAATTTTCAGAAAGAACTCGGGCTCAGCGAGGAGAAGCAACAAGAAATGCACGATTACTCAATGGAGAAGAAGATGTCGCTCTTGGTTTCACAGCATGTAAGCTAGTTGGGGAATATGAGCTTTAAATAAGGGTCGAGAAAACAAAATTATAATTTTTGCATACTTGAAAAAATGTCTAAAATGGATTCGGGTGGATCCTGTCTAAACAGTCCCAAAAAACAGGCAGGGCATAGACCGGCCAGGATTAGAAGCTTGTAATTTTGTTCATAGACAAGTTGAGTTTTATCGTATCTAGTTTAATTGATAGGAAATATTAGACCCGATTTTCAAGTACCATTTTTTACAACCCAATTTCTCTTACTGATCGGTTCATAACCTTCCATTCCTTCCCTTTACAATGTCAATTCGGAAATTGGCACACTCGTCACACCCCAACAGTCATCTCGTCTAGGGACGATGTCTCTGTATATATGTTCGCCTTAAATTGACCCAATTTTTGCGTCGAATGTGTATTATCATATGGTCTAGTACTGTGTTTTGACATATATGGCATTTTGTGTGTTTGCTGTTCAGTGGGTCAAATATTTTTTGATTTGATTTGATTTGCTGCGAGGTTCTTAGGAATGTTTAACGCTGTTTAAACATGGTTAAGGTGTATAAAAAAAACAACTAATTTTTGTGGTGAAAGACTTTTTTTGTGGAATCTCACTTTCCATGTCCCCCTTGGATGAATTTGTGAAAAATATCACTTTCTTCAAAATCTGAAAATTACTGTTCCCAACTTTGAGCTCAATTATCTCAATTCCTATTGGAGATGTCAAAAATTTGTCAACTGATAAAATGTTTGTGATATTATGATAAACAGTTTATCAATTGACAAATGTTTTGTAACTTCATTAGGAACCGAGATATATGGGCTCAAAGTTGAGAGGTCGGCTGCTGAACGAGTAGCTCAGCAGGTAAACGCTGACTTTCTACTTTTGAGCTTATAAATCTCATTTTCTGTGAAAGAAATCAAAATATGGTCAACATGTTGATAAAATGTTTTTTGTAATGTAAAAAATATTTTATCAGTTGACAAGTTATTGATATCTTTGACAGGAACAGAGATAATTGAGCTTAACGTTGACTGTTCTGAAAATCTAGAAATTTGATTCCAAATCAAAATTTTGTCCAGTTTTCTTTGGAAAGCCTCGAGCCTCAAATTTCCAATATTTTGAAAAATTATAATATGCAGCTTATTATCTGTTTATTTACTCTCGCCATCATCATTCACATAAATTCAATTGCCTCATCTGCCCTTCTCACCCCGCACCTTTTCTCGGGAGAGAAATAGTGTATGGGACGAAGAGACGCAGAGAGGCATATTGAAAATGAACTCCCGTAATTCCTCCCACCCCGTTCTCCCAGCGAATTGTTCTTTTTTCATAGTGCCTTTGTTTTTGAGATTTTGGGCAATAGCTTGGGTTAAGTATAGGTTTCAAATTATGAAAAAATTTTGCAGTGTCTCCAAACGGAAGACGCCTCTCACTTCATTGGGTTCCTCAAGAATTTGCAACAATCATTCGTCATCGATTCGAACACAATCAGACAGCTTCAGGATTTGGTCATCTCGTTGAGGACACAAAATTATAGGTGAGTTGGGGAAGTTTGGATTTGGATGAAAAAACATAAATTTAGTTACTAGCTCTGATAACAGCTAGCACTTTCCCCTCAATTATCTCGGTTCCTGTGCAAGATATCAAAATTTTGTCAACTGATAAACTATTGGTGACAATGTGATAAAAATTTTGTTAGTTGAACATTTTTTCATATCTTTTAAAGGAATCGAGATAAATGAGCTTAAAGTAGGCATAAAATGAAATGTGGGTTTTTATTAGAGAAATTGAGGTAACATTTCAGATTTAGCTTCAGCAATAATTATGGAAACATATATTGAACTTTTCTAATCTACTAGTTCTTGAGATAGTTTTGTCTTAGTGTTTTTTTCAATAACCGCCATCTGCCATCTTGCCTATTCCAAGGTCAAACTTTCTCAAAGTGCAACCTTCAGACTTATCCCATAAACGTTCCAT
Organism: Caenorhabditis nigoni; assembly: GCA_027920645.1. Taxonomy (NCBI): domain Eukaryota; kingdom Metazoa; phylum Nematoda; class Chromadorea; order Rhabditida; family Rhabditidae; genus Caenorhabditis; species Caenorhabditis nigoni. Next base: position 8,217,728 of record CP115868.1, on the reverse strand, counting down.
TTTTTTCTCCAAGTATTGTTGCCATCAAAAGGACACATGCAAATTAGGAAATGCGCCAGATGACGGTCTCTTTTCGTCTCCCATACACCCCTTCATAAAATTTATCACCCCTAACCAGTGAACACGAAATGTTGGTTTTGGCAACAAATGAATTCATCAAATTGACACCCCCGACAAATTTCGGGTCGAAGAGGAAAGGGACAAGATTTTAGGGGTCCCGGAGGATACATTTTGAGATTAATTTGAGTTGACATCTCAATTGAATTTCTAAAATGTTTCGGCACTATTTGGTGAGAGAAAGTGCAGCTGTGAATGAATTCAGGGCTTTCATGCCAGTTTTAGGATTGTTTCCTGTGACATCTCTCCCTTACTTGGGATTACTGTAGATATTTTGAAAAGAATCCTGCAGAAGTATAAAAGTGCAAACTTGTAGTTTTTTTTTTGTTTTTTGGCACCTTTTTGAGAACCTAAAAACCTACCGTACATTATTTAATAGAACCCGATATTACGTTCACTTTGAGATCATTTATCTTGGTTCCAGAGAGAGATATCAAAAATATGTCAACTGATAAAGTATTTGTGATATTATGATAAACATTTTATTAGTTAAAAAACGTTTGATATCTCTCATAGGAATCGAGATAAATTGACTCAAAGTTACAAGTTTGGTTGCCTTTCTATTGCAGGTTTTGTGGCATTGATGCACATTTTTGTCCAATTTCCCATTAGGTACAACCGGTTTGATAAATTCTAAGTTTTCAGAGTTATTATAAAACTTCAAATTTAAGCTTACTTCCTCATAAATTTCTATTTGAGTCACGCAACATGTGTCATATTAAAAACCTACTCCGAAATTCATAAAATAATTTTTCGTCTATTGGGAAAAAACAGGAAAAAACAAGCTCAAAATAAACCGCACAAATTTGAAAGGCGCTTTCCGAAAACTTACTGGGAAACTGTCTAAAACTTTAACTAAAACTTTAATATCAAATTCTTCAAATAGTCAGATACCTGATTTCAAATTATAGGACTTCAGGAAGTCCTATTCCAACACTTAATTTGATACTCAAAAGACTCTTTGTTTAGAAAAATTTCAATTCAAAACCGTTCAATAAATTTGACCCCGTTTTTCAGCTACCTCGAAAGTTTCCTCTCTGCCTCTGGACTGAAATTGCTCACCGAACTTCTGAATCAGTGTCATCAACAGTATACACTAGAACAACCGGCACTGTTCTTCTTGTATGCTCTACGTGCTTTGTTGAATTCACCGGTGAGTAACGATTTTCAAAAAATATATTGGATTTTAAAGTTTTTTCTTTCTGAACCTTGAAATGTAAAACTCAAATTCTGAAACTATGCAAACTGAACTTTCCAAATGGGAAATGGCTGTTTGTTTGCCGAATCAAGAAACCGAACATAAATGAAAAGACAATAGGAAGAAAACCGTTTTTGCTGATTTTTCGGGTGCACAGATTAGGCGCAGGAAAGAAGCATGCACAATGGTTTAGGTGTCTTTCCCATCAAATCGCACGATACAATCAACAGGAAAAAGGGTTATTTTTGGTTTCTTGCAGCTTAGATATTGGTTGATTGTGGAAAAATATGTATCTAGTTACCAATTATGTATTTTTTCTGTAGTTTTTTTATTTATGAGGTTTTTATATGAGTTCAGCTTTAGGTATAGAATCTGGGACATTCAGATAAACGGATCCACAGAAATACAGTAGAACAAAAAATGTTTGGAAAGACGACAATACCGTAGAACATGTAATAGAAGGAGCCTTCAACTTTGGGCCAATTTATCTCGGTTCCTGTTAGAGATATTTGATTTTGAGTGATAAATTGTTTATCATAACCACTTTATCAGTTGACACATTTTTGGTATCTTGAATAGGAGCCGAGATAATTGAGCTCGAACTTGATAATGTGGTGGCACTTCTATTGAAGGTTTTACGGTAATTTAGAATTTTGCAAAAGGTTCCGACTACCTTCCAATTCTCTCAATCTTAGCGATTAATTTAAAAGAATCGAAATTCAATTTTTGGCTTGTACACCGCATATTTCAAGCTTTCAAATCCCCATACTTCTAGATTACAGTAACCCCAAACATTCCTCGAATGTCTAGACTTCCCATTCCCATCTCCAATTTCAAATCGTTCCACATGTAACAAATTTTTTCAGTCCTCCCCCCCCCCCCTGGTCAATCTCTAAAAACCAAAGACTTCCCCAATGTATGTCTAGGCGCTCCCAATAAAAAACTGTCTCCGTTCGCCATACCCGCGATTCCCGAAATGACGTATTTTCCGTGCTCCAAACATAATCCTTTTCTCTTTTCCTTCCCTGCCATCATCATCATCCCCATCTCGGGAGCGTCCCCCCTCTCCGGAAGAACACTGGAGAAACCTAATACCTTTTGGCTATCCCACTACCCACCTGATTTCCTGTCTCTTTTCGTTCTATCCAGACACTTGTAAGAGTACATTTCCTTTGATACCTAATTTTATGCATAGGGGAGGAGTGAGATTTGGTAATTGATATGTTTTGAGTGGGAAGGCGTTGTGAACGTTTTATGGCACAAGTGTATATATCAAGGGATGTGGCCTAGGAATTTAGATTTTTGGATTTCTAGGCCATCATCGGTATTAGAGTAGAAGCTTCGTCACATTTGACCATCTGTGTTCCTGTGAAATTAGCTGAAAATAGTTTGAAAAAATCGAAATAAAAACTGAGATAGTTAGAATTTGTCCATTTCGTATTAATGATTCCATTTGATTTTCACAATTTCTGAATATCTGAAATTTGCAGAACGGACGAGCGGCAGTCCTACACGATGAGCAGCACGTGCTGGTGAGCATCGCAAGAGCTGTCGATTTTCGAGATTTCAAGTGCAAGGTGAGTCTCTCTTTTTTAACAACCAGTCCTTTTTTGTGGTGTGTCGTCTATTCATCAGGAATTTTTTTTTGACGAACACTTAGACAGTTCAAGTGGAAGCACACGAGTTGAAGAGTTATTCATGATTTATGCGAATACTTGTTCGCGATATTTTTCATTTTTTAAGATTTTATTGAAAATTTCAGACAAAAACTTTGAAATAAAGCCAAAATGGCCGGAATTTTCTAAAAATAATCCAAATTTTAATAACCATAATAACCAAATTAACCAAAAGTTTCATTTTGGAGCCAATTTTGAACCGTAAACACTTTAATAAAATGCCAAAATAACCGGCAACTTTGAGCCAAATTATCTCGATTGTTGTAAAAGATATAAAAAAAGATATCACAGCAACCAAGATAAAATGGCTCAAAGTTGAGAGGTTGCCAGCTGACTGCGTACCTCAGCAGAACTATTCAACTTTAAGCTCATATATCTCGTTTCCTGTAAAAGATATCAAAGACGGTCAACTGATAAAATGAATGTTAACTATAATGTCATAAATGTTTTGTCAGTTGATAACGTTTCGGTATCTTTTACAGTAACCGATATAAATGGGCTCAAAGTTGAAGGGTATCTCTATTTGAGTGGCCACAGTAAACACATTTTGCAGCCATATTTGAATTTTGAGCTCTTCCTACTTTTCCAATTGTAAAATCTTTCGAAATATTTCTTTAGTTATATTTCATTGATATTGTTTTTATTTCTCTTATCACCCGCCGCCACTTTGAGTTTCCTCATTTCCTCATGACACCGGAAACAACAATAATTTTTGGAAATTAATGCGTTTTTACTTTTTCGTACAACTAAAAACAACTGAAATGTCTTATTGAAAAGTGTATGATTATTTCTGTTTATTTGTCTCTGATAAGAGAAAAAACAATACAAAACAGATTACATAACCCCTCGTGCAAGAACAGACAGTGGGGGAGGAGCACCAGAAGAGAGTTGACTTAAATTTTGAAATAATAATGAAAATGAGGAAAATTATTGTATATATTTGAGGTGTCAATTCGATTTTTCATTTTTTTCCCTGATTTTCAATAGGAGCTAAACTTTTGGAATTTTCAGGTACTCTAATAGAATGACCCCCCCCCTCTCCTAACTTCAAAATTTGAGATAATTTATCTCGGTTCCTATGTGAGCTATCACAAAGTAATTAACTGATAAAATATAGCTGAAATTATTGTAAACATTTTATCAGTTGACCACTTTTTGATATCTTTCACAGAAGCCGAGATATACGGGATCAAAAATGTCGGGGTTCGTTCGGCTTCCTATATATATGGGAACAAAGTTTACGGTGCCCTTTTTAAGATTTCAACTATAATCTCGCTCAAAATCAAAAATTCCCAATCTCCATATTTATTTTTGCTTCTCCCAATAGTGGTCAAAACCAGGTCAAATGTTTATTATGATCCTACCTACTACAGTAATCCTCTTGGTTTTCCTATCACCACATCCCCTTTTCCGTCTTTTCCATCCTTCTCCATCCGCCAACCCAAAGCGCCTAATCCATATAATTTCCATTTGCCCATTGTTTGCACTTTTTCAACCCGAATCTCCTTGTTTTTCCAGGAACCGTTTTTCATGTTTCCATTCTTTTCCGTTAATCGAATTAGAGACACTTTTTGCAAAGAGGTTGTGTCGGATAGGTTTACGACATTTTGGTATGCAAAAATTTTTTTAGGCGCGAAATTTTTGAATCAAAAGAATTACCAGGGCCAATTTTAATGCTGAAAGCGTTTTTAGAAGTTTTTTTCAGGCTTTTCAAACAAAAGAGTTACCAGGGACATTTTTATAGTTTTAGGATATAAACAGACCATTTGCAAAAGTTTAGGCCACCCCAACACAAAAAGTTGTCAATTGTTGTTGTTGACAAATAAAAAAAAAGAAAAGTTTGCAAACAAAAATTCCATGGAGAGATAGGAAAAAACTTGGAACCCCTCTTCGCTCTCTCCAGCAAACCAAAATACGTTTTCCCATTAAATTTTAATCAGTGGCCAGTTTTGGAGATTTCGAATTTGAAGACTTATTTTCGAGACTTTGAAATCGAAATTTTCAGCATTTTTTCAGAAAAATGAAAATTTCAGAAATTGACTTTCAGATAGATTTACAAGTTCTCGAAAGTTCTGATTTTCGGAGTGATGGAATTTTGGATTTCTGAATTTCTGAATTCTGGAAAATCGGAATATCGACGATTTTGGATTTTAAGAATTTTGGAACTTCGGAATTTTGGAATTTTTGGAATCTCAGAGAGCCTGGATTTTAAATTTGATAATTTCTGAATTTCGGGATTTTCCTTGTAATTTTGAAATTTCCGATTTTCCGAATTTTCTTCTGAGTTTCTGAATTCTTTAGTTTTTGAATTTCTGAATTTGGAATTTCGAAATTTTCGAATTTTCAGAATTTCTGGATTTAGTGATTCCCCGATTTGGAAATTACATTAATTTTAGAATGTCAGAAAAGTGTGGCTTTTGATTTTCTGACTTTCTGAATTTTGGTTGTAATTTCAGAATTTTGAAATTTTGGAATTTGGAATTTTTGAGTTTCCGAATTTTTGAGGTTTCGAATTTCTGAACATAGGAATCCGGATAATTGGGATTTCTGAATTTCAATTATTTTTTCCAGCTAGATTACCCAATATTTTTTGGCTAGCATTCCAACATAATCCAATGAAAAACTAGTACCATAACTTGTCATTCACTCATCATCAAAAAAAAATCATTTCTCTTTCCCCTCTTTTTTGTCCCAAATAAATCATATAATTGACCTGCAAAACTGCATGAACAATGCTACATCCGAACATAGACGGGAAACCAGAAACAGGAGAAATTACGCAATTCTTGGCTACCTTTTGGAGCGAAAATTTCGAAATATTCTTTTTTTCGGCAAATTTCATAACTTTTTGCATTCTTTAGTAGGCGCCTAGTAGGTATCTTTTAGAGGTGAGAAATAATTTTTAGGAGCAAAAATACAGCTTTTCCGTTCTGTTCTAATATTTCAAAATTGAATTTCTTGAACGAAAAAATGGTCTTATTTTTCGTTGAATTTCAGTATCAGACACACATTCATGCAGAATGGTCCCCTTACTTTAAAACAGTTTATGTCGGTTCTTTTTAAATATATCAAAAAGCTGACAGCTAATAAAATATTTGTGATATTATGATAAACATTTTATCATCACTTTTTGATATCTTCTACAGGAAATGAGATATACGCGCTCAAAGTTGAATAGTTGACACTTGTCAGCAGAGGTTACCGACCTGTTAACTTTAAGCCAATATATCTCGATTCTTGTGAAAGATATCAGAAAGTGGTTCACTAACAAAATATTTCTGATATTATGATAAGCATTTTATCAGTTGGCAAATTCTTGATATCTTTTACAGGAAATGAGATATAGCAGGTCAAAGTGGACGAGCTAGAAATTTCCATTGATCAAAAATGACTATTTAGGAAGATCCAAAAATAATGATTCCTGCCAAGCCTAGCCAAAGTAACTAAATTAATCGGAAATTCATAGACAAATCACAGTTAATTCCCGAAATCTCCCCACTTTTTCCTCTTGTCCTTGGAAGAATTGATACCCTCCGAACGTTCGTTTCTCTGCGTCTCTTCTCCTCACACACTATTTTCGTCGAAATATCCGATTACTGTCTTCTGAATTCCCTTCTGATTTCGGAAAGAGTGCCCGTTTTCGGAAATTCCAAGAATCGGGAAAATCGTAAAAACCATACACCGAGTGTCTATCACACCTTTTCGATAGTCTCTCTGAATTTCATCGAAAAAGGTTTATGCTAATTTTTTCTTCATTTTTTTTGAGTAGGGGAGACAGGAGAATAGGTTTTTTTTGTTAGGTGACAGTTACCCTTTTGTTGTAAAGTTTTTTTTTCGAAAACTTTTTTTTTTTGTGAAACTTGAATGTGGGAAATTGAAGGGTACTGTAGATTTTTGTAAGGAATGTCTGGGTGTGGAGAGTACTGATTCGTGAGCTGAAATGTGTTTTAATATTTTCCGACTGGTGAAGAGTCCAATATTTAAGACAAAAATTATAATAGCATCAATATTGAAAACTGTATTTTTGTCGGAATTTTTAAAAGAAAATTTCTGAAATTATAAATTTTCAAAATTTAATTTTTTAAACTTCAAAATTAAAATGTAAAATGGGTTTTGAAAAGGGCTAAGAATGTTTCAGTGAATTTTAAAAAATAGATTGTATTAATCCATTCAATATTTCAAAAAAAAAAACAAGTCATTTTGAAAATTACCCTCCCATAAACCGTCAACTTTGAAACTTTGTATCTCTTTTCCTGTAAAAGATATTGAAAAACGGTCAACTGACAAAATGTTTATCATAACATTAGCTACATTTTATCAGTTAACTACTTTCAAATATTTTTCACAGGAACCGGAATAAATAGCCTCAAAGTTTAGAGGTCGGTAGCCTACCGCGTAGCTGAGCAAGCAAACGTCAACTGTTCAACTTCAAGCCTATATACCTCATTTCCTGTAGAAGATATCAAAACGTAATTAACCACCAAAATGTTTGTCATATAATCAGCTATATTTTATCAGTTTACTACTTTTTGATATCTTTTACAGGAACCGAGATAAATTGACTCAAGGAGAGGGTCCGTTTTATTTGGGCGTTTACGGATTCTTCAAAATTAGCTATTTTCGATTTTTGAAAATTAGCAAATCCAGATTTTTTAGGTTTTCCAATTTTCTGATAATATGATAGTTTACTGATCACTATCATTCATACCCTCAAGTACAAGTACAGTATCATCAATCATCTTGATCTTCTCCTCTCCCCATATAACCTTACATAACCTCCTTCCGCTTGGCTCTCCTCCATTCTCCCCGCCAAAACTTTTTTCTCTGATACTCTCTCCAATCAGTACAATATCTCTCCTCCCAAACCATCTGAGAAATGACCATATGTTTCTTCTTCTTCCGTCTTTATTTGTACACTTGCCCTCTGTGCCCCGCGCTTCAGTAGTTGCTCCTCTATCTTGACCAGAAACTTAATGCACTGGGCTTCAAGATTATTTTTGCTGGTATTTCTATGTTTTGGAACAATTTGCACTTATTTGGTACTTGTTGGATATGTGTGTATGAGGAATTTGATTACGGTAACCATTTGCAACTTTTGAAACCACTTGAACTGTCTGAAAACCCAGCAAATTCCCTAATTCATCTCTTCAATCCAAAGACCATAAAAAGATTATTTCAGATAGTCGCGATCGAAATTCTGTCCGGATTGTGTTTCATTCCGGACGAGGGACACATCCAAGTACTTCGAGCCATCACAGAGGTTAGTTGAAGAAATTAGAGGAATTCGAAACTTCTCCAGGAGAACAAATAGGCCTAATAATCTGACTACGTGAGATTCTTTCGGCGTTCTGTTTGTTCTTTTTTGTCTAATTCCAGGTGCACGGTAGTTTAATTGGGTTCAGGGGAAGAGTTTTGAAAAATAGGATTTTTTCAGAAAAATTTTTTCGGAAAGTATGAATAAGAAACTAGTACTGTAGGTAGCAGTTTTCCGTTGATTCAATAAAACAAAAAAAAAGGTTTTTCTGAAAAAAATAGGCTTTTCAGACTTATTATTGTAAGACCTGTATTAGAAGGGCCCTCTGGAAAGACCTGCCCTTCTAATACAGGTTCTACGGTATCTTCAAAACAACGTGGCAAGACAGTAACTCCAATCTTGGCTGAAAGGATCCTCCAAAAAAGAGGCTGACTTCATAGAAATGATCCAAATCCATTGGATAAAATTTTTCAGAAAAGAGGAAACAACCTGTAATAGACGGGCCCCCTCTCTATCAAGTTGAAGCTCTCTGGTTCCTATGAAAGATGTCAAAAATCTGAAAACTGATAAAGCATTGGTGATATTATGATAAATAGTTTATCAGCTGAAATTATTTGGATGTCTTTCGCAGGATCCGAGATAATTAACCTCGAAGTGCGCGCATAGGGTGGACTTCTATTTGACGAAATACTGTAGTTTCGTTTTAGATTTTCTGAAATTTTTTTAGAAGAAAGTTAACAAAATCACTATGAATGTCTAAAAAATATGCCTTATCATATTTTTCTGGTATGTAAGGAATGATCGGGTGATTAATGTGTGAATATCTCTTATCACTTCTATTATGCATAGAACAAGTTTCTAAAGATAACAGTAGTTTTTTTTTCACTATGGATTATTGTTCTTGGAAATTATTATATGCCAAGATTAAGCCTTCCTCTGAAAACATTGATTTCACTAAAGCTCCTTTTTTCCAGGTCAGCTCGTTGCTCGGCGAACGAACCCGCTTCCAGACGCTTGTCTCCGATTTGCACCGTACGTATTCAACGGACAGAGACACCGACAGGGTCAGAACTGCCATATTTGGACTAATCAATGCATTGCTAAGGACTGGCGCAGCTGAGGTGAGTGAACTGAAAAAAAAGAAAGAGATGGGGGGAAGAAAAGAGGAAAAGAATACTATATAGGGAGATTTCATGGATAAATGATTTTTTGAGAAGAAATTGTGTTGAGGGATATGATGTTCACTTTCGCCCTCCCCACGCGCGCTCCATTTCCGTACTTGTTTTGTACTTGCCCCTGTTTAGGATGTGTCTAGGAAAACTGTTGTATTGTTTTCAGATAAACTAGGATAATATTTCTGAAACTTTTATCTTCTCATTTACCATAAGAGTAATGATTAGCTTTAAGCCAATTTAATGATTAGCTTTAAGTCAATTTATCTCATTTCCTGTGAGAGATATCAAAAAGTAGTTAACTAGCAAAATATTTTTCACATTATGCTGAACATTTTGCCAGTTGACTACTATTTGATATATTTCACAAAAAATGAGATAAATTGGCTCAAAGTTTAATGTAAGGGACCATTCTATTAGAGTGATTACGGTAGTTAAATTTAGTTTTTACGTGAAGTTTAGGCATATTTTTTTGACGTGAACTTTTGCATAATTAGGTTAGATTAAACACGTTACGTGAACATTTTTTCTAATGTTTTTGAAGCGTGAAAGTTTAAAAAAACGTGCCCCCTTGTTCACGCTGAAAAAGATTTTTGTGAATTTCACGTGAATAAAATTCAAGCTAGTAGAAGACTATCATATACATGCATTTCGAGCTCAATTATCTCAGTTTTCATGAGAGATATCCATCATATGTCAACTGATAAAATTTTTTGGTATTATGATAAACATTTTATCAGATGACACATTCTTCATATCTTTTACAGAAATTGAGATAATTGAGCTCGAATACCAAGTATAGAGCGGCCGGTAGTTTTAGCTATTTTATCTTCTTTTAATCCTGAATTTTTTTTCCAGAACTGTGCCGTCTATCGTCAACACCTCCGCTCCGAACTCCTAATGCTGGGAATGTCAACGACCCTGGAGCAGTGTCGTGGGACAGCTTCACAACGGTTGGAAGATCATATTGATCTGTTTGAAATGATGCGAAAGGAGGACGAAATATCTCTAGCTGGAAGTTGTACCAGCAGTGATATCTCTTCGTCATCTGGAAGTTCGTCTCCAATTGATTTCGAATCAGTAGTTGGGATGGCAGAGGCACTTCATCTGAAATTAAAACACAGTCTAGCTCTTCCACATTTTCATTCCCTCCTCCAACATCTCTTCATGGTACCCGCTGATGATCAACATGTTCCGCTATGGCGCCTTTTTGACCTGATTCTCCAGCATCTGACACTTCAAACCACTGTGAATGGAATGACAGACGTCAACTCGCCTATTCAAAACCACGTGGATATGGCAGAAATCTTGGCACGTCTTCAGAATCATTGCGATTATGAACGAATAGCTAAAGAACTAGAGAAGGCAAAAGAAGATATGGATTTGGAGAGAACGAGGATATTGGAACTGGAGAACCGGCTGGCAGATTTCAGTGATGGAAGAGCTGGAAGTAGAATCTCCCTTGCATCAACATCTGCATCCTCAAGTCCTTCTGATCCGTGCCCATCGCCTCCGCTACTCCCTCCGATCTGTCCTCCAGTTCCCCCTCCGCCACCACCTCCAATCAATGGATTACTGTCAGGTGGGGCACCGAAAGATGCGTTGAAGAATGTACCCGAACCTTCTGGAAATATGAAAACGTTGAATTGGCAAAGATTGACTTCTGAGAAAACGAAGGGCACAGTTTGGGATGGAATCGATGATGAGAAGATTTACAAACAGTTGGATTTGCAAGAACTTAATGGATGCTTCGCGGCAAGTTCGTCTCATAAGGATGAGGATACAGACACGTTGTATGGGACGATTAATAGGAGGCCGCAGCAGGCAAATGTGAGTTTTAAAGGAACATACAAGATTGGTACTTCCGTGAAATCTGTAATAGAAGGGCACTCTAACTTTGAGCCGATTTTTCACGGTTCTTGACAAATTTTTACAAAAAAGTTGTCAACTACAAAACTGCAGATCTATTTTTGTTTAGTAGAACTGCAAATTTTTCAGTTTAATTCAACAAACTTTTGGTGTATGATTGTAAAGCCATATTAGTTTTCTCTGGAAATTTCGAAACCATCAAACAATTTGTACCTAGCATGTTTGCTCTAATAGAAGCTGTGCATTTTGAACTCAATTATCTGGGTTCCTGTGAGAAGTATCAAAATTTGTTGAGCTGACAAACTGTTCATCATAATAAGACGAATATTTTTTAAGTTGGCAAACTTTTGATATCTCTCATAGGAGCCGAGATAACTTAGCTCAAAATGCACATACAGGTTGGGCTTGACTTCGAAAAAATGTATGTATTTATCCAGTTCTGTACCTCCAACTCATGTTCCAGATCACTGTCATCGATCCTCGCCGCTACCAAAACTGCACCATCATGCTGTCAAAACTGAAACTCTCGCATAAAGAAATCAAACAAGCGATGATGTCAATGGATGAGAAATGCAAGCTGCCCAAGGACATGATTGAACAAATGCTGAAGTTCATGCCAACGAAAGAAGAGCTCTCCCAGATCAATGACAGTGTTCAGAAGCATGGAGGATCCCCGACTGTCCTCGCATTGGCTGATCGATACATGTTCGAGATTTCCAGCATTCCAAGATTCGAACAACGTCTTCGATGTCTTCATATCATTCGAAGCTTCCATGACAGAGTTGAAGCTCTTGTTCCATTCATTCAAGTCGTGCTGAAAGCCACGTCATCGATTCAACAGAACAAACGATTCCGCCAAATTTTGACGATTATTCTAGCTGTTGGAAATTACTTGAATTTTGGGAAACGAAATGGAAATGCGTATGGATTTGAAATCGCGTCAATCAACAAGTTGTCAGATGTCAAAAATGCATTAAGGAACGATAGAAATCTTCTACACTTTGTGGTTCAATTCATCGAGAAGAAATATCCAGATTTGACGAAATTCAAGAAGGACCTGGCTACAGTAACCGAGGCAGCGAGATTCAGTCAATCAGAAACTGCAGCAGAAATTCGAAGTCTAGAAGAATCCCTCCTAATCGTCAGAAAGGAATTGAATCTTCTGGAATCTTCAGAGCTCCCCGAGCACATTCCATTAGAGGGGGATAGGTTCGGACACGTGGCAAAAGGGTTCATTGAGAAGGCGACTGGAGAATATCACAATTTGGATAAGATGTTCAGAGAAATGAAGAATAAGGTGAGAAATGATACTTGATGTTCGAGCTCAATTATCTCGGTTCCTTCAGAAGATATCAAAGAACTTTCAACTGATAAATTATTTATCATAATACCATCAATATTTTATCAGCTTACAGATTCCTGAGAAATCTTATAGGAACCAAGATAAATGATCTAAAATTGAATTTTCCCCTAAATAAAAACATTTTCAGTTCTCCGAATGCGCCAAATACTTCTGCTACTCGCCATCTGGAGGTACTCCGATTCCAGAAGAGTTTTTCTCGGTGATCAATAAATTCCTGATCACATTCAACGAATACCATCATCAACTGTGGGTCGAGGTGGAGGAGGAGGAGAAGATCAAACGACAAACCATCGCTAGATCGTTCTTGGCGAAGAAATGTAAGTTTCGAAAACTTTTTAAACAAATGAAAGTCAAATTGGCTTATTTTCTGATAAAGATCTCAAAAAGTTGGCAATGCTCCTGCCCTCTAATTAAGTTGCACCCTGCCAATCAACTTTGAGCTCAATTATCTCGCTTCGTGTGAATGATATCAAGATTTTGTCAACTGATAAAATATTGGTTATGTTATGATTAGTAATTAAATAGTTGACAACTTTTTGATATCTTGAACAGAAATCGATATAAATTGACTCGAAGTTGAAAGTCAGAGTGGAACATCTTTTGATAGTTAGAGAATTTTCTACCATATCTGGGGTTTGAAAAATATGTAAACTTTTTTCAGCCACCACCCGCCGAAAAGAGAATCACAAAGAGCGAGACTTCGAACAACTGATCTCCGCCCTCCAATCCGGTGACATCTTCAAAGAAGAGCTCTCACGTCTTCGGACATCATTCCGGCCCAAAAAATCTGTCAAGTCATCATAAAATACCTATATTTTCCTTATCTATCTCTCCATGTCCCGTTGCCCCTGAAGCTTTTAAAATTCCCCCAAATCCCTGTCCAAAAATGTCTGTTTTTCTAGCTCCCACTTGCCGATCTCTATGCATTTCGACACAAAATTATTGATGTACTTTTAGTATTTCTCTCTGTCGTCCAGTGGCCTTTTACTGTATTGCTCTTATCAAACTGATATCTGGTTAAATTATATGACATATTATTACTTTTTCTTCTCAAAAAGTTGTAGATAAAAAACATTCAGATTATTTTTTATTTTCGGTTTTTTTGGTATCCTTGGTATTTTTTCGGGCCTTGATAATTTCCAAAAATATCATTTATGCATCCAGCTGTTCTTTCAGAATACTGATGTTGTCCAAACTGAAACTGTCCAATAAAAAAAATCAACAAGCAACGATTTCAATGAATGAGAAATGCAAGCTTCCCGAGGACATGATTGAACAAACTTTGTCATTAAGAACCAATTATCGAGCCTGGGAAATTTAAAAGTGCATTTTTCTTAATTCATGGTTCATTGTTCTCCTAGGTGAAGGACCTGTCACCTTTTGATGGATCCATGGTATTTTCTTCTTCACCTTGTCACATTTAGGTCAAAATATCCCTCACAATTTCAGTTTATTGCCTCCTAATTACTTATCTGATGACGCAAACAGGACCATAAAACTGTTAAAAAAAGGCGGAGTTTCCCACGGAAACAATTAACCAGGTGAAGGTGGGATAAGCCCCGCCCCTTTTCTCCAAAGGGGCTCAGAAAAAAAATCAGTTTAGTTGTTCGAAGTTTAGGAGGTATTTTGAATACTGAGGATCATTCTGAGGACACAGTTCGAAGTTTAGGAGGTATTCTGAATACTGAGGATCATTCTGAGGACACCGTTCGAAGTTTAGGAGGTATTCTGAATACTGAGGATCATTCTGAGGACACCGTTCGAAGTTTAGGAGGTATTCTGAATACTGAGGATCATTCTGAGAACACCGTTCGAAGTTTAGGAGGTATTCTGAATACTGAGGATCATTCTGAGAACACCGTTCGAAGTTTAGGAGGTATTCTGAATACTGAGGATCATTCTGAGGACACCGTTCGAAGTTTAGGAGGTATTCTGAATACTGAGGATCATTCTGAGAACACCGTTCGAAGTTTAGGAGGTATTCTGAATACTGAGGATCATTCTGAGAACACCGTTCGAAGTTTAGGAGGTATTCTGAATACTGAGGATCATTCTGAGGACACCGTTCGAAGTTTAGGAGGTATTCTGAATACTGAGGATCATTCTGAGGACGATGGGTTTTAAAAGGTGATCCCATTGGTAAATAAACCTTTTTCCCTTTCTATGTACTGAGCCTCTACGCGGCGAAAGGGATCAACAGACGAGAGTCTGGCTAATCAGTACCAAAATGTCAAAATGATTTACAGCAAGTTTAATTTTATATTCCAAATATGCTGGAATTTTTACTTTTGAAAACTTTTAAACAACTTTGCAAAAGACGATATTTTACCTGTTCCCATGACTGCTTTCAGAATAGGTCATCTGTACTTGTAGAGAATGTTCCATGAATGTTTCCTGTTGGCTGAAACACTTAGCATGACATTATTTCGAAGTTGAATTTTGAGTTAGGCCCTAGAAAAAAAATTTACGATAATTAGAGCCTGACCCCTTGTTTTGGCACCGTCCTGTGGATCGAAATCCACAATTCTGGTCTTATGCGCTCATTTTCCTAGATGCCTGGGCAAATATTTGAGGCGTACTAACTCCACGGATTTCAATCCGATGGATATGGACCTGTGGAGACTTTTGAAGAGCAAGATCTCAGGAGTCTCCTACAAGTTTTTGAACTTTCTTTGATGTGCATTTCAAAAGTTCTGGGGCGATATTGACGTCAACTACATTCGGTGCATAGCCGAATATTTTATCATGCATTTTTAGAATTCCGTCAAAGCTCGTGTTTCTAATCATGACTACTTGTTATAAAACTAAAATTCTTACACATTTTGTACATTATTATAAAGTTATTACAGTTCAAAAACGTTTTGAACCAAACGATAGAACCAAACGATAGAACCAAACGATAGAACCAAACGATAGAACCAAACGATAGAACCAAACGATAGAACCAAACGGTAGAACCAAACGATAGAACCAAACGATAGAAACGAACGGGAGAACCAAACGATAGAACCAAACGATAGAAACGAACGGGAGAACCAAACGGTAGAACCAAACGATAGAACCAAACGATAGAACCAAACGAAAGAACCGAACGATAGAACCAAACGATAGAACCAAACGATAGAACCAAACGATAGAACCAAACGGTAGAACCAAACGATAGAACCAAACGATAGAAACGAACGGGAGAACCAAACGATAGAACCAAACGATAGAAACGAACGGGAGAACCAAACGAAAGAACCAAACGATAGAACCAAACGATAGAACCAAACGATAGAACCAAACGATAGAACCAAACGATAGAACCAAACGATAGAACCAAACGATAGAACCAAACGATAGAACCAAACGGTAGAACCAAACGATAGAACCAAACGATAGAACCAAACGGTAGAACCAAACGATAGAACCAAACGATAGAAACGAACGGGAGAACCAAACGGTAGAACCAAACGATAGAACCAAACGATAGAACCAAACGATAGAACCAAACGAAAGAACCGAACGATAAAACCAAACGATAGAACCAAACGATAGAACCAAACGATAGAACCAAACGATAGAACCAAACGATAGAACCAAACGATAGAACCAAACGATAGAACCAAACGATAGAACCAAACGATAGAAACGAACGGGAGAATCAGACGGTAGAGACCAAACGATAGAACCAGAGCGATAGAACCAGAGCGATAGAGCCAGACGACAGCACCAAACGATAGAACCAGACGATAGAGACCAGAGCGGTAGAGACCAAGCGATAGAACCAGAGCGATAGAGACCAAACGATAGAACCAAACGAAAGAACCAAACGATAGAGACCAGAACGGCAGAACCAAACGATAGAACCAAACGAAAGAACCAAACGATAGAACCAGGCGATAGAGACCAAAGCGATAGAACCAAACGATAGAACCAAACGATAGAACCAAGCGATAGAACCAAACGATAGAACCAAACGGTAGAACCAAACGATAGAGACCAAACGATAGAAACGAACGGGAGAACCAAGCGATAGAACCAAACGATAGAAACGAACGGGAGAACCAAACGATAGAGACCAAACGATAGAACCAAACAATAGAGACCAAGCGATGAGAACCAAGCAATAGAGACCAAACGATAGAACCAAACGATAGAACCAAACGATAGAAACGAACGGGAGAACCAAACGATAGAACCAAACGATAGAAACGAACGGGAGAACCAAACGGTAGAACCAAACGATAAAACCAGAGCGATAGAGACCAGACGATAGAACCAAACGATAGAACCAAACGAAAGAACCAAACGATAGAACCAAACGATAGAGACCAAACGATAGAGACCAAACGATAGAACCAAACGATAGAGACCAAACGATAGAACCAAACGAAAGAACCAAACGGTAGAACCAAACGATAAGACCAAACGATAGAACCAAACGATAGAGACCAAAGCGATAGAACCAAACGAAAGAACCAAACGATAGAGACCAAACGATAGAGACCAAGCGATGAGAACCAAACGATAGAGACCAAACGGTAGAGACCAAACGATAGAACCAAACGATAGAAACGAACGGGAGAACCAAACGGTAGAACCAAGCGATAAAACCAGACGATGAGAACCAAGCGATAGAGACCAAAGCGATAGAAACGAACGGGAGAACCAAACGGTAGAACCAAACGATAGAACCAAACGATAGAACCAAACGATAGAACCAAACGATAGAAACGAACGGGAGAACCAAACGATAGAACCAAACGATAGAACCAAACGATAGAACCAAACGATAGAACCAAACGATAGAACCAAACGACAGAACCAAACGATAGAACCAAACTATAGAACCAAGCGATAGAACCAAACGATAGAACCAAACGATAGAACCAAACGATAGAACCAAACGATAGAACCAAACGATAGAACCAAACGATAGAACCAAACGATAGAACCAAACGAAAGAACCAAACGATAGAACCAAACGATAGAACCAAACGATAGAACCAAACGATAGAACCAAACGATGGAATCAAACGATAAGAACCAAACGATAGAACCAAACGAAAGAACCAAACGATAGAACCAAACGATAGAAACGAGAGCAGGTAGAACCAAGCGGTAGAACCAAACGATAGAACCAGAGACGATAGAGACCAAACGGTAGAGACCAAACGATAGAACCAAACGATAGAAACGAACGGGAGAACCAAGCGATAGAACCAAACGATAGAAACGAACGGGAGAACCAGACGATAGAACCAAACGATAGAACGAGCGGGAGACCAGGCGGTAGGACCAGGCGATAGAGACCAGGCGATAGAACCAGGCGATAGAGACCAAGCGATAGAGACCAGAGCGATGAGAGCCAGGCGGTAGGACCAGGCGATAGAGCCAGGCGATAGAGACCAGGCGATAGGACCAGGCGGTAGGGCCAGGCGATAGAGCCAGGCGAGAGGACCAGGCGGTAGGACCAGGCGATAGAGACCAGGCGATGAGAGCCAGGCGGTAGAGCCAGGCGATAGGACCAGGCGATAGGGCCAGGCGATAGAGACCAGGCGATAGAGACCAGGCGGTAGGGCCAGGCGATAGGACCAGGCGGTAGAGCCAGGCGATAGGGCCAGGCGATAGAGACGCAGGCGGTGAGGACCAGGCGGTAGAGCCAGGCGATAGAGACCAGGCGATAGAGACCAGGCGATAGAGACCAGGCGATAGAGCCAGAGCGAGAGAGCCAGGCGATAGAGACCAGGCGATGGGGCCAGGCGATAGAGGCCAGGCGATAGGGCCAGGCGGTAGGGCCAGGCGATAGGACCAGGCGAGAGAGCCAGGCGGTAGAGCCAGGCGATAGAGCCAGAGCGATGGGACCAGGCGATAGGGCCAGGCGGTAGGACCAGGCGAGAGAGCCAGGCGATAGGACCAGGCGATGAGGGCCAGGCGATAGGGCCAGGCGGTAGAGACCAGAGCGGTGAGGACCAGGCGGTAGGACCAGAGCGATGAGAGCCAGGCGATAGAGACCAGGCGATAGGACCAGGCGATAGAGACCAGGCGATAGAGACCAGGCGATAGAGACCAGAGCGATAGAGACCAGGCGATAGAGACCAGGCGATAGAGACGAGACGGGAGAACCAGAGCGATAGAGACCAGACGATAGAGACGAGACGGGAGAGACCAGGCGATAGAGACCAGGCGATAGAGACCAGACGATAGAACCAGACGATAGAACCAAACGATAGAGACCAGAGCAGATAGAACCAAACGATAGAGACCAGAGCGATAGAGACCAGAGCGATAGAGACCAGGCGATAGAACCAGGCGATAGAACCAGGCGATAGAGACCAGACGATAGAGACCAGACGATAGAACCAAACGATAGAACCAAGCGAAAGAACCAGACGATAGAGACCAGAGCAGATAGAGACCAGACGATAGAGACCAGAGCGAGTAAGAACCAAACGATGGAACCAGAGCACGATAGAACCAGACGATAGAGACCAGACGATAGAACCAAGCGATAGAGCCAGACGATAGAACCAGACGGTAGAACCAAACGATAGAACCAAGCGATAGAAACGAACGGGAGAACCAAACGGTAGAACCAAACGATAGAACCAAACGATAGAACCAAACGATAGAACCAAACGATGAGAACCAAACGATAGAACCAAACGATAGAACCAAACGATAGAACCAAACGATAGAAACGAACGGGAGAACCAAACGATAGAACCAAGCGATAGAGACCAGGCGATGGGACCAGGCGGTAGGGCCAGGCGGTAGGGACCAGGCGATGGGGCCAGGCGGTAGGGACCAGGCGATGAGGGCCAGGCGGTAGGGCCAGGCGGTAGGACCAGGCGATGGGACCAGGCGGTAGAGACCAGGCGGTAGGGCCAGGCGGTGGGACCAGGCGGTAGGGCCAGGCGGTAGGACCAGGCGGTGAGGGCCAGGCGGTGGGGCCAGGCGGTAGGGCCAGGCGGTAGGGCCAGGCGGTGGGGCCAGGCGGTGGGGCCAGGCGGTGGGGCCAGGCGGTAGGGCCAGGCGGTGGGGCCAGGCGGTAGGGCCAGGCGGTGAGGGCCAGGCGGTAGGGCCAGGCGGTGGGGCCAGGCGGTGGGGCCAGGCGGTAGGGCCAGGCGGTGAGGGCCAGGCGGTGGGGCCAGGCGGTAGGGCCAGGCGGTAGGGCCAGGCGGTGGGGCCAGAGCGGTGAGGGCCAGGCGGTAGGGCCAGGCGGTGGGGCCAGGCGGTAGGGCCAGGCGGTGAGGGCCAGGCGGTAGGGCCAGGCGGTAGGGGCCAGGCGGTAGGGCCAGGCGGTGAGGGCCAGGCGGTAGGGCCAGAGCGGTGGGGCCAGGCGGTGGGGCCAGGCGGTAGGGCCAGGCGGTGGGGCCAGGCGATGGGGCCAGGCGGTAGGGACCAGAGCGGTGGGGCCAGGCGGTGAGGGCCAGGCGGTGGGGCCAGGCGGTGAGGGCCAGGCGGTGAGGGCCAGGCGATGAGGGCCAGGCGGTAGGGGCCAGGCGGTGGGGCCAGGCGGTAGGGCCAGGCGGTAGGGGCCAGGCGGTGGGGCCAGGCGGTGAGGGCCAGGCGGTGGGGCCAGGCGGTAGGGCCAGGCGGTGGGGCCAGGCGGTGGGGCCAGGCGGTAGGGCCAGGCGATGGGGCCAGGCGATGAGGGCCAGGCGGTGGGGCCAGGCGGTAGGGCCAGGCGGTAGGGCCAGGCGGTAGGGCCAGGCGATGGGGCCAGGCGGTAGGGCCAGGCGATGGGGCCAGGCGGTAGGGCCAGGCGGTGGGGCCAGGCGGTAGGGCCAGGCGATGGGGCCAGGCGGTAGGGCCAGGCGGTGGGGCCAGGCGGTAGGGCCAGGCGGTGGGGCCAGGCGGTAGGGCCAGGCGATGAGGGCCAGGCGGTGGGACCAGGCGGTAGGGCCAGGCGGTGGGACCAGGCGATGGGGCCAGGCGGTAGGACCAGGCGATGAGGGCCAGGCGGTGGGGCCAGGCGGTAGAGGACCAGGCGGTGGGGCCAGGCGGTAAGGGCCAGGCGGTGGGACCAGGCGGTAGAGGGGGCCAGGCGGTGGGGCCAGGCGGTAGGGCCAGGCGGTGGGGCCAGGCGGTAGGGCCAGGCGGTAGGGCCAGGCGGTAGGGCCAGGCGGTGAGGGCCAGGCGGTGGGGCCAGGCGATGGGGCCAGGCGGTAGGGCCAGGCGGTGAGGGCCAGGCGGTAGGGCCAGGCGGTAGAGCAGGCGAGGGCCAGGCGGTGGGGCCAGGCGATGGGGCCAGGCGGTAGGGCCAGGCGGTAGGGCCAGGCGGTGGGGCCAGGCGGTGGGGCCAGGCGTGGGGCCAGGCGGTAGGGCCAGGCGATGGGGCCAGGCGGTGAGGGCCAGGCGGTGGGGCCAGGCGATGGGGCCAGAGCGATGGGGCCAGGCGGTAGGGCCAGGCGGTAGGGCCAGGCGGTAGGGCCAGGCGATGGGGCCAGGCGGTGGGGCCAGGCGATGGGGCCAGGCGATGGGGCCAGGCGGTGAGGGCCAGGCGGTGGGGCCAGGCGGTAGGGCCAGGCGGTAGGGCCAGAGCGATGGGGCCAGGCGGTGAGGGCCAGGCGGTAGGGACCAGGCGATGGGGCCAGGCGATGGGGCCAGGCGGTAGGACCAGGCGGTAGGGCCAGGCGGTGGGGCCAGGCGGTGAGACCAGGCGATGGGGCCAGGCGGTAGGGCCAGGCGATGGGGCCAGGCGGTAGGGCCAGGCGGTAGGACCAGGCGGTGGGGCCAGGCGGTAGGGCCAGGCGGTGGGGCCAGGCGGTGGGGCCAGGCGGTGGGGCCAGGCGGTAGGGACCAGGCGGTGAGGGCCAGGCGGTGGGGCCAGGCGGTAGGACCAGGCGGTAGGGCCAGGCGGTGGGGCCAGGCGGTAGGGCCAGGCGTGGGGCCAGGCGGTAGGGCCAGGCGGTAGGGCCAGGCGGTAGGGCCAGGCGGTAGGGCCAGGCGGTGGGGCCAGGCGGTAGGGCCAGGCGTGGGGCCAGGCGGTAGGGCCAGGCGGTAGGGCCAGGCGAGGGCCAGGCGGTGGGGCCAGGCGGTGAGGGCCAGGCGGTAGGGCCAGGCGGTAGGGCCAGGCGGTGGGGCCAGGCGATGAGGGCCAGGCGGTAGGGCCAGGCGGTGGGGCCAGGCGGTAGGGCCAGGCGGTAGGGCCAGGCGGTGGGGCCAGGCGGTGGGGCCAGGCGGTGGGGCCAGGCGGTAGGGCCAGGCGGTGGGACCAGGCGGTGGGGCCAGGCGGTGGGGCCAGGCGGTGGGGCCAGGCGGTAGGGCCAGGCGGTAGGGCCAGGCGGTGGGGCCAGGCGGTGAGGGCCAGGCGGTAGGGCCAGGCGGTGGGGCCAGGCGGTGGGGCCAGGCGGTGAGGGCCAGGCGGTGGGGCCAGGCGGTAGGGACCAGGCGGTGGGGCCAGGCGGTGAGGGCCAGGCGGTGGGGCCAGGCGGTAGGGGCCAGGCGGTGGGGCCAGGCGGTGAGGGCCAGGCGGTGGGGCCAGGCGGTAGGGCCAGGCGGTGAGGGCCAGGCGGTAGGGCCAGGCGATGGGGCCAGGCGGTAGGGCCAGGCGGTAGGGCCAGAGCGGTGGGGCCAGGCGGTAGGGCCAGGCGGTGGGGCCAGGCGGTAGGGCCAGGCGGTGGGGCCAGGCGGTGGGGCCAGGCGGTAGGGCCAGGCGGTGGGGCCAGGCGGTGAGGGCCAGGCGGTGGGGCCAGGCGGTGAGGGCCAGGCGGTAGGGCCAGGCGGTGGGGCCAGGCGGTGGGGCCAGGCGGTAGGGCCAGGCGGTGGGGCCAGGCGGTGGGGCCAGGCGGTAGGGCCAGGCGGTAGGGACCAGGCGGTAGGACCAGGCGATAGAGCCAGGCGGTAGAGGAGCCAGGCGGTAGAGGCCAGGCGGTAGGGACCAGGCGGTAGGGCCAGGCGATGAGGACCAGAGCGATAGAGCCAGGCGGTAGGGACCAGGCGGTAGGGCCAGAGCGATAGGACCAGGCGGTAGGACCAGGCGATAGGGACCAGGCGATAGGGCCAGGCGGTAGGGCCAGGCGGTAGGGACCAGGCGGTAGAGCCAGAGCGGTGGGGCCAAGCGATAGAACCAAACGATAGAACCAAGCGGAAGAACCAAGCGATAGAACCAAGCGGAAGAACCAAACGATAGAGACCAAACGATAGAACCAAACGATAGAACCAAACGATAGAACCAAACGGAAGAACCAAACGGAAGAACCAAACGATAGAAGTTTTGGTTTTGGTTCTTTCGTTTGGTTCTTCCGTTTGGTTCTTCCGTTTGGTTCTATCGTTTGGTTCTATCGTTTGGTTCTATCGTTTGGTTCTATCGTTTGGTTCTATCGTTTGGTTCTATCGTTTGGTTCTATCGTTTGGTTCTATCGTTTGGTCGTGACTGCCTCTTTCTGCTCCAGAAACTTCAAACGACTTCTGAAACAACACAACCAACGATCATCAAAAAAGGAACTATACATGAGAAATTTTGGTGATTCTTTTGAAGTTGCCAGCAATGGAGAATTCTTAATATTGGCTGAACACGAGTCAGAATTCAACGGACCAAAGGACGAGTTGATTGAAGAAAATGGATACAAAAGGGCATTTTATCCAGGCTTTCCAATTTTATATTTTGAAGATCAACAATTAGGAGCAAAAATGTTTGTGGATTATGTCACAGATCTCTTTAGCACTGATCTTTTTTGTTTATCTGTTAATAGAAAGAGCCTTTGGGCAGTCGATTGGGTCTTTAATAGACAGGAGAATCCCTTGAGCAGTGTGAATTTGTTAGAGGTAGAGAACGAAGAAGATCCATATGCTGATGGCAAAGCTTTTGATTATGTTCTCAGGTGAGGTAGTCTTAAATTTTCAATGAAAAATCATTTCTCTGTCTTTTTTTCAAAACTCATCTTACCATACCCACTTTTGATTTTCTCACTCATTCTTAAAATAGTCATGTAAAGAATAAAAGAGAGAAACCACAGAATAACTGAAAATACTTATTCCAGACATGCTAACACCATAGAGTTTCTCAATATTTATGTCAAATTATCTGAGAACTTCAAACTCGCTGACAATCTCGGACCATTTCAAGACCTAACTATCTTTGAAGGATATTGGATCACTTGTAATGATTTGATGAAAATAGACGCTGCAATACTCGATGTTCAGCGTTCTAGGCTGTATATTCCAGATTTTAGTATATTTTTAAGACATTGGCAGTCTGGTGGATCTCCTCGTTTGGAGAAGTTAGACGTTTCCTTCGAAACAGAGATACGGGATCTAGGATCGTTCGATGAAGACTTAGGAATTGTGGAAACGGATGAAGTGAGAGTTTATCGCTATAGATAAGTCCCTATTTTGAGATTACTGTATTTCTTCCATGTTCTTTTCAGTTGTGGAGAAGAAAAGGTAATTGAAGGTGATTACAGTATCCAGTGTATGGACGGGGTGAAGGCAACAATTGAAATTGATAACGAAGGCTTTTCTATGGTTGTTTGGCACGAAAAAGCAATCAACTAATAGAACACAGTTTTCGATGTCAAAATAGTTGATTCAAACTCGTTGTTCTTAAATCAAGTGTTTTGGTTTTTTTTCTTCTGTCCGATTTGATCATTTTGCAAAACAACGTTTGTACCATTCAATTATGATAACTTTTCTTGTGTTTTTGTATCACCAAGAGTCTTGTCTGAACACAATGTGTGTTAATAGTAAGAGTTATCTCGTTAAGTTTTTCTCAAAGGCGCAAGAGCGAACTATCGTATCTTTTGAGCTCATTTTCAATATTATGGCCTTTTTTTCTCATTTTTCATTATTTTCAGTTTTTTTTTCGATAAAAAAATAGTCCAAATGATGAAAGCATTGGAAAACCGGTGAACATCGAAAATTCATCTCTCACGAACTTCCAATCCTTCCAGAAAAAAAAATAGTAAATAGCACACATTCATCGTTCATTTTATCGAAGAAGAAAGATCAATAATTTTTTTCTTATTTTCAGTCTGAACCATCAGAAGCATTCCAAATGATCCTGTTTCTCGTGCTACCATCGCACTGCATGAATTGTCCGAATTAAAGGCAGCAGATTTCTCTGGAACACATCTCGTTTCTAGATCCTTTACCGGCGTTTGACTTTGCCCCCAATTCAGTTCGTGTTCCATTAGCTTCATCGCGGACATCGGTGGTTTGAGTGGTAGAATCTGTCTTGGCCCCGAATCGATTCTCACCACATTGCAGCGCCACGTGGATATCCCGAAAAGTAGGAAAATCCTTTGACCCAGCACCGGATCCCTTCTCAGTTGTACTTGTTTCATCTCGTTGGCTTGTTTTTATTTTTGGAACTGGGATAGAATCGATTTTAAATAAATCTCACAAATAAAAAAATCACAGTTTATGACAACATTCTGAAACATGAAAAATTATATGATTGAGGTAGTTTTTCAATTTTTCGGAATTTCTGAATTTCCTCGAATTTCCTGGCATTTTTGAATATCTGAACATCCTGGAACTTATAAACTCCCAATTTATATTGAAAAAAATATCGATTTTTTGGTCATGACCTATTTTTATTCTAGGTCATGACCTAATTTTTCTAGGTAATGGCCTAATTTTTTCTAGGTCATAATCTAATTTTTTTGAGGTCATGACCTATTTTTTTCTAGGTCCTGCGGACCCAGGACCAAGTACTTCCTGATCCCTTGTACGGGCTCCCTCTTTGGAGCCTAAAGCCGAAGACCCCAACGCCCCAAGCGCAAGGCCCATGGCCCAAGGCCCATGGCCCAAGGCCCAAGGCCCAAGGCCCAAGGCCCAAGGCCCAAGGCCCAAGGCCCAAGGCCCAAGGCCCAAGGCCCAAGGCCCAAGGCCCAAGGCCCAAGGCCCAAGGCCCAAGGCCCAAGGCCCAAGGCCCAAGGCCCAAGGCCCAAGGCCCAAGGCCTAAGGCCTAAGGCCCAAGGCCCAAGGTCCAAGGCCTAAGGCCTAAGGCCCAAGGCCCAAGGCCCAAGGCCCAAGGCCCAAGGCCCAAGGCCCAAGGCCCAAGGCCCAAGGCCCAAGGCCCAAGGCCCAAGGCCCAAGGCCCAAGGCCTAAGGCCTAAGGCCCAAGGCCCAAGGCCCAAGGCCCAAGGCCCAAGGCCCAAGGCCCAAGGCCCAAGGCCCAAGGCCCAAGGCCCAAGGCCCAAGGCCCAAGGCCCAAGGCTCAAGGCCCCAGGCCCCCTGGATCGGCTCCCCTCTCTGGAGCCCAGAGAAAAGGAGAACTGATTCTTCCCTCCATTTCGCTCTTCTTTTATAGTACTCTCTCTGAGGTCAATGGTTTCTAAACCAATTCACGAAGTATTATTGGTGTAGAATTTAAATTTTTCGAAAAAAAAAATACTTTTTTCATCACGTTCAAATAACACTGGAATTTTTACCTTTGAACTCTGTGAAACTCCTTAAAACCCCTTCTTTTGACCCTAATTAACTCGTTTCCTGTTAGAGATATCAAAAGGTGGTCAACTAAAGAAATGTTGCTGGTTTTAAGACAAACATTTTTGCTCTTGACACTTTTCTGATATCTTTCACAAGAACCAAGATACATTGACTCAAATGACCAATTCATCTTGTTTATTATAACCCCGATGTATTCCGTTTTTTTTGTAAATTCCCACTTTACAATAAATCATTATTACTATATTCAGTTGAAAAACATCTTTGGCAAACAAGAAACAATCGAAAAATCCTAGAAAACAAAGCAAAACTACAAAATGAGATTCTATCAAAAAAAAAAAGAATACTAATCTAAAAATTTGGTAAAATGTATCGCCGTC
The DNA here is from genome assembly GCA_027920645.1 of Caenorhabditis nigoni. Lineage (NCBI taxonomy): Eukaryota > Metazoa > Nematoda > Chromadorea > Rhabditida > Rhabditidae > Caenorhabditis > Caenorhabditis nigoni. Next base: position 8,191,316 of record CP115868.1, on the reverse strand, counting down.
TCGTAAGCACCAAAGAAGACGAATCCGCCGCCAGAGATCCACATGACACGTGGCACGACGCCCGAGTAGAGACCGCCCATTCCGCCAGTTGTGTAGACCTGGAAAATGAGTGGCATTAGATTGAATGGTCGGTCGAAAGTCAGCGGTCGCCGACCAACAGCCGGTTTTCGACCGGCCAAAATGGAAGTCGTATTCCAGCTATGGTAATACCTCTTTTAATGTGCTTAAAATACCAGGAGCCGGTCCGGTTTTCGTGAGCATAATCCTTGTTTTTGCCACGTCTAGAGGTGTAGTCAATCCAGCTGCAATACATCCGGCCACACTTCCACACGCGGCTCCTTCCAACGGACTACATCGACCGGATTCCTTATTCTCTGCCACCTTCCTCTTCAACGCCTCCCAAATCGGAAATTGAATAATCGAGAATGGAATCTCCCTGGCTACCGTACTCCCATATCCTTGATAGAACCCTTTCAACCCTTTCGTCTCCATAATTTCTTTACAAATCAACGTCAGTCGTGTTCCCTTGTTCACTTGTCCTCTCTGCTTACACAATTCCGTTGGGACACGGACGGCGCACGCGGCGATTTCAGCTAAACTCGCTGAAACTGCGTCGACTAGTGCGTCTCGTCCCCGGATGCTTCGTTTCATTTGTCCGTTGATGTATTTGTAGGTGAGGAAGAAGATGGCGGCGCCGGGAGCTGAGCCAACTAGTACCGAGCTCATTCCTCTGGAAAATTGCATTTTTAAGAAAAATTGGGGTTTCGATGAAAGTGGCCGAAGGTCCCAAAACGACAACTACCGTAACCAACCAAATATTCCGATTTTGAGGATTTTTATCTCGTTTTTCGTGCCTTTTTAGTCAATTTTCCACTCCGGGATGTTCGGAACAAAATTCCGGAAAAAAATTCGGAATGAAAGTCCGGTCGCAAAATTTCCGAAGTTTTTTTTTCGGAACTAGAGATTTTTGGACTACGGTACTTCCAATTTTCTACGTTTTCTAAATCTTTTTGCTAATTTCACCTATTTTTGGCGTTTTTGTGATGGAAAAATGTAATTTCTACTTTTAAATTCGGATTTTTCGAATTTCAGAAAATCGAAAAATTCCGGAAATTCCAGAGAAGTCATTCCGAACATACTTGTTTCCACAATCAAAAATTCATATTTTCCGACAAAAATCGGCGGAAAACAGTGAAAATTGAGAGATAAATCTGACTATGAGATATAAGATTATTTTTAGGTTATGGTAGTTTTCGTTGCGGGACCTTCGGCCATAGGTTTTTGTCTCCCACAACCCGACAAATTGTGCAGTTTAATTGCATGCGCCTTTAAAGTTCGTAGACTTTTCGAAAATGTGTATTTTTAACATATTTTTCTAGAGTTTTGACGATTTTTCTCATAGTTTCGTCAATGAAAATAGGAAAAATTTGGCTGAAAACAATGAAAATCGTTAAAAAAGTATTGAAATTTCTCAAAAATCAAAAAAAAAATAAGCTAAAAATATGCTGTTTCGAAAAATTCAAAAACTTGATTTTTGTCAATTTCCATATTGTTTTTTGGAAGATTTTCATAGTTTTTGTTCAATTTTTTGCTATTTTTCTCGACAAAAACTAGAAAAACTTTCGAAAAAAAAACTTCATTTTCATATCTCCTTTCCTCAAACATATTTTCTAAAAATCCAGTGCTTTCAAAGGCGCATGGACTTTAACGGCTCAAACCGACGATGCGCCTTTAAATTTTCGGCCGCAATGGCTCATCGCTGCAAGATACTTGGACAACATTGACTGAAAACGCACGAAGATCGAATAAAAATCTTTTTAGGTTACTGTAGTTGCCATGTTAGGACTTTCTGCTTTTTTGCCACGTGTCACTCCCACCCACACACCTATAAACATCCTTAAACCCTCCGGCCGCAATAAACCCCTGTTTCGATTGCATTCTGGATTTGATCGTATCCAACGGATACAATCCAATATCCACTGCCAACCCAGCCGTCGCTCCACACACCAACCATCGAACCACCGATCCTTTATCTTCTGATGATGGCATTCTGAATTCAAATCAAAAATTCTGAAATTACAAAAAAGAGCAAGATCAAAAAGAGATACTCATTCTAGTCGACTAGTTCGACTTCTAAACTAAAAACGAGGTGCTAAATAGTTCAATTTTATTAAAAATAAAGAATGGAATATTAAAATGACATAATAGCAAGTTTTGTACACGAATCGAATGGTGTTTTGAGCAGTGAGCAGGGAGAATGAGCACCCGGTTGAGTCTGAAAAAATATCGATTTTTTTCTTATTTTTTGAATTTTTTGAATCTGAAAAATTAGAAATTTCGCAGTTTAAAGGGGGAGAGGAGAAGCATTCACACATGAATATTTGGGAAAAAATAATGAAAGAATACAAAAAAAGGGCTTACCGGGATGGAAAATTCTCGAAGAAGGCAAACCTAGACTCAACAAACTCAACACACAAAAGATTCATAAACACTTGAGTATTCAAATTTTGAATTAAAAATTATAGAAAAAAGCGCAAATTTTGAAATTTCCAAAAGTTATAAAAATTGACAGATCGAAAATAGAAAACAGTGTGTTCTTTTGAGAGAGTGTGTATGTGGAGAGAGGGGGGATACAGGAATATGGTTTCTTCGATTTTCCAGATGATTCTTCAGGAGACGACGATGTGCCACGTGGATGTTGACGTCGTCAACTTGACGAGGATCCATGACCTGTTAGAAAAATTACAATTGAAAATTTGAAAATTTGAAATTCGGAGAAGAATGGAAACACAGGAAAAATGGGGGTGTTAAAGTGGTGGTTCTATATTATTTTGGGAACATAATTAATAAATGTTTCTTTTAATTTTAGGGATGTTGGGTTACAAATGACCTAATTAGAGAATAGCTACTGGTGGATACGGTGCTAGAAATGTACAAGTTTCGTGGAAAATAATGGAAAGTTTTGAAAAATTAAAATTGGGAGTAAGACCACAATCCGGTTTGGAACATTTCAGAAACATCTAAAATTCGATATTCGAAAAAAGATTTAATGAACTACAAAAATTATGGAAAAGACGGACACGAGTTACGGCTTAAATGCAGCGTCCAAAGTTCCCAAATTTGTGATTTCTGGGACCAGAATTGGGAATTTTGGACGCGGCATCAGATATTGGTTAGCAACAAATGACCTAATTAGTATATCCACTTGAATTTACAAGAGTATCAAATCAATTTGGTCCTTAGCATTGATATATTGAGTGATTTTGAAAGGGCAAGGAACACCGTAAAACCTGTAATAGAAGGACCCCCTAACATTCAACTTTGAGCCAATTTATCTAGATTCCTGTCAAAGACATCAAAAAGTTGTCAACTGACAAATTGTTTATCATAATATTACAAACACTTTATCAGTTGATACCTTTTTGATACCTCTAATAGGAGCCAAGATAATTGAGCTCAAAATTGACAGTGTGGGGGCCCTTCTATTACAGGTTTCACGGGATATACAAAAATTCGTTGAAGATAACAGACATTTTTGAAAAATTAAAATTATAAATTAGACCACAATCCGGTCTATGGAACATTCGAATAAAAATCTAGAAGGAATCTAACATTGTAATTTCACGAAATCTAATTCAGAAACATCTGAAATTCGATATTCGGATTATAAACTACCCGTACAGAATATGGAAGGACGGACACAAGTGTAGCAATGAATGGGACATCTTAACACCCGAGGATATGAGAGAAGGTCTAAATAATGATAAAGACACAAAATTGTGAAATTTTCTTAAAGTTGGAATTAGACCAGAATATTACAGTAAATCGGACATCTGAAACGCCGAATTTTGAAATCATCTAAACAACAATTGAATTCTAAATAATTCGAAATTTCGCTTACACCAAAAGAACTAGAATTTCAAGATAAATTATACAATTCAAATTGGAAATTGGACATAAATAGAACAAAAACATTTCCCCTGATACCTGAAAATCAGTTTTTTTGAACTCACTTTGAATATGACAAATTGCAATTGAATCCCGTAGAATCATTGAGAAATCGAAGAAAACCAGTAATAAAAGCAGAGAGGGGGATAGTGAGGAGAGTAACTGGAAGCTGGAAAATTGAAATTAGTTGAATTTTAAAAAAGTAAGTATTACCAAATTATCAAAAATTAAAACAAGATGAAAATGGACAAGCTATGTGTCCTAGTAACGACGACGACGTGGCGATGGGGAGCGGGAGTAAGAGCGAGAGCGAGTGCGACTGCGTCTTCTTCTCTTGCGATCTCTCTCACGGCTTCTGGATCTGTCACGATGCGATTTGGAGGATCTTGAGGAGTATCCCTTGGATTCCAGTCCCTTCAGCGTGTGCTCCAATCCATAAATCAGTTGTCTGCACCGCTCGTCGTGACCTATTCTGCTATTCTTGATCAATGCAATAGCGGTGAGAAGCGTTTCCGATGCTCCTTTAACATCTCCAACAGAAGCATCAGTGATGGCTCGAGCTATAGCCGACGATGAGACTGTTTGATTGCGATTCATGACGTCTTCAAACTCGGCTTCTGATAGACTTGGTCCTTGGATTCCAGGGAACATCTGCATCTTTTTTAGAAGGGTTAGGAATCTGTATTAGGTTGAAAAAGGGTACCTGAGGATTCACATGAACCGGTGGAAGACCGTTGACTGGTGGTCGCATCGCTGTGTTCATTTGCATAAGCGGCTGAACGCCAACACCCATCGGAGCGATTTGTGGTGGTCTGGAACTATCGGGCGGTGAGAATTAGAGCTATTTTTTAGTTGATTTTCGGTCATTTGAGCCATTATTCCTAATTTTTCAGATATTTCCCAGTTTCTGAAAGACGTTTTTGTGCTGAAAACGGGAAAAAATAGGCGTCTTTCAGAAAAAATGGAATTCCACTTCTCGAAACTTCTGGAAGATTCTCGAATCTTTTTTTGAATTCCCGCCAAAACTTAAAACTTCGAAAAATATGCGATTTTTCCACCGATTTTCTGCAAACTTTTAGACCTTTTTTGGGTATTCAGCTTTTTTCAAAGATTCTTTTTTTTTATTTTTCCGATTTCTGTCTGAAATTTGATGGGATTATATTCGTGAAGATTACTGTAGGTTACTGTAGAAAACTTATTTCCTTTCATAGTTTTTTTCGCAAATTTTTTGTCTGCATTTTGACGTGATTATGTTTTCAAAAAAAAAATTGAGAAATAAATTAGGTTTCTACAGTAATCTACAGTGATCTTCACGAGCACCATACCATCGAATTTCAGACAAAAAATTCAGAAAAATCGAAAGAGAATCTTCAAAAATAGCTGAAAAACTTGAAAAGGTCTAAAAATTTTTTCGAAGAAAGAGAGAAAATTTCAATTTTTCTCTAGACAAATCGCATATTTTTCGGTAGATTTTCGGCCGTCTCAACCATTTTACGAATATCAGAGCTCGTCTATCAAGTTTCCGATCACTATGAAGTTTTTGGAGGGTTTTCACACCGAAAGAATGTTTTCCAGTAACTAGAGACCCTAGTTTTTAGACCATAATCAATGCTACTTACCTATTGGCAAACTGATTAGCCATTGGTGGCGGTGCGGCCATATTCATCATTGGCTGAACACCCATAGTTGGCTGCATCATCGCCGGACGGATTTGTGTCTGTTGAGGCATCATCATAGGTTGCTGTGGTTGCATTTGCTGTGGGATACCACCCATTGGCGCCGTTCCCATTAGCCCTTGTTGAGGTATTTGAGCCCTTTGATTGACCATCGGAACCGGCTGACCATTGATTTGAAGTCGCATTTGGGGAATTTGATTGGACATCTGCGGGACTTGTTGAGTCATTTGTTGGCTCATCAGCGGAGTTGGACGCACTTGTTGCATCATGAGTGGTGGTGGACCCGATCTTCCAGAGGTTGAGGATGTTCCAGATCTTCCTTGGCTTCCAGTTCCAATTCGGATCGTTCCCATGTTAACGCATCCATCTTCGAAGGTCTGAAAATTTAGCAATAAGTTATGCATTCTACTCAGACGAGATGAACATTCATGCCGGCGAGGAAGTGACATGTCGGCATGAGAATTTTTGGTTTCGGCATGATAATTTTGCTTGCCGGCAAGAAAGAGTCATGCCGGCGATATAGAGAGTCATGCCATATGGTTAGGGGAAGGAAAATCATCTGCCGGCGAGGAAACGAAGCTCCGAAATTCCGGAGTGTTTTTGATATTTTTAAATGTATTTTCAAGTTTTCCTATTTTCAAGCTTTTTTATTTTTGTTTCATCTCTCAAATATTTTCCAAATTCTAGAAATTGTGGCTCTCTCGACTTCTCAACCAACTTGCGACAAAAACGATAATCGAGAAGGTTTGAAATTGTCAGGTTTTCGAAAAAATATAAATCATCCAATTTTGCAGATACTCTCGACATAACATTTCCTTCTCGTTTCCGTCGAATGGACGCTCAACTAGTCGGATAAGACAAAAGGAAACCGACTTTTCACGGATCTTGAAATCTCGAAAGATCCGCAATTTAGTGAGTATAATACTGCTGATATATATCAATCCAAAAATAACATTTCAGTCGTCGAGCTTTGATCAGGATTCAAGAATTCCGATTCGAACAATCGATTACTCTGAAAACAGCACGAAGCCAAACCAACATTATCTCCTTCAAATCAGACAAAATTGCAAAGGATTTGGAAACGAGTTTAATTTTTCGGCCCGACCCACTTCTCGCGAATTGTACTTTAAATGTAATTTTCTACTTCTTATTGCTTTTCGCTTTTTTCTGTTACTTTTCTATTATTTTTCATTAATAAATAGTGTATTTTTATTGATTCATCGGCTGCGGAGGGAAGGGGGAGAATTGAAAGAGCTTTTTCATGCCGGCGTGAGTTTCAAAAAACCTTGCCGGCATGAAAAAACCATTTATCCTGCGGCGTGTACGCCGCAAGAAAACTACCTTTTTCGCGCCGGCATGGGTTTTCATCTCGTCTGAGTAGGCATATTCCACTGGGAAAAGGAAAAATAAATGTTCGGATGAACTTTTAACGCGCACCCTTGAGAAGGTGAACGCCGGTAAGACTCCGAAACGCTATTGCACCTGCTACCAGCTCATGATCATTAATACAAAACACCGCTGAGTTTCAAAGGCGCGGCCGGGAGTCGAACTCGAGAGTCGGCGACCCGACGACTGGTAAACAGCAACGCAACCACCTGCGCTACGGCCGTCAACCGAGTCAAAGCGCCACTTGTCGTATATAAAGCGGCCGCCGGGGCGGGAGACGCAGAGAGACGAGGGGAGACGAGGGGAGTGTGTGCGCGCACTAGATTCGAACAATTTACTGTCAAACCTGTATTAGAAGGGCTCTTCAATAGAAGGTCACTCGAAAAGAAGGGCTCCTCAGTGTAAAAGAAGCTCAACTTTGGGGGAATCGGCAGGTTTTAACTAATTTTGAACGAGAATTCACCGATTTTTGGAAGAAATGGCTGAAAAGGCAGAAGGATCCCCTATAATCGAGAGGTCCCTGTAATAGAAGGGCCGAGCCTTCTAATACAGGTGTCAAGGTACGTACCTTCTTCTTGACATCTGGCCTAGTTTGATTCTTAGCTTGCACTTCTTCCAGCTTCGCCTGATTTGTCTTATTATAAGCCAGAACTGTTGGACTTTGACCGTGAATTGGCTTCGATGGAAGTGTCTCCATAATCTGCTTGACAGCTGGAAAATCCCATAAAGTTAGAGATTTAGAAATTTCAAATTTTAAATCTCACCAGCATCCGAATTCAATACCAACAGGGCGTATCCCTTGCTCTGTCCATTAGTCCGGTTCTCGAAAAACTTCATATCAGCGAACTGGGAGCGGGAGAGACCAGTAGAGGCGATGGCTTTCTGAAAAATCCAAATTTTCGGGGTCTAAAATTCTGGGAAAATTCAAATTACCAATAAATCCGCATCTGTGGTGTACCAGAGAAGATTTCCAATATAGCAACAGTATTTTCTGCCCTCTGGGGCGGCTGCAGGCTTCGTGGCAACCACTGGAGCAGTAACGGCTACTGGAGAGTCGTGTGGCTTGGCAGTTTCCTCCTAAAATCAATTTTTAATAGTTTTAATTGACAAAAATCCCTAATTACCTGATGACTGGTCGGCGCTATCGCCTCCTCGTACAAATCATCCGGATCCTCCTCTTTCAGCACTTTCCTGTTGAAAAAATGTTTTTTTTTCAGGAATTTTCATTAAAATTCGCTAAAAATTCCCCAAAAATCAATTTACTCACTCGTCTAGCAACTCATTTTCATCAATCGGGCCATCGTGTTGATCGGTAGCCTCACCCAGCAGAACCGCTTCGTCCAGCTCGGTCATTTGTCTGAAAATTAGAGAATTTCGACTGTTTATAGCTTCAAAAATCAATAAAACTTTTTTTTTCAATTTTTGGTTGCGCAAAAACCAATAAATTGTGCGGAAAAACGACGATGAACCAGCGGATGAGCAGTAAAAAGTGGGCGGAGTCAAGTGCTAAACAACGCGCGCCTACCGGGATTTCGGAGCATCGTTGTTTTTGTGTCGATTTACGAGTTTTTCCAATAATTTTTGTTTGCAACTTTCCTGGGTTCAAAACCTGGTTAAATATGGAAAATCCGTACAAACAAGGTAATATCGATGATGCTGAAATCGATCAGCATGTCTATGAAACTGGCCAAGTCGAAGAAGAGGTGAGAATATCGAATTTTTGGGAGACGTCATAAAATTTTTTATAAATTTTTTAGATCATTTACGAGTACGCTGAAGACCCGGGAACAATTGTACAAGATGAAGAGGAAGCAGAAGTACCTTGCTACGTAATGGGTGGAAGTTATTACACTCAGGAAAGTATCGATGCAGCCAATCAGGATCAGTGAGCCTTTAAAATTGATTTTTTAAATAATTTTCGAAAAAATTCAGCTCAATGTGCTACTTTTGCAAAGAAGATTTGCGAAACAAGCGATTCTACAACCATCTATTCGATCATCACGGGTTTACCAAGCAACAATGTGAAGTTATGAAGCAGCAGAAGCGATTGGAGTCTCATAAAGGGAAACCAAGTGTAAAAATACCAAAAAATTAGGTTTTAACTCAAAATTGCGAGGTTTTCAGCCCAAAATGCGCTCCCTACATGCTTGCACAACTTGCGAAATGGAATTTGTCACCAAGACCGGCCTAAAAAGTCACTTAAATAAGGATGGGAGCACTTGCGGTAGACTTCTGGCACAATCCAATGACAGTACACCAACCTCAGCTAGCAATATAGTTTGCCCCACTTATGGATGTGCTGCTCAGTAGGACTTGTGAATTTTGACCTATTTTTTAGCTTTGTTTCAGATTTGGGACCTATTTGGAGTTGGCAGTCCACGTGGATAGCTTTCATAGAGATATGGTAACTGATGGCAAGGTTTTCATGATAAGGAGAAAGACGTTTCCAGATAAAACTAGCTTTTTGGTGAGTTTTCTTGAAATTAGACTTCAAAACTGACCCCAATTTTTTCTCAGAAGTGGAAAAAAGACATGGAAATCAAGACGTCTTCTGAATTCTTCCTTCGGACCTCTCAAAAAGTGATTTTCGCGGTTCGAACCACCCTTTACAAGTGTCTATGCTCGAATTCTCGAGGGCAAACTAAGACGAAATCTGAGCAATGCCCGGCATTCATTAAATGCTGTCTCCGGAATCATGGACAGCTGGAAGTGGTCGCGTGCTTTGGGCATATTGGTCATGAGCATCCGACTGAGACACAGAAGGCAGTGGAATTCAGATTAGCAGCTTCTCGGGAGCTCAATTATGTAATTTTCTGTCTTTTTTCCCATCTCTAGAAAAATCTATGTTTTCCAGTACCAAACCAAAGGCCGCATCAACAATCATCGTCACCGCGGCAATCAGTATGAAAACGACACGCATCATGAGAATGGGATGATGGTGCTGATGCCAGAAGCCGCTGACGATGACGTGTTTGTAGAGGAAGATGAGGTGCAGAAGCAGCCGTCAGTTCCACGTGTCTACACTGCCACGACGAGTAGTCATCACTACCAAGAAGGCAGCTATTAGTCTGATTTCCCCCAAGATCCTGCTTTAAATTTGTTACTTTTCACAGTTTGTTTCCTCATTTTCTCATGATAATTTACGATATAAATACATCAAATCGCCCGTTTTTTGGTATAGTTTTTTTCGAAAATCGTGTCATGTTTCATGTTTTTTTATACTATTTGTCACACAGGTTTCGACACAAAAAGGTTCTCATTCATGAATACCAAATGACATTTTTCCTTTCGTTTTTCCCTTCTGAACAGATTCAATATATCGGTTTTTCGCCCTTCTGTCCACCAGATGTTCGAAATGTGTTTCCGTTTAGTTTTTTTTTTGTGTGTCGCACTCTCTGAGAGATTTTCGATGATCATTTGCACAAGAATATTCTATCGATTTTTATAATTTTCTTAATTTTTTTCCAATTTTGTGTGTCAAATATTCGATTTTTTCCCCGAATTTTGCTCTTAAGAAGCGGAAAAATTGCCGGAAATGTTGAAAAACTGTTGAAAAACCGAACAAATAGCCAAAATTTTAACTTTTTTTTCAATTTGCAAAAGTAGTCTCTGCGCTTTTGAAGGTTTACGGTTTTCGCGTCGAGACTCAAGTGACAAATTTCATAGCTGCGCCTTTAAACTTCGGTGTCGGTGCATTTTTTTCCCGAAAAATTAAGCTTTTTTTTTTCGCCAAAAATGACATAAATTTGTCTTTTTTTTCAATATAAATCAACACACAACCCCTTTCTGAAATGTGTGGTTGACGACTGCTCCTCAATGACGTGTCTTCTTCTTTTCTCATTTTCTTTTCATCACCAACCCATCCTTCTTCTTCTTGCCCAGTAGTTATTGTGTGCATGTTCTCCATGTTCAAAATCGGTTCGCGGCGATTCTCTCTCGGCCCGTTCTAATCTTTGAAAACGCGTCGCCGCTCCTTTGTTTGTTCTTCCGCCAGAGCCCCATACCGCAATGCAATGCAATAATGCGTGTGTTCCGAGAGAGTAGCTGAGCATGCTCAACCGATTCCGTCATGTTTCCGTGTTGTAGAGAAGGAAAAAATCGGTTTCTGCTCCCAGAAAATTGAGAGAGAGAGAAGCGACGAAAGGTGTTAATTTTTGGGTTCTCATCAAATCTGGGCGCAAAATCGCATAAAGTTTCTCATATAATTTCCCCAATGGTTCGTTTCCCATTCCTCCTCTCATAAATTGTTCTCTGCACAACCACCACCACCACCCCATTTTTTTTTTTGATAGGCATCTCTCACGAAATGCCAATGCTCTTCCACAAAAACAGCATTTTTTGACACCACCACACTCTTTGCTATTTTTGACGATTAATCCCAAAAGAGGAAATTCCTGCTGACCTCCAAAAATAGATGGGGGGATTTAGCACGACGACACGTGCGCGCTGAAATCTTCTGAAGTGTGCACTTTTCTAGCTATAAATGTCTTGCTCTCACGTCTTCTATTTTTGGTGTCTAAAAAACTGAAAAAAAAGCTGAAAGGGCAGAGATGGGATTTGTCGAAAAAGAGAAAAATCATATGGAAAGCATTAAAAAGTAACATAGAGCGAGACGACTTGTTTGCTGGACCTGTCATTTTTCGTTTTCCCCCATCGGTCACTTTTGAGTTACTAATGGGATTTTCGCCTCGTTTCAATGTCGTTTTTACTAGATTTATGCGAAATTTTAGTGAAAAATCCTATTGCCCGTTCAATTTTTTAAAATAAAGTTTTCGTGGCGAGACGCTGAAGATAATTTTCATACTTGCGCCTTTAAGCTTACGGTATTCGCCGAGAAATTTGTAGCTATGCGCCTTTAATTATTGTTACTGTAGTTTTTTTCTCGGAATAAATATAGAATTTTGAGATATTTTTCGAATTTATCAGATTTTTCCCTAAAATTTCAGTTGAAAATGGCTTCAGAAAGCCTTTTTTCTCGTTAATTTTCAAACTTTTATTTTCGTGGTGAGACGCCAAAGACAATTTTTATACTTGCGCCTTTAAGGTACGGTATTCTTTGCGAACCCGCCAAATAAATTTTGGTTCTGCGTCTTTAAGCTACTGTAGTTTTCGGGTTTATTCTCGGAATGAACATCGAATTTTGAGCTAATTTTTTGATTCCTTATTGAATTTATTGAATATTATCATATTTTTTCCAAAATTTCAGTTAAAAATCGCTTCAAGAAGTCTCTTCTCCCGTTGAATTTCGAATTTTCATTTTCGTGGTGAGACGCCAAAGACAATTTTCATACTTGCGCCTTTAAGATACGGTGTTCGCTGTGAGACTCCGCGAGTAACTTTTGATTATGAGCCTTTAATGATTTACTACTGTACTCTTCATTTTTTTCTCTCGGATTTTTTTGTCATTCATTGTTTGCAGAAACTCAATTACACAAATGGATATTTTTCTCTTTTTTCCCTCTAGAATATGACAAATTCATGTGCTGCCCTTTTCCTTCTCGTTTTATGCTAATAGGAATTTGTAACTCTCCACAAAGAAAAAGAAAAAAAAACGCTGACGACCGGAAAAGGGAACGCAGTGAAAAAGATAGAAAAGAACAATTAGTTTCTTCTCTTCAGTCGCAAAATAATTACTTTTCTTCCTCTTCTTCCTCTCCGTTCCACTACTCATAAAATGTACTTTTTGAATGAATGCTGCGAGTAAATTTACCCGTCTCCTCTGTTCTTCTTCCTCAGACGATGTCCTTCGTACCGTCCGTCGTTACGCCCGTCCTCTCTTCCTCCACCTCCTCTCCAAAAATCGATCGATCATTGTCCGAATTCGAAGCCGAACGTGGTGCGTGTCTCTCGTTCTGCACCACACCTGCGTCTCTTCGTCTCGCGCACTCTCTCGCCGATTGAACTGTCGTTTTCCTCTCGTTTCTCTGCCGTACCCTCTCTATTTGGGCACTCTCTCTCATCATTAGTCCGTCGAATCGGTCGAATCGTATTTGATACTGGTCTCGAAAACCAACATTTACCTCGGGAAAAAGAGGGAAGAGGCGTCGATTCTCCCACCTTTTGCGACGATTTTTCGATTTTAATTCCCTTCTTTGAAAAAATAAATATATATAAACCAGTCGATTTCCGCCGCCTTTCGGCGGCTACAATCTCCTGGCTACACTCAAAACGTTCCAATCTCAAAACTTGAGAAAATAGTAGAAGTAGTTTTAATTGATTGTGAGAAATTGTTAGCTTTCTGGTTTCTTACCTCCGAATTTTCAAATTTCCAAATGTCGATTTGTGCCCCTTTTTCTGAGTTTGTCTTCTCGGAAATTAAGATATTACAGAATTTGGGGAATCATTCGAACGCTGGGGCTCAACCTCATGGCTTCCGCTTACTGTATTTTACAACTCAATTTCAAATTTCTTAATTTCCGAGTTTCCGAAGTCACGGAAATTTCTGAATATATAATTTTCCGAATTAAAAAAAAAGTTTCGGAACACCGAATTTTAGTTCTGAAATCCAGAGTAGATGGATTCCCGGTTTCCGAAAGTTCCAAATTTTTGGATATCTATGTTTCAGAATTTTGTATTTCCTGGGTTCCGAAAGTTCCAAATTTAAAAAATTTTAAAATTAACAAAGACCGTCGAATTGCGTCCCACCGTAGCTGGACATCCTGGTTCCCGCTTACATTTCGTTATCTTATAGCGGGGGTTTGCCACTTTTTCAGGGACTATTTTATCATGCTAGGAAACTTTCCGAAAATCTGACCGTCTGAAATTAGTATCAGGTTGTTCGAAAAGTAATGCGCGTTTAGTGCGAACTACTTCGACTTTTTTGAGAGGTGTATCTTACAATTCAATTTCAACTTTCTAAATTTCCGAGTTTCCGAAGTCACAAAAATTCCTGAATATTCAATTTTCCAATTTTTGAAGTTTCGAAACTACTGATGACTGAATTTTACGATTTCTGAAATCCAGAGTATGCGAATTCCCGGTTTCCTAAAGTTTCAAATTTCTGGATAGACAGTCGGTTCACCTCCCTCCGGGGTTGGACCTTCCTTTACAGTGCCCGTAATCTTGTCACTTTTCAAGGACTATTTTATCATGGTTGTAATTAGGAAATTTCGAAATTCAAAGTTTCTGAAATTCAAAATCGTAAATTCAGAACATCGATAATTTCAAAAATTCTGGTTCCAAGAAGTCCCGAATTCCAAAAATTCCGAATTTCGAAAAAACAATTCGGTGTGCGTCCCTTTTGTGCGGAACTTCCTGGCTCCCGCTTACAATACCTGTAATCTAAAGTTGAAAAATTGAGAATTACCAAATGTCTCGCTTTGCAAGTATCATATTCTCGAACTTCAAGACTTCCGGATTTCTGAATTCCCTTCTTTTGAAAATCCATGAATTCAGGAATTTGGAAACTTCTGACTTGAAAATCTCAGAAACACGGAAGCTCAAATTTTGGAGAAACGGAAACTGAAAGACCTAGAAATTTAGAGATTCTAAACAGACAGCCACGTCTCTCTAAAGTTCAGAAATCCGATAGATTGAGAACCTGAAAAATTGGTAATTCAGAAGCTCAAATTTTTGAAAAGAACACAATCTCGTTGAAAAGTTTTTGGAGCTTCGGAAACACAGGAATTTCGAAAGCGCACAATTGGAAACTCCGAACTTCGGAAACTTGAGAAGTTGAAAAATCAGAAATTCTGATTTTTTTTTGCAAATTCGGTGAATAAGAATCTCAAAATTTTGGAAAATTACAGAATTGGGTGTCCAGAACATAAGTTCGGAAATTCTTTAAAGTTGAAAGCCCGAAAATTTGAGTGATCCCAGAAAGCGCGATCTTATGTTTTCTCGTAATCTCTTTTTCCCCTGTTTCAGAATTTTTCCTTTTCAAATCTTCAAAACCCAGACTAAAATGACGTTTCCTCAAAATCACCTTTCTCCCAGAAATAGCGTGGATAAGAAAAAAAGTTGGGCGGCTAGACGGGGATGACGTAAAAATTGCTTTAATAATTTTCTAAAAATTTGCTCCGTAGAAACAGAATAACGTCTCCAGAAGACGTCAGAAACAAAATTTTAAAATAAGAAATAGTCGGGCATCATCTCGCTGCTATTTCGGGTCATCTGTGAAAATTTGGGAAATTTTGGTCTATTCTGGACTTCGCTAGGGCAGGTAATACGGGAACAAACGGACACACACACATACACACAGAATTTGGTGATTGTTAATAGTAAAGATATGATGCAAATAATTTCCGACCCATCTCCCTTACTCATGCTTTAGCCAGACTATTCGAAAGAATAGTACTTGAAGCATTGAAAAAAATTGTCACTCCCTTCATCTCCCCCAATCAATTCGGTTTTCTAAGCTCCCGCTCCTGCGTCCTCGCCGTCCTTGAATGTACATCGAAAATCAAATTAGCTCTAGCCAAAAAAAATAATTTTGTTGACATAATCTACTTTGACTTCCGAAAAGCTTTTGACACTGTACCCCATAATCTCTTGATACTAAAGATGCGAAGAATGGGAATTGACGACCATTGCTGCAAGTGGTTCGAGTCATTTCTTACCAACAGAACTTCCAATGTCAAAGTCAATGGAGTAATTTCGGCTAATTCTATAGATGTTAGATCAGGAGTCCCACAGGGATCTGTTACGGGTCCTTTCCTTTTCCTGTTATATATTAATGACTTGCTTTCCCTTTTTCCGAAGAATGTACATGTCTCAGCCTTTGCCGATGACCTCAAGGTCATGGGTTCTAATCCAGATGAACTACAGCAAAGCATCAAAATTGTCGAAAACTGGTGTGAAATCTGGAAGCTTAATCTTGCCGAAAACAAGACAGCTGTCATGCACTTTGGGAAATGCAACCCACACACAGTCTACCGTGTCAACGACTCTCCCATCACCCCCCACAAATCATTCAAAGATCTTGGCATTCTGGTTGATGACCAACTTCTCTTTGACAAGCATATCAAT
Source organism: Caenorhabditis nigoni (assembly GCA_027920645.1). Lineage (NCBI taxonomy): Eukaryota > Metazoa > Nematoda > Chromadorea > Rhabditida > Rhabditidae > Caenorhabditis > Caenorhabditis nigoni. Next base: position 8,175,339 of record CP115868.1, on the reverse strand, counting down.
CGGATATCTCACTCAGCCAAACTCAAATGTCACCAAATCCTGAAAGCTTTCCAGTCCAAAAACCCTGCCTTATATTTTCGCCTTTTCGACACTTATGTCAGGCCTATTCTCGAATATGGTTGTGAGCTCTTTGACCCTTCCAATTCCACTCTTGCCAACAAACTAGAATCTCCCCTTCGCTACTTCTCTAGACAAGTATTCCAACGTTGTAATATGCCCTTCCGTTCCTATGAAGACAGACTTTCGCAGCTAAATGCACAAACAATTCTCCACCGACGCATCCTACTTGTTCTACGTACCTTCCAGAAAATTGTTTCCAACACATACCATTTCCCATCTGTGTCGACCTATATTCTACCCAGTCAATCAAACAGAGCCCCCTGTATGTACAAAATTAATGGTCAATAAATTGACTGTTTCCTTCATAAATATCTGTCCATGTGGAATCATGTGTGTAAAATAATCAAGTCTAGGCTTAGTCCGGAGGCATTTTCTAGACGCTTAGGAAAGATTCCCTTTGATTCCCTCGCCCCGCACACTTGACTTGGACTATAGCTGGTCCACCGGTCATTTTATTATATTTTATTTGTAGATTTTCTCCCCCGGTATTTCTTCTATATGTATCACAAGTTCCTCAAATAAATACATTATTATATTGTTTTGGCACCAAACTCAGTTTTCGGTTTTGATACTTTTTTCGCAATTTGATGGAATTTTTTTGCAGTTTTAGTTGTGAAAATACCGGGAAAAATTTCTGAATAAATCGAAATTTAAGAAAAAGCCTAAAAATCAAAATTTCAAACTATTAAAAATTGGTTTTTTAAAGATTTTTTTCGATTCTTATATTTTCGATTTTTTAAACATCCAGCAGTTTTTTTCACCCAAATTTTCGAATTTTGAGCTATTTTTTGGGTTTTCTCATAGACGAAAAATTCAGTTAAAAAGTACTGAATTTCGCAAAAATCGGCGGAATTCTCACTTTTTCACAGAAATTTTTTCCAGAATATTCCCTTTTTTATTCCATTTTTCAGCCTTACAGCGATAAAATTTGAAATTTTTCCTGATTTTCACGAAAAACAGTATATTTTTGACTCGTTTGTATTCATCAAAAAGTACTGAAATTTGCGAAATTTCCAAAATTTTCGCTGGTAATTTTTCCAAAATGTATTACTCGAAATTCTGAAAAATATAGGTTTTTTTCAAGTTTGGAATTTGGCGCCATTTTCGAATGTCCCAGTAAGAATAAAACAAGATGTTTAAGCCTAAGCCTATAATTTTCAACAGAAAATGCGAAAAATTCCAGCCAAAAAGGTACTGAAAATATATAAAAATCAGCGAAATTTTCATATTTTTCGCAGGAACTTTTCTGACTTTTATTGTTTTCTTTTTTGTTCGAATTATAGGTTCAGGCTGAAAACCCCTTCTTTTCTTCCTCTGGAGCAACCGAATTTTGTCGCCAAATTCAAAAAATTTAGGTGCTTTATCGTTCAATTTTTCGTTGTTTTTTCCAATTTTTTTTTCGATTTCTCAAAAGACCAAAAACTCGAAAACCTTTTTTTCCTTTTCGTTTTCTCTAAATCCCATATAAAATGAGTCAATCCCCTCCCTCATTTCCTCCTGATCTCATCCCTATTCTTCTTCTTCATCATCATCTTCATTATCTCTATCCCGTGTCGTTGATCCTTTAATGAGACAACAAATTGGATGAAAAGTTGTTGTTCGAAGCCGACAAATTAGTGGGGATTATCAGTGACAAGAGGAATGTTTACGAAAAAATGGGGGAAGGATCGGGGGGCTCCGATGGGGGAGAGAATAAAAGGAGGTGTCCCCAGCGGATTAGGCGAGGATTTATATCGCATTTTTTCTTGTTATTAGGTTTATGGTTTTTCGAATTGGATAATGATTTTGCTCTGTAGAAGTTAAATTTCTTCCGAATTTCGGTTCACTCCGTATTTTTTTTTCTATCAGAAGCTCGCTTCATTTTGTCGAAGAATGGCGTAATGTAGCTCAGAATTATCCAAGAAATATTCAGAACGGCTTTAAACTGACCAAAACAACTTTCCAAAGAAGCTTAAAAGTTGCCCCAAAATTTGCCTAAAATGACTTAAAATTTGCCTAAATATAGTAAAAATATTACCTAATATGGCTCAAAATTACCTTTGAAATGGTTCAAAATGACTCGAAATTTACGAAAAAAATGTTCCAAATGGCTTGAATTAGCCCAAACATTGCCAAAAATAACTTGAGATTGGCCAATAAAATGGTTCAAATAGCCAAAAATTGATATAAAACGTTATAACTTAGCTCGAAAATGACTCAAAATTGGCTTAGAACGACGGTAAATCACCCGAAATTTGCCTAAAAATGGTCCAAGTGGCCTAAATGTGGTCTAAAACGCCTTAAAATTTGATCAAAAAAAAAACTCTAAAAATCTACAAATCCTCAATTTTAGTAAGACCCAAACCGACAACTTTGAGCTCAATTATCTCGGTTCCCATGAGAGATATCGAAGATGTATCAATGGGAAAATTGTTCATCATAATATCACCAATATTTTATCAGTCGACATCTTTCCGATATCTTTCACAGGAACCGAGATAATTGAGCTCGAAGTTGACTATTTGGGTGGGCTTCTATTAGAGGGAATACGGTAACTAGTTCTTGTTCGAAGTCAGCTCCGTTCGGTTGCAAATTTTATGATTTACGGATAAAACTTCCACGTGGAATCTATCTAGCTCCATCTGGAGACATTCATGTTGTTCTTGTGCTGATTCTTGTGCACTTTTCACTATGGAAAAGCAATTTTTGAATGTAGCCTGTCACAAAATGACGGATGACTCTATGTTTCGTAGTGATAAAGAGTAGCAAAAAAGTTGATAATCCAAAGAGTTTCTCTCATTTTTTCATTCCTCCTCCTCTCCAACATCTCACACTTGCACAACACAAAATTCTCGTATTCCGATGACCCGCACTTGGGTTTCTCTTTCTCTGCGTCTCCTACTCTCTCTCTCTCTCCCTTCATTCATTTCTTCGTTCAGCTTCTTCTCACATCTCTATCTTTTCTAGACTTCACGTATTATCTTCTTTTTCTTCTTTTCTCTCTGTTTGAAAAAGAAGAAGAGGAAAGTGTGGATGATATGATTATCCTAATCACTCTCCCCTTCTTTTCTTCTTCTTTTCATATCAGCGCCCTCCTCCCGAAGAGATGCCGCTTTATCTTTTCTTATCACCTCTCGGGGTGGGATTTTCCCTCCCGTAAATTTGAAATTTCAAGGATTTGGTTGAAATTTGACAATTGAAGGTTCTTGCGCGCCTACGGCGCTAACGCTTGCTTCGGAAAATTTACACGTTTTCACGTAAAATATTAATTTTACGTGAAAATCGAATTACGTGAATTTTCTCACGTCAAATCGGTTCACGTTATTTTTGGTTTCACGTGGATTTTTTTCTAGGTCACGTAAGAAGTTTTGAGTTATACGTAACGATTTTTAAGGGTTTCACGTAAGGATGACCATCTGGCTCGCCTTCGGCGCGTTTTCACATTCTAAAAATTTTCACGTGAAAAATCCCATTTTTTGGTTCCACGTAGATTTTTTTCACGTAAATGTTTTCTAGGTTACGTAGCGTTTTTAGCTTCACATATTCTTTTTCAAGCCCACGTTTACCGTACATGCTTTAATAGAAGTGTCCTTTATAAGTGCTTTTTGAGCCCAGTTATCTCGGTTCCTTTGAGAGATATCAACGATTTTTCAACGGATAAAATGCTGATTATAATAAGCTAAACTTTTTATCAGTTGACCAATTTTTGATATCTTTCATAGAAACCGAGATAATTGGGCTCAAAGATCACGTTTACGGTGGGCATCTATTAGAGCAAGTACGGTAAATTATACTCTTCTAGTAGAAATTTCATTTTTTCAAGAAACTATCAATGAAATGACACATATCCGCCCCTCATGTACTCTTTTCTAATTGTCTAGACTTCCGGCTCTTTCCAATTCTTTTGTGACGTCATCATCATCCCCATTTCCTGAACTTTATTCAATTCGACGAGCATCGTCATCAAAACCAATTTCTATAAATATCATGAGCCAAAAAGAGCAACCACGAAATAATGAGCATATATCACACATGACGAGTAGTGTTATTTTGATGCCAGGTTTTGAAATTTTCTTCTTTTGGAAGTTTTTTTTTTTCAGTGTGGAAGTCACAAGACAATTTTTGCAGAAAAAAGTTCAGAGATACGATCTTCAAGGTTTAGGCTCCGCCCACATTCTCTCGTGATCATTTTTCAGACATTCTTAACTAGTTCGATTACCCCCGTAATAATTGAATTTTCACTCTCTTTCTAGCTGAAAAAAATCACATTTTTCTTTTTTTTTCTCATTTTTTGTTCCGGAAGGATCTTCTGGAATCTCCACGTCATAGACAATGATCACAAAGAAGAAACGAAACGTTTTGCTGAAAGAAAAATTCTCTGCAAAAGCAGAAAACATCCATCCCCCACACAGCACCCCGAAAGAGGATTTCGAGAGAAATGTTTTTTGAATTTGTCTGTCGGGCGCGCTTGCATTTTCTCTGCGCCCCTCCTTCTTTTACACACTCTCTCGTCACTTCATTTTTGAAAATTCGAATTTTTTGCACTTTGAGCAAACATTACGGAGACTGGAAGCATTTTCGTGTATCGGACGGACCTAACTTTTGTAGAGGATGTTTTTAAGCATATAAAAATCCAAAATTTTTCACTACATCGATTTTTTTCTGAGGAGTTAATACAATTTTTATAAAAATCAAGACATTCGAGTGGAAGTTTTTTTCGATTTTTTTGGTTCAATGACACAAAATTAGGATAAATTTCGATATTTTTTAGAGAAAAATAGCTAAAAAACTAATAAAACAAACTCTCACAGGGAAGACAACACTTTTTATATAAATAAATATGCCAGGATCGAAGGGTAAGTTCGGCAGAGGTTAGGAAGAATAATCTGAATGTCAATGGTTCCGAATTATATGAAAAATCTTTAATTAATTATTTTTATATCCAGAAATATAGTTATTTGGTGCGAAAATTGTGTTTTGTGGGTGATTTTTCATATCTGAAATAATGTTCCTTGATTTAAGTTCATGATTAATACCCTATTACTGCGTTTTACGACTTTGAAGCATTTCAAATCAGTGATATTATCCAGAAACTTACTTCGAAGAGGAAAAACTTACACTTCTCGCTAATTTTCCGTCGGAGAGTACCTCTGGACTTATTCCTTGATCCCGGCACATTTATTTATATAAAAAGTGTTGTCTTCTCTGTGGGAGATTGTTCTATGAGTTTTTTAGCTATTTTTCTTTTTAAAAAATCGAAATTTATGCTAATTTTGTGTCATTGAACCAAAAAAATCGAAAAAAACTTCCACTCGAATGCCTTGATTTTTATATAAATTGTATTAACTCCTCAGAAAAAATCGATGTTGTGAAAAATTTTGCATTTTTATATGCTTAAAAACATCCTCTACAAAAGTTAGGTCTGTCCGATGCACGAAAATGCTTCCAGTCCCCGTAATGTTTGCTCAAAGTGCAAAAAATTCAAATTTTCAAAAATGAGGTGACGAGAGAGTGTGTAAAAGAAGGAGGGGCGCAGAGAAAATGCAAGCGCGCCCGACAGACAAATTCAAAAAAAATTTCTCTCGAAATCCTCTTTCGGGGTACTGTGCCCCATCATTTTTTTTGTTCGTTTTGCAATCGGATTAACGTAGTCTCTCCCTACAGAGAGGGAATAATTTCCTTTTTTTCTTCTTTTTTTCCTACCATTCTCTAGCCGGTATATCCCATGAAAATGGGTCAAAAATATGAGAAAAAATCTTCTGACCAAATTTTTTATTGCACCAAAATATGAAGAAAAATATATAAATTCACATAGCAACAAAGAAATGTTTTAAAAATCTGAAAACCCTGGAAAAATAACTTCAAAAAGCGAAAAATTAAAGTTCTGGTTCGTTTCTGGAAACATCTAAAAGTTCCTCGAATATTTTTGAATTACCGCAGAAACTGAGAACTCAGTTTCCGACACCTTTCCAAAGGTGGCCTAGAATTTTCAGTTTCGGCGGGAATTCAAAAAAGATTCCAGACCATTCTAGAAGGGTCCAGAGAGAGACGAGAACAGAGATTTTGCGCTATTTGACACGATTTTTCGAGGATTTCCAGGTTTTTGGTATTTTCCCCTCATTTTTGTGTGAATTTACATGGTTCCTATTTACATGGTTCCTACACATTTAGATGTTCCTAAAACTGACTCAAAAAATTCTGTTCAGAATCCACAAAAACTTCAGAGTTTTTCCAAATTTCCCATTTTTCGCTTCTAGAACTTTCCAGTCCGATCCTATCTGTATTTTTCACATTTTCCAATCATTCTAATTGATTTTATAAACATCCAGAAATCAAAACATCTTCCTTACCTACAGATTCCTCATTTCCAGCTCCTTTTCCCACTTTTACGATCCTCTATTCTTCACCACAAAAAATATTCCAAACCCATTTTGAAACGCATAGGGAAGACTCCGTCAGCAAACAGTCAAAAAAAGAGACAGAAAAATGAGTCAGAGTGTCGAAAATATTAACGGCACGAGAGGCGACGACGACGACACACCATTGTTTTTTTGGGGGCTGTTTTCAGCAGCATTTCTCTTGTTTTTCTTTGTTCTGTTTTAAAAAGCAAAGAGTACGATTTTATTCACTTCAGTCAGTGTTTAGAGTTCATTTGTATTAGTTTCGGTTGTTTAGAGGGCTCTAATTTTAGACTCTAAGAATATTGATGACATCAGCTGGGTAATCAACTGGAAAAGGGCAAATTCGTGATCTTAAATGAAAATCGTCATTTTCAGATATTTTTGGATAAACAACAGATTTCTAATGTTTCGTAAGATATCTGATTGTGAGGAAATATGGGTCAACAAATCAGTGCCACGTGGGACCAAATTTTGTATGCAGTATACTTTAATGTAGCTATTAGAAAATCGAAAAATGCCGATTTACCAGAAAAAAGTTTATATGAACGCACAGTAATCAGGGAGTGTCACAAAACCTGGAAAAAATTGAGCGGAGCTACTAAAAAAGAAAATCTGAAAAATACCCATTTATGGCAATTTTGGGACTGAAAATACTCAATTTTTAGGCCCCAAATTTGCCTAAATTTTGATTTAATTTTTGTTTAGTTTTCTTGATCATTTAATTTTTTCCCCATTTTTCTAGTTTTTTTTTTCCTAATTTTTCTCCACATTTTCCATTTTTGATCTACAAAAATTGCAAATTTCCTATTTTGCCTAGACAGAATTTCTTGTCTTTTCTCATTTTTCTCGTTCTTCAACACCGTCCCATTTGTATCGTCTCGTACCAATCACTTCAAGACTAACAGCTGCATCTCTTCTTTTTCCTCTCTAAAATGCACTTTTTGGGTCGCGCATCTGCTCGTTGTGACAGTCTCGAGAGCAACAGATGTCCCAAAAGAGGCGGAGCTTATTTTACAACTTTTTTTCAACTCTTCATACTCTCGAAAAACTTCACATTTTCCTATTTTTTAAAGTCCCCATTTTCCAGCCCGCCCTCTCTCTCCATCCAACGGTCCTCCAGAACGACGACGTCGCGTCCAACAACAACAGAATCAAATCCACGTCGTCATCATGCGGGAGTACAAAATCGTCGTTTTGGGATCGGGAGGAGTCGGAAAGTCGGCGTTGACCGTGCAGTTTGTTCAAGGCATTTTCGTCGAGAAGTACGATCCAACGATTGAGGACAGCTACAGAAAAGTGAGTCGCATAGAATCTTCTAGAAGCTTTGAAATTAGTTCGGCGGGAATTCAAATTTTTGGCACTTTCAGAAACTTCTAGAAGATTAGAAATTGAGGAATTCCAAATTTTTAAAAGCAAAATCAGCAGTTTTACTGCGGCTATAGCAATCAAAAATGCTGCTTTTCTAGGTCCTTTACGTTTCCACGTGGGCTCTACAGCCAGCCAAGCGAGTCCCATGCAGGAAATTCCATGTGCCTTTGATTTTTAAGCGACTAAAGAGCTCAAAGTTGAAGGCACACGGAATTTCCCGCTTGTCTGGCTGTGGAATTCACGTGGACATGCAAATAGCCTAGAACACTCTCCTAGACTCTGAGATTTGAAAATCCGGCGGGAATTCAAAATTTTTGAATGCAAAATCAAGATTTTGCTGCGGCTGTGGCAATCAATAATGCTGGAGGTTTCTAGGCCAGCCAAGCGATTCTTGCAAGAAATTCAATGCGCTTTTAATGTTGAATCAATTTACGAGCTCACAATTAAAGGCGCATAGAATTTCCTGCAAGGGTCCCGCTTGGCTGGCTGTGGAATCCACGTGGACAAGAAAATGGCCTAGAAAGCTCCAGCGTTTTGGCTGACCCCTCTGAATAAACGCATAAAGCTTTTCCGTAGAGAACAACGCCAATTTTACTGTGGTATTACGGTAACGCGCATTTACACGACATCCCAATAAAAAAACACCCATGATTCCGCGGAAATTCAAATCCCTAACCCAAAATTTTTGCAGCAAGTGGAAGTCGATGGTCAACAATGCATGCTGGAGATTCTGGACACGGCCGGCACGGAACAGTTCACAGCGATGCGCGATTTGTACATGAAGAACGGACAGGGATTCGTGCTCGTTTACTCCATCACAGCACAGTCGACATTCAACGATTTGATGGATCTTCGTGATCAGATTCTTCGTGTCAAGGATACTGATGAGGTAGGTGGAGAGCTTACTTGAAATACGGGATGTGCCGTAGTTTCTTCTAGGCTCAAGATTTTGAGACCAACTGACATGGATATAATAGAAGAACTCAAAAACTATGATGTGATATTATTTAGATTACTGTATCTTGTCTATGAGCAAAGTTACATGTCATAAAGCCCTGAAGGTGTTTGGCTTGTAACCTTGTTCATGTACAAGATACAGTTATCCAAATAGTGTCATATTGTAGTACTCCTCAAGCTCAACCATATCGAATTCAATTGATCCGGTAATATCGATTCTAAAAGTAACTATGGCAAGGCCCGCTAAGCTTATAAAACAACGCTAAAAAATAGGAAAGATAGTACTAGAACTAAATTCATGCCTAGTTCCAGGTTCCAATGATTCTGGTAGGCAACAAGTGTGATTTGGAGGACGAACGTGTCGTTGGCAAAGATCAGGGACAGAATCTCGCCAGGCAGTTTGGATCAGCATTCCTGGAGACGTCAGCCAAGGCGAAGATCAACGTTAGCGAGGTAAGGAATTTTAAAAGTATCACTGATACTGTATCAGTGATTCCGATTAGAGCGCAATAACATTTTCAAAAATGCCACGTGGCTTCGAATTCTGTTAGATCATCTGAAAACCCAAAAAATTGAAATTGCCACGTGGCTTCGAAAGAGAACCGAAGCCAAAACTTTGAGCTCCATTCTCTCGGTTCCTATAAAATATGTCAGAAATCTGTGAACTGATAAATAGCTTATCATAATATCATAAACATTTTAGCAGGTGACAAAATTTTGATATTTTTCATAGGAACCGAGATAATTGAGCTCTTCCTATCTCTTTCGGAGCCACTTGCCAATTTGAATTCTTCTGTTTTTAGCCGACTGCTTTTGAAGCCACGTGGCGAACTTAAAATTTTTCCGGGAAAGTGAGCGGAGCCTAAGCTATTCACATTTGCATACGGTCTTCAGGCAAAGCCGTGCTCAGCAATTTAGGCTCCGCCCCTGACTCCGCCCACTTTTCCGAAGGAATTTTGGAGAATGCTGTTGCGCTCTCTTGAACATGCATCATGTCACAATCAAGGGTTTGCGGAATGGGACTGTTTGAAGTATTCCAAATTTTCAAAAACTGGAATTTTGAAATATTTTGCTGGCCTAGAAAAATCATGTTGAAAAAGTTAGGCCATGAAGGTATATGGCCTAAAAAACACATTAGGTGCATGTTAGATCAGCTTTGGTGGCCTAGAAAAATCACGATAGAAAAGCTAGGCCACTATGGACCTTGTTTTCTGACCTAGAGCTACGTGGCATTTTTTCAGACGCTGAGCATAAAAATAGAGCACGTTTTCTGACCCATTTTATCAAATCTCCATTTCCAGGTATTCTACGACCTAGTCCGCCAGATAAATCGCCGTTATCCGGAATCCGGTCGCCGTCAGGGACAATCGAATAAGCAGTGTTGCTCGTGTGTTATCATGTGATTCTCTCCATCAATTAATCCAATATTTATATACATACATACACATATTTAAATATATTCATTTATCTGCACAACATGTGAAAATAATTTATATTTATATCCACCTTCTTCTCTCTTGAAATTCACACAAGGTATTCCCCCTTTCTTTTCCGTTGAATTTGCTTTCCTTCCCCCCAAAATCATCAAAATCATAATAATCGCCCCTTTTTCGTCTTCTGGTCCATAGAAAATTCTGGAAATCCTTTTTTAACTTCCAATTTGAAAAGTATTATTTTCTTCCAATTCTCTCCTCTCTCTCCACGTCTCTCACAGCTTCTAAATGACACCACATTTTACTGAACATTTCCCCTCTTTAAGGTTTTTATTTCGGTCCGCCGACCAATTTTTTAAATTTGCGCGTCAAATTTGATGCATGTGCAAACAACTTGACTCGCAAATGCACAAATTAGATCGGCGGTCGGCCGACAAAATGAAAGCCTTTTTCCCCTCTTTAACCAGTGTGCCTTCCTCTTTTTCTTCTCGAATTTTCTCGAAACTTCCAGTTTTTTTTCCCAAAACAATTTTTTTTAACAAAAATCCCCCTTGCGAATGAGGCATATCCCTCTCTCTCCCTGAATTTTACATTTCGTTTATTTATTTTTTCCCTTTTAATTAATTTTTATATTTTTCTCTTCCTGAACCATAACTTATATCTCCTCCTGATATTCCAGTCCCTTCCCCCACCCCAACCCTCAAATTCTTGCTTCGACGTTTCTTTTTTTTTCTGAAAATTTAATAAATTTGATCAATGAGACGTTGATTGGCGAATCAATCACACGGAACGCCCCGCCCAGTTTCCCCCCAAAAGTTGAAAAAAATAAACAAGCGATTTCGAAGAACTGGTTGTGGGCGGAGCCTGAAAGTTTACTTCAAAAGGGTACACAATTTTCGAAAAATCAAATAGAAACAAATTTTCAACTTTCTCCTAAAAATGTCTAGAACCTTCCTCATCTTCGCCCTTCTTGCTTGTATTTTGGTTATTGAAGCATATGTGAGTTCTTAGTTTTTAAAATGAATTCGAATTTTTCGAATTTCTAGAAAGTTCCAACCGACGCGGCCACTCAGCTGAAATTAAAGAAGAGAGGACAGGCTTGTATGAAACGAATTCTGCCAAAGAACGGACCATCGAAGGCGTTGCAAAGGGAGTTGGCGGTGAGTAGAAATTAGGGGGATTACTGTAGGAGAGGGTTACTGTAGAAAAATGAAAAAATGGAAAATTCGGTGGAAATTAGGGTAATGGTATTTGCAGAAACTACTGTAGCTTACTGTAGATTTTGTAAACACCATGACGGCAAAGTGCAGACGAAAATACAAATATAAATGGGTTACTGTAGGAGAGGGTTACTGTAGAAAATCGAAAACTTGGAAAAATTTGCAGAGAATTCACGGGGAGCTTTAGATACTGCAGACACTGTGCAGACAAAAAAATCTACTGTAAGAGGATTACTGTAGAAAGTTTAATTTTAAAAGTGAAAAATTAGGTGGAACGTAGCATGACGGTGTTTGCTGTGAGAACGGTATCTTTTTGTATGTTCTGCAAACACCATGACGGCAAAATGCAGACAAAGTTTAGTTAGAAAAATCTGAAACAAGTAAAAATGAAAATTCTGCACTGTAGGAGGGGATTACTGTAGAAAAACAATATTCTGTTTTTTTCCGGACCAAATTCAAAAAGTCAGATTTTTTGCATTTTTTTGAACTCAAATTTAAAAAAAATAATTATTTGCTAGTTCGAAATCTCAATTTTGCTGTGGAAGAGAAACTCTGATAGCCGTGGCCGAAAGTCCAAAAACGAAAAATACCGTAACCTGAAAATATGAAAATTTTGGAAATAATTTTTACCAAATTTGTTTCTCGACTTTTTTTTTGTTTCGCGTCAGCACTTTCGGAACTACAAAAGCGTTTTGCTTTGAGTCTTGTAAAGAGGAAGAAACAGTGAAAATCGAAAAAAAAATCCGAAAAAAATTTTTAGTAGGTTACGGTAGTTTTTGTTTTGCGACCTTTTTCTGTACTTTTCTGCATTTCGGCGTCACGGTGTTTTGCAGAACATGCAAAATCATTAATAGAGTAGTCTACCGTACTTCTTGCAAAATCAAAATTTAGAAAATCATTTTTCTTGCAAACTTTTCTGTTTCTCAGTGTTTACTAAAATCCTTGAATTCCAATGAAATTAATTCTCCTTCTGCCTTCTTGTCTGCATTTGGCATCACAGTGTTTGCAGAAACTACTGCGAAATCATACCGTACTTCTTGCGAAAAACCAATTTTTAAATCTTTTCTGTTTCTCAATGTTCACTAAAAGTCTTGAATTCCATTAAAACCTAATTTTACTCCTTAATCGATAAACCCCATATTGTTCCAGGTATGCTTCAAAGTGGACTGTGCAATGGCGATCATTCCAAAAGTGGAACGACAATTCCCTCATGAATTCCCAATTTTGAAGGGATGTATGGGATACTGATCAATTGATTCCTCTGACTCTTATCTTTTTTGAACATTTGTAGCCTGATAATAAGGAAATTAATAAAACAGGTTCTTTTATTTTTATTTGTTTTGAAGTTTTTTTTTTTGAAAATTAGAGACAGAGAGACTACAAAAATGTGTGTTTTGTGAAAGAACGAATTGGGATGAACGAAAAGGGAAAAATAAAAAATCTACCCGGGTGGAAAAAGAGGAAAAATAGGACTGAAAAATTTAAGAAAAAAAAGAGAAAAAAGTGATTATAGTGGTGGTTCTTTGATAACTTTTCGGCGCGACGTTGCCATTATCATTTGGGTTGGTTTCGCGAGATTCAAAGTCTGAAATTCCAGATCGATCTCTTCGGATGGCGGACTCTCACGACCCAGCTTCATTCCCGACATTTTGATTGAGTAGCTGAAAAACTTGAGTCAAACAGAACACTTTACTATTAGAAAATTGGGTTATCTGGAAATATGGGAACAGAAAAAATTTGGGTCTGATAACTTTTTTGGGACAATTATTCAAGTCCTAAAGAACATTTCTAAACAGTAAACCTGAAAGTGTGATTTATCAGTTACTTTCCAGATTAAAAAAAGATCTTTCAATTCAAAAACACTTTCAAAAATGCAAATTTTTTGATTTATCGAAAGTGAGAAAGTTGAGAATTGTTCCTCATTTTTGCTTTTGAGAAACAGTTTTACAGGATAAAGAAGGTACTATCTCAGTTCTGTCGTGGATTTTTAAAATTTTAATTGAAAAGTAAAATTTTGGAATCTCAAAAAATTATGGGAAAGTTCAAAGAATAATATTTATGGATTTTCTTTTGTCTAATCGTATCTTTATCCTCTATTGGCCGACTAGGAATCCCGGAAAACCGGAAAATCAAAATATCAAGAGATATTGAAACTGAAAAAATACTTTGTTCTCCAAATCACATGTCACAAAGTTTCTGTTTCGGGTAGACAATATTTTCAGTAATTTCTCCCGAATCTCAATTTTTGATTATTCCTAAATTCCGAAAATTCCTTTCCTTTCAAATTTTAAATTTCTAATTAATAGTTCTTACTCAATTTAAGTGATCGATATTTTTAGTTTTTTCTAACAAGGAAAGTACCATATACCACTCCAATCTTCCAACTTTGCGTCAATTTATCTTGGTTAATGTAGAAGATAACAAAAAGTGATCAACTGACAAAGTATTCTTGACATTATGAGAATTATTTTGTCAGTGGACCACTTTTTGATATCTTTTACAAGCAATGAGATATATTGGCTCAAATTTGGCTGTGTGGGGGATCTATTTGAGTGCTTCGGTATCAGCTATTTCTCGTTTAAAATTATTTTTTTGGCAGGAGGCTTTTGTACTATTCTAGAGAAGATATTAATAGATTATAAATGATAGATTATAATTAATAGATTATAATATTATTAATAGATTCTAGATTATGGTAATACATATATTGCCACTGATATCTAAAAAGTCGATTGCATACTTCGGGTACTACGGCTTATAGCATCGTCACATTACCTGTGCAAAGTCTAGCCTCATTCCAGTACACCCGTCTCACCTCAATGTATGATCCAAGTGAAACGGAAATTCAAATTTCGTTGTTCCCGTTTCCACATCAATTTCATGTTTGACAGTCTGATTGTTCCCCTCGTCTCGAATGTAAATGTTGTACTTCTGAAACACATCTCTCTTATCTCTTCCTTTATCTCTAACCATCTCTTATCAATTACCGTATAAATGGGATTCTCAACTTCGACGAACACCGTCGAATTGATAACGATGGCAGTGAAATTGTCGATGACGTCGTTCTCGTCAAAAGAGATCAAATCGAAAGTGTAGACCTGAAAAACAAAAGAGAAAACAATTTGTGATTTGTTGTTTTGTTCAGGTTGATAATCGGGAGGACAAGGATCAAATGACATAATCATACTGAATTTGAAACAATGTGATTTGAAAATTCGAAAAAAAGTGGATGATGTGATGATCTAATCAGAGTTTTTTCACCAAAGAAACATCATTTCAAAGATCAGTGGAAACTTTTTAGATGACGTGGTATTTCGAAAAAATATATTGGAATGAAATACATGGGTTTTCAGTCCTTTTCCAAACTTTGATGATCGAAATTTCCACTTTGTTTTATCTGAAAACTGTAGAAAATCGATGGTATAAAGGTCCCAACGTATTCATTTTCATCAGAACCAATTTCTCACATTTCTGAAACAGAAATAGTTTTGATAATAATTAAAGTTATTGAAATTTCACTAGGTTTTCAATGTTACCAAGAAACAATAAACATTGGAACTGAACATCGCAATTTTTCCACAAAAATAGCTATTTAGCAATTATCATCTTTAAAGGAGGCGAGACAGCAAAAATTTCGGGGGAAAAATCGGGGGAAAAATCGCGCCGCGCTTATGTAGACCATCGGTCGTCGGCCTCGTTTGCGCCCCCGTAGCTCAGTCGGTAGCGGCGCTGCACCCCTAAGCTGCCTGTCATGAGTTCAACTCCTCATGGGGGTTCTCTAGGCAAAATATCAGGAAAACTTTTTTTTTGGTGTCTGGCCTCCTTTAAGAAGATTAAAATCTTTAAGGAGAGTTTTAGGAGTGAACTCCGCGTCGCTTCGAAACTGTGAAACTTTAAAAACAGTCGTTTCAAAACCGGTCATTTCCAAACCGTAGCAAAACAAATCCGATAAAAGATTTTTCAAAAAAAAAACTTTTTTATTTGAAAACCCCTAAATTGTTTTTGTAGTCGGAAATTAGTCCCTTCGCCTGTATTACTACGGTTTTGAAATGACTGGTTTCAAAGTGTCGCAGTTTCGAAGTGGACAAATATCTTTTGAAGCTTATCTCAAATTATAAAAATTCCATAACAAAACTCTAAGCATCTTACTGTTTTCATGTTTCTGTTTCAGAAACGACATTAATAATGCAAAAATACTACATTAGCAATAATACTGTAGTAATTTAGCTTTCTACTCTTGCCCTTCTGAATTCAAAACTACTTTTTACAGTCTTTTATCGGGTTTTCATACCTCAAAACCTGTAATATAATGGTCCCCTAATTGTCAACTTTGACCGTTGCTATCTCTAGAAAAAAACTGGCTCAAAGTTGACAGTTAAAGGGCCCTTTTATCACAGGTTGCTCAACTACGCTACATCGCTCAAGGATGATTATATTAACAGAAAGAAGACGAATATTATGAATAAAGTGAAACAGAAAACTTTTCGAAATTAGTATCAAACACCTAATTCATTTCATTTTGAAAAACACCCAAAAATTGTAGCAAAACAACTTTTTCTGCCATTTGATTCCAAAACAGGCAAAAATTTGTTTAAAAAATTCCAAACCAACCTGTGTCTCTGGTCCTTCATGTCTCTCATTGGTAGCTGTCATTTTCATCTGGTACCTTTCGTTTTCTTCCAGCCCATCGTTAATTCCAATCTCCACGCGACTAGTGTTAGAACCATACACAAACTTCTGAAAATCTTCTAAACATTTTTTAAATCTGACAATTTGTTGTTATCTAACCTTCCACTCCTCTTTCTTCTCTTCACCGTCTCCAACCTCTTCATCAACGTCTTCTTCTTTCTTAATATAAATCGTATAATTCGAAATGTATCCATTTGGAAGACGTGGCTCCGCCCAGGTAATGTAAACTTTTGAGTCTTGAGCATGAAGTGACGACAGAATCGGAGCAGTTTTTGGACCACCATTTGGAGTTGGAATCCAGATTGGAAACGTTTTTTCACCCTCTCCATATTCGTTTTCAGCAGAGATTCGCAGAGAAATATTCACGTTGAGGGGGATCTGAAAATGCGAAGCTTTATATGAAAATGGTATAGTTCAGAGGATCAAATACCAATCAACTCATCAATATTGAAATAGAGGGGACAGAAAAAAAAACACTAATCAGAAACATACTTTTATTAAAAAGTCAGTTATGGTCATTTTAAGTCGATTGATCCATTTTTCAAATAATGTTAATCGTATGCTAAAACATTTATAAGGTTCACTATTTCAGATTTTTTCGGCATGTGTCCAAACTTTTTTTTCGGGTTTTTTCAATTTTGGCCCTCTAATGTTTTAGGTTCTTAATCATAACAGAGACAAAACGTTTGGTTTTTTCCTACCGTATTCGTTCTTTAAGACGCCCATTATATAAGTTCACTTTCAGTCTAATTATCTCGGTTCTTTTAAGAAATATCAAAAATCTTTCAACTGACAAAATGTTCATCATGATATCTCCATCGTTTCATTAGTTGACAAATTTTTCGATATTTCTCACGAACCGCCATACATTTGGAAGCGTTATCCTGATTAGGAAACTTGTCAATAAACGTTTGCGAAACAGTGAAATTTTGTTTTTATAGCAATTTATTCAGGTCTCGACAAAAAATCACTTCCCACATTGAAAAATGTTATTTGTTTACCAGAAAAAGTCATTTCTGATTTGATAAAAAGCTTCAGGCATTCCTCCAAATTTCGAAATTCTCCCGCAAAAATGTACTCATTTCATTTGGTGCAGTACGATCTAAAGTTTTTTACTCAAATTATTCTCTATCATATCGCCAATGAAACAGTATGAAAATTTTGAAAGTTTTAAATTTATGTTAAAGCATTGTTCACAATTTCAGCTTTTTTCGACCGGTATCCTATCATTTTTTCGGGTCCTCTATTATTTAAAGACTTCAAACTTAACAGAGCGAAAACATTCAGTTTCTTCCTACCGTATTTGTTCTAATAGAAGCCCAATCAAGCCGTCAAATTTGAGTTCAATTATCTCAATTTCTAAAAGTGATATGAAAAAGTGTTGAGTTGATACAATGATTGTCGTAATATTGCCAACATTTTATCAGTTTATAGTCAGAATTATGAAACTGCAAAACACTCAATTTTTGTACTGAGTCTGCATACACTGAAGTCGCAGTTTTATAATTCCGAAAATACAAATTTTTGATATTTCTCATAGTAACCGAGATAATTGAGCTCTAAGTGCACTTACAGTGAGGGCTTCATTTAAAGAAAATGCTGTTGGTATTATTGTTGTGCGAAAAAATTGGAGCGAGAGAGTATTATTTGCAGTCTGAATACGGTATGCACCTCGAAGCGACAAGCCTAAATAGCACATACTCAGTGGTGACGCAGAGAAATTTTTCGTCTAACTGTCTGCGTCTCGACTCCAATTTTTTCGCACAAGAATAATATTTTGGGAATGTTTTCCGGATCTGGAAACTTGTCAAAGAACGTTCGCGAAACAGCAAAATTTTGAAAAATATTCAGGTGTCGACAAAAAATTAACATTTTCGTTAATTAAAATTTTCCAATTGATTTATCAGTGTAAACTTAAGATAACAGTTTTTACGCAGATTTCCCCTTGTTTACATTGCCATTGAAACCGAAAAAAACTTTCAAAAACTCACATCTGGAATTCTGACAGGTGGTCCTGAAACTTTGGTCTTGTAGTTGGAAAGATACAAATTGTATTCTAATTTCTCTCCATTCGGATTCTCAATTGGATTCCAATTGATATAAAGTGTCGAATCGTCTTCTTCCTCGAAACTCCAACTTATATTATTTGGTGCTTCTCCGGGTCCTGAAAACGCTGTTTTGAGTACTATTTCCATATTTGCAAAGGGTAACGCCGGGATGAAGTTAGAAGTTTCTTGACTCAAAAAAAAGTGAAAAGTAAGAATTTTTCCCTGTTTCATATATTGAATATACAGCCTATTTGCCGCGCCTCTGCTGATTTCACAATTGATGGGTGCGCCACAGCTTCATTATAAGAATTATCATTTTCTAGTTCTAGTTATGTTAGAATTTTAAAATTGTCCTAATATGCGAGAAAATAAGTATGATTTTTTTTGATAGTTTTGAAACAGAAATTCATCGATTTCAAAATTATTATTCCAAAAACTCACTTTTGATAATGATAACTTCGCTGATAGTGACATTTTCATACTTGTTACTAGCTCGACACACTACTGTCACATTTCTTCTCGAATTAATTTCTGGAGCCTTCGCTTCGAAATACTCCAAATCATCTGCTTCAACTTCTTCGAATTGACGTTCCGTATCATTTCCAAATTGATAAAACAGTTCTGGTTTTGGTTTTCCGGTTCCTTTACATCGAATCTCCACATTTTGATTGGGTTCAGCTTCGAAGTCCAAAATGTTTGATGCCAGGATTTCGATTTTCAAAGGTTCATCTGGAAATGCTTCGGTTTTTTCTATGAAGAGTGTTTTAAAAAGTGTTTGATTGGGCTTAAAAGCGGAATTGTTGCAAAATGTACTCAATAAAATTTTTCTACTTCATATTGATCATATTTTTTCATGATTATGCAGAGTGTATACATTAAAGCGGCCAGATAGCCATGCGCTGTGTGAACACCAAAAAACTGTACACCGTCACGTCAGAATGCATACCGTAACCGCAAAAAATCTCCAAAAATTCTTCGTTCTGCCCTGCCTTGAAGAAAAAAGTTTTGCAAAATGTATTCGAAAAATGTTCTCTGTTTCATATTGATCATGTTATGTAGCATGTTGCTGTACTTATTAGTAAACCCTGCTAACAAGGAACTCACACAAAACATCCGAGAGACATGAAAAAGTGGTTGAAATGATTCCTGGACCTCTGTCAGAAACTGCTTGAACCCGAATGAAATGATTGACCGATGGTCCAAATGCCTCTACATACGTCTCCAATTCGGCAGTTTCAAATTTGTTCCAATCCGATAAATCGTCGTTTTCGTTTTCAGAATAGTAGACGATGTATTTCTGAAAGCAACATTTTTGGCTTCTTCCTATTTTCCACGCCCTTCTCGGAGATACTTCTATTAGAGGTGCTTATATTAAAGGAGACTTTCTAATACAGGTTTTACGGTATTCAAGGAAGAGAATCTGGCAATTTTTTTAACACACGTTCCAGATTCCATTTTTCTTTTTGTTATGAAAAACTTTTTTTGTATTAGGTTGGTTCAAAAATCAGGAAGAAACATTCCGAAAGTCTCAGAACGAGAAATACCGTAACCTGAAAATATTTGTTTTTGATTTTTCTCTGAATGTTCACTAATTTCCTATGGCTTTTCTGTTATCATGTCAAAAAATCAGGCAAACAAATCCAGGAAATTACTTCCGGATTACGGCGTTTTTCGTTTTGGGACCTTCAGACACCAGGGTTACCATGATATCACCATTGGGAAGTGTTGATTCTTGCCACGTCACATTGATTTGGTTACGGTAGGCTGTCAATTTAATGTTCTCTGGGGGATTTCCGGGACCCAAAACTCGAATTTGGACCGACTGAAATAACCAGGTTCAATGAATTATTGCGAAGAAGTCGATAAAAGCCAAACGATCAAGTTTTAATGATAACCACAATGTGATTTCGACTGATTGAAACTGTGAAACTTTTTCTGAAAGAGAGGTGAATCCAGTAGCGTATCACCCTGGCAAATCATCAGCGTATCACCTTGACAAATCTACTCATGGACCACTTGAATCAGAAAATTCTTATAAATTTCAAAAACTCACCGCCGTCGAATTTCCCTCATTGTTATATGCCAAACAAGTGAGCTCTCCGGATTCTCGGATACCGTTTCGAATGATTTTCGATCTAAAAAAATCGATTTGAAAAATTTATTTATTGGAAAAAACTGGAATTCCCCAAATCTGTTCAAAAGTGCATTTTACAATTTTTCTGTTACAGCTACATCCTGTAAAGATACTCAGAAGCATGAGTTCAATTCTTTCGTTAAAAGTTTTACTCTGTCTTTCTGATAAATTCACTGTTAATTTTGCCGGAATGTGAGAAGAAGGTGCGACTAAATTGTCCCCAAGTCCGCGAAACCGCCCTTTACGACTCACATAGTCGGGATCTTAATCAAGTGTAACGAAACTAAACGAAAAAAAAACTCACACAAGAGTAGTGTCATCCAACTGACTATTATGAATATCCCATCCTTCTGTTCCATTTTCAATCGATTCATTCATCCATTCCCATGTGATTATTGGTGCAGGACTTCCCATTCCAGTACATGTTACTGATATATTTTCAGACAAGTTTGGCTCTTTTTCGATAAGCGGAGGACCATCCAGAACGACAGATGTCATTAGTTCTGGAAGCAAAGTACATATTCACGTTCAAGTCAGACTGAGCAAATTTTGAAGGTCGTGTAAGAATTAATACAATGAACTTGAAACGGAAAAAAATGTGATGTTTTTAGAGACAAATGTTTTCTCGTTCAGAAATACCGATAGTAAAATATATCTGATTTTCATTTAAATTTGTAACAACAAAAAAGTAAAAAAAAAAAACATTGTCAAGGAGTTTTGACTGTCAAAAAAACTAAATCAATTTTAGCTGAACAGATCAAGCCTAAATAGTGAAAACCCCCATTAATAGAAGAGTCCCTTGACAACCAACTTCAAGCCAATTTATGTCGGTTCATGTGAAAGATATCAAACAGTGGTTAACTGCTAAAATTTTTATCCTACCATCAAAAATATGTTGTGTGTTATACATTTTTTGATGGTCAAAATTAGCGATTAAGGAACACTTTCATTAAAATTTTCACAGGAATGAATGGGACCGATATTCGTTAAGGAAGTAAACAAGTCTGTGAGATACGTTCTTCAAAAGTGATTGAAACCGTAGAAGCTTGCTTAGGAAATTTCGAATTGAGCTGACAACTGCTCAATTCAACAATTCTTAACTTTTTTACTGTTTCCAATGTTTTGTATGACAGTAATCTCACAGAAACACTTCAGTGTGCCCACTTTGCAAGAGATTATAACTTACTTCCATGTCCAGTCTTGAACCATCTGGGCTTTGATGAATGCAGACCCCACGCTGGATTATCCAATTTCGCAGTCACTTTGACCCAATACATCCGATTCTTTTCCACCGAATCTCCATTGATTTCCACATCTACCTGGTGAGACTCATTTCATTTCTGTTCTAGATAGATTGATGAAAAAATACTGTTACAAAATTACGATAAGAAGTTTACCAGAAATTTGTAAAATCTGTTACGACCGTTGGAATCAAAAAAAATTACCATGGAAGTGATCTCATCGATTCGAATGGCATCCGGTTCAATATGTTTCCATTCTGCATGAAGAACATTGTCTGTAGCGGCCAAGTCGATTCGATATTCCTGAATAAAGAATAGATGTTTTCAAACGAAATGTGAGGTTTAACTTATTTTCATGATCCAAGAACAGAAACGTAAAATTACTGTTTCAGATTTTCTATATCAGGAAAAAAAGTATCGTCGAAGTTTAGTAATCCAGCGTCCAGAAGAATTCCGATTTCTAACTTCCAGTTTGCAATAACGTTTTTGTAGCAGTGTTAGAAACAAAAAAACCCAGCAATTCTGTATATTTTAAATAAAAACTCACATCAATAGCCTTCGAATGATCATCTGGATCTCTTACAGCACTAAACCTGATATGTATCGTATTGTCATCCAATACGTCTGTTTTGAGATCCGTTGGAATTGGAACTTCTGAAAAAAACGTATTTCATGTTTCAGTGATTCCATTTTTATAGGATAGATTCAGACATTTCAATTATTGATGTTTACATCCGAGAGTTTCTAGCAAACTAACCAGAATAAGCAGTCTCAAACTCTACAACTTCACTTGGCGGACCATCGGCGTGCGAATTTTTCCCGGCTATTCTGGCTCGGTAGAACGTTTTTGGTTTCAATCCGACAGACAAATCGAATTTGTATCTGAAAAGTTTCTTTTTTAATTTACGGTTTCGAGATGTGCTGAAATGGAGTTTCGGAGTTTTTGGATATTGCGACTTCCACCAGATCGATTTTTCGGGTTCATGACTGAAAAGGAGACCCACCGCGTAGCATTATTGTTCATTTCCACAAATTGCCAATTTTTATAGTCATCATTGGATAGACTCAAGTCACGGGTATAGTAGATTAGGTAGCCCTGAAAAGACCACTTTCAATCCAAAGTTTTCAAAAAAATCTCTTGAAATATTTTTTCTATATTTTCATGAATTTTTTTTGGTTGTTTCCGTGGTGTATTGAAAATTTGATTGGATCCTGATTGGCGTGCCTTGTATGAAACAGAAAATTTTGCAGACAAGTTTTTATCCTCTTTTTCAGCTTGAAAACTGCAAAACCCACCGTAACCTCTGTCGTAGAATTCGGTGTATTCCAGTGAACAATCACTTGGTTCGCCTCATTTATCATCACTTTCATATTCTCCGGTGGTCCGTCTGGTCCTCCATTCAACGTTACAAATGAGGTTAAACTACTCGTTGGACCAATTCCAGCCGCATTCTTTGCACGGACACATACGAAATATTCTGTTGATTTTTCTAGACTTCCTGTTGGGAGAAGCATTCTGGAATTTGAATTTTTTGAACTTTTGACTAGTTCAAGGGTACCTATTAATTTGTGTCTCCTTTGCGTTCGATTCATACTGTAACCATGTGGATTTGTCCTCTTTTGGGTCGTTGCTAGCCAAAATAATGTAGCTCTGAAAATAACTTTTTTGGCTGTTTCAAATAACTGTGTTAAAGTTGTCGGTATTTTTAGAACGATTCTGAGATGCTTTTAGTCTTCAAAATTTGTTCCCGAAAATTTTCTCAGATATTTTTGTTGTGAAAACGAGACTCCCAATATTACGAAAAACTTACAGTGATTGGCGAATTTGGAAACTGTGGAGCGTGCCAGACTACGGTAGCATCGAGAGCATTTACACTGAGCACTTGGATCTGGGTTGGAGCATCTCCGGGCTCTGAAAAATATTTTCTTTTTGGTTATTCTGGATTTTTACAACTATTTTTAATTGCCTTGATTTAATCCAAGTGTAACGAAATGGAAATAATCAGTAGAGAATACAATATGAATGAAACGGAAAAGTATTTTGATCTTATAAAAAAACACCATATTATGCTGGTACGCAAAATCGGAGCTGTGAAAAAGGAAATCTGGTGGACCCGGCTATGGCCAAGCAACCGTAGTCAGCAACTATTTTTTACTTCTATTTTTTGCAAACTTCAGGTTACGGTAGTTTTCGTTACGAGGTTCATTGGCCACTCACTATCAACTTTCAGCTCAATGGTCGAATAATTGCTTCCAGCCGAATTCTTCGCTCGGCAATGAACGTATTTTGAAGTGAGCACTGAGAAATTGTGCATTGCAGAAACGACGCCAGCAGATGACGTGGCTTGAAGACGATTCCAGACATCCACTTCCACATGACTCGCATTCTTTCGGTCACTGATTGCGACTGATATCGATGGGCGGGGCTTGCCACGGGCGGTACAGTGGATTGTGATCTGGAAGAAAAATAAGGTCAGAACTTCTCATGGCCTGTACATATTCGCGGAATTAGAATAATTACTACTCTACTCCTAATTTCAATCGCTTGAAACCGGAAAAAAAATGAAAAAAGGCGGGTCAAGTTTCAAATTGTGTTTATCATTTCGCGATATAAATTTATAGGAAACATGAAACACAAAAAAAAATTGTTTTCTTTTTTTATTTTGTTGTTCAACCCTCACAATAGACCAATCATTTCACTGCTCCTATTAGCAATCACTTGAAACCGAAAAATATAATTTTTATTCGAAAAAAGTTACCTGTTCTCTGGGATTCACCACCATTGTTGTCGCCGAGACACCACCAATATCAGATTCCACAGAAATTGGTTGAGCTGAAAATTTGAACGATTTTCATAAAAATAAAAAAAAGTCTCATTTAAATTAACGAAATATTTTCTGATGATCGAATATTCAAAACACAGAAATAACGGTAAAATTTCTGACCAAACCTCTAATTTTCGACATTGTAACAGTAATTGACATTAGGTGGCTAGAAAAAATCAGGTCATGATCTACAAAAATTAGGTCATGGTCTAGAAAAAATTAGGTACTGACCTAGAAAAAAACCTAGATAAAATCAGGTCAAGAACTAGAAAAATTAGGTCCCGAATTAAAAGTAGGGTCATGACCTAGAAAAAAGTAGGGTCATGACCTAGAAAAATAGTTCATGACCTAGAAAAAAATTGGGCCGTGACCTAGAAAAAAATAGGTCATGACCTAGAAAAAAATGTGTCATCATACTTGTAAAATTCCGAGCCGGGCCTGAGGAAAATTTCAAGACCCGGGCCCGGCCCGGAAGGCCCGGTAGAAAAAACCTGTATTTTTGAGCCAAATTTTGAGCTCACAATATAATTTTCTCCATTTTTTTTTGTTTTTTGGATTGTTTTTCTGTTTGATCGAAAAAAACTCGAAAAAAATTTTTGGTAGAAAAAAATCACATAAGGGTCCCCCCTTATGTGTTTTTTGGAAATTTCAAAACTAGTGAAATGACGGGCCCGCCGGGCCGGGCCGCCTAGAAAAAACTAGGTCATGCCCTAGAAAAAATTAGGTCATGCCCTAGAAAAAATTAGGTCATGATCTAGAAAAAAATAAAGTAGTAGCCTAAAAAAAATTAGATCGTGGCCTGTAAAAAAATTAAGTCAGTAAAAATTTGGCCTGAAAAGTTTTTATGTTTCAATTTCTTTTTAACTCCGACAAGCAGTAATTAAGCTGATTTCAAGTTTTAATAATTTCA
Source organism: Caenorhabditis nigoni (assembly GCA_027920645.1). NCBI lineage: Eukaryota > Metazoa > Nematoda > Chromadorea > Rhabditida > Rhabditidae > Caenorhabditis > Caenorhabditis nigoni. The sequence goes on along the minus strand of CP115868.1, from coordinate 8,150,014 downwards.
AAAACTAGTTTGATCCTAAAATTTCTAAAATCAGCAATGCGCTGCTAGTTTTCAATTAACTTTTGTCATTTTTGACTTAAAATGTCTGCAATTTTTGAAGTTTCTCAATACAACTCACTATCCCTTTCCATCGCCACAATATCCGAAATAATTCCAGGTCCCAACTCAGTCGCCGCTTGCACTCTTCCATAAAAACTTTCCTCGGTATCCATATAGATTTGAACATATTTTTCCGACCCATCCAAATCGATTTTCTTCCAATCTGATAATGGATCATCTCGATTCAATGTGTGATACACTACGTATTTCTGGAATAGGAAAAAGTTAATGTTTCAGCTGCCTGGTATCTGAAGTTTTGTAAATTTAAAGTCAGTTGTCCGTATTCAGCTGACATCAAATTTTTTAGAGTCCTACCGTAATCTTTCCATTCGGATGGGATGGTGGTTTCCATGAAATTGTATATCCACGTGTTTCAGCAACCAAAGTGATTTCAGATGGTGGACTTCCCGGTCCTTTTATGATAACCTGTAATAAAGAAGAGGCTGCAAATTACAAATACTACAAATACTACAAACTACAAAAACCACAACTCACATTAACATCTTTTGCAGAGTCTCCAGCATCATTTGAAGCGATGCATGTGAATTTTGCGGATCTAGTCCTAGACTTTGCTCTGATTGTTGATTCGATAAAATCTTCATGAACCGAAGTGACAACTGTATAGAAACTGGAATCCACCGACACTTTTATTCCTAAATTTTTTATAATTCTGTATTCTAAACTCCCAAACTCCCCTACCATTAACCTTCCAGAGTACTGTAGCCTTGCTAACTGACTTGACCATACACATGATACTCAATGGTTCGTTGGTCTGTGGGTCTGCTTAATATTCCTCCTCTGGCTCGGTTTTTACAAGTGCCAACGATGTTGTATTGGTTGGAAAGGAGGTGTAGTTTGATGGGGTTCCTTGAACGACGTCACCAGTCACAAACATCTTTATTTCGTACGTTTGGTTTGGGGTGAGACCGTCGGGAAGGACCTGGGAAAATCAGGGCATGGTGTGGGAGCATCAGTATAAGAAAATAATTTCGAAAATTATAAAATCTATGAAACAGTAAAAATTGATCATTTTTCCATCGCAAACGAATGAAAATTCGATGCTTTCCATTCATCTTTCTCCGTTTATGTACATCAAAGTGTAGTTCTGAAAACGATATTTTTCGTGAAGCATCCACTAAGATGCGGTACTTTCAAAAAATCAAAAAAAATTGAAATTCTATAGAGAACAAACCTCAATAGCTTCTACGTCATCAGCAGCTACAAATGAAATATGTACAAAAGAATTATAAAAAATCTTCGTATTCACAATCAACGGTCTGCTGGTTTACTAGTACACGAAAAGGATCCAAAATTCATGTAATCGATGAAACAGTACAATTTTCTTATCTATCCATCAACATCCAATTGGAAATTCGATGCTTTCCATCAATCTTCCTTTGTTTTTTTTTTGTACATCTGAGTGTAATTTTGAAAACGGTTATTTTGTGAAAAATTTAAGTTCACAGCTTTCTTTCGGCTCAAATGTTGAAACTACCGTATCCACATGGGTACGGTACAGAGATGTCAGGAAGTGAAAATTTTGAACTCGGAAGTCGGAAGTGAAAAAATGCCCGGAAGTCGGAAGTAGGAAGTCGGAAGTCGGAATTCCTGACATCTCTGGTACGGTACCAGACTTGATGACGCTAAAAATTTCAAGCTTGTTGTAATTAAAGATTCAAAATGAGACTACGTTTCAATTTTTTAATTGGGATCCCGCCATAAAAATTTGAAATTTTCACAGAACTAGTCGTGCTTATACTCACTTTGAAGCTGTTATGAAGGTAAATTTAAAAATAATGTTTTCATGAAGTATAGTGCAGCATCCACTGATAGTGAGACAGTTTCTAAAAAACCAATATAGATTTTTTAGAAAACAAAGCTCAATTGCTTCGACTTCATCAGCAGGTACAAATGCGATAAGAAAAAAAGAACTACGCAAAATCGTTTTGTTCACAATTAACGGAGCTTTTTCCCGATTTTGAAAGGATGTATGGTGTACTGATAATCTGATTTCTCCAACTCTTATCTTATATTTTTCAAAATTCTGCCTGTATTTTACTTATTTTTCCACCAACTTTGTGTAGCCTGATAATAAGAACACAATGATAATAAAACAGGATATTTTTTCTTTGTTCCGAAGTTTTTTGAAAATTAGAGACAGAGAGACTACAAAAAATGTGTGTTTTGTGAAAGAACGAAGCGGGATGAACAAAAAAGGAAAGTTAAGGAAAAGGGAAAAAATCTACCCGGGTGGAAAAAAGAGGATTGAAAAGTTAAGAAAAAGACAGAGAAAAAAGTGATTATAGTGGTGGTTCTTTGATAACTTTTCGACGCGAAGTTGATATGATCATTTGGGTTGGTTTCGCCAGATTTAATGTCTGAAATTCCAGATCGATCTCTTCGGACGGTGGACTCTCACGACCCAGTTTCATTCCCGACATTTTGATTGTGTAGCTGAAATTGTCAGGATATGAAAAAAAAATCAATCAAATTGAATGCAATACTTGGGTTCAGGAAAACAGAACATAACTTTCTATCAATTTTCATACAATTCCTGCGAAGGATTCTAAACAGGAAATTGAGAAGTGTCTGGGTTTTTCAGTTTCCTGGCTCTAAAAGAAATACACATTGAAGAATCTAGAACACAGAAAAACTAGAATCATTTGGTTCCAATTTTTATATGTTTCTTTTAAAACAGTAAAAAAATTCTCGATTAATTCAAGTTAGTGAAAAATTCTAATTTTTAGATTTTTCCGCTGAAAACACCTTTTAGAAATGCAAAAATTAGAAATTTCGGAAAGTTGCAAAACCTGAAAATTGCAAATTTTTATAACTTTGAATTGCATTTTTGAATATCTTCACATTTCAAGCAATGCAAATAGAATTGAAATTGCCATTATGTTAAGGTGTCTAAGGTTTCAATTAAACAGTGAACATTTGAAACCTTCAGCAATTTAGAAAACTTCGAATGTTGACACAGAATGAAATTTGTAGGTTTCCGATTTACTAATTTCATAAAATGTAACTGATTCTGTCCCAGAGATGGGTGGTACGGAACTCGGAAATCCGGAAATTCTCAAAGCTTCAAAAGTGAAATTACGAAACTTTTAGTTTCGGAATGGAGGGAAATAGTGAGACTTAAACAATACTGTCATTAAACTCAGGACAGAAACGGAACTCTTTCCAGACATTGCTACGAATAAAAAATTGCTTGATTCTGAAAATTCCTAAATAAGTTTTGAAAATGAAAATAAAATTGCAAAACTCTGATCAGATGATGTTTTCCTCATACTTTAAGGCTTCAAATCAGAAAAATTATCCCCAATAACATTGAGTGATCCATTATTTCTTTCTTTCTTTTTTCAGATTCCTGATTTACGATTCCAGTACACCCGTCTCTTTTATGATTCCAGTACACCCGTCTCACCTCAATGTATGGTCCAAGTGAAACGGAAATTCAAATTTTGTCTTTCCCGTTTCCACGTCGATTTCATGTTTGACAGTCTGATTGTTTGCCTCGTCTCGAATGTAAATGTTGTACTTCTGAAACACTCTCTCTTATCTCTTCCTTTATCTCTAACCATCTCTTATCAATTACCGTATAAATGGGATTCTCAACTTCGACGAACACCGTCGAATTGATAACGATGGCAGTGAAATTGTCGATGACGTCGTTCTCGTCAAAAGAGATCAAATCGAAAGTGTAGACCTGAAAAACAAAAGAGAAAACAATTTGTGATTTAAAAATCATGTTGTCAATGGACTCATTATATCAACAGTAATGAAACTAATATTTTGAATAAAGTGAAACAGAAAATTTTTCAAAAACTGTGAGTCCAACAACTAATTCATTTCATTTTGAAAAACACCCAAAAATTATAGCAAAACTTTTTCTGCCATTTGATTCCAAAAAAAAACATTTTGTTTTCAAAATTCCAAACCAACCTGTGTCTCTGGTCCTTCATGTCTCTCATTTGTAGCTGTCATTTTCATTTGATACCTTTCGTTTTCTTCCAGCCCATCGTCAATTCCAATTTCCACGCGACTAGTGTTAGAGCCATATACAAATGTCTGAAATTCTCCTGATATTTGTGGTATGAAATTTTTAAAAATTTAACCTTCCACTCCTCTTTCTTCTCTTCTCCTTCCCCAGTATCTTCATCAACGTCTTCTTCTTTCTTAATATAAATCGTATAATTCAAAATGTGTCCATTCGGAAGACGTGGCTCCGTCCAGGTAATATAAACTTTTGAGTCTTGAGCATGAAGTGACGACAGAATTGGAGCGGTTTTTGGACCACCATTTGGGGTGGGAATCCAGATTGGAAACGTTTTTTCACCCTCTCCGTATTCGTTTTCCGCCGAGATTCGCAGAGAAATATTCACGTTGAGGGGGATCTGAAAACCTTCATATAAAATGAAAAGATCAGCGAAGAAGATGACCCAAAAAAAGAGAAAAAGACCCAAATCAGAAACAGACGTAATTTTTTTGTGAGATGCATATTTTAAGTTGCTTGGTCTACTCTTTCAACTTTGTAAGTTCATGCTAATACTTTTAAAATTGCACAATATCATCTCTTTTCGACCTGTGCCGTAATTGCTTATTCGGATTCCCCTGTTTTACATTTGTTCCTCTATTTTTGGTCCCTCCTTAAAAGAACAAATACTTTACGTTTCTCTACCGTATTTGCTATGTTAAACCCCCGCCCCATACTTGCACTTTCAGCCTAATTATCTTGGTGTTTTGTACAGATATCAAATATCTGTCAACTGAAAAAAATATTTATCATCACCGAGATAATAGGGTGGGCTTCTGATAGAGGATATGCAGTCACTGTTTGGGAAAGTATTCTGATTAGGAAGCTTCTTAAAACAGGTCCACGAAACCGTGAAACTTTGGAAAACAATTCAAACGTCGACGAAAAAATCTTCTCAACATCTAAAAAATTCAGTGTTTACCAGAATCAGTCATTTTTCATTCGATGAAAAATTTAAGGTTTCCTTCAAATTTCCTATTGTTTTTTTGTTCTAACAAGTGAGCACAAACAGAACAATTGTTACCCAGGTTTTCCCTTCTTTAGATTATCAATGAAACAGAAAAAAAACTTTCAAAAACTCACATCTGGAATTCTGACAGGTGGTCCCGAAACTTTGGTCTTGTAGTTGGAAAGATACAAATTGTATTCTAATTTCTCTCCATTCGGATTTTCAATTGGATTCCAATTGATATAAAGTGTCGAATCGTCTTCTTCCTCGAAACTCCAACTGATATTATTCGGTGCTTCTCCGGGTCCTAAAAATATATAACTTTGGTTGATTTTCATTTCGTATTTTCAAAGACTCTAAAACTCTTGGCTAAAAAAATTAAAAATATTTTTTCACTCTTTCATATATTCAATATTCAGCCTGTTCGCCGCGCCTCTGACGATGCTCCCAAGAACATTACTTGTGCGCCACAACAACATTATATGAATTACCATATTTTCTACTTTTAGTTATGTTAGAATTTAAAATTGTTGAAGATAATCATGAAAAAAGTTCGAAAAGCTGAACTAACACATTTTCAAAATTAATTATTGTCAAATGCCAAATAGGGAAAAATATTGAAACTTTTTCAAAGACACTAAATAATGTGAGATAAAGTTATTATGATACTTTTTGATAATTTTGAAACAGAAATTAATTGATTACAAAACAATTATCCCAAAAACTCACTTTTGATAATGATAACTTTGCTGATAGTGACATTTTCGTATTTATTACTAGCTCGACACACCACTGTCACATTTCTTCTCGAATTAATTTCTGGAGCTTTTGCTTCAAAATATTCAGGATCATCCGCTCCAACTTCTTCGAATTGACATTCCGTATCATTTCCAAATTGATAAAACAGTTCTGGTTTTGGTTTTCCAGTTCCTTTACATCGAATCTCCACATTTTGATTGGGTTCAGCTTCGAAATCCAAAATGTTTGATGCCAGGATTTCGATTTTTAGAGGTTCATCTGGAAATGCTTTGGTTGTTTCTATGAAGAGATGGTTATAATTTTTGATTGGTTTTATAATTCTTTTAAATAATTTTTGAATGGTTCGAAAATGTTACAAAGTGTACTCAACAAACTTTTTCTGCTTCATATTGATCATAATTTTCATGATGTTGTACTTATTAGTAATACTTGCGAATTCTGGTCACCAAAAAAATGTCTCGAAATTTTGTTCATGTTTGCTCTTTGCAGAGTGTAAACATTAAAGCGACAAGATAGCCATGCGCTGTGTGAACACCAAAAACTGTACACCGCCACGTCAGAATGCATACCGTAAACGCAAAAAGTCTCCAAGAATAATCCGTTCTACCCTGCGTTAAAGAAAAAAGTGTTGCAAGATGTATCTCTGTTTCATATTGATCATGTTATGTGGCATGATGATGCTCTTATTAGTAAGTGTTACGAATTTTAGGGAACTTACACAAAACATCCGAGACACATGAAAAAGTGGTTGAAATGATTCCTGGACCTCTATCAGAAACCGCTTGAATCCGAATGAAATGATTGACTGATGGTCCAAATGCCTCTACATACGTCTCCAATTCAGCAGTTTCGAACTTGTTCCAATCCGATAAATCATCGTTTTCATTTTCAGAATAGTAGACGATGTACTTCTGGAATCAAATATGGCGTTTTTTTGGTTTCTCGCAACCTGCAGCAGATATAACTGAAGTTCTGAACTACCAGAAAACTTTCAGGATTTTTACTGGAAATTTTTTAAAGATTTTAGTTGGCTCTCAAAAGTTTTGAAATTCGCGCCCGGCCAGGCCGAAACGAGAAAGTTTTGAGGTGGTAGGTCCCTGAACGAAAACTACTGTGACCAAAAAACATTTTTCAATGATATTTTTTCCAATTTTCACTGTTTTCCTATGGTTTTTATGTTATTTTGACAAAAATCGAGAAAATAGATCCAGTAACTGAATTTTTGGTTACGGTAGTTTTCGTTCTGGGACCTGCAATTTTTCGACTTACCATAATATCACCATTGGGAAGTGTTGACTCTTGCCACGTTACATTGATTTGGTTACGGTAGGCTGTCAATTTGATGTTCTCTGGAGGATTTCCGGGACCCAAAACTCGAATTCTGACGGACTGAAATAGTTTAATGAAGCCATAGTCGGATCAAATTTTAGATGATAATCACAAGGCAATGTTGACTAATTGAAACTGTAAAATTTTAAAGCAAATATGGTAAGAAAAGCAATCAAATCAGTAATCTTATATTACTTATAGACAAGTTGAATCAGAAAGTTATTTTTAAAAAATCTAAAACTCACCGCCGTTGAATTTCCCTCATTGTTGTATGCCAAACAAGTGAGCTCTCCGGATTCTCGAATTCCATTTCGGACGATTTTTGATCTGAAAAATTCAATGAAGCAAGCTGATTGGAAAACAAAAATTCAAAATTCAAAATCATGACAAATGTGATTTTTATTTCCTTTTTTTCTGTTTCATCTACATCATTAAAGGGTACTCAGAAATAGGAGTTCAATTCTTGAGCTAAAGTCTTTCTTTTCTTTTTGATAAATTCACTATCAATTTTGTCGGGATGTCAAAAAAAGGTGCGACTAAATTGGCAATTTTTACAACCTCGATGCCGTGAGGCCGTCCTTATCGACTCAGAAGACCGGGATATTACTCAAGCGCGACATAACAGTAAAACAACCAAAAAACTCACACAAGAGTAGTGTCATCCAACTGACTATTATGAATATTCCATCCTTCTGTTCCATTTTCAATCGATTCATTCATCCATTCCCATGTGATTATTGGTGCAGGACTTCCCATTCCAGTACATGTTACTGATATGTTTTCAGACAAATTCGGCTCTTTCTCGATAAGCGGGGGACCGTCAAGTACGACCGATGTCATTAGTTCTGGAAAACAGATTAGGAGAACCAGTAAGTTTGCGGGGACATGAAAGGTGCATAAAATTATATGGAAACAGAAAAATCGTTTAAATCCAAATAATACTACAGTTCGAAATTTCTATGAAAATATTGTAACAAATTCAGTTCGACTGTCATGACATATTGAATTAATTTTAGCAGTTTCAGTCCAAATAGCGAAAAAAGCCTTCTAATAGTTGGGTCTCCTAACAGCTCACTTCAACTCGTTTTTTTCCCGAATCTTGTAAGAATTATCAGGATTTACCGATAAAACAAGTGAATTTTTGAGACAGGAAAGGTGGATAAAATGCCATTGAAACGGAAAAAAATGTGATTTTTTAGCGACAAGTGTTTTCTTGTTAACAAATACAGAAAATAGTTTTCAGCTCAATTCAAAATTTCCCTATTGTTACTGTTTCAAATGTTTCGTATGACAGTAATCTCACAGATACACTTCAGTGTGCTCACTTTTAAAGAGATTATAACTCACTTCCATGTCCAGTCTTGAACCATCTGGGTTTCGAGGAATGTAGACCCCATGCTGGATTATCCAATTTCGCAGTCACTTTGACCCAATACATCCGATTCTTTTCCACCGAATCTCCATTGATTTCCACATCTACCTGGTGAGACTCATTTCATTTCTCTTTCACAAAACACTAACTACATAGATGAGAAAATAATACTGTTACAAAATTACGATTTGAAGTTTACCAGGAAAAATAGTCTGTTCACACGATACCAAATTAAATCCCGAAAAAACTTACCATTGCAGTGATCTCATCGATTCGAATTGCATCCGGTTCAATATGTTTCCATTCTGCATGGAGAACATTGTCTGTAGCGGCCAAATCGATTCGATACTCCTGAATAAAGAATGAAGTTTTTAACGGAATGTGAGGTTTACGTTGATGAATGTTAAACGAGAATCCGCCGAGTTTTCAATGAAAATTTTAGTGAAAATAATTGAAGGGACCCTTCGAAGTTACCTCGGAGCAATAAGGGCCAGTCTTCTAATACAGGTTCAACGCTAAGCCAGTATTTCAATGAATTCTGACTTCCACCTCCCGTCTTTATATTACTTCTTTGCAACAGTGTTATAAACAAAAATTCCCACAACTTTTTTCTGAAATAAAAACTCACATCGATAGCCTTCGAATGATCATCTGGGTCCCTCACAGCACTAAACCTGATATGTATCGTATTGTCATCCAACACGTCTGTTTTGAGATCCGTTGGAATCGGAACTTCTGAAAAAAGTATTTCATGTTTCAGAGAATCCATTTTTTCTAGGATCGATAGAATAGGAGAATCGACCCCATCGTAAAGTTATCTCATTTTCTGTGAGAAATACGAAAAAATTGGTCTTTTTTAAATACAAAAAATTGATCTTTTCAAAAAATTTGGTCTATTTTCACTGGCCCGGCCCGGCCCGGCCCGGGTTTTTGAGGCAAAAATTTTAAAGAGTCATTTTTTGAGAGAAAACTGAATTTTTGGGAGCATTTTATCAAAAGTTCTTTGTTTTCAGGTTTAAGAAGGGTTATGGGATAAATTTCGTGCTTTAAAATGATTATTTTGACAAAAAATTTTCCAAAATTTTTCTGATAATTTTTGAAATTTTCGGAACACGGGCCGGGATAATTTTTCTCCAGCCCGGGCCGGGCCAGGACTGACCCGGGCCGGTCCGAGATTTAGCAAGTATGGTCAACTGACAAAATGTTTATAGTAATTTAAGCAACATTTTGTCAGTTGAAATCGAGATAAAGTTGGTCAAAGTTGACGGTTAGAGAGGGAACTTTACAGAATTTACAATTGAAATTATTATGTGTTTCAGTGAATCGATTTTAATAGGATTGATTGACACCCTTCGATAAATCGAAATGTGACACTTGAGAGCTTGCTCCATCAATTTTCTCCAAACTAACCAGAATACGCAGTCTCAAACTCGACAACTTCACTTGGCGGACCATCGGCGTGCGAATTTTTCCCGGCTATTCTGGCTCGATAGAACGTTTTCGGCTTCAATCCGACAGACAAATCGAATTTGTATCTGAAACGTTTTTTTATTTACGGTTTCGAGATGTGCTGAAATGGAGTTTCGGAGTTTTTGGATATTGCGACTGTTCCACCAGATCGACTTTTGGGTTCATAACTGAAAGAAGACCCACCGCGTAGCATTATTGTTCATTTCCACAAATTGCCAATTCTTGTAGTCATCATTGGATAGACTCAAGTCACGGGTGTAGTAGATTAGGTAGCCCTGGAAAGAAAAAAAAATAGTAAGTCAAGATATTAGTTTTCGTATTAATGGATACTGATCAATGTTTATGGAATCAAACAGAAATTGTAACAGCAAATTTTTTAGACGATATTCAGCTTCAAAAAATCTCAAAATCTTACCGTAACCTCTGTCGTAGAATTCGGTGTATTCCAGTGAACAATCACTTGATTCGCCTCATTTATCATCACTTTCATATTCTCCGGTGGGCCATCTGGTCCTCCATTCAACGTTACAAATGAAGTCAGACTACTCGTTGGACCGATTCCAGCCGTATTCCTTGCACGGACACATACAAAATATTCTGTTGATTTTTCTAGACTTCCAGTTGGGAGAAGCATTCTGGAATTTTGGATTTTTCCTAACTTTTGTATCTTTTAAGTATACCTATTAATCTGCGTCTCCTTGGCATTCGATTCATACTGTAGCCACGTGGATTTGTCTTCTTTCGGGTCGTTACTAGCCAAAACTATATAACTCTGAAAAAATTTTTGTCAGTTTCAAATAATTATTTTGAAGTCGTCGGTATTTTTCAGAACAATTCTCCGACGTTAGTTATTCTTCATCAACCCATGAACTTACAGTAATCGGCGAATTCGGAAATTGTGGAGCATGCCAAACTACGGTAGCATCGAGAGCGTTTACACTGAGCACTTGGATCTGGGTTGGAGCATCCCCAGGTTCTGAAAAAATTATAAGTTTTTGGCTGTTTCAAAAATGTTTATTTCGGAATTTTAGACTCAGACTGATAGTTCAATTGGCGCGTAGATTCTCTCTGGCAGCGACAATCTTTAAAGGCGGAAACTCACTATCAACTTTCAACTCTATGGTTGAATAGTTGCTTCCAGCCGAATTCTTCGCCCGACAATGAACGTATTTCGAAGTAAGCACTGAGAAATTGTGCATTGCAGAAACGACGCCAGCAGATGACGTGGCTTGAAGACGATTCCAGACATCCACTTCCACATGACTCGCATTCTTTCGATCACTGATTGCAACTGATATCGATGGGCGGGGCTTGCCACGGGCGGTGCAGTGGATTGTGATCTGGAGGAAAAATAAGGTTAGAACTTCTCATGGTCTGTACATATTCGCTGAATTAGAATAATCATTACTCTACTCCTAATTACAAATCGTTAGAAACCGGAAAAAAAAAGAATTTAAAAAAAAACCTTAATTTAACTTCACATTGGCTTCATCATTTCGTTATATAAACTTAAAGAAAACACGAAACACAACTCATTTTTTAAAGATTGTAGTAAACATCCAGTCTCAGCAATATAATAATCATTTCACTGCTAATATTACTAATCACTCGAAACCGGAAAAATTATTATTTGAAACTTTTTTTTGTTTACCTGTTCCCTGGGATTCACCACCATTGTTGTCGCCGAGACACCACCAATATCCGATTCCACAGAAATTGGTTGAGCTGAAAATTTGAACGATTTTCATGAAAATTAGAGCAGAAGGTTTTCCATGTGGACAAAATTCTACATTGACTAGATAATTGAAAAAAATCTGCTAATCGAAGATTCAAAACACAGTGGTAGCAGTAAATTTTTAAATTTTTTTTTCAAATGAAGTGTTTAATTTTCAAAATTTTAACAGTAACTAGGACGTTATCATGCTATTTATCGAACCTAGAAAAAAATTAGGTCATGAACTAGAAACAAATCAGATCGTGATCTGGAAAAAAAATCAGGTCGTGACCTAGAAAAAATAGATCATGCCCTAGAAAAAAAATTAGGTCATGACCTAGAAATTTTTTATTGTTTCAATATCATTTTAAATTCCCGACATGTAGGCAGTTGTATTATATCGGGTAAATTGATCAGATGCCAAAAATGTTGAATTTTTTTAAAAAATAAGTTTAATTCTAGAATTCCGAATTGGTAATGTTCGGCTAGTTTTCTATCAATTTTTGTCATTTTTGGCTTCAAATATCTGCAATTCCCAATTTTTTTTTCAATTCAGCTTACTATCTCTTTCCATGGCCACAATGTCCGAAATAATTCCTGGTCCCAACTCAGTCGCCGCCTGGACTCTTCCATAAAAACTTTCTTCGGTATCCATATAAATTTGAACATATTTTTCGGATCCATCCAAATCGATTTTCTTCCAATCTGATAATGGATCATCTCGATTCAATGTGTGATACACTACGTATTTCTGGAATAGGAAAAAGTTAATGTTTCAGCTGACTGGCATCTGAAGTTCTGTAAGTTCGAAGTCAGTCGTTAGGAAATATCATTTATGTTTCGAAAAATTTCTTACCGTAATCTTTCCATTCGGATGGGATGGTGGTTTCCATGAAATTGTATATCCACGTGTCTCCGCAACCAAAGTGATTTCAGACGGAGGACTTCCAGGTCCTTTTATAATAACCTGGAAAAGCTACAAACTACAAAAAGCACAAACGCTACAACTCACATTAACATCTTTTGCAGAATCTCCAGCGTCATTTGAAGCGATGCATGTGAATTTTGCGGATCTAGTCCTAGACTTTGCTCTGATCGTTGACTCAATGAAATCCTCATGTACCGAAGTGACAACTGTATAGAAACTCGAATCCACCGACACTTTTATTCCTGAAGTTTTGAAAATTCAGATTCTGAATTCCTAAACTCCTCTACCATTAACTTTCCAGAGTACTGTAGCCTTACTAACTGACTTGACCGTACACATAATGCTTAACGGTTCATTCGTCTGTGGATCAGCTGAATATTCCTCCTCTGGTTCGGTTTTTACAAGTGCCAACGCGGTTGTATTGGTTGTAAAAGAGGCGGAGTTTGATGGGATTCCTTGGACGACGTCGCCAGTCACAAACATTTTTATCTCGTACGTTTGGTTTGGGGTAAGACCATCGAGAAGAACCTGGAAATGTGGAACGTCGTTCATAGATCGTATAGTTTGTAGTATCAGTGTAAGAAAATGGTTCCAAGATTATGAAATCTATGAAACAGTAAGAAATTTTTCACCTTTCCATCAACATCCGACTGAAAGTTAGATGCTTTCCATTCATCTTCCTCCGTTTTTTTGTACATCAGTGTGTAATTCTGAAAATGTTAATTTAAATTCGAAGAGAATATCTTAAATTTTAAAACTACCGTATCTCAATTTTTATGTTACCAAACTTTAAGAAACCTAAATGTTCAAGTTTGTCACAATAAGAGCTTCGCATTGAGTATAAACATGACTATGTTTTGAAAATTTTTCGAAATTTGGGTCCCGCCACGAAAATTCGGAATTTTCGCAAAACTGGTCATGTTTATGTTTTTTTTTTTTGAAGCTCTTATTGAGCCAAATTCAGAAATATTGATTTTAGACAATTTTGTACAGCTTCTAGTGAGATACGGTAGTTTTGTAATTTTGAAGAAAACTAACCTCAACAGGCTCCACATCATCAGCAGGTACAAAAGAAATAAGTACAGAAGAGTTATGCAGAATCTTTGTGTTTACAATTAACGGCGCCTTTGGAGCAGCTAATTTCGTATGGACTGTTAAAACTCCGGTTGGAATACTCTCCACATTATTGAAGAAAATCGTAGCTCTCGCCCGAAAAGTCATTCCTTTTACAATGGAATTCCGTCTGGCATCAATCCAAAAATGATATAAATTATCGCGAGAAAGAACTTCCTGCTGATTCCATTTTGAATATTCTTCATTCGATTGACTCGTATCTTTGGTGTAGTATAGTTTGTATCCAGTTACATATCCAGTGAAGAATGGTTTCTTTTCAACTGTTACGTTGATGTTCAATAAACTGTCGATTGTAGATGAGATTGTTATGGGAGAGTCGTCGTTTACTTGGCCTAAAAATCTCCAAGTTATTACTACTGTTTCAGGTTGCCATCGAAAAGAGGACCTAACTTCAAATACCGTTGACAACGTTAGTATCAAACAGTAAACTTCGAGCTCAATTATCTCGCTTTCCATAAAAGATATCAAAATTTTTGTCGACTGATAAAATATTCATGATAATATCGAAAATATTTTATCAGTTTACAAAATCCTGATAACTGTTAAAAAACCGAGATAATAGAACTCAATGTTGAAGGTATCGGTGGGCTTCAATTGGAGCATTTTCAGTATTGCTACTGTTTCAGGTTGTCGTGGAAAATGGGACCTCACTTCAAATATCATTAAAATTACCAGCTTATGGGAAATACTATTAATGTTGTCTGTGAAAAGAAGGTTGAGACGCAGACAGATTGTCTCTGCGTCTCCACCTAATATGTGCTATTTAGGCTTGTCGCTTCGCGTTTGCTACCGTATTCAGACTGCAAAAAATGCTCTCTAACCTTTTTTTTCTCAGACAGCGATAATATCTTGGAGGAATTTTAAGAAACTTTCAGATTGACTTTCAGAAAATTTCTAAAACTATCAAGTAGAACCATAGCTATTTTGCCGTAAAACCTATGTGTACGAGAAGGACCCACACTGCCAAGTTTAAACTAAATTATCTCGGTTAATTCGAAAGATATCAAAAACTGGCAAACTGATAAAATTTTGCTGATGTTATGATAAATATTTTGTCAGTTGATTGCTTATTGATATGTTTCACTGAAATTGAGATAATTGAGCTCAAAGCTGAATGATTTTGTGTGGGTTCTATTAGAGAATTTTCAGTATTGCTACTATTTCAGGTTGTCATGGAAAACGGGACCTCACTTCAACTGTAATAGAACATGGAAAAAAAACATGAACATGGAAAAATGCTAACTTGAAATATGGTCAAGAAAATATATTCGAAACTTTTCAGACAATATCAAGCAAACCATAGTTGAACTTTATAAAATCATTACTGGATCGTTCAGCTTTGGTCTAATTCATCGCGTTTTCTGTGACAGATATTCCGATGGCGTCAACAATATTTATGGGCAGCTTGCCGACCTTATGAAGTTAGTTTTGAGAAAAAACATGTCGGTTTCATGATGAACATAGAATTCGTTTGAATTCTTTCAGTTTAGTGAGACTGTCATTAATGTAGGTCCGTTTGATTTTGGGTAGTTGATACGGTAATTTTTTGATTAAAAATTTTTTCTGAATTGTTTTTTGTTTTGGGATGTTTTCTCCAGGAAAAATAACACTGGTATTGTTTTCAAAAAAATATATGAAAAAAATGTTGTCTAGAATTTCGATTTTTCAAAACCAAAACAATGAAGACAGTAATCAATTTTTTTGGTTTTTTTTCCAAATAAATATTAGAATTCCTGGCTCGGCTGGAAGCTCTTCAATATTTCAGTAGACGCAGACAACGAGACACTCTAACTGTCTGTGTCTCTCCAATTAAAAGTAAATCCTTGTTTTTAGTGAGCATTTTCTGCCGTTTCAGATTAGTTGGAAAATTCTGAGCTCATATGTCGGTGGATTCTTCATTTGAAAATTCCTGATTTCAAAACTACAGTAATCCTTTCTACTGATGTCATGATATCACTTGACAAGCTCACTTGTGACCACATTTTTTCTGTTCTATCTTTTTGTCTGACTCACCTGTCGAATCGAAACATCGAACTCCAAACAACAGGAGGACAATTGATAAGGATATCATCGGATTACTGTAACTTAAAAAAAACTCAAAAATTTATTAAAAATTCAAAAAGAAAGAACAGAAAAAGAACTAATAAATCAAAAAGTGAGATATAATATAATGATGATGATGATAGCTGAGAAATGATACAAAGTTGTGTCTTGGGTCCGCGAGGGTCGAATGTCCGAGATGATAGAGCTCTCTGCGTCTCCTCAATCCATACACTCTCTCGCCTTCCTCTCACTGTCTAATCCCTCTATCTTAACTGTTATCTCTTGTGTTATGCTCCTTTGAAATCATCAGAAGGTATTTGGGATCAAAAGAGAGATATTTTGTGAAGGACGGAATTCACGTGTTGATATGAAAAAAAAAGAAAGGAGGAATGTGATATATCGCGTGAACTCTTTCGAAAAATGACTGAAAAAATGAATTTTGGTCTTTAAAAAGGGTGGAAAAGTGTCATTTTACAAGGGTTTTGGTGATCGATCAACAGAGAGATAAAACCATTGAAATCTCAAAATTCTCGAGATAGAAAAATGTTTGAAACGGTTCGTAAGGATTTTGGGATTTTGAGATTTATTTTTTTTTGTAGATCGTTACATCTTATTTATATTGTTCCATACTGTTGTAGTTTATCACTTTGTTCACGATTTTGCAGAGATTTCCGGATCCCGGATTCCGGATTCCGGATTCCGGATTCCGGATTTTGGATTCCGGATTCCGGATTCCGGGTTCCGGATTCTCGATTCCAGATTCCAGATTCCGGATTCTGGATTCCAGATTCCGGATTCCGGATTCCGGATTCCGGATTCCGGATTCCGGATTCCGGATTCCGGGTTCCGGATTCTCGATTCCAGATTCCAGATTCCGGATTCTGGATTCCAGATTCCAGGTTCCGGATTCCGGATTCCAGATTCCGGATTCCGGATTCCAGATTCCAGATTCCAGATTCCAGATTCCAGATTCCAGATTCCAGATTCCAGATTCCATATTCCAGATTTCGGATTCCGGATTCCGGATTCCGGATTCCAGATTCCGGATTTCGGATTCCAGATTCCGGATTTCGGATTCTAGTTTCCGGATTCCGGATTTCAGATTCCAGATTCTCAGATTCTAATTTCAGGAACAAGCAAACACAGAAATCCACGAGCTATGTCGTCAAATGATAGTTCGAATCGAGAAGTATGGGACTTTGGAAGGATTTGCTGATAGTGACATAATGGAGATGTTGAAAACGGTAACTAGAAAGGTTTGGCGGTAATTCAAATTTTAAGAAAAGTTCAGATGAAAGAACTTCTGGAACCACTTCCTTCGTTGATTGAAGTCGTCGCGCCTGTCGTCGTTTTTGGCGATATTCATGGGCAACTTGCCGATCTTATGCAGTTAGTTTTGAACAGAAAATATGTCGGTTTCATGATGAACATTAAATTATAATGGAACCGAGATGAAGCTTTTCAAAAGTTCAATAGACGCATACAGCGAGACACTCTAACTGCCTGCGTCTCTCCGAAACTTCAAGTGACCTATCTCGGCTCACATGAAAGCTGGAAAATCGGTTAAAAAAAAACTAGGAGCACTTCTGGCAGAGGTTACGGTATCTTCAATTTTGCAAAAACCGTCATTCAGGTTCACAAAAGAAGTTGGCCGTCCACCAGACTTCCAATATCTTCTTCTGGGTGACTACGTGGATCGTGCAAGTAAATCACTGGAAGTGATCGTTTGGTTGTTTTGTATGAAGATTCTTCATCCACAAAAAGTGCATTTGCTTCGTGGAAATCATGAAGTTCGTCGTGTCAATGCTGTGTATGGATTCAAAGAAGAAATGATAAGAAAGAGAAATGAGAACTTGTGGAAGGTTTTTAATGATGTGAGTAGTAGAATTCAGGGATTCTAAAAACCAAAAGATACTGAAAACTTGTGAAATCGGGAAATTTTGAAGTCAGTTTTTTTTGGAAGAACTCGAAAAAAGTTTAAAAGTTCGGTAAAATTTAATAATTCAAAATGCTCGGAAATCCTAAAAGTTGTCAACTTTTCAGAAATTAAAAATCTTGGATACTGAAAATCTGGAAATGTTGAAAATTCTGGAATCTTTAAATTCAAAGAAGCCATACTCTGAAATTTTCAAATTTTCAGATTCTCTGAAACACAGAATTCGAAAATCTAGGAATTGTAGAGTTTGAAAAATAAACCGGAATGTTCGAAATCTTACTTATTTTTGAGTCAAACAGTTAGGAAACTTTTTGAAAGAAAAGCTCCGAATTTAAAAATTATGAATTCAGAAATCGTAAAACTCCCGAAAACCTTCAAATTCGAATTTGAAAAACCTAACAACTTATGAATCCAGGAAAATAGGAGTTTCAAACATTTCAAAATTTTCTCAATCTTGTTTATTCTTTCTCACGAATCTTCAAAATTCCTATTCATCCAAAATGAAAAATTCTTAAAACAGAAAAAAATATTTTTCTCAGGTCTTCGCCGAACTTCCGATTTGTGCCAGTATCAATCGAAAAATTCTCTGTATGCACGGCGGAATTTCTCCAAAAATCGAGAGTTGGACTTCGTTGACCGAGATGTCGGTAAGAGATTTTTTTTGGAATTTTCTTTGTTTTAATTTTTTTAATTCTTTCAAAAAACTGAACTGATATTTTTGGAACGTTCTCAAAACAAGTCTTAAATTTTTTGTAGTCTGAAATAGTTGTCCAGAAACTTCTGACCACTTTCAGAAATCCCGTGCCCATGCCGAATGTGAGCGTGGGATTGTGGTTGATCTACTGTGGTCGGATCCGAATCGAAAAGAAGACAAATGTCAATTCAACAAGATTCGTGGAATTTCGACTGTCTTTGGGAAGTCAGCAGTTGATGACGTTTGCAATGCACTGGATATTGATCTCATTATCAGAGCTCATGAGTTGAAAGAGGTTTGTTACTGTAACTGTCTACTTGAAGCCAGTTTTTCTTGGTCCCTGTAAAAGATATCAAAATTTGGTCAACTGACAAAATGTTAAGCATAATATAAGGAACCTTTTGTTAGTGAAACATTTTTTGATAACTTTCTCAGGAAACGAGATAAATGCAACCAAAGTAAGAGAGTCAAAATCCTAGAATTTAGTTTTATTTGTACTTTTTATGTTGAAAAAATAGATCGCTTTTGTTTTCTTATCATTCTGGAGAAAACAAAAAAAAACCATTCAGCAAAGAAAAAGTTTGAATAAAAATTTACTGTTTCAACTACACAATATCAAGCGGTTGCTCATCTCATGAACTGATTTGTCGTCTTTTCCGTTGTGGCGTTGGAATATTTTTACTCAAATTCCTTCAGAATGGTCACGAATTCGAATTCGATAATCGCCTTCTGACTGTATTTTCTGCTCCATATTACTCGGGAAACAATGCCAACTGCGGATCAGTTGTCACAATTAGTCGAAGTCTAAAACTTCAAATTGTCACTTTGAAACCAGCCAAAGGACACGATTCGATGAAACTGGATAAACAGACAATGCACGATTTTGAGGCGAATTTCCAGCCACTCAACGAGGATCCAGCCAAAACTCGTAAGATTTTTCAAATACCGTAAACACCAAAACCGTTTACTTCAAGTTCATTTATCTCGTTTCGTGTGGAAGATATCAAAAAGTGGTCAACTGACGAAATTTTTGTCATAATATCAGTAACATTTTATCAGTTAACCACCTTTTGATATCTTCTATAGAAACCGAGATATATGGGCTTGAAGTTAGCGGTTCGGGTGGTCTTCTTTTAGAGTGATTACAGCAGATTCCAATATTCCTTTTTAGTGACCTGCCAATACAACTTCCCGCAGGACCGCACTAAAATGAGTTCGTATCTTGGAAAATATTCAATGTTTGCACATGAGACCAAGAATTGTGTAAAAGCGAACGAGGAACCATTGAAGCCGTTGGTTTGTGTTCGTCCAGCTGAAGAGAATACCGCTCTGGCGGCAATTCGAAAAACCATGAAAGGATATGGGTTGGCGATTAGTTTGAAGTGAGATTTGACAAAATTTCTTTTTTTTGCATGGTGGCCCGGAACTCAGTTGGTATGTTTTCTAGGTCATTAATATGGTGGCCTAGAAACCTAAACTTGTGAAAGTTAGGCCACCATGCTAAAATTGCCTAAAAACTTCGTCAGGTAAATATCAGGTCATTCCTAGGTCACTAAAGTTGATGGCCTAGAAAATCATGTTGAGAAAGTTAGGCCACAATCCCAAATGGCCTAGAAATCATGCCGATTCTTGGCCTTAGGAGTCGGCGGACTAGAAATAACAACTTGCAAAAGTTAGGCCATCATGTTAAAATGACCTCGATGAGCTGGCATTAATCCGATGTGTTTTTAAGCCATTTTAACTTGGCGGCCTAACTTTTGTAAGTTGAGTTTTCTAGGCCACCAACTTTTTTGGTCTAGAAATGACCTCATATTCACTCGTTGTATTTTTAGGTCATTTTAACATGGTGGCCTAGAAAACTCAGCTTGAAAAAGTTAGGCCATCATGCTAAAATGACCTAGATAACACACCATGTGCATGTTAGACCATTTCTGAACCATCAACTACGGTGGCCTAGAAAATATATATTGAGAAAGTTAGGCCACCATGTTAAAATGACCTAGAGAATACATCAGGTGAATATCAGGTCATTTCTAGGTCATTTAACATGGTGGCCAAAAAATATCACCTTGCAAAAGTTAGGCCACCGTGCTGAAATGGCCTAGAACCCTCGACAGGTGAATGTCAGGTCTTTTCTAGTTCATGAAATTCCTTGGCCTAGAAATCTCAACATTCAAATGTTATGCCACCATGATAAAATGGCCGGAAAATCCCACCAGATTAATATCGGGTCATTACTAGGCCATAAAAGTTGGTGACCTAGAAAACTCAACCTGCGAAAGTTAGGCCATCATATTGAAACGGGATGAAAAAATTATGCTGAAAAAGTTAGGTCACTCTAGTAAAAAGGGAAAAAGTGACATTAAAAACCCCGGCCTGTGGCCGTGGCCTAGGTTTCTCACTGCGCGGGAACTCAAACTGGAGTGTCCATTTAAACAAAAATTATTTCTTCAGAGATGATAACATGTCTTTGGAATCGATTCGCCGTAAACTTGGAATGTCTGACACCAAAGACAAACTAGCTCCGCCCCCTCCAGTCAAAACGCCAACTCCTGAAGGACCTCCACCGCCATCACCACCATCGATCCCGCCATCACCGCCTTCTTCAGCTGAATCCGCATAGATATTGAACTCTCGTTTTTTATCAGTAACAAAACAATATTTATGAAGAAACGACACACAAAAAAGAACAGATATTATGAACTAGAAAACGTTAGAAACCTGTGAATAGAACAATGATGCGGTATATAAAACAGTTGCTTCTCAAAATTTCTCCTTGATATGATTTCCTTGAATTTCATTCGCCGACGACACTTGGGCCGATGAGACAGGCACGAATTGAGCGGTGATGACACGGACGTTGGGTGGAAGAACACATGGGAAGCTGATGACTGTGGTCTCCTCGAATTGAGTGTCTCCTTCGATGGTCACAGTTCGACGCGTCTCGATTGACATTGTCTCCGTGGAGGAGGGCTCTGAAATGATGAATTTTCAATGATTTTTTTTTTCTTGCTCTTTCCACAAGGAAGCCCAGATTTTGAAGAAAATTTCTTAAAAGTGGTCTATCTAGACCCCGATTCTAAAATTTTCAGAAAATTTTCAAGAGATGACCATTGTTATACCTTTGATTTTGTCTCTGACTACTGGACTAGCCACCTTGGCTGGTGCCGCTGCTTCGGTTTTCAAATTTCTTCCTTTCGCGAGCGTAGAGCTCAATCCAGTTGGCGCTGGCTTCACATGGAGCTTCAACGCGTTGTCCAATTGCTCCGAGAATTTATCGACATCCGGAGTCGCTCGTGCGTTTATTGGCATCGCAGATTTCAAAGTGTTGTTGTTGACTGAGGTGGTGTTGATGGGAGTGGTATCGCCGTAGCCGAACCCTCCGTAATATGAACTGCGAGACATTTGATTCCCCAATTTCGCGTTTTGCAGCGATACGTCTGAAAATTATAGAGTTATTTTGGTATTCATACGTGGGGTGGTTTTTAGGGGGGAAACGGGTTTTTGAGCTATCTCCCGAGCTGTAAATTTTAATCTTTGATGAGATATTGAGCTCAAAATTCAAAAAACTGCTGAAATTCAGCTCAATTTTTAATTCAAAAACATGTTTATCATTAAACTACGGTCGCCGGCACTGCGATCGCTGCGAGACCAGCGCAGCTCGGAGCCAAGCGTTCCTTTGAACTCCCTCGGTTGCGATCGAAGGACTTTTTTCGAGGAATCGATCTCAAATAATGTAAAACATGTATTAGAAGAGCCAAAATTCCAAAATTTCATAGAAAAATTCGGTAAATTTCCGTTCAAAACCCATGAAAATCTATCAATTTCACTGAAATTGAGCAAGTTTTCGAGGAAAAAAAAAGGTGTTTTTAACAAAATTCTATGAAATTGTGCAGTTTCCGGAATTTTTTTCACGGAAAATGTACAGAAATTTTCGTTTTCAAACAACACATGTTGAAGGGGTGCCATTCCATTACAGGGGCTATTCTATTTTTCCGGCCATTTTAAACGATATTTTTCGTCGGAAAATTCTGTGAATTCTCGTTCAAAATTCATGAAAATCTATCAATTTCAATGAAATTGAGCTAGTTTCTAAACGAATTTTCGTCAAATTGTGGAGTTTTGCGAACATTTTTCCCCGGAAATCTACGAAAATGGCATAATTTCAACCGATACATTCCGAAGGGGCCCTTCTAATACAGGTTTTATATCCGAGTCAGTTCCTCAAATGACAACCGCTTCCTCTGAAGGATTTTCAAAAATCTCACCTCTTCCACCAATCAACGATCCATTGCCTTTTTTCGGTGCCTCTGCGAGCACCTCATCATCCAGAAACCGACTCGCTTCAACCTCGTCAAAATCATCCGTATCGACAGTCTTCTTCGGACACAATCTCGAAATGTGCCCATGTTCCTGACAATGGAAGCAGTGTCCTGGACCGCCGCGTCCTCTACGACCACCCGATCGACGTCCCGATCGTGTTCTCTTCGTCGGTGAAACACCTGGAGAGGGTCCTCCTCCGAACGTACGTGAAACACCCAGGACATTCACAGAAGGTGTTGGTGTCGCACTTCGTTCCTTATTCGACATCAACGAATCTTCAGTGGCTGAAGGCTTGATTCTCGATCCGAAACCGCTGGATTGAGTGCGAACGAATCCCGAAAAGTTATCGAAACTGGAGGTTTTCTCAACTCCACCACGTGGCGTAGAGCTCAAACTATCCGAAGCCGTCGCGCCGAATCCTCCACCGAACTTTTTCGGTGCCGCAGACAAGCCTCCGATCTTTCGGAACCCGCCTCCAGCGTTCTCATTCACAGGTGTCGGCCATGGGTTTACAGCACGAGTTCGATAGTAGCTGTCTCTATCCTAAAAAATGAGAAATTTCGTCAAAAAACTCTGAAAAAAAGGCAAAAAATACCATTAATTTCAGTGGCGCTGCTTCGCTCGACACTTCCGACATTTGAAAATTCTGGAAAAAAATGAGTTTTATGCCAAAAACGGCATTTGAGAAGAGAAAAACGAAAATTTAGGCCAAATTTTAGAAGAAACTGTCCTAAAAATGAGTTTTTCACCGAGAAAGTTATGCGATTTTTCTTCCATCTTCCGTGGAAGAAAAAATTTTTTTGTGTTGAATTGGAGGGCTCAATTCAATACTCCTGTACTTCATTGAAGTACACTTAGACGACAGCCGTCTGAGTAGCTGAGAGACTTCGCTTCTTTTTAACAATTTCGCTTCTTTCGCGGCGAGACCATCGTGTCTACAGTAGCCCGGACAGAAATATTTTTAATATATTTTTTTTGATTGTCTATGAGCAAGAACGACTTTTGAACAAGATAAAACGATATTTATTCAGACTCTATATAAAAGAAAAATGTAAAAAAAAATCTTGGCACTTGAAATGTTGCAAAAAACACAGGAGCGAGACAAAAAAGTAAGAAAAATGCCTCTGGAAGAGGAGAAGAAGGAGATCTCTACTAGAGATATTTTGATTTATTAAATTGTTTATATCACGGTGTTCACAAGATTAGTATACAGAGAAAAAAAGGGGGAATTAATCAAGATCGATGACTTCCGTCGTAGAATTCATAGAATTCATGGGATTTTTGAGCATTTCGCGGAGCTGCCGGCAGTCTGAAAGCTGGTTGAAATTGGCAAAAAATGAGCAAAGCCAAAAAACGAACGGTTATCAAAAACGCTTCCTTCGGCGGTACAAATTGTTCCGTCGGCTAGTTTTACGAAGGCACCCGATTTCGGAACGATCAGCTGAATCGGAGTGTTCATCGGCACTGGACGCAGTTGTTCCGATTGTCCCTGCACCGGGAATACAAGTGCTGAAAAATTTCAATTTTTAGTTTTAAAAAATCTCTAAAACGGTCACTAAAGGTGCGGCCGAAAATTCGAGAATGGGCGGAGCTTAGGTCCGCTAGCAAAATCCTCAAAAAAGGATGTATTTTCGTTATTTTCTGGTCTATTTTCCAACTAATTTCATAGATTTTTTGTCAATTTTTATTGTTTTCATGTGATTTTTTGCATTTTGTTGGATTTTTGTAAAGTTGAAAATCAATTAAATTATCAAAAAAGGGCGATTTCAAAAATTCGAAAAATCTCATAAAAATCCAATTTTCCCCGATTTTTCGATAAATTTCATCGATTTTGGGTTTAATGAGCTTTTTCGGATTTTTGAAATCGCCCGTTTTTTTTTTTTTGATAATTTAATTGATTTCCAACCTTATTTTTTGACAAAAAGCCGACAAAATGCGAAAAATCACATGAAAACAATTAAAATTGACAAAAAATCCATAAAATTAATTGGAAAATAGACCAGAAAATAGCGAAAAATACATGTGCATTCCAGGATTTCGCTACCGGATATAAGCTCCGCCCACCCTCGAATTTCGAGGTCGCAACGTGGATTTGAATTAGAACCGAGGAATACTAAGCTGGCGACCGCTACGCCGACACGCGACGAGTCCAAGATACCCTTCTCGTGCGGTACCTCACCTCTATCCGTAATAATATTCTGCACAGCTCCCGCGGGATTAATAACCGGCTTCTGGCTAGACGCTGCTCCGGGGAACGCAGTCGGATCTATAGGCGGAAGCATTTGATGACGTCCGCCTAGCGAATTGTTATTATTCTGATAGGAATTCTGGTATGACGTCATAGTGTGCCCACCGCCAGGTTGGTGATGAAACTGGCTAACGTTCATTCGAAGAGTATGGGGCGGAGCTTGGTAGTTCGGCTGCTGATGTGGTGGTGGCTGTTGCATTTGTAGTTTTGGTGGTCCACCGAATGGGGAACCGAATTGCTGTGGTTGATAGGGCTGGTAGTTTTGCTGCTGGAATTGATTCTGCTGTTGATTCCAATTCCCATTGAATTGTTGTTGCTGCGGCTGCTGATAAGACGGCATTGGTCCCACCATTGAACTGCTACTCGGCATTGTACTAGTATAATAGCTAGAACTACTCAACCCTGCCAACGGATCGTAGTTCTCCATTCGTCTCTCCCTCTCGAACAACAACTGAGCCTCTCGCTTCTCCTGCTCACTCAACGATTGCTCAGATTCCATGATAAGCGTCTCGTGGAGGAATGGTTTCTGCGAGAACATTTGACTCATTCGTTTGGTGATCGAATCCAGTACGGTATCTCCGAAATCCCAATCATCAGTGTCCCATTTGTCATTCTTGATGTCTTGGGACTCATCGTACATCAGAAGGGTCTCTAACTCCTTCTGAGAGATATTCGCATCAACTTGAGCGTCGTCAACCACTCTTTGCTGGAGTCCGTGCTTCGAAATTTGTCGGTTGAAAATCGATCGTTCCATTGAGTTGTCCATAATCAGACGGTAGACGAACGTCTTCTTCTGTTGACCGTATCGATAGACACGACAGACAGCTTGTGCGTCGTGGCATGGATTCCAGCAGGCGTCTATGATGATGCAACGGTTCGCGGAGACCTGGAAATGAGGGGTAATTGGTATGGTTTGATTTCATTGTTCCTGAAAATTCGGGTGTGGGGCGGAGCTTAGGTACGGTAGCGAAATCATTAATGGATCATGTTTTTTTTTCGATTTTTTGTTTTTAAAAAGTTCAAAATACCGTAAGACCTGTAATAGAAGGGCCCCCACACTGTCAACTTTGAGCCCATATATCTCGATTCCTGTAAAAGATATCAAAAAGTGGTCAACTGATAAATTGCTTATCATAATATCAGCAATATTTTATCAATTGACCACTTTTTGATATCTTTCACAGGAATCGAAATATATGGTCTCAAAGTTGGAAGTTAGAGGGCCCTTCTATTACAGGTTTTACGGTGTTAGAAATTCATCAAACTATTGATCGGGGAAAGTATCGATTTTAATACTATTTTTCGCAATTTTTCGAATTTTTATTCACAAAAATTTGAAAAATCACCGAAAATCGCATAAAAACAAAAAAAAAGTTTTTTCGATTTTCAATGAATTTTCAGAGTTTTTATGCGATTTTTTGCGATTTTTCGGTTTTTTGGGGAAATTTTTTCGTTACATTTCATCGATTTTTAACTTTTTTCTTTAAAACAAATTCGGGAAAATCGCGAAAAATTGTATTAAAAAGTTTAAAATTATCGAAAAAAAAAACTGAAAATAATTCAAAAAAAATACATGTTCCTTTAAGAATTTAGCTCCGCCCACCCGTTTTCGTATTCCCAAACCCGTACCAAATTAATACCCAGAGAACCAGCTCTGGTAGAAATCAAGAAAAGGTGAAGACCAGGTTCCGAATTGAATCGATTGATGAGTTTCTCTCTATCCGCACCACTCGTCGTACCATCCAATCTCAAATAATTCCGATTCTTCTCCCACCTCTCCGGATGCTCCGATTTCTCCTTTTTCGCCACTTGACGCTTTCTCAGGATCTCTTCCAGCATATCAAGCGCTGTGAGGTTCTGACTGAATATCAGAATTTTTTCTCCAATTTTTGTAGATTCATCTAGAATCTCCAACGCCACCACAATCTTATATCCATTCTCCAGAACGCCTTCTTGATATGTCTCGAATAGTTGTGTTGTCCAATCATAACGCATTCTGGATTCCTTCTCCTCTCCTTCCATTTCCTCTTCGTCACTTTTCGTTTTCTTCGATGCGCGAGTTTTGCGTGTTTTCTTGGTTGAAGAAGGATTCGGGGTTCCAGCAGCTGAAGGCGTTGAAGGACTCGAAGGAATCGGAGTGAACGGAGAGTGGTTGACTGGGTAGTTGCATTGGGGCCACGCCTGGAAATACTGAAAGGAATTAGTGACATGTATAGGAGTTATAAGATTTTTTCAGGAAATTCTCAATTTGAAGTTTCAGCTCAATTTTTTTCAGGTCATGACCCAATTTTTTTATGTCATAATCTAGATTTTTCTAGGTCATGACCTAGATTATTCTAGGTCATGACCCAATTTGTTTAGGTCATGACCTAGATTTTTCTAGATTTTTCTAGGCCATGACCCAATTTTTCTAGATCGTGACACAATTTTTTCTAGGTCATGACCAACATTTTTCTTGGTCATGACCCAATTGCTCTAGGCCATGACCCAATTCATCTAGGTCATGACCTAGATTTTTCTAGGTCATGACCTATTTTCAGAATTTTTTGAAGATCAAAAAAGTGTCGGAAAAAATCGTACATTCTGCATGTACATTCCATTTGGAATCTGCATTCCATTTTGTGGCTGAAACTGAGCCCCGAATCCAGGCATCATTCCATTCTGACCCATCATCATCATCATTCCATGCTGCTGTTGCTGTTGCTGTTGTTGCATTTGCTGTCTCTGTTGCTTATTAAGCTGTTTCTGGAGCTCCGCTTGCTTCTTTTCCTCTTCCAGCCTCCGTTTTCTTTCCACAACTTTGAACAGAATATCAGGATGATTCCAGATTTTGGAGCACGCTGAGAACGCCATCAGTGGATTGAACACAGCGTCTCCATTCATTGATATCTCATCTCTGGCCCAGAGAACAAAGTTTCGATATAGCTGCCGTTGAATTTGACTTTTCCTCAAGAGCAAAACGTATTCCTTGCTTTCCGGAAGGATTTTCTTGAGCAAATGATGAGTTCTACGCTGCACAAATCCTTTGACAAGCTCCACGAGCACATGGGTTCTCTGAAGAGCAATCTTGATGTCTTCTTTCGATGAATCCACGCATTGTCCGTTTTTGATGGGTTTCTCGAATCGTTCAATGAAGGACTTCCGGAGTCCCAGATACTTTGGACGAACGAAATCAATCATACAGAAGTACTCGAGAAGGTTATTTTGAAGAGGATATCCAGTCAGAACTATTCTCCGTTTCGTTTGAATCGCCCCGAGTGTATTTGAAATCTCAGCTGTGATATTCTTGATCTTGTGACCTTCATCACAGACAACAAGATCCGGTCCAGGATCCAGAAGAGCCTTTCGAATCAAATCGAACGCCTCCTTTCTGATTCTTCCTCCATTTGTGAATCCAGTTTCGAACTCTAGCTCTTCCTCTCTAGCTTCTTCAAATGCATCTCTACCGTATCCTGACATTCCAGATATTCCAGACAGATTCAGGCGTGGGCGAGACTTCTTCTGTTTTTTGGGTTGAGTCATTTTGATCAAAAGACGGAACATATCGTATCCGATGAGCAACACGCCACCTCTCTGATCCCATTGATCTGGAAAAATAAACCTTTAGATTTAATTATCTTATAAAAGACTTACCAATCAAATCCACACGTTGATCGAAGCTCTTCACTCCATCACCCAACAGAAAGACCTCAAAATTGCGAATCTTATCTCCTGTATCCGAGAACTTCGGAATCCATTTATCATACTCGGCATACCAATTTTGAATAGTATTAATAGGAACAATCACCAAAACTTTCTTCGCTTTTGTAGCTCTTAGAAAGATTTCCGAGAATGTGATCACTTGAATCGTCTTTCCAAGACCCATAGAATGTGCCAGAATACATCCAAAACCATCGGATTTCTTGTATTCGCCCAGCGACTCGATTGTATTATCATACATAAATCTGATTCCTCCAAGCTGATGGGGTTGGAGCACATGGGTCAGATGATTAATAACAAAGATATCTGGATCCTCTTCCGGATGACCTGCATTCACCAGAAGACGTCCTCCCTTCTTCTCCGTGCTCTCCAAGTCCTTTGCACTCCGCATTCTCTGTAGTCGTCGTGCTTCGACGCTATGCTGGATTTCCATCTGATCCGCATCGATCTTGTCCTTCTCAGCCTGTGCCCATCGGATACGACGACCTGGAAATTCTGAGCAAAACATGGATTGATTTTCGGCTATTTTCAGGGGTCTGGAGCTCAGCTGTCAAGATTCCGATCACTTTGAAATTTTTGGATGGTGTAAAACAGACCTAGATTGGAAACTTTGCATTTATAGAACTTTTTGAAATATTTTAGTTTTCAAGCAATTTGCCGATTTCCGAAAGACATCCGTTTTGGACCGTTTTGGGCCGTTTTTGACCTATTTTCTGCCGGTTTCAGGGCCATGTTCGGTCCATTTTCTGAGCAATTTTCGCCCATCAGTTGTGACTTTATATCCGATTTTTTAAACGGCTCAAAGTGGCTCAAATGCGAAGGATCAAAAACTTTTGAAAAACGATCCAAATAAAACCAAAAATTCCTGCCTTAGGACCGTTTTTGAGCCGTTTTTGGCCCATTTTTTGCCTGTTTCAGAGCCACATTTATCTCATTTTTAGTCCGCTTTTGGTCCGTTTTTATGCCTATTCACTTTGTTTTTTATACGATTCAAAGCGGCTCGAAGACGAAGAGCATGAAACGGCTCAAGAACGGTCCAAAAACGGACAAAAATTGGGGAAAATTGCTCAAAAACAGATTGAAAGTGGACGAAAAACAGGCCTAAAGCAGCAGGGATGTTCGGAACGGAATTCGGAATTCCGAAAATTCCGACCATTTTCGGAATGAAATTCCGTCCGGAATAATTTCGAAGAAAAAATTCGGAATGAATTTCCGGTCGGAATAATTCCGAACGATTTTTTCGGAATCAAATTCCGGTCGAAATTTTTCCGAATCTTTTTTTCGGAATGAGAACTTTTTGAACTACGGTATGTCGCGGAAAAACTGCTTGCGGGGAGAATTACTTTCAATTTTTTTGCGTTTTCACTGACTTTTCAGAATGTTTTTGTCAATTTTCTCCTGATTTCGGCGTTTTGTGATGAAAAAAAATGTAATTTTTACTTTAAAATTTAAATTTTTAAAAATTCCGAAAATTCCGAAATTCCAAAATTTTGAAAATCGGAATGTTCCGAAGTTCCGAAATTCCGAATATTTGAAAATCGGAATATTCCGAAATTCCGAAAATTCCGAAAAAGGCCATTCCGAACATCCCTGCTAAAGCAGAATAAAAACAGTCCAACAACAAAGGATGTTTTCCATAAAATCAGCAAATAGCTGAACAATTAGAAAATTTTGAAAAATTCTGTGAATCTTTCTCTGTGAAAACCCTCTTTTAATCATTTGTGAGCCGCTTTTAGGTCGATTTTCTGCCCGCATGAGAGCCATATGTGGCCTATTTTCAGTCAATTTTTCGAGAAAACGGGCAGAAAATGGCTCAATAACGGTTCAAAAAGAGATGTCTTTCAGAAATCAGCAGATATCTGGAAAACTAGAATTTTCAAAAAACTGTGTGAATGCAAAATTTTCAATCTACGTCTGCTTTACACCCTCCAAAACTTTCAAAGCGATCGCAAACTTGAAATTTAAGCTCTAGTCTCCTAAAAAATGGCCAAAAATTAACTGAAAAATACTTTTTCCATAATTTATGAAGAGGTACTGTAAATGCTTTTCGGGTCGTTACTTACCCGGAACAATTTGCGGAGTATAATTCTTAACATCCGTTATCATTATATCATCATCCGAGTCATCATCCAACGTTATCACATCAACAGGATCCCTCGACGTCGACGGCTGTTGCTGATAAGGAAAGAATGCGTCGGGCTTCTGCTCCATCATCTCGCCGTCTCGAAATCTCTTAATATCGTTTTCTACATTGAATCCAAACATCTGCTCAAAATCATCGTCGTCTAAGTCTAGCTGCGGCAGCTGTTGATCCTCTGCGGCACCCGAGAGAAAAAGTGACTCCATTTCTTGAATATGGTCATTTTCTGGCTTGATTCTTTCCAGTCTCTCCAATCTCTCTTTTTCCAGACGTTGGGCTTCGGAAATCTCTCCATCCATGTCATCGGCGCCAAAGTCTGTCCTGAAAAGGGATGTTATTCTGGTGCCGGAGCTGTGGCCGCGGCTCAGCGCCAACTACACTAACTTCTTATCAATTCCGTAAAACCTGTATTAGAAGGGCCCCTTTAATAGAAGGGTCCCTCTAATAGAAGGGCCCTCGGGGAGGGCCTCCTGATTTCGGTGAAATTGGCAGATTTTCAAGAATTTTGAACGAAGCTTCGTCGAATTTTCCAATGCCTAATTTCGGGAAAAGAAACTGGCCGGGAAAACAGAAGGGCTCCTGTAATAGAAGGGCCCTCCGGAGGTACCTAGAAAGGCCGGCCCTTCTAGTACAGGTTATCGTATTTTATTATCCGGATTTTTTCCTTGGTTTTCGTGCGTTTTAGACAATTTTTCCCAGTAAAAAAAACGAAAAAATAAATCCGAAAAATCAAAATATTTTGAGGATACTGTAGTTATTTGGGACCTTCGGCTCTGATTTTTACATAAAATACAAACCTAATATGTTTCCGTTTCAACGACTTTTTGGTTTGAGTCGGAATTCGAATATTGAGAAGCGCTTCTTCGGATTCGTCCTCTGAAAAAATATTAAAATTCAGAAAAAAAATTTTTTCAATCCAAAGTCTCACCTTTCTTGATATCTCCTTTCTCCTGATCATCGTTTTCTGTCTTTTTCCCATTGCTCAGCTCCAATTCTTCTTCCTCTTTTATCTCCTTTTCATCCTCATCTTCTAGCTCTTCTTTTATAATTCTCCCCGCATTTTCGTCGTCTTTTTCTTCGCTCATACCGTAGTTTGACTTGTTAAATATCTGAAAATCTAAAAATCGATTGAAAAAATGCCTAGAAAAGGGAACGATTGCTCATTGCGAAAGGGAGAGGTGCTCCGATCGAGGGGGGGATTCAAGCGAGACGAGACAGTGTGTCATTCGACGAGACGCAGACACAAACGTTTTCCCCACGGGGCGCGTTTGCGTTCGTTTGCGCAATCACGTTTCAGAACTTTTTGTTCTGGAAATTTCCGAAAATCAATAACGTCGGAAGAAACTTTATCCGTTCCTATTATAAGGAAACCCATGAACATATACATTGTTAAACTGGCAAAAAAAGAAAGAAGACTACAAGCAAAACGAGATCTAGATTCTGTTAGCATTACATAAAAACCTAATTATTTTTAAATTAAAAATATTAAAAAAATCAAGTGTTGGCTGGGGCTGGAGCTGCTTTCGCCAATTTCTCCTTGAGCTTCTCGGTTGTCGACAATAGAAGACTCTTCTGTTCGTCTTGTTGCATCTGGAAATTTGGATTTTCTACATTTCGCTCAATTCATTGAATTCAGTGATAAGAATCGCCGAACCTTTTGCAATGTGACTTTATAAACATCGCCGTTTCCATCGACGGTGAGCACTGAGTAGCCATCAAACCAGCTGAGATTCTTCACACGGTAGTCAAATCGAAGAAGACGTGGATTCGTGAGGAGACGGAGGAATGACACGTATTTGACTCTCCATCGGAATCTCACCGTTCCTTCGTCGATCACCGGAACCACCGACAGAACTTCCATTTCAACGTGAGGAAGGAAGACTTGTCCCAGGGTTCCAATCATTCCGAAATGACTCATCAACTGCTCGATTCCGCGCTTTTGCACCGAGAAAATTTGATCGTCACACACGACGTCTTTGCGATAAAATGTGTAATCCATACGGTGTCGGAACATCAGAGGAACCTGGAATTTTCTCTTTTTTTGTCAGAATGCCTGTTTCAATGCGTGGTGTGGGTGATAATTAGAGGACGGGCGGAGCTTGAGAATCCTTACAGGAGCACATACTTTCGTAATTTTCTGGCCTATTTTTTCGATTTTCCGGTAATTTTCATCAATTTGTGCGATTTTTGGGATTTATCGAATTTTTGTGAAAAACTATTTTCTTCGAATTATATATTTTTTTTTCGCGAAAATTCGAAAAATTGGCCGAAGTATTATATTCTGGCTGATTTTTTCTGGATTTTTCGATGAATTTTACCGATTTCTCCATAATTTTTTTGATTTTATGCGATTTTTCGGATTTTCAAAATTCGAAATCGATTGAATTTAACGAAAAATCTATGCAATTTCATTACAAAAATCCGGAGAATTGCAAAAAATTACATAAGAACATTGAACATTTGTCGAAAAATCGAAAAAAAATTGGCCAAAGTATCGTATTCTGGCATAGTTTTTTTTCGGATTTCCGTGAGAAAAATATCTTCGATTCTTCAACGAATTTCATAGTTTTTTTTTCACAAAAATCGAAAAAATCGCATAAAAACCCATGAAAATTGTCGAAAATCGGTAAAATCCACCGAAAAATTGGAAAAATTCATGCTCCTTTAAATATCTCGCTAAGCTCCGCCCACTCTCGACTTTTCGGTTTTCACAACTAACAGTTTCATTCAATCGTGTCGCTACATGATCCAACTGATGCGGCGCGGGTTTCTCGTGTGAAAAATCAATGCTGAAACATCGAATTGCACGGAATGCTGGCGAGAATCGAGTCGAAGGGAGAAGCATGCTTCTGAAGCTTCGTCAATGACGGTGTTTTTCAAATAAACAAAGAAACTTCAGCGGCGGTCAATAGCCATGTATTTTTTCCGTACAAAAAAGAAAACGGATGCTTTAATTTGTCAATACATATAAAATAGGCAAACGGATAAAATGCTCATCGTGTGCGATAGTCAAGAATATAGAACATGAAAAAGATAATAATAAATTATGGTTCTCCGAGATCCTTCAAGCTTCAGCCTGCGCAGCTTCTTCCTCCTCTTCTCCAGCTTCTTCTCCTTGTCCCTCTTCCTCTTCATCGTCCTCCTCTTCCTCCTCATCATCCCCATCTTCCTCTCCATCAGCAATCGCTCCAGCATCACCTTCACCTTCCTCCTCTTCCTCATCCTCCCCTTCTGATTCATCCTCATCCATCTCCTCTTCTTCAACATCCGCTTCCATCTCCAACTCCAACTTTGGCGAACCACCTCCACCTCGCTTGTTGATCGGTTTTCCATTCTGAAAATTTGCTTTGTTAGCTAGCGAATGCCACGTGTCATGTACCTCATCCAATCCTCGCTCCTCATTCAAAAAGCCCTCAATATCATCCTCATCGACCTCTTGCATATCTGGCATCACATAGTACTGAAGTGGATTTATGAACAAGTCATCCTTAATCACCTCCGCTATCTCGTCACTATCCGGTGGAGCAGCATAGGAGAGCCACTCGAGGAACGTGATGCTCGCCGCGTCGTCATCGGGCTGAAAATCGCGCTAATTTCGGTGTGAGATCTTAAGCTCCAGAATTCTACTTACCAACGTTGGCTTCTTATTATCCTTCCATTGAATTTCGGTGATTTCAGTGCTCGGTGTCTCGGATTGCAAATGATACGATTTAGTGATGATGTCATTCTCAAAGTAGTCGTTTTTGTCGAAAGTCATGATAATCTTGAATCCACTGCGAAGATCATCAAACTCCTGAACCTCAAGATCACGCAACGCACTGAGAAGATCCTCTTGCTCTTCTGGAATCGCCGTCGAGAGAAGATGATGATTGAGGAACGCCGTCTGCCAGAAGTTGTCGATTTTCGTCGTCAACGCCTTCCGTTTTTCGTATATCGGCACTCGCTTCTTGTTGAATGTTTGCTCGACACGAAGGATCTCCTCGGCCGCTTTTTCACTCATTATATCCAATTGATGCTGAATGGTGTCCAATTCGATCAGCTTCTCTTTGACCGCATCGGCTACGTCGGCCCGAAGATTCGGGAACTCATCGTTGTTTTTCATGCGCTTCGCCGCCGGCTCATCACTCATTTTACCTGGAAACAAGGATAATTTATGAGAAATTGATAGACAAAGAAGAAAAAACACGAGAAAAATGGGTTCGAATTCGATTCGTCGGGAAACGCGCCAGCGCACCGGATTTGCGCCATTATGACGCCGCAACGGTGCGCGTAGGCATTGGCCTAAATGAAAGCTTGAGAACGGATAAAAATAGGTCATTTCGAACCCGAAAAGCAGAAAAAACCAAGAATTTGCATTTGATAAAGTTCATTCATGCGGGAAGCAGTGGTTAGTAGAAGGCGAGGGGGGCAAGAATACATGCAATGATATTCGAAATATTAGAAATACACATCACAAGATTCGAGATTAGTCGGGCAAAAAATAGGGATGGGAAGCGGGGGGAACCTGTGAAAGAAGGGGAAACCCGAGAAAATCAGGTCAAAGGGGAAAGAGTGAGATTATTATATTCACAAATTGCATACAAATTATTAGTTAGTATGGGAAACACGAATGAAAGCAAATAGGTGTGTGTGCGGCAATTTGACAAATCACCAAAGCTCGAGATGCTTAGCCATGTCTTCAGCAAACTGATCGAATGTAGGCATAGTGGAGAATGACTCGTCGGGCTTCAGCATTGGATCAACGGTCGTTGACTTTGTGAGCAGAGCCGAGTAAGCAGCGGCGGCGGCGGCCAGTGGAGACGTATCGAGATCTTGCAGCGGTGTCGATCCGGCGGACGAGTAGCCGGACACTCCTCCGGGGGTCGACTGCTTTCCGAGCATGGTGAATGGCAAGACTCCGGTGGCGGCTGCTCCGATGAGCATCGACTCGAATGGGCTCATTGGACGGCTTGTCATGCTTGGATTGTCCAAATTGAAGAATGAAGATGGCTCCAATGGCCAGCTCGATGGTGGATGATTGGCTGCGTCTGAAAGAATGAGATTTAGAGGAAAATTCTTCTTCAGTAAGGAATACCTTCTTCCGGTGAGCTCAACAGCGGAATCTCGTACTTTGGTCCACGAGAACTAACTGGCGTAGGTCCCAATGGCATCTTGGCGGCTGGCTCATCTGGAGTGCATGGTCTAGCAGCCATCATATCCAAAGGCTGAGATGGAACAGCGCTGAGATCTGGAGCTGTGGTACGACCGCCTGTCATGATGTGCTGCTCCATCTGATCACGAAGATCGGCAAGTGCGTGGCGCTGGGAGACCTCAAACAGCTTGTCAGCACGAATGTAGGCGTTCGGTCCGTGATCCGGATGTATGAAGAGACAGCGCTTTCCATATGGGCACAGACCAGTGGTGGTGTACTTGTCGCACAGTTTTGTCTTGTATTTGTTGTTTTGACGCGGCTCGATACTGAAAAAAGGGGTGATTTTATAGGTTTTTGGCTCAACGGGCTGTACTTACAGAGACGGACGGAGCTCCTCCTCGCCGTGAGCAAAACGGCAATTCTCCGCGAAAGTGCAGGTCTTGGACTCGAGCCATGCTTGGCATATGACCGTCTTGTACGATTCTGGCTTCTGCATACGACGCTCTCCACGACGTCTTGGGTCGGCGAACGAGTGTCCCAGAGTGTTCTGGGGAAGAATGTTGAGCGCACGCATTTGCAACGAGTGAATGTGCTCATTTCTGAAAACGGCACAAATTTAAGAGGGAGAAAATCTTCAACTCACTCCGCGATTTCTTTGCGAAGCTGCTCGTTGACTGCCATCAAGTTGGCGGTTTGTGCGATCAGCACATCCAATTGAGCCTTTGGTGGTGGGACATCATTGTCAAGCGCTGTGGTTGGAACGCTGGAAACTCCCGACATTCTTCGAAACGGAGGGTGATGTTAGTATTCGATTCGAATTGAGTTAGCGACCCTGGAAAACGGAGAAAATCAGAAGGAACAAAGTGAAATGACTGGAAGAAAACAATGACTGAAAACGAGTGGAAATGAGCGGAGAATGGCGAAAACTGACAGACGAAGATTCGATTGCGCGCCCATTCCAAATTTCCGCGGGTTCCGCGCATCGAAAAGATCGAAAACTCGAAAAATGTTACAAAATGCAAGGCCAAAACCCATTTTCTTTTCAAAAATCTCAGGTTCCCGCCTGTGGCTCCCACACCGAACAGTCCTACGGTTTCACTCGTTTTAAATGTGTGTGAAAAATTCAGGCATGCGCCTTTAAAGGTTACTGTAGCAAATTTTTTATTGGAGCCAAGTTTAAATTTTCTGCAATTTTCCGGTGAATTTCAGAGTTTATTTCGAAGTTTGAAATTGGAATTTGAGAAAAAATCCATTGAATAATAAAAAAAGAAAATTTATCAGAGAAAATAAAGTACAGAGAATCTGAAATTGAACAAAAAAAAATCAGAAAAAGAAATTAATTGTTTAGAAATGAGCTGAAAAATCAAAATTGACAGATTTAAGTTGTTGGTCTTCTAAAGCTTCTCAACTAACTGTTCTTGTTCCTTATTCAAATTTTCAACAATGTTTTAAATAATGATAACATTTTATTGGAATATTATACAAAATATACAGATTCGGAAACTTCAGAAAAAAGAACTGAAATTATTTAGATGGTTGTTGGGGGGCTCCAATTGGAAGTTCTGGAACCATGTTAACGAGACCTTGGGCAACTCCTCCAACAGTCTGAAATATTTATAATTAGGGTAATTAAGAGAGTAATTAATTACCTCAACAGCAGCACCAGCTGCTGGGACTACTCCATCAATAACTCCTTGAACAGCTCCAGTTCCTGCCTGAAAATATTCATTTTTGGAGATGCAATCAACAAAATGTCGTTAATTACCTCGGCTACGTTATGAACCGTGCCCAGAGCAGTGTTAACAACTCCAGTGAGCATTTCATTTGGACGAGCAAATGAGATAGTGAAGAAGAAGAAGAAGAAGAGGATGGAAAGAATCTTGAACATTCTGAAATTCTAAATGATTTTTTATTCAAAAAAAATGGAGCAAAAACTGAGGCCGTATGCAAGAAAGAGGAAAACCGTTTTCCGATGTTTGGAAAATGATTTTCTGAAAGTCTGAAAATATTTTTTTCGATTTGAGAATGGATTCTGGGCTAAAAAATGACTGACAATGCATTAAATCACAGTGAAAATTATTGTCAGCCTTTCAGAAAATCATTTTCCAAATACCGGAAAACGGTTTACCACTTTCTTGCATACGGCCTCTGAATGCTTTCCATAGAACCTCATTCCCTTTTATACCAAAAAATTTAGTTCCAAATATTCCGAATTACCAGACAATAATATGTTTTTTTCTGATTATTATTTCACTTCCTTGTCTCTGAAAATCTGAAAACTTCCGTTTACAACACAGAGATCAAAAAAGAGGATTTTTTTTGAGATTAACACAAATTCTGTGTTATTTTGGACAGGTGGCAAAATATTATTGTCTGGAAAATTGAGTAATTTTTGGAAGTAAAATTTCAGGTATAAAAGGGGATAGAGGTTCTATGGAAATCATTCAGTTTTTCTTCCATTTTTTGAATAAAAAATCATATAGAATTTCCAGAATGTTCAAGATTCTTTCCATTTTCTCCCTCCTCTTCACCATCTCATTTGCTCGTCCAAATGAGATGCTCTCTGGAGTTGTTAACACTGCTCTGGGTACAGTTCATAATGTAGCCGAGGTAATTACCGATAATTAGTTAATTGCATCTCCAAAAATGAATATTTTTCAGGCAGGAACAGGAGCTGTTCAAGGAGTTATTGATGGAGTAGTCCCAGCAGCTGGTGCTGCTGTTGAGGTAATTAATTACTGTCTTAATTACCGTAATAATAAATTTTCAGACTGTTGGAGGAGTTGTCCAAGGTGTTGCTAGCTTGGTTCCAGAACTTCCAATTGGAGCACCCCAACAACCATCTAAATAATTTCAGTTCTTTTTTCTGTACATTTTGTATATTATCCCAATAAAATGTTATCATCGATTCATTACAGATATTAAAATAGACTATCTGAAACTGAAAAAGGTTCCAACTTCGGAATTGTTCCTGCAAGCGTCTGATTACTTTCAAAAGTTAAAAAGCTCGAAATTTTCAGCAATTCCTTATTCCATCTTTCGAATTTTAAAATTTTGTTCCGTCTTATTTTTTGAAAAAAAAACATGTATTTACAATATTTATTCATACACACTTCATGACAAAAAAAACATAGGAATACATTTAAACACCCGTAGCAAAAGGAACATTTGAGAAAAGAAAAATTATCTCTGATTGAAAAGATACAACCTCCGAACATCGATATAAGTCCAGATGTACGAGTAGATGAAGAAGATCTCAAACGCGCCGAACACCAAAAACGCGACTCTGGAAATTTCCTCTTCAGAAAAATTCAGACTTACTTATTTTTTACCGTAACAAAATAATATCGGCAATTTTGTAGCTCCGGTCCTCTCCATTAACCTCTTCTCGAATCTCATCCGGTACAGTTATAGTTGATCCGATTACCGCTCCTACAGTAATCCGTTTTAATATTTCTTTTTAATGATTTGTTTGCACATTTACTTACCCGCATAGGCAAAAAACAGAATCGTATTCAGAACAATATACGGTAACAAGAATTTGGGTCTCGAACGGAAAACTGCCATTATAAAAAGCATGCTGAATGTGAGGAGTAGAACGATAAGGATGGAGCAGATTACTGTAATTAGGTGGCCTAGGATGAAGAATTTGATTTACTAGGCCCTCACCAATAAACTCCACGTAATTTTTTGGGGTTTTTTGAATAAGACGGACCAGACCATAAACGTAGAAAGCGAATAAGAAGATTGCATTGAAACAGATCCCGAATATTGAAACTGGAAGAAAAAAAAATGAAAATATTTGTTTTTATAATATTTTTTGCAAACTTCTAAAAATGGACTGTGTTTATTTATTGTATCATCTTATCACTAAAAAACATAGTTTAGTATCAGAATGCCAATAGAAATGACTGGCCTAGAATGTCAAATTTATCGTAAATATTCTAATAGAATGCCACCCAACTTTGAGCCCATATATCTCGAATCCTATAAAAGATACCAAAAATTAGTCAACTGTAAAAATGTTTATCATAATTTTAAACAAATTTTGTTATTTGACAAATTTTAGATATCTTTCACAGGAACCGAGATAAATCACTTACTTTTATGCACTCCAAAATATCCGCATATCCTTGTTGGTTTTGGCGGTGGCGGCACGGAAAAATAGTTTTGGTCCGTTGACAGTTTGTCAGAAATTGTGGACATTGTGATGAATGTGTTGGAATTGTCTGAAAATATTTTAAAACTAGAATTCCGGATTTTTTTTCTGATAAGAAAAATTGATGGGTTTAGATGAAACCGTTTAGTTGAACTTTTCAGGAAAAAATTGGTCGGTTAGATAACTAATTTTTTGTTAGTTTGAGCTGATAAGAAAAATGGGAACTTTGTACTGAAAACTAAATTATAAAACTTAAAAGTAAAAAATTCGAGTTTTTAGAAAATAAAAAAATTCGAGTTTTCTAAAAATTCAAATTTCGAAAAAATCGGAACTATGAAATTCAAAAAAAAATCACAATATTTTGATTAGAGATTATTCCAGAAAAAGATAATAATTTGTTTTTACCAAATTTCTGATACCGCAATTTTTTTTACAAAAATCAATTTTTTGAGTTTGCCTGGCTGAGAGCTTTCAAATGATACCCATCACGCCTAGCCTCCACCAATTGTGAAATTTCACATTAAAGGCGCATGGGGTGGAGCCAAAAACTAAAATTGCTCAAAAATAGGTCATGAGTATACTCATTTGAAAGCTCTTGTTAATTCTGATTCAATATTTTAATTAATGTCGAATGGGTTGAAAATTACAAAAGTTATAATCAAAAAACGATCAAGTCTGGAATCTCGATGGACTCACCTTTCTTTTTCAGATCCTTTTTCATTTTCATATTGACTTTTTTCTAGAAGCTTCTCTCTGAAAATAACACCTTTATAAATACGAAAAAGAAGAAACAGAGTATTCGGAAGATTTAAAAACGAAAAAGAACTATGTTAATCTGAAAATTGGTCTCATTTAAAATGTATGTCAAGATGCGCCCAATTTTTCCAAAATTCCAATTCTCAAAAAAAATATTTTGTAGGTGGAACTTGGTACTTCCCCCATGTCCACCTTCATCATCGAATCATCAAAATTTCAATGTTTGCCTATCGAAAAAGTTAATCGTGCCGAACCGAGAGAGACACTGTGAGGTCAACATGTGATCATGGGATGGGGGATCTATTTGTAAAAAATACACGAGAAATGAGTCATTTATTAGGTTCTGGGGGGAACAATTGAGATCGGAGGAAATTTTCAGTCCCAGAATATTTTTTCAAAGTTAAAATACCTAAAAAGTTCATAGGATAGAACAAAATTAATATTGAATGAAACTCGAAGTTTCCGAAAAGAATCCGTGAATTTTCGGAGTGTTCAAGTTACAGTTGTTGTTATCGTAATTAATAGGAGGCACCTCCAAACCATCAACTTTGAGATCAGATATCTCATTTCCTGTGAAAGATACCAAAAAGTAGTTAACTGGCAAAGTGTTTGTTATAATGCAAGAATTGTTTTGTTAGTTGACCACTTTTTGATAACTGTCACAGGAGCCGAGATAAATTGGTTCAAAGTTGAAAGTTAAGGACTGATTCCGTTAGAATATTTACGGTAATTGAGCTCAAAGTGGAATTATAGAGTTTCAACATATATCTTGGCATTCACGGATGAAGAATCAAGGCGTGCAATATTTCACCTAATAATATTTATAAGTTACGTCCATTCTGAAACATTATTGTTTTGACATAGAAACAAATTTAAACCCTGTTTCAGATTCAAATTAAACATGTTCTATATCTCTTTTACTCGATAGTTCATTGATGTTGATACTAAAGAACTTCAATTTCAATATTTCGGATCAAACAAAAATGCGTGTAGAAGAGGAAAAATCACTCCAATAACAGACCACCCTATACTGGAACTTTGAGCTCATTTATCTCAATTTTTATTGGAGATATCAAGAATGTGCCAACTGATTATTTCTTTGGTATAATATCACCGACATTTTATCAGTTGACAGATTTTTGTTATGTTTTATAGGAAGCGAGATAATGGAGCTCAAAGTTCAAGTATAAGGTGCCCTTCTATACGAGGTTTTCGATCTAGATTTTCCAATTTTTCATTCTGTTTCAGGCGTCTCGTAATTTCTGATTATCAGATTTCTCAAGATTCTGCCTCGTCTGATCTATTTTCTATCGAAAAATTTGGTCTCTTTTTGTATAAAAATCTCAACTATAAACTTTTCTCATTCCTCTCTTCTTCTCATTTCTTTGCTCTATTTATTTTCGCCAATAAATCCGAAATC
Source organism: Caenorhabditis nigoni (assembly GCA_027920645.1). Taxonomy (NCBI): domain Eukaryota; kingdom Metazoa; phylum Nematoda; class Chromadorea; order Rhabditida; family Rhabditidae; genus Caenorhabditis; species Caenorhabditis nigoni. The sequence goes on along the minus strand of CP115868.1, from coordinate 8,107,675 downwards.
AAATCAAAACCCAAAATCAATTTCTCTTTGTCGGCGATCACTAACAAACATTTTTCCTTAAAACTCTCCATCTCTCTGACTATTTTTTTTTTAATTTTAAGAAAACCTAGAAAAAAATGGATAAGAAAGAAGAAAAAGCTACTCGAATCGTGAGAAAAAATGGTCCTGGGCAGGCCTGGGAAAAGTAATATGATAGTTTTTTGGTTATTTATATAAAGGAGCAAAAAAAAACTGATAAAAATGATTTCATATTGTTTTTGGGTGTGTGATTTTTTGTGTTTGGTTAAGAAAACGAAAAAAAGATCGAACAAGGTGAAGCAGAAAAATAACAAAAATAGGTAGGTAATTACCAAAAAGGAAAAGAAAGGAAAAAAGAAGAAATGGAAAGTTTCTTCGAGAACAAATGGAAAAGAGTGAAAAGGAAAACAAAAAACCAAAAAAAATTTTAAGTGGACTCCTTTTGAAATTTTCTGAAATAATAGTTCTGGAATAATTTTCCGTCTACTAATAATTGTTTAGTGGCCTAAACTACCGTAAACCCTCTAATAGAATGACCACCTAACTTTCAGCTTTGACCTAATTTATCTCGGTTCATGTTCAAGATATCAAAAAAATTCAAATAGCAAAATTTTTATCATAATATCAAAAATATTTTGTTAGTGGACAACTTTTTGATATCTCTTATAGATACCGAGATAATTGAGCTCAAATTTGACGGTTTGCGGGAGCATTCTATTAGAAACTATTCTTACGGTAGTTAGGATTACTGTAAGTTTCAAAAACGTTTCTGGAAAACAAGAACCAATATAAGATTGATCCTTGAAAATTCGAATTTGTTCTTCAAAAATCAAACAAATGCAACAACAAAAAATGGGTCAGTTCCTGACCTATTTTGGAAATGATATCGGCCATTCCATTTCTACGGAAACACTTCAATGTTTGCTCTCAAAATAATATGATTATCTTTTGCCTCCTTTTCTATCGCCGTGTATCTGGGTTGTTTGAGGAGAAAAAGAAAGAAAATGTCAAATATGGATAGAGGTTGATGATAGGGATAGGAATGCCGTTGGATCTCTGATTATCAGGTTAACAGTAAGTCTAGAAATCAGGAGCCAATTCATCTTGGTTCCTGTAAAAAATATCAAAAACTGGTCATATGACAAAACGTTTATAAACGGAAAGAGTATTTTACTAGTTGATCACTTCTTGATATCTCTCAAATGGAACCGAGAAAATTTTGTTCAAAGTAATGAGTGTGGGAGCCCTTCTATTGGAGGTTACAGTACTAAAAATTTTAGAAAATGTAGTATTTTATTTCAGAAATTCCCAATAATTGAGTTATAATATTTGTCGGATAGATCTAAAAATTTTATGTTAAGTTTACAGTACCCACCATTAATTTTACCATTTTCAGAAAAAAACAGACTTTGAAGGTTTACCAAAGTAGTCCAAAATTATTCAATTGTTCTAAAAATGCACAGGTCTACGAAACCAAGTTAGGGCTTTATTTTTGTAGTTGACAACTTTTTTGTAAAAATTCATCTAAAGGAGATATACCGCTGGAAACCAACAGGGAGAAAATAACCGTATTTCCTTTAATGCCTGCCCAGACTGTCAATTTTGAGCCTAATTATCTCGGTTCCTGTAAAAGATATCAAGTTTTTGTCAAATACTCAAATTTTCGTGATATTTTGATGAATATTTTATCAGTTAACAAGTTTTTGATATCTTTCCCAGAAACTGAGAATTGAGCTAAAAGTTGACGGTGTAGATAAGCTTTTTTAAGAAGTTTATGTTTCCTGATGTACCATTGGCATTAATCGATTCCTCATCAAAATGAGGGAAAAAGAGTTTCGAAACAGAAGAAAAAGAAATTCAAAATGATTTTCAAAAAATTGAAAAAAAAAAAAAAACATTTTTCCATCCCAACACTTTCCGAATGTCTAGGACTAAACAACACTCTCCGATATATTTGCATATATTCTCATCTCTACAAGAAAAATGACACATGCACTTCCCATTTCTTTTTCCCCAGAAAAGGTGCGGATGGAGGTGCGTAAAGTCTGTGAGATGATACAAAAAACTGAACTCTGACTCTTTTTTTTTTTGTCTTCTCCAATACTCCCAGTGAGCTCCTCCTCCTTCTTTCTTGTTCAAACAAAAAGGAAAAAGACTTACCCCTTTTCAACTCAAAAACAAAGTCTTCAAAATATGTTTTGAGGTGTTTTGGCGGGGAAGAAAAAGCTGAAGGTAATGGCAAACATTATTAGAGGATAGTGTGTGAAGAAGATAGTACAGTTTGGGACAAAAATAACCAGTTTTGAGAGTTTTTGGACTCGTTGGAAATTTCTGGAAAGAAACTTTGAAAAAGAATTTTTAATGGTCTGGAACTGTAGGTGAAAAGTATTCGAATCGCCCGTAAAAGGCCCCCAAAAAGTCAACTTTGACCTGATTCCTGGAAAATAATCTAACAGTACCTACCACCTGCACTTTCAGCTCAATTATATCAATTTCGGTAAAAGGTATCGAAAATTTGCCAACTACAAAAGTGTAGATGATATTATGATAAAAATTTTATCAGTTGACAGATTTTTTTTATATCTTTAGCGGGAAGCAAGATAATAGAGCGCAAATTACGACTACCGTATTTCCTCTACCAACTTTGTGCTCATTTATCTCGATTCCTGTGAAAGGTATCGAAAAACGGTTCACTACCAAAGTGGGTGATATTTTTAAAATTTTATTAGTGGGACACTTTTTGAAATCACTCACAGGAGCCGATATAAGTTAGCTTAAAGATAGGTGGGGCCAATAAAGGTTGTACGGTATTTATTCGGAAAATGTTTGATTCCTAAAACAAAGGTGTTAATGAGGATCTCCATTTCCTGTCAGGTTATCTTGAACTAATGTAACAGAACAAATCTATATTCCAATTTCAAAGCTCGAATGTTATAAAAACGAGCTACTTCCTCATTCCTCTTAAATTCACCTAATGCCCTCCAACCATCAACTTTGAGCCTATATATCTTGTTTCCTGTGACAGATATCAAGAAGAGGTCAATTAACAAAATGTTCATCATAATGTCAATAATATTTTATCAGTTGAACATTTTCTGTTATCTTTGACAGGTACCGAGATATACTAGTTCAAAGTTGAAAGTGAGGAGGGTCATTTTATTAGAGTGTACCAAATGGAAAAATGTCAGTGACAAAAATTATGTGAATCCCTGAAAGTAAACTTGAAGAAACGGTAAAAAAATAGAAAATTGTCGATTCTCAAAAAACCACACAAATTGTGCCCCAGGTTAAAAGTAAAGTACACTTTTTGGCTAATCACACTTTCTATGATCTACCGCAAACAACAATTTGATGAACGACTCATCAATAAATCAGTAGCACATACAGTATTCTGACTCATTCTAAATGGTTTATTACTTCTAATAAAGAGAAGAAGAGTAAAAAATAAGAAGAATTTTTGAAATTCTTCAAATAAGAGAGACACCGTAACCATTCTAATAGGAGATCACCCCATAAAGGAACTTTGAGCCTAATTATCTCGGTTCCTACAAGAGATATAAAAAATCTGTCAACTGAAAAAATGTTTGTTATAGTATTCTGAACATTTTATCAGTTGACAGATTTTTTATATCTTTTATGGGAACCAAGATAATTGAGCTCAAAATGAATATATGGGATGGTAAAGTTTGAAGAATTTTCCGAATTCCAAAAATAACAAAGATCCATCGTCTTCAAAATGAACTAACAAACCTGACAAAATATTTTCTAATTTCCTTCTCTATCTAGTTTAATCCGCTTTATATAAACCTTCTCATGACCTCCATTTTGAGTGTTTGTTATCGTTTTTTTTTGCATGGCAAAACAAATGTTGCGAACGAAAATTGGGGCAAGGTAATGGAAAAAGTTCAAAAAATTAGAGAAGATTCATATTTTGTAGGCTCTTTTTCATTTTCTTATCTTTTGAGCATAAGAGAAAAGTTCAAAAATAGTGGGGGTGGGCACTAATAAAACAACCTCCGGCTCGTAAAAAATTTAAAAAAAGGCCGCGGTCGGCCGGAAATTGGAAGCAATAGGTCAGATGTGAGAAGAAAACAATAGAAAATTGATGTTGAAGTTTTATTCTGGAACAAAAAAAATTGGAGCTGACGGAAACCACCGGAACCTAAAAATGTTTCGATTTTTCGGATTTTTTCTCGATTTTCACTGCGTTTCCTCGAGTATTCCATGATTTTCAGTAAAAAAGTCGGAAAATTAAAATGTTAGATATTGAAAAATTGTTTGTAAACGAACTAGAATCGCGATAACAAATATTATGAGACCTTCGGCTTTTACAGATGAAAATTGAGCTTTTTTTGCTAGAATTTACTCTCTTTCTAGCTTAAAATTCGTTATTTTTTCTTGAAAATCGCTAATTTTCAGCTGAAAATGTCTTAATTGCGCAAATGTGCTGCATAAAACCTCAAATTTTAAGGTCAAATTCTGACGAATATCGGCTCGAATTTTCTAGTTTTTGCCTTCAAATCGCTCAATTTCGCTTAAATGTTCTAAACTTCTGGAATAAAAAAATATTTTCACCAAAAAACACAATTTTTTGGCTCTAAATTCGTCATTACTCAGCATAAAATCCCTATTTTTGGCTCAATTTTTGACGATTTCGGCCTAGAAAAAAGTGTTTTTGAGCTAGAATTTTGTCAAATTTCTGCTTTTTGGTTTGCTGAATGACGGTGAAATCAAAAAGAATGCTAAAAATACAATAAAAACACAAAAATAACCTTATCAACCACACCCACTCGAAGAACATTAAATGACTAACGTTACACTTGTTGAACGCCTTCAGATGATGACGTAAAAAGTCGAAGAATTTGGAATCGAACTATTTCCCTTATGTGTTTGTTTTTGAATCAGAGAAGTGAAAAGTGGGTGAAAAGATATATATTGTCACCCCTCAAGATGAGTGGTTTTCCGAAGGGGGTGAGGCCACTTGAAAAGTGACCATTAGCGAATCGCTTCCAAAAGGGGAATTTGAATTTTATTTTCAACACAGAGAGGAAATGGGGACACATTTATAAACACATATGGACATACAATTGGAGAAATAGGTTAAATGATTAACTTTGAAGGTCTATGAGAAGCTCTGCAGCTGCCTCCACGTTTCCATCGGTTTGTTCCAGAGCCAGTAGAATCAGTTCGCGGTTTTCAAAACCGTACTCTTGGAGTTGGGCGATTTGCTGCTCGTATCCTTGCTGCATTGGCTCGTCTTCCTGTTGAGCAACTGGAGCTACAGGAGCTACTGGAGCTGGTGGTGGAGCTGCTTGACGTGGAGGAGCTGCTGCAACACCGGCGAGAGCTGCTTGCAGAGCATTTTGAAGGAGAGCCTGGGTGATTGGTTGAGCTCCTTGCTGCTGACCTCCTGGTCGTGGAGCTGCTGGCCTGAATCCCAATTGCTCATTTTGAGAGAATCCATATCTTGCGCCAATAGTAGCTAGGAGCTCTTTGACGACGTTGAGGAACTCTGGATTCGAGTATTTGAAGCCTCCACGGTCTTCTTTTCCTTTGAAGGTGTTTCGAACGCAGTGTCCACGGAACATGTACCAATCTTGGAGCACAGAGATAAACTCGCTATCAAACACTAGACGTGGATGAGCCTTCATGATTTTTGTCATGTGGTCAGGTAGGGCGAAGTCATGAGCGAAACCGTGGTTGCGGCGATCTTCGGGGTTTTTGTATGGAGCGACGATTTGAGACAGCTCAGAGTCGATCTTCTTACGATCTTCTGGTTTCTGAAAACTTCAGTATTATATAAGCTTGTCTTTCTATGTAAAGTCAGCTGATTTAGACCATTTTCAGGAGCCTAGAGCTCGGCTGTCAAGTGTCCAATCACTTTGAAAATTTTAGAGGTTATGAAACTGACCTAGATTGAAAGCTTTGCATTTACAGAATTTTTCGAAAATCCCTAGTTTTTCAGCTATTTGCCGATTTCTGAAAGACGCCTCTTTTTGGACAATTTTCAGCCGGTTTTGGGGTTTTTTTCGGCCCATTTCAGGGCCATGTTTAGCCCATTTTTAGTGGGGTTTCGAGCAATTTCTAGCCCTATTTCGGTCCGTTTTTAGGCCGCTTCTAGTTTGTTAGAAGAACGATTCAATAACGGCTCGACGAGGAAAAGCCCATAACGGCTCGAAAATGGTCCGAACAACAGGCAAAAATGAGCCAAAAAATGCACAAAAACGAGTAAAAGTGGGCTCTGAAACGGTCCTTAAGTAGATTAAGAACGGGACAAAAAGAGGTGTCTTTGAGAAATTAGCAAATAGCTGAAAAATCAGGAATTTTCAAAAAATTATGTAAATGCTCGGTTTTCAATCTAGGTCTGTTTTACACCGACCTAAATTTTCAAAGTGATTGGACACTTGACAGCCGGCTCTAGGCTCTTGAAAATAGTCAAAATCACCTGACAATCTGTATTTTTATTTCCTAACCTTGATTTTGGACTCTGGCAGCAAAATCACACGAATCGAGTCATTATCATCGACATTTTTCAGATTTTCTTCGTTGAGCAATCTTCCATTATGAAGAAAACCTGGAAAAAAGCTTCATATTTTTTACCTAATTAGAGAAAATTGACTTACGGAAACGCTCTTTGTTTTGACCTCGAAATTCAGTGGAATTTTCCGACAAATTGGCGAAAAATTGAGGTTGTCCGGTGGATATGATATCACTGATTGGAACTTCTTTGCAAGTAGTTTTCAGATGCAAGTAGACCATTTTCTATCTGGATTTGAGCTTTTATTTCAGTTCAACCCCTCTGTGAAGAAAAATAGTCAATAAGAAATCATCATGCGGCACGCTTGCAAAAAATGCGCGCGCTCGTTGCGTTTCTCGCTGTCATCATGCCCCGCCCACTTTTCGCTCACTTGCACATTTGAATTTTGTCGCTTTTTGGGGTTCGTTATCGATTTTCAGCCACATTTTTAAAACCAAAAACCTTTCAAAAAATTATTTAAGACTTTTTCTCAATATTTTTCCCAAAAAACCTCAAAATTAGTCCCTTTGTGCCTCGAATTTATTTACAATGTAATTATCGCAAAAATCCAATTTTTTTTGCTTTTCAGCAAGATGTCAGAGGCTCCAAAACAAACTAAGAAACCCGTAGACGATGGAAACTTTGATAAGGAGGTAAATTTAACGATTTTTCTATGAAAAAAATTTCAAAGATACATTTTTAGGTGATTTCCAAGTGGCCCGATCTCGAGCTGGCGCAGACTAGATTCATGATAAATCATCCAGAAGTCGATGCCAGTGTTAAAGAAGCAAAGCTCACCAAACTCCAAGAAGCTATCAAAGAGAACGATATGGCACCATTCTATGAGCTCGTCTGCGCTGAATTCAAAATCGCTGCCGACGCAACTCAATTGTCCGCAATGAAAGCAGCAAACGCGAAACGCATCGCCGAGATCACCGCAGAAGTCGAGGATGCTGAAAAGAACCTCGGAGAATCGGAAGTGCGCCAGGGATTGCTCCGCAAATTCGAGTACTACTGCCAAATTGGAGACAAGGAGAACGCACAAAAAGCGTACACAGCTACTTATGAGAAGACTGTCGGTATGGGATACCGCATTGATTTGGTGTTCGCTATGATTCGTGTCGGACTTTTCTTCCTCGATCATCATCTCATCAACAAGTACATCACGAAAGCCAAGGATCTTATGGAGCAAGGTGGCGATTGGGAACGCAAGAATCGTCTGCGGTCTTACGAAGCTCTCTACCGCATGTCTGTTCGTGACTTCGCAGGTGCCGCTGACCTCTTCCTTGAAGCTGTGCCAACTTTCGGATCTTACGAATTGATGACATACGAAAATCTCATTCTCTACACTGTGATCACAACTACGTTCGCATTGGATCGACCAGACTTGCGCACCAAAGTCATCCGCTGCAATGAGGTCCAAGAGCAATTGACGGGAGGAGGACTCAATGGAACACTGATACCAGTGAGAGAGTACCTCGAGTCATACTACGAGTGCCACTATGATAGATTCTTCATTCAGTTGGCTGCTTTGGAGAGTGAGCGGGTAAGAGTTCAGGGTTGTAGGAAAATTAACAAGTTATTCGTTTTCAGTTCAAGTTTGACCGTTACCTTTCGCCACACTTCAACTACTACTCGCGTGGAATGCGTCAACGTGCCTACGAGCAATTCCTGACGCCTTACAAAACCGTCCGCATCGACATGATGGCCAAAGACTTCGGAGTGTCTCGCGCGTTTATCGACCGCGAATTGCACCGTTTGATTGCTACCGGTCAATTGCAATGCCGGATTGATGCTGTGAATGGAGTGATTGAAGTCAATCACCGTGACTCGAAGAACCATTTGTATAAGGCTGTCATTAAAGATGGTGACATTCTCCTTAATCGTATTCAAAAACTCGCCAGAGTCATCAACGCCTAGATGGTGACCTTTTAACGTGTATATCCTTTCATTTTACCCGACTCTTCGCTCCCTCTTTCCCCCAATTTTTGTGCATATGTTTTTTTTTCTCTGCGGCTGGCTCGCCGCTTCGAATCTCCCCTTTTTCTTCGTCGTTTCCGGTTGAATGAATTAATTTATTACAAGAATTAAAGATTTACAATTTATCGGTTAACTTTATTATTGTTATTATTATTTGGTGGTGGTTAACAACCAATATTTATACTTTTGTGAAATTTAATTATTTATTCTCTTTGCTTCTTCTCATTCTTCTCTCACAACTTCACCCACATCGCTGCCACGTAGATTTTCTGCTGACTTCTCAATCTCTCATTAGCCTCTGTTCCAGGAGCACAATACGTTGCTCTCAATGATTTGCTGAATAGCTTCACGAACAGTGGAGCCTAAAAATTCTGATTTACAATTAGTTTGCGATATTCTATGTACCTTTTCAAGAAGATCGTCGTATTTTCTCGCAACATGATTCAAACCCACCACAACTTCATCTGTGCAATATTCGATATGCCTAGTTTCAAATCCAGCCGCATTCGCTGCTTCATTTATTAGAGATACCTAAATTATGTCACTTTTTGAGAGTAGAAATTTCCAGTTTCTAACATCGCGGGGGTAGCGGACGTCAGCATAGCAGAAAACACCTCCTGATCGGAGAACACGAGCGCATTCTTTGAGAAATTTCCGATAGTCAGAATAGAGATGAGCAGCTTCCACATTTAGCACTAAAAAAAGCTTACTTTTTTCTATTTTAACCTAAAATTTCTTACCAAAATCGAAAGATTCGTCGGCGAACGGAAGGTTGGTAGCATCTCCATAAACAATATTGTTTACGTTCCTTGTGACCACTTTATCACAACCAATCAGACATTTTGCTGGACCGTGCCATCTGAAATTGTAAACAGGGTTAACTCTAGTTATCAAATGTTCAATTGCTGATCGCTGATTTACCTTTCTGTTTATTGACTTAACTTTCTATCCATTCTAGCGAGTTTCCTCTAATAGAAGCCCGCCCAAACCGTCAACTTTGAGCTTAATTATCTCGATTCCTGTGAAAGATATCAAAAAGTTGTTAACTGACAAATTATTTATCATGATATTACCAATATTTTATCAGTTGACAGATTTTTTATATCTTTCAAAGGAATCGAGATAACTGAGCTCAAAGTCGACGGTTTAGATAGGCTTCTATTAGACGAAATACGGTACTTACCTTTCTATCCATTCTAGCGAATATCCTTGTCCACAACTGACTTCTAGAATCTCTAGGTTTTCGAAATCGGGGTACTTCGGATGCATAGACATAGCCTTTTCGTATAAGTAGATGTGAGCTCGATGGGGTTCTTAAAATTAAACCTTTGCTCGTAGTTTAGATATCATGCCTACCGTATTCTTGCAAATCGCCAATGTCATTCATAAACACTCGTAGCTTCGCATCTTCTGGTTTTCTCGATGGCCAGTAGCCTAGATTCATGAACCGTACACCTAGCTTAGGCGCCACAATCTTCATCAATGGATACATAATGAACCTGTCAAAGAACCAGAGCCATAGTCGTCCAATGAGAGAAGTAATATTTAGTAGAAGATTCATTGTTGTAAACTAGGAAGAATGAGAAGTGAGGAAGAAGGAATAATATGTTTACGAGCCGGCTCTTTTTAAATTACTCCAAAACTGTCGTATAGTAGTCTCAAGAATTAGCTCAACTCTTGTCAATTTCAGCCAATCAACGCCAACAATGTCCGGACGCCAAGGAGGAAAGGCCAAGCCACTGAAGGCACCAAAGAAGGGAGAGAAGGATCTCTCTGAGGTAAGAGTGATAATGATGACACTCTACACATTTTATACTGATTGGGAGGGTGTAATATAAGGAAAAAAACTGATGATGAAAGGAAACCTAGTGATCAGTCTCCCTCGCGTCCAATTTTGTTCCATTTTTGGGTGTAGTTTGATATAGAACACGGGCACGGATGTAAACTTTTGAACAGTTCCCCACCCCTCTCAAAACCATCTCGACCCCGTAGGCGCCATTTTTCTCATCTTACAAGACACATGTAATCTTTGTAAAACACATTACATTGCAACCAAGATCTTTGTTGCCGTTGACAACTGAATTAGACGAAAACTTTTTTTCAGGAAGATATCGAGTTCAAGAAGAAGCAGCAGGAGGAGGCCAAGAAGATCAAGGAGATGGCAGCCAAGGCTGGCCAGCGTGGACCACTTCGTGAGTTTCTTCCCAATTGATCGTAGATGAGAGGATTCGGGATGTTTGAGCAGAAAAAACCAACTTTTTCGACCTCAAAAATCTCCAAACATATACCGTGAAACCTGTATTAGAAGGGCCGGCCTTCTATTTTTCCAAGCGCCTCTTGGAGGGCCCTTCTAATACAGGTTTTACGGTAACTTTCCTAAAAATAAGACATAAACCTGTGTTAGATGGGCCGGCCCTTCTATTGTTCCAATGTGCCCCCGGAGGGCCCCTGGTCAGAGGGCTCTTCTATTATAGGGGCTCTTCTAATACAGGTTTTACGTTATATGCTAATGACAATCTTCATACCATAATGTTCATATTTTCAGTCGGAGGAGGAATCAAGAAGTCTGGAAAGAAGTAAGCACATCACCTCAACCAACCACCATCACAAAACTTTTCTTTTTTTGATTCGACAAAACCTTTCTGTTATCCCATTTTCGTTTCCTGTTTTCTTCGTCTTCTCCATTCCCCCCTCACAAAACACTGTATATCATATTTTGCCGAATAAAGTTTTGTTTGAAATTATCTTTCTGAGAATTGAAATATTTATGGTATACCAAATTTATAGCTCTGATTCTGTTCAATGTTGAAATTTTTAAAGATACCAAAATATTGGAAATTGGAAAATCTCCAAATTTATTGAAAATTGAAAAATCCCGAAGTTTTGAATCCGAATTTTTTTCGAAATTTTCAAATTCCGAGTTTTCCAAAAACTTTAAAATTTTTCGAAAACATGGAGTTTGGAAAATTGGAAAATTTCACAATTTTCAGAAATTCAAATATCCGGGAATTCCAAAAATTTCAGAATCCGAAAAAACTCGATTTTTTCCGAAATGTTTGAACTTTGAAAATCAGAATTTACTGAAATTCGGAATTTTTTCAAAAAATTTCAAAAATTGGGAAATTTCGGAATTTTAAATATCTGATTTTCCAGAACTTTTTGGAACTTCGAAAATTTAAAAATCCAAAATTTCGGAAATTTCAAAATTTGAAAAATCCAAAGTTGTCAAAGTTTGGGTTTTCCGGAGTTCCGAGAATTTCGAAATCCGAATTTCCAGAAATCCCCAAATTTTGAAAATTCGAATTTCGCGAAATTAAAAAATCTTGAAAATGTGAGTTTCATGAAATTCCTAATTTTTCAAAATGTTCAAAATCCTAATTACACAAAATTCCAAAATTTTCGAAAATCGGCATTTTCCGAATTTCCGAAATTATCAAATTCCAAATTTTCTGGAATTTAAAAAATATTTTTTTAATCCCGAACGTTCCTGGGACAGATAGATATTGTTTTTGTCTTCAATCAGTTTTTCTTTTTCAAAATATTATTAAAATCTTTATTAAAATCTCTATTATTGTGTTTTGTTGCTTCAAAACGAAGAAAATAATTGCATAGGGAGATTAAGAATACAAATCGCCGTTATCAATTCATTCGAAGATGTTTATGTCGCCGGGTGGGCGCTTCGATTCAAACCCAAATTTGATATCAAACGAAGGTTTCCATTTCGAATCAAATTTGATCCAAAACACGCTGCTAAATCGAATTAGTAACCCGGAAAGTAATAGGTTTTAGGAGTTAATTCCAACTTAATTCGAAAGGTTTCAAATCGAAATCGAAATACAACTGATCTAATTCGATCTGAATTTTGAATTAATTCCGAGAAGGTGCCACTATGGTTTTCTTGCAAGCAAACCAAACCAACTCAATTGGTATCAAATTAGACCTGGATGGGTATTGGGTTGTGACGTAGCTGAACCGCCCAGATCGACTCGATTAGGTTTTGGTTTTTTGAACTGAAATTGAGAAGGTTGAAACGAAAAAATTTTGGGACAAGAAGAAGGGAATTTTATTGGGGAAGAAGTTGAGAATGACAGGAAAACACAGAACCGAAAAAGTTGAAGCTTTCAGTTTGAATTCCAAATTGGCCTTAGTGTAGAATCTGAAATATCTGGAATAGAGATGAGAAGAAAATTGGAAAATCGGGAAGAAACTTTGAGAATTAAACTACGATAGAACACATATAAATGGAGTTTTGATTTCTATTTAATGACGGTTCTGAAAATGCAAGTTTCAGAATACCCGGTTTTCGAAATGTTGAACTTCTAAGTCTCTAAATTTTATTTGTTTTGTTTCAATGGTTTTTCCTAATTTCAGCTTTCTTTTCGAGGTTTTCATTTTTTTTGCATTGTAGAGTTTTTGAAGTGTTGAATTTCCAAATTGGAATCACAAACACTTTATAGTTCCTAAGTATCTGAAATAATTAATTGGTTTCTGAATTTTTCAAATTTTAATTTTCCGAACATTAGATTTTCAGTTTTTCAAAGTTCCTGAGATTTTGAAGATTTGAATCTGGAATTTTTTTGTAATTACACAATTTAAGAATGCCTATAATTCGAAACTTTTCAGATTTATTAGATTTCCTAAACCTCATTTGGAAATTCGAAAACACTTTCAGAAATACCGTTCAAAATCTAAGAAATTTGAAAGCTGTGGAAACTTCAGAAAGTTTCAATTAGCTTTTTCAAGGCACTAGGAATACATAAAGATTTTCAGAATTTTCGAAAGTCGTTGAAAAATTATCCTTTGAAGCTTCTAGAGTTGTTTCAGCACTTAATCTGACTTCTGAAGATTTGGTTTCTGATTTTCAGAAAAAATTATCAGTCAGACCTACGTTGTTTTGAAGTCTTCTTTTAAATTTTTCGGAATCCAATTAGGAATTCTCACAACTCATTTGGGTTGTTTTGATTTCAAAGCAGATGTAGATGTCCAGTTTCGTTTTAAAATTTCGAAAAATACAAATTTGAACTGCCATTCCTAAATCCTGAAATAGAAAGGTCCTTCAATCTCTAACTTGGAGCCCAATTCTCTCGGTCCCGGTCATCAAAGATATGGAAAAGTTGTCAACTGATAAATATTTCGCCATGTTATCAAAAGTATTTTATCAGTTGGCACATTTTTTGATATCTTCCTTGGGAACCGAAAAAAATTAGCTCAAAATGAAGAGTTAAAACGGGCCATTTTATTACAGGTCCTACGACAAAATGGGCCCTGAAACATCTTCCAAAGTTACAAATCAGTCATTGCCACGTCTCCGATTTCCAGCTGAAAAAATCCGATTACCATTTGTCAATTCCCTTATCATTCAACCCTCTAAAGACCATTTGAAACCAAGAGACGCAGAGAGAATGTTAATCTTATTATTATTAGCTGAAATGAAATTTGTTCCCATTTTTCCCTCTCTTTTTATGAAACTGTAATTTCCTGAAAAATGTTTCAAAAACTAGTATTTCTAGCTCTAATTGGTTGGTCCTTTCTTGTTTTTATATCTTGTTAGCTTGATTTTTCAGCCATCCCATTGGCCAGTGCCACATGTGACACTAAAAAATTCGAAGCGTGTCAAGACACATTTGCCGATAGATTGGGTATTGATCGAGTCTATAATTGGTGGGCGGAGCTTAGAAGTTTCCAAAAATAAATAAATTTTAGGCTGAATCCGTTGGGATTGACTCTTCAGATTCAAGATATTTATATCAATGGAGGAGTTGCAGGGGCAAGAGGTTTGAATGTGGTTTGTAAGTAAGTGGAAAAACACGCTCTACCGAAAAATCAAGTGCGCTCCAATGACAACAAATATGTTCAGCGCCTACAACTCGATGGTTCAATGTCTGGCGGCAGCTTCAACTACAACTTCTGAATGTTTTGATATAGGATTTCTTCTGCATCACTCATCCGCTCCCAACCAAGCATATTCCTATGGATTCCTGATGAGCATGCTACAGTACCAGTGTGGTGCTGGATTCTATTGTGGGTTACTGTATTCGTGGTGAGACCCAATGAGTTTCGTTCAGTGGCATCTGACAATTGGCAGTGTATGCAGAGAATCTACAGTGGGAAGAATGCCACCATGTATGGCTGTATTACAGATTTCATTTTGAATACTCAGGAGGATCCGAAAAGGGTAAGAAGGTCTTTGCAGGGAGAGTCGTAGCAGAATTTTTCTCATTTGTTTAAATCAAATGTTTTTCGCGCACTTTTGAAATGCTGTCACTAAACCTTAAACCTCGACAGTTCAATTGGAAGCTTTCGCGTCGAGACCAACGGTAATATTACTGTAGTATTACGGTATTCGCGTTGGAGCGCATTTACACGATGATTCGAAAAAACCACAAATTTCGAGGAAAAAAATTTTCCAGAAAAAGTGGGCGGATCCTGAATTGCAAGCCTGGCACAGTTCTGCCGCACGGCTGTTTTCCACATTTGCATGCGGAAATGAAAAAAAAACATGCGGTAAAATTGTTCCAGGCTTGCAATTTAAGCTCCGCCCACTTTTCTAGGGTAATTGTTTCCTCGGAACTTTTAAAACTTTTATTCTCGGCAAAATGCCGTTTTTCCGAAGCTTTTTTCCAAAATTCGAGATTTTTTGGATTACGGTATATCAAAGGCGCATGCAAAAAGTTTTCTTGCGGGTTTCGAGAGGAATTGACAAATTATTTCTTTGAATATTTCCATAAATTTTTCACCAAGTTTCTGCGCTTTTCTGACAGTAAAGCAACATTTTTCTTTAAATTTTGACTGTTAAAAATTTCTCGAATTTCAAAAATCCGACTTTTACGAAATTGCGAACATCTCTGAGATTGTATACATCTAAAATCAAATTTCCAGGGTTGCAACTACGTCCAAACTGGAATGGATTGCTTCTCGAAGGCATCGATTCTCCAAGGATGTCCAGATGAGCTCAAATATTACGGATGTGAATCTTTCCGTCAATATTCGCTTCCCCAGTTCTCTCGATGCGAGAAGCAGTGTCCAATAGACACTCAATATCGGATTTAAATTTCAAATTTAACGTTTATCGATAAAGTATTTTTCTACTAGATGGTGTTGTTCTGTACATATTCAAAATTAAAACGGGAGAAGAGAGAAGACAGGGGGGGGGGGGGCAAAAGGGAATGTCTGCTGGCGACTAATGAAACAACAATTTCACGATTTTCGTGAAATTTATGAAAAGAAAAGGGAAGAGAAAAAGAGAATATCACATGAAGAATAGTAAGATTTTCAGATAAAAAAGGACTTGAAAGCGAAAGTTTTTAGTTTTTAGGCGTTGGCAAGGGGCTTCGAGTCTCCCCATTTTTCGGAAATCCAGCGAATCGTTTTCACATTGATTTGTGGACCAATAAGTGGGTTCAATTGGTGGAGGAAGACCTGAAAAACGATAGTGTCGTAAAATAAAATGCTTCGTACGCAAACACTTTGACGCACAAATGCACAAAAAACACTCACCATAATCCAGAACATCCAACAGCAAACAGCGGTCATTACGATCATCAATTGGATGATTCCTGGAAGGATTGTGATTTTTTTTGAGCTCAAAAATGAAATTCAAACCTCTGTTAGGTCCCTTTGGCACAATCCATGGTCCTCCGAATCCGATGATGGCCCAGAAGGCGGAGACAGAGACGAGTGGAATGAGGATACCCATCTGAAACTGAAAAAAAATTATTGAAAAGAACGAGAGCTGAAAAAAATTGCGAAAAAAAGTCGAACGACAATCATTTTCAATAATTTAAGCCACGACACAGTCAAAGAAAATAATGAAGCTGATTTTCGGGAAAAATCGAGCAAAACTAGTGAGATTTGGTGAGAAATTATTGTTTAACAGGAAAAAAAATCAACTTTTTATTGAAAAAAATGAGCAAAAAACAAGGGAAAACCAGGCGAAAAAAGTGATGAGACCGGAGATCAATAGTGTGAGAGAGACACAGCGCGGCGGCCGAAAATCGATTCTTGTTCTCTCGTCTCGCGGCCACCGCCACTTTTACGACACTTCCCTTGTGTTACTCAACACTTTTTTAGATAAAAAATCTTAAAAACAGATTGAGAAATTGTTATTTTCTGCTGGAAATCTCGAAAATTGTGAAATTTTCAACGAGCCAAAAAAGTGGTGCGTCGTGTTGCGTTTTGTGCGTCGCGACCAAAAACCGACGCACGCTTCAGTCTTTCGGCATCGATTTTCAGTTGAAAAAAGAGTGTTGTGAAACCCAAATATTGCCTTTTTCTTATCGCTGAAAATTGTTTGAAAATTTTATTGATTACCCCTTCTCTTATCACCAGTTTCTCACTCTAACTTTCAAACTGACGCTCAATTTTTGAATTTCCAGGCAAAATGGGCAAGATCTGTCCGCTGATGGGACCAAAAATGTCGGCCTTCTGGTGAGCGAAACCTTAAAAACCTATAATAAATATAAATTTTTTAGCATGGTCATGTCGGTGTGGGGAGTGATCTTCCTCGGACTTCTCGGTGTGTTCTTCTACATTCAAGCCGTCACCCTGTTCCCAGATCTTCATTTCGAGGGAGAGGGAAAAGTTCCAACGAGGTATTTATTTATTTTTCAAGAGTTTGGGTTGCAAAGAAAGTGTAAATTGCAAAATTTTCACCCAGAAAGTTCGAATATTCCAAACTTTTTGACTGCTAAAAAGGGGTGCGTCGTGTTGCGTTTTGTGCGTTGCTGCCAAAATTGACAGACGCTTCAGTTCAAAATTATTATAATTTTGTGAAAAAAAAACCCCGAAATTCGTTTAGAAAGACTATAATTTCGTAAAAATCCTAAATTACTTGAAATTTTCAGCAGCTAAAAGAGTAGTGCGTAGTGTTGCGTTTTGTGCGTCGCCGGCGCCGCTTACGTCCGAAATTATTGCGATTTTTCTGTAGAACAGCCCAAAATTATTGTAATTTTTCGTTTTTTTCAGTGTGATCGAAGCCAAGTACAACGAGAAAGCCACCCAATGCTGGATCGCCGCTGGACTCTACGCTGTGACACTGATCGCTGTCTTCTGGCAGAATAAGTATAATACGACGCAAATTTTCTAATTTTCTGGATAATACTTGTTTTACACCGCCCATTCTCTTTTCGTGTTTGTCTTCCCCATCGCTTCATCTTCATAATTAGTGACTCCCAAGATTCTCTTGCGATAATCCATAATGCACAACTTTCTCACTAGAGAAACACCTCTTCACTTTTCATGTTTTCCCTGTAGAATAAGAGTCCCCAAAAAACAATCGACATTCCAATTTTGTGGTTTTTTTTTCTTTCTTGTGTATATTTCTTTCTCTCTTCTTTCAAAACTCTAGTGATGAAAATTTGAATATTTTACCTGGAATTCGCGTGAAAAAAATGAAAAAATCGAATTTCTTGTAACCCAGATCACTTGCGCGGTCCAAATTGGGCCACATGGATCACTAAACTCGCCAGTTTCAATTCCAATACGTCATCAAAAGTAACTTCTGAAAAAAAGAACAATGGAAAGTTTCTCAAATGAAGACTCAGAAGTTCTATCCGAGCTGGAATTGGATGAGTTGATTACAACGAAATTTGTCCGACTTCTTCTTCCATCGGACACGAATTCAGAAGAAAAATCAGAAGACGTCGTTGAAGATGAAGCGATTGAGACCGCCCGTGCTGTTGGATCTCCAATGAATCTGTGCTTGAGTCCAATGATAACGGATCATGACGTTATTCTAGATGATTCTTCAAAGGATGACGCCGTCAATCTTCTGAAACGAATTCAGAATGCGTCGGAAAGCAGTTTGAGAAACGTGGCATTATGGGATGTGTTTGAGATTTCGAAGAAGAAAAAGAATACAACGAGGATCTCGGAATTGGACCTTATCAATCATATAATCACTGATTTCGATCATCGTCCAGCACTTCTTCACGTCTTCTGTCGTCGTCTGATTGAATCGGATATTCAGATGATCATTGGAAAAGCATTGCTAGAAGGAACGCCTCCAACGAAGTATCGTTCTGCTCTTCGAATGACAATTAAGACGGATATGCCATTGAAACAAGTGATTGGGTAATTTAGACATTGTTTGTTCATTTAAAAAGCGATTATGATCAAAAGTATTGTATTTTCATGTCTTTTCCTAATATTATTACAAAAAAATTTCGAAATTCCCGAAAAAAACGCATCTGAAAACTTAAAATTCGCAAAAAAGGTAGCAAGGAGGGATGAGGATTTGAATTCCCGCGCAGTGAGAAACCCTGGCCACGGCCGCGGGAAGCCTTTGTTTTAAGTGGCAAACAGAGGTTTTTAACGTTTTTCAAGTGCCGGAGCGAAAAAAATCCGGAAAATTTTCCAGGAAAAAAAATCCGGCTCGCCGCCGTGTTTCACTGTGCATGAATTCAAATCTGCGTCCTTGAAAACGCCATTTTTAAAGATTTTTTTTGAATTTTTTTGTAATAAAATTAGGAAAATATTTACATAAAACATTTTAACAAAATATGAAAATTTTTGGTCCGAGTCCCCCTTTAAAATTCCCAATTTCCAGTCAACTCGAACAAATCTGGAGTTCCTCCCCGGCTATTGAACTTGAAGACGCCTACACAACTGCACTTCAAAAGAATCTAGACATGAGCAATAAGAAGTACCGTACTCCGATGGTCAAAGACTTTGCAGAGTTGGAACATCAAATTTCTATTCCATCTATTCCCCCTATGAATTCATCAACTCGTTTTATTTTCAATTTAGCTGATAACCCATTTATCACTGTCAACGTGGATTATCATAATGAGGTGGATGCATTTAAGAGACGCCATAAGGTTTGAAAAATAGGAAATTTGTTCTTTAAAAAATTAGTTTCTTTTCAGACGATCGTAATTGAACAACTAGTGAAACCTTTGCCAGGAACACTTCCAGAAAGACGTGTCACTTTTGGAACTCCTTTAATTGAGAAGATTCATGAATTTGAAATTGAAGATGGTGCTCCATTCCATTCACTCAGATTTAAGATCTTCAATCTTAATGAATACTTGGAATCTATTGGGAAAACTGGAGGATCATTCGGAAATGTTACTCATCGTCAAAATCAAGTGTAACCTAAATTGTTTACGAATAAAGTTGTTTAAAAAACCCCAATATTTTTTCTGCTATTTATTTTTTGAAAAAAAAAAAAACTATTTCATGTTGTTAAAAAAGAGCTCCATGTTTTGCTTAAAAACTTTGATACTTTGATACTGAAAGCTCTGAAACAGCGTATAAAACTCC
Source organism: Caenorhabditis nigoni (assembly GCA_027920645.1). NCBI lineage: Eukaryota > Metazoa > Nematoda > Chromadorea > Rhabditida > Rhabditidae > Caenorhabditis > Caenorhabditis nigoni. The sequence continues at coordinate 8,087,898 of CP115868.1, read as the reverse complement.
CAAACGCATGAGAACCTATTAGAGTTTTCGAATTGCTGAAATTTCCAACCTTGATTTCCAATTTTGGAATTTCTCAATTTCTCAACTTCCGAATTTCAAAACTCGAGCAATCGGAACTTCTAGAAAGCAAACTGCCATTTTAGACTCAGGTTTTCAAATATTCGAAACTCGATTTTTTCAATTCACTGTAAGCGGAACTCGGGTTTCAGTCCCAAAGAGCCGTAAACCGACAACAAATGACATGAATCATTTTGCAACTTTGGCCAAATATATCTCGGTTCCTGTAAAAGGTACTCAAAAAATTTTAAGACGAAAATGTCTGTCTGGATATCAGAAACATTTTATCAGTTGAACATTTCTTGATATCTCAAACAGGAAACGAGATAATTAAGTTCGAAGGAATCATCTTTTTAAAAGTTTCATGTATTTCTAGAGTAAAAATTAAAGTGTTATTTCACGTGATGAAAAAATGGAAGAAAGTTTTATTTCTATTATAAAAATTCAGAATACTGCGTGAAATGGTTTCGAAGTGACCCTTGCCGGCCACTTGACCTCAGGGAAATGCTATAAAAGAAGAAGGAAGTGGAGGGAAGAATCAGTTCTCCCTTTCTCTGGGCTCTCGAGATGTGAGCCTGGAGAAGGGGGCCTTGGGGCCTTGGGGCCTAGGGGCCTTGGGGCCTAGGGGCCTTGGGGCCTAGGGGCCTTGGGGCCTAGGGGCCTTGGGGCCTAGGGGCCTAGGGGCCTTGGGGCCTTGGGGCCTAGGGGCCTTGGGGCCTAGGGGCCTTGGGGCCTAGAGGCCTTGGGGCCTAGGGGCCTTGGGGCCTAGGGGCCTTGGGGCCTAGGGGCCTAGGGGCCTAGGGGCCTAGGGGCCTAGGGGCCTAGGGGCCTAGGGGCCTAGGGGCCTAGGGGCCTAGGGGCCTAGGGGCCTAGGGGCCTAGGGGCCTAGGGGCCTAGGGGCCTAGGGGCCTAGGGGCCTAGGGGCCTAGGGGTCTTGGGCCTTGGGCCTTGGGCCTTGGGCCTTGGGCCTTGGGCCTTGGGCCTTGGGCCTTGGGCCTTGGGCCTTGGGCCTTGGGCCTTGGGCCTTGGGCCTTGGGCCTTGGGCCTTGGGCCTTGGGCCTTGGGCCTTGGGCCTTGGGCCTTGGGCCTTGGGCCTTGGGCCTTGGGCCTTGGGCCTTGGGCCTTGGGCCTTGGGCCTTGGGCCTTGGGCCTTGGGCCTTGGGCTAGAAAAATTTAGGTCGTGAACTAGAAATATGGACTTATAAAAATTTAGGTCATGACCTAGAAAAATTTAGGTCATGACCTAGGGAAATTTAGGCCATGACATAAAAAAATTTCGGTCGTGACCTAGAAAAATTTAGGCCATGACATAAAAAAATTTCGGTCGTGACCTAGAAAAATTTCAAGCCATGACCTAGAAAAATTTAGGCCATGACCTAGAAAAAATAAGTCATGACCTAGAAAAAATTGGGTTATGACCTAGAAAAAAGGTCATACATAGAAAACTGGGTCACGACCTAAAAAAATGTAGGTCATGAACTTTTTCGAAACTTTAAAATAAAAAAATCCGATGAATTTTTGCTTAAAGTTCGTGAAAATTCATCAATTTCACCAAAATTAAGACTTTTTGCGCAAGAAGTTTTTTCAACAAATTTGTGCGAAATTTCAGAATTTTCCAATATTTTCACGGAACACGTATTGAAATTATTGATTTCAAACCAAAATATATCTGAAGAGAATGTAGGGTTATCAAAAAATTATAGTTGTCCAGCAGTTTTTTTTTCTATTTTTCAAAAAACGTTCACATATTTTCGTGTTTGATCAACCTTATGAAACAATCCATTAAAACTCGGTACTGTATATTACCCTTGGTCCTTTAAAATTTCTCTTGTATACACCTTTTCAATTAATTTCTTTTCCCAACGTCCGTTTTTGCTTACTAATAAAAAGAAACAATGCAACAAGACTCTTCATTAATCAAAAATTAAGCAACCAATTTACTATTTCCCACGGGGCATTGAATTCCTGGACAAGCCTTGTGGAAAGTGTAACGGAAGCTCTCACATCCATAGTGTCCGGCCTGGAAAGATATCAGATTACTGTATCCAATGATTAAACTCACTTCCACATATCCACATGCATCACGGTAGACATCGTTCAAACATTCTCCAGTTTGCTGGATGGATCTAATAATTTTGAAAAATGTTTCGAGAAAAAAATGTAATATAACTAACGGACAGAAGTTGTTGGTTGACACTGATTGGTTGAAAAAATTAATGCAGCTTTGATAGGCGTTTGTAGTTGGAAGGTTCACAATACAATCCCATTGGTTCATCACTTCTGGAAATCAAAAATTAGTCTTAATTGGTCAATTATCTCCTCTCATACCACGGAATCCTCCTCCACAAGTCCATTCAAGTCCTCGGAACGTTCTGATGTAGTCAAATCCTGCAAATATTCTGTTTTATTTTCTGGGAACTAAAAATATATCCATTTTTTTACCATTTGAGGGATCAGTAGTTTCCAAACGAGTGTGAAGATTCATACAAGAGTAATAGGATTGCCCCAAACAGTGATAAAAACTCGTTCGAGCTCTTCAAAAATCAATTTAAAGAATTTTTCTGGAAGAAAAGATTCTCACTTGCAAACTCTGTTGAGTTGTGTCACATTGCTATTCAAATGGTCCTGGATGGTAGAGAAAATGTCGGATCCTTGATCGTAAGAGACAGAAGAGTTCAATCCAAAGTTTTGGTTAAATAGGTACTGAAAATAATCAGATAATTTAGGAGATTTTCTCATTTTTCAAGTCCTACCTGACAATAGTTCAATTGAGCAACATTGCAGATTGATCCATTGCTGGATGGTTGTTCCAGTTGAGCCGTGTAATTGATCAAATCATTCGACAATGAGAATGGAAGAAGAAGATCCGAACGAGAGAGAGCTACGAGTCTCAGAAGAGAAATCAAAGTGAAACGCATTATGAATACTTCGTCTATCGTAACACGACAGTGTTCAAATATACAGTGCGTTGCAGGTTTTTGAGCTATAACTTGTGAACCGTAAGAGTTATCAATCTAACTTTTTGAAAATTAGATTTGCACAAATTACATCTTTTTTCACAAATTACATCTCGAGAACGATTTCAGTAATGAAAACTCAAAAACTACCCGAGAAAAGAAAAAATTTTTAGAATTGAAATCAAAACACAAACTGATAAGAAACGAAGAAAAAGTGAATTGAAACTTTTCACACCAAAATTCAACATCAAAATTCGCCTGATAATTATGATAACTTTTTGTTTGGTAAGGAATCGAAAAACGAGAGAAAAGAAGGTGGAGAGAAGAAGAGAAATTGTGACTTTGTTCAGATTTCAGAGGTTGACGCCTAGTTTGGTTTTGGATTCATCCTTTTTCTAGATTTAAGAGAAAAGGGTTACTGTAACTGACACCTATTTGGTCTACGTTATAGTCGGATAAACTCTTCCTAGATGTCCGTGCGAAAAGTATTGTTAGTTTTTTCACAGAAAATGTTTTATTCAATCTTCCTAGGACTACAGTAATCCGAAAATTTTCTGTTAAACATTTGATTCATCTGTTTCATTGAAAATGTATTTATTACCAGACAAGATCATTTCAAAACAAATCGTGTGTAGCTCATAGCTGAATTCAGAGTGGTTCAAAAAAAATACTGTAGTTTTCCTAATCTTTCATGTGCCTTTTTTTTCATTACTATATTTTGGGACCTGAGAAAAAAAACATGAAAATGTGTACAGTATATTTCAAGTCAGGAATGAGTGATTTCGAAACATAAAAGAATTCTTGCAACGGGTTCGGACCAGACCCTGATTTTCAATTATTCATAAAAGTTTGGTTGGATTCGTCATCATTATTTTTTAGATTTTAATAAACTCTGAACTATTTTAATTTGTGGAAATGTTTTTCTTCAATTCAGTATTACAAAAACTGAATCTGGCTGACTAGTGAGAGGAAAAAATAAATTAGTATGCGAGTGATCTATTGAATGATTTTGGAGTTTTTACACAATACATATACATCTTTTGAAACAGAAAAGTGCAAGGAATTACAGAATTTATTTTCAATAAAAACAGAAAAAAAACGTCCATAAGATTTGTTCATTAAAGAAGGGGCGGAGCCAGATACAAAAATATAAAACTTAGTACATGGATTAAATTATATTTTTCGAAGTTACAGTACAAACGATTAGAATTGAAACTATTAGAGTTGGGTATTCGGGCAACATTAGAAGGGGGGGGGGGTCGTTTCAACAACTTACAGTACGATTGAAAATAATTTATGACAAAATGGAAAAAACAGAAATCAGGACAAAAAATTATTGAAATCAGGAAAATGGGAATGTTTTTAGGGGCGAATGTTTTTTTGTATTATTTTGTATGAAGGAAATTTTGATAAGTTGAAAACGTTTCATTTATTGGGAGCCATTGAGATTTGCCATTCACAGCAATTGGAGAGAAAATTTAGATCTGATTGGATAGTGATTGGTTTAGTAGACAAAACATTAGAATTATTCTCCAAACACTTCTTCTTGATTCCATACACAACCAATAAAAATGTCCGAAGTGTTTTGAAGTGATAGTATCTTCCCATCGGATTCTCTTTGAACATAAACGGCATTCTCCATTTTGAAACTCAGACGAGATGAACATTCATGCCGGCGAGGAAGTGACATGTCGGCATGAGAATTTTTGGTTGCGGCATGATACTTTTGCTTGCCGGCAAGAAAGAGTCATGCCGGCGATATAGAGAGTCATGCCATATGGTTAGGGAAAGGAAAATCATCTGCCGGCGAGGAAACGAAGCTCCGAAATTCCGGAGTGTTTTTGATATTTTTCAAAGTATTTTCAAGTTTTCCTATTTTCAAACTTTTTTATTTTTGTTTCATCTCTCAAATATTTTCCAAATTCTAGAAATTATGGCTCTCTCGACTTCTCAACCAACTTGCGACAAAAACGATAATCGAGAAGGTTTGAAATTGTCAGGTTTTCGAAAAAATATAAATCATCAAATTTTGCAGATACTCTCGACATAACATTTCCTTCTCGTTTCCGTTTCTTTGATCAGGATTCAAGAATTCCGACTCGAACAATCGATTACTCTGAAAACGGTACGAAGTCACACCAACATTATCTGCTTCAAATCAGACAAAATTGCGAAGGATTTGGAAACGAGTTTAATTTTTCGGCCCGACCCACTTCTCGCAAATTGTACTTTAAATGTAATTTTCTACTTCTTATTGCTTTTCGCTTTTTTCTGTTACTTTTCAATTATTTCTCATTAATAAACAGTGTATTTTTATTGATTCATCGGCTGCGGAGGGAAGGGGGAGTATTGAAAGAGCTTTTTCATGCCGGCGTGAGTTTCAAAAAACCTTGCCGGCATGAAAAAACCATTTCTCCTGCGGCGTGTACGCCGCAAGAAAACTACCTTTTTCGCGCCGGCATGAACGTTCATCTCGTCTGAGAAGGTCCAGGGAATTGTGTATAGTATTTGTCTCTGAAAAAGTAAATTCGATTATTTATTCTGGTGAAATATGTATTAGAAAAAAATCGTAGTTTATGAGAAATTCAACAAAAAAACAAACCCCTCATCCAATTCATATTCCAGCGGCATTTTATTCAAATCCCATCGATTTTGTCTATAATTTTCCAATAGTTCTGGACCAAACAGTTCTCCATCTTCTTGTTCAACATGAATTAATTTCAAATTTTCAGAGTATTTTCCATTTAACCATCCATCAACAAATGCATGAATATGATTCGCTTCGGTGGGACCACAGAAATATGCATTAACTCCTTTAAAGTGGGAAATGTAATCCAAGAAATTCTCATTGAAGCAGGCGACACGCAAATTCCGGATGTCGATGATATCAGGAATGTCTCTAAAATGTTTCCCCTCAAGAACCAATAGTTTCAGATCAAGATGATTTCTCATGAAAGTGGTGAGATCATCTGCGTACACTTCTCCAAATGTAGCAATGTTTAGAGAAGGAATTGGGATATAATAACTCATAGCCGGTACACTAATACGAGCACCAAAATTTAGGCGTTGACTTTTTTGAAATAGTTCAAAAATGTGGTTGTACATCATCATCACTATTTCTTCCCTACTTCCATCTTTTGTTTCCAAATTATGAATTTGTTTTGGGCGCCTACTGTGTTAAAAACTACATTGGTTTATTGAACGATATAGAATGATACAACAGAGGGGCTTTTATACTGGTTACATGATAAAGAATTTAATAAAAGAAAGTGATTGCGGGGGATGTGATGCACATTCCCCGGTGAATCACCACCAGAAGAGTGCGATTTAGCACACTCCCGGCTTTAGAGAAAAGAAGACACAACGAAATTTAAAATTAGTTGTCCATTGGTCCAATTGGCACTGACGAACTGTTTGACTACGTCTTCGGCATCCACTCGCCTCTTATAGTACTGTTCTGCTTCATGTCGTTGGTGTCTTTTCTCGTATCGTCTTGGCGAGCGTTTGAAGGTGTGACATCTACGGGTTCCATGATTCTACTGGATACGTCTCGTAATGTCGTTAATGTCGCGTCTTCGTGATCTAACATCTCGGTGGCCTAGTATGAAAGATCAAAATCTCTCGTTGGAGAGAGGCTCCGGGCGGGAAAAGCGTCCTCGTCGGTTCACTTTTGATCGGAGCAAGAAGTTAAGTTCTTCTTCGTTGTTGCTTATCATAACAATAAGACTTACGGTTTGAACAATCCATATTGTTCGGAGATGAGCTGCAAGCTCGGGTGCAACTGATATCTGACGTGCTACGACCGCTGTGTTGTAGTCTTCTCGCCCTCGTTCAGATGCGTCAAATGTGATCGTCCTCACCAAGTCCTGACCACTTTGTTCGAATGACTTGGACCTGCTAATCCTGTGTCCACCAGCTTCCCATGTCTCTAGTATGCCAATGACTTTGTTTACTATATCTGGAGCTGCCAATCATGTCTGGTACTGCATGCCGCTTGCGATGCAGTAGTGAATATTCCAACAGCGAATAATAGGAGAGTAGAGGTACCAATGTAGAAACCTGCCACTGAACCACCGATGCTCCATGTTTTAAAGCTACATTGGTTTATTGAACGATAAGAAATGATACAATAGAGGGCTTTTTATACTGGTTACATGATAAAGAATTTAATAAAAGAAAGTGATTGCGGGGGATGTGATGCACATTCCCCGGTGAATCACCACCAGAAGAGTGCGATTTAGCACACCTACAGATTAAACCTTGTCTGAAATTGAGAATTACCAGTCGGTTTGCGCCCCTTCGGGGCTCAACCTCCTGGCCTCTGGTTACAGTACCCGTATTTTTATAAAAACGTTTCTTCACTTCTATTCAGAACCTCAAAACTGGAAATTGTGAAATTCAATGTATAAGGAATCCGAAATTTTAAGATACCGTACTTCCTCTAATAGAGTACCATGGACATCAATATTTCAACCTCTTTCTCAGGGTGGATTTCTATTAGAGGATCGGCTTTTCGTTTTCAACGATTTATTTTCGAAAAAAAAAACATCAGAAATGTGACAATTCGGAAGTTAAGAATTTCGAAATTCAGTGTTTTAAAAAATTCGAAATTTCGTTCTGCAATTCTAAATTCCAAAATTCTGAGGGTTTCTACATATTAGAGGAAATACGGTATTCAAAATTTACAGAACTTCAGTTGAAAATTTCGTAGTTCGAAAACTTCAATTTTGAAGATTTTGTTAGAGGGTTTTTATCAGTTGAAATTCTGAGTCGAATTCTGGAGTCAAAACTGTGAATAGAAAAGTCGGTTTACACTTTTCAGGGGATAAGCCTCTTTTATTGAAAGTCTCGGAAATCAAAAATTTGAAAACTCAGGAAGTCAGAAATACGGAAATCCAGGATTCTATTTACTGAAATTTCGGAAATTTTTATATTCGAAAGTTCAGAAAAATGCGAATTGGGAAGTTCTTCTTCGGTTTTGAATCTCGTATGAGAAATTCAAAATTTCCGAGTTTCTGAATTTTCGAACTGCTGAAATCAGTTATTTCCGAACTCAGAATCTCAAAAGTTCATATTTTATAGGAAGTGTAAGGCCAGCAGAGATGTCCGAATTTAATGGTTTTTTTTTTCATTCCCGATTCCAAGAAAATTTTTTATTCCGGATTTTAAGCATATTTGTTAATTTGCAAGAACTAAAAATGCAAAAATATAGCACGATATGTGTTTTTAGATTTTTTCTCTCCATTTGGAGAACACAAAATTTTGGTTTCCGTATTCCGAATTCCGGGATTTTTTCATTGAGAATCCCGTATTCCGGTTTCCGGGAAATTTTTATTCTTCCAGATTCCGGATTCCGTGTTTCGAGAGAATTATTTTATTCCGGATTCCAGATTCCGTTTCTCAAAAAAGTCATTCCAGACATCTCTGAAGGCCCGAGATCTTGATTAAAAACGTCCACAGTTTGAAACCTCTTAATTTCGAAAACTTCAGTCCTTATCTGACTTTCAACTTTGGAGAGTATTTGTGATTGATATTTGTGATTTTTAGAGTTTCTATAGTTCGAAATTCCTATATTCTCCCTCTCCCATTTTTTTTCTGATAATCCGAAAATCTCGAAACTCAAGAAATTCAAATTCGGAGACTCAAAATCTTGGAAATTCGAAAACTCTAAGATTCTGAAGTTTTAACGATCTAAATATCGATGAATGCAAACTCTTAATCATTTTTGCCACTTTTACGAACTATCGCCTTTTCTTTAAACTTTTGGGATTTCGAAGCTTGTATCTGAAGGAAAAAGGTGCAAAATTCGCCCATTTATCTAGCACATTGTTATCCGAAATTTGCTAATAACACCGAAAACTATTCAAATTACGACTAATTTTTCCTTTCGACTTGAAACCAACGAAACTGGGAGGATCTTTGATAATGTTTCATTCAAACCGATTATAAAACAGTCAGGCATTTTCATAACTCTCTACAAAAAACCAAAAAAAGTTTCCACCTATCGAACTCGAACCCGCGTTGCGCGGGCAAAAGTGGAGTGCGCTAACCGCTACACCACTAGGTCGCCACAGCGAGGGAGAGAGAAATGGCGTATAGGTGTGTGGGATTTCCTCCCCCCTTTTCTCTCTCGCTCTCCACCATCGCCCTCTGTGCCCACAACGCTTTACTGTGGTGAAACCAAGGAACGTCTCCAGAAGACTTAAGAATCAAAATTTTGAAAAACGAAAAGTTCGTGCATCAACTAATAAAAATTCCTGGTTCGCTTGTCCAGGCTTGAGCTCAATCGGTTAACTTTGAATGGGTGAACGGAAACGCTACATACATCCGGACATACGGAATTTGGTGAATGTTATTAGTAATGATTCTGAAGAGTTATAATAAACAAACTTACGGATATATTTCATACCACCTGAACGCTTTCGGTATCAATTCTAAAGGAACAGTTGAATCCCCAAAATATAACTGAAATCTTATCTTCTCAAACACAAATGCTACTTCGATTGACTTCCAATTGAACTGCTTTAAAAGTTTCAATAGATTTCGAGAAGTTAGAGAAAGTAAAAATATGGTTTCGTATTCCATGTTGCTGAATATTTCTTCTTATACTACTCTCGGATATTTTAGCAGATGCATTTCTGAAAATGTACAAAATTAAATCAGCGTCGATTCCAGTTCTATCTCGCTTAACGGTCTATTGAAATTTCCCTGGACGTATATTGACTTTATACTGACTTTTTATTGATTTTCTATTGACTTTCAATTGGGAAAACGTCAAATCAATAGAAGGTATTACCATGTCATCATCTCTTTTGAATCGTTTCTTCTGGGAATGGAAGAGATTTTCTCAATAGTCTAAACCACTACCAAAAACGTATTCACGCTTAAAAAACTCTAGAAGTTTCCAGACTCCAAGGGAATTTCTAGAAACGTCTAAAAGGGCAATGATTATGGATTTCCGTCAAAACTGAAAATTCTGGGGCATCATTTAAAAAATGTATATAATCAAAAATCCCAATTCCCGAGGAAGACTGCTGTTGTACGAAAAATTTCAAATTCAGTTTTGAAAAATTCGACAATTTTCAGTATTCCATTTCCACTTTCCACTACGTCCCAAAAAAAAGAATTTCCCAATTTTTAGAATTTATTTTCAATAAAAACAGAAACAAACTTGAAAAAATTAATTCAAAACATAAGATTAGTTTGTGAAAGAAAGGCCGGAGCCTCTGGCTCTTTCAGGTACATACAAATACAAATGCTAGTGCATGGATGAATTATATAATTTTTGAAGTTACAGTATAAAAGAGTAGAATTATAACTATTATGAGAGGGCAAAAAATGGAAAGGAGGTCGTTCCAACAACTTACAATAATATGGGAGAAAAAGTTGTGACAAAATGTTGTTAGTATTATTAGGCTGGCTCATAAGTTTCTTTCGACTTTGAATGATTAACTTTGAAAATTCTAATCAGGTCAGTTGAAATGTTTTTTCGGGGCGAATGTTATTTTTTTGTATTATAGTGCGTATAGTATAAGACTTTCATACGTTGAAAGCGTCATATTTATTGGGAGCCATTTAGATTTGCCATTCATAAGAAGAGTACTGCTCGCCTTATCCTCTGAAGGGTTTTTTTAATGATGGATCCTTTGAATTGTGAGTTGCAACCTCAAACTTGGACAATTGAACCTTTATTTATAACATAAAAGATTTGAACAATGTAAAAAGGTAACAAAAAAGGAGGAAAAGGAGGGAAGGCGCGTAGCAACTTCCTTCAACAGGGGACAGTGTTTCTGTCCACCAGAAGGGGGGATAAAGGTGGGAAAAAGAAGCGGAGCCTAAAGCCTCAACAAAGAAGATAAAAAACATTAAAGAAAGATAGAAGAATTCTCTCATGATGATTGATGGAGAAAGAGAAGAAAGATATGAATTCCTTAGGATTTCATATATCACATCAATTGGAAAGAAAATTCAAATCTGATTGGATAGTGGTCGGTTTAGTTGAAAAATTAGAATTATTCTCTGAACACATCTTCTCGATTCCATACACAACCAATAAAAATGTCCGAAATGCTTTGAAGTGATAGAATTTTTCCATCGGATTCCCTCTGTACATAAACGGCATTCTCCATTTTGAAAGGTCCAGGAAATTGTGAATAGCATTTGTCTCTGAAAACAGATTACCGTAATGCTAGCCCACCCTATACATACACTTTGAGATCAATTATCTCAGCAGCTGAGACTTAGCTTCTTTAAAATACATATATCAAAACCTAGTCAACTGATAAAATTTTGTTGATATTATCATAAACATTTCATTAGTTGACCACATTTTGTTATCTTCTGAAGAAACCGAGATAATTGAGTTCAAAAGGAAAATTGTATATCAAATCAAAAATCAAAAACTAACCTCTCATCCAGTTCATATTCCAGTGGCATCCTGTTCAAATCCCATTGGTTTTGTCTATAATTTTCCAAAAGGTCTAGTCTAAATTGTCTTCCATATTCTTTTTCAATATGAATCAACCTCAAATTGTCAGGGTATTTTCCATTTAACCATCCATCAATGAACTCATGAATGTCATTCGCTGCGGTGTAACCATAGAAATATGCATTGACTCCTTTGAAGTGGGGAATGTAATCCAAGAAATTCTTCTCGAAACAGACGACACGCATATTCCGGATGTTGATAATATCAGGAATTTCCCCAAGAGGTTTCTCATCAAGAACCAATAGTTTCAGATCAAGATGATTTCTCATGAAAGTGGTGAGATCATTTGCTGACACTTCTTTAAATGTAGCGATGTTTAGAGAGGGAATTGGAACATAGAAATTCATATCCGATGTATCAATACGAGCACAAAATTTCAATTTTGGACATTTTTGGAATAATTCCGAAAAGTGTTTGTACATCCTCAATAATATTTCTCTCCTACTTCCACCGTTTATTTCAAAATTGTAAACTGTTTCCGTTTCGTAGTCTGCGTAATCAAACAAATGTCTGAAATTAAGAATTATTCAGAAATCATAACTAACACACTTACGTCGACGTTTGTTGCCACACAAACGACTTCGATATCAAATATGAAGAAATAGTTGAATCTCCAAAATGTATGTGGAACCTATCCGAATCAAAAACAAATGCAACTTCAACTGGTTTCCAATTTAATTGTTTCAAAACTTTCAATACATTTCGAGACATTAGAGAAAGTGGAAATATGGTCTCGTATTCCATATTGCTGAATATTTCTTCTTGTAGAAGTATCGGATATTTTAGTAGACGCATTGCTGAAAATGGGGAAAATATGATTTGTTTTAAAAGAGTCAACCCAATTTATTCGGGTTTTGTGATAGATATCGAAAAGTGTTCAACGGACAAAACCTATTTTAGATTTTTATTTATAGTTATCCCTTTTTGATATCATTTACAGAAATCGAGATATTTAATATGGGCCAAAGCTGAAAGTGTGGGAGGCTTTTCTAAAATAAAGGTTCTACAGTAAGATTGATAAAAAATTAATTTTTAAAAAGTGAAAAAGAAAATCATCGATTCCAAGAGTGGGAATGAATAGTTCTTTGCGCACAATAAAAATTGTGATGCAAACAAAGCATTTTGTATCGAATGAAGAAAATCATCGACTGTAGTTCTATCTTGTATTGGAAAACTATCTATTGAAATTTCCCTGGACGTATATTGACTTTCTATTGACTTTTCATTGATTTTCTATTGACTTTTCATTGATTTTCTATTGACTTTCAATAGAGAAGACGTCAAATCAATAGACCATGTCAATAAACCATGTCATCATCTCGTTTGAATCGTTTCTTCTGGGAATGGAAGAGAGAATTTCGGAATATTCTAGGCCACTACCAAAAACGTATTCAAGCTTTAAAAAACTCTAGAAGTTTCCAGACTCCGACGGAATTTCTAGAAATTTCTAGAAGGGCGACGATTATAGATTTCCGTCAGAACTGAAGATTCTGGGACATTATTGAAGAAATGTAGATAATCGAAAACACAAATTCCCGAGAAAAACTGCTGTTGTACGCAAGATTTCAAATTCAGTTTTGAAAAGTTCGACAACTTTTAGTATTCCGTTTCAACTTTCCAATACGTCCCATAAGGAAAATTTCAAATTTTGGATTAATTTTCAGTCATTATTAATTTAATTTATTCTTTTTTTTTTGCAACTTATTTCTGATAATTATGATAACTTTTTGGGTGGTAAGGAATCGAAAAATGAAAACAAAATAGAGTGGAAAGAAAGAGAGAAGTGGTGACTCTATTTAGATTTCCGAGGCTGAAGCCCAGTTTAGTTTTGGATTCGTTATTTTTCTAGATTTTGGAGAAAAGGATTACTGTAACTTATGGGTCACGCCCATTTGGTATACGTTGTAGTCGGTTGAACTCGTCCTATGGTTTATATACGAATGTTTGAAGACTTTCAGCAAGTTTGTAGAGAGAATCTCAACCCCTTTAGGACTACAGTAATCCGAAGTTTTTTTTTCAATGTTTGATGCCCCTGTTTCATTTTTGTATTACTCACTGTTTTCCTATTCTTTCACTTGTATTTTGTTTTCTTTATTTTGGGGTCTGACGAACTCTGAGATATAATGTGTTTAAACTGTCGAACGAGTCATTGCTGAGTTTTCATTCAATACAGAACTTTTGAAACATGAAAGAACGAGAAATTACAGAAAGTATTATAATTCAAAACATAGCATTTTATTCTCTAAATACATCTTCGTGATTCCAAACGCATCCAATAAAAATTCTCGAAGTGTTTTGAAGTGATAGAATTTTCCCATCGGATTCTCTCTGTACATAAACGGCATTGTCCATTTTGAAAGGTCCAGGGAATTGTGTATAGTATTTGTCTCTGAAAACAGATTACCGTAATGCTAGCCCACCCTATACATGCACTTTGAGCTTATTTACCTCAATTTCTATAAGAGATACCAAAAATATGCCAACTGATAAAATGTTGGTGATATTATGACAAACAATTTATAGGTTGACAAACTTTTGTTATCTTTTAAAAGAACCAAGATACTGAGCTCAAAGTAAAAACTGTATACCAAAACAAAAATCCAAAACCAACCTCTCATCCAATTCATATTCCAGTGGCATTCTGTTCAAATCCCATTGATTTTGCCTATAATTTTCCAAAAGTTCTGGTCTGAATCGTCCGGAATTTTCTTGTTCAATATGAATTAAGTTGACATTTTCAGAGTATTTTTTATTTAACCATCCATCAACAAACTCATGAATATGATTCGCTTCGGTGGGACCACAGAAATATGCATTGACTCCTTTGTAATGGGAAATGTAGTACAAGAAATTTTTCTTGAAATAAAGGACTTGCAAATTCCGGATATTGATAGTACCAGGAATTTCAAAAAATGGATTCTCCTCAAGAACCAATAGTTTCAGATCAAGATGATTTCTCATGAAAGTTGTGAGATTATCTGCTGACACATCGCTAAATGTAGCAACATTTAGAGAAGCAATTGGAATATAACATCTCACATCCGGTATACTAAAACGAGCACCAAATCTCAAGCTTGGACTTTTTTGGAATAATTCCAAAATGTGTTCGTACATCCTTATTACTATTGTTTTCCAACTTCCACTTTTAGTCTCAAATTTGTAAACATGTTTTGTTTCGTAATGAGAACCTTCCAAATAAGCAAAAATATGCCTGAAATCAAGAATTATTCTGAAGTCTTTATAAACACACTTACGGAAAAATTTCATACGAAATAAACTTCTTCGGTATCAATTCTAAAGGAATCGTTGAATCACCAAAATATATCTGGAATTTGTTCCAATCAAAAACAAATGTAACTTCGATTGATCTCCAACGTGTCTGCTTTAAGATTCTCAAGATATTTCGAGAAGTTAAAGATAGTGGAAATATGGTCTCGTATTCCATATTGCTGAATATTTCTTCCTGCACTAGTATCGGATAGTTTAGTAGACGCATTTCTGAAAATGTGGAAAATATTTTTTCTGAATTTATACTTAAGCACTTTTTGATATCATTCACAGAAATCGAGATAATATGGGCCGAAGCTGAAAGTGTGGAAGACCTTTATAAAACAAAGATTTAAAAGTTAGCTTGACAAAAAACAAAAACCGTAAAAAAGAAAGGACTTTTGTAAGAGATTGTGGATTCGGTTTCTTTTCGGGTTGATTTCTTTTTTGTACTAACAATAAGAATAAAATAAGAAAAAAAAAGAATAAAAAATAGTCTAAAAATCGGTTAATCAAATCAAGTAATTATTTGCAATGATCCAAACTAAGAAAATCTGATGAAAACAAACAATTCCGTATAAGGTGAAGATAATCATCGACTCCAGTTATAGAAAACGATATATTGAAATTTTCCTGGTCTTATATTGATTTTCTATCTTTACTATTAACAATCACCAAATTCTGTGTGTATGTGTGTGTGTCCGTTTGTTCCCGTATTACCTGCCCTAGCGAAGTCCAGAATAGACCAAAATTTCCCAAATTTTCACAGATGACCCGAAATAGCAGCGAGATGATGCCCGACTATTTCTTATTTTAAAATTTTGTTTCTGACGTCTTCTGGAGACGTTATTCTGTTTCTACGGAGCAAATTTTTAGAAAATTATTAAAGCAATTTTTACGTCATCCCCGTCTAGCCGCCCAACTTTTTTTCTTATCCACGCTATTTCTGGGAGAAAGGTGATTTTGAGGAAACGTCATTTTAGTCTGGGTTTTGAAGATTTGAAAAGGAAAAATTCTGAAACAGGGGAAAAAGAGATTACGAGAAAACATAAGATCGCGCTTTCTGGGATCACTCAAATTTTCGGGCTTTCAACTTTAAAGAATTTCCGAACTTATGTTCTGGACACCCAATTCTGTAATTTTCCAAAATTTTGAGATTCTTATTCACCGAATTTGCAAAAAAAAAATCAGAATTTCTGATTTTTCAACTTCTCAAGTTTCCGAAGTTCGGAGTTTCCAATTGTGCGCTTTCGAAATTCCTGTGTTTCCGAAGCTCCAAAAACTTTTCAACGAGATTGTGTTCTTTTCAAAAATTTGAGCTTCTGAATTACCAATTTTTCAGGTTCTCAATCTATCGGATTTCTGAACTTTAGAGAGACGTGGCTGTCTGTTTAGAATCTCTAAATTTCTAGGTCTTTCAGTTTCCGTTTCTCCAAAATTTGAGCTTCCGTGTTTCTGAGATTTTCAAGTCAGAAGTTTCCAAATTCCTGAATTCATGGATTTTCAAAAGAAGGGAATTCAGAAATCCGGAAGTCTTGAAGTTCGAGAATATGATACTTGCAAAGCGAGACATTTGGTAATTCTCAATTTTTCAACTTTAGATTACAGGTATTGTAAGCGGGAGCCAGGAAGTTCCGCACAAAAGGGACGCACACCGAATTGTTTTTTCGAAATTCGGAATTTTTGGAATTCGGGACTTCTTGGAACCAGAATTTTTGAAATTATCGATGTTCTGAATTTACGATTTTGAATTTCAGAAACTTTGAATTTCGAAATTTCCTAATTACAACCATGATAAAATAGTCCTTGAAAAGTGACAAGATTACGGGCACTGTAAAGGAAGGTCCAACCCCGGAGGGAGGTGAACCGACTGTCTATCCAGAAATTTGAAACTTTAGGAAACCGGGAATTCGCATACTCTGGATTTCAGAAATCGTAAAATTCAGTCATCAGTAGTTTCGAAACTTCAAAAATTGGAAAATTGAATATTCAGGAATTTTTGTGACTTCGGAAACTCGGAAATTTAGAAAGTTGAAATTGAATTGTAAGATACACCTCTCAAAAAAGTCGAAGTAGTTCGCACTAAACGCGCATTACTTTTCGAACAACCTGATACTAATTTCAGACGGTCAGATTTTCGGAAAGTTTCCTAGCATGATAAAATAGTCCCTGAAAAAGTGGCAAACCCCCGCTATAAGATAACGAAATGTAAGCGGGAACCAGGATGTCCAGCTACGGTGGGACGCAATTCGACGGTCTTTGTTAATTTTAAAATTTTTTAAATTTGGAACTTTCGGAACCCAGGAAATACAAAATTCTGAAACATAGATATCCAAAAATTTGGAACTTTCGGAAACCGGGAATCCATCTACTCTGGATTTCAGAACTAAAATTCGGTGTTCCGAAACTTTTTTTTTAATTCGGAAAATTATATATTCAGAAATTTCCGTGACTTCGGAAACTCGGAAATTAAGAAATTTGAAATTGAGTTGTAAAATACAGTAAGCGGAAGCCATGAGGTTGAGCCCCAGCGTTCGAATGATTCCCCAAATTCTGTAATATCTTAATTTCCGAGAAGACAAACTCAGAAAAAGGGGCACAAATCGACATTTGGAAATTTGAAAATTCGGAGGTAAGAAACCAGAAAGCTAACAATTTCTCACAATCAATTAAAACTACTTCTACTATTTTCTCAAGTTTTGAGATTGGAACGTTTTGAGTGTAGCCAGGAGATTGTAGCCGCCGAAAGGCGGCGGAAATCGACTGGTTGATTTTCAATTGAGAAGACGTCAAATCAATTGGAGGTCTTGCCACGTCATCATCTTGTTAGAATCGTTTCTTGTGGGATTGGAAGAGATTTTTTGAATGTTTTAGGCCACCATGGATTATTTTCCTTTTTTTAGGACTACAGTAATCCAAAAGATGTGTTACAAAATTTTAGAATCTTCACTGACGATTTGACAATTACATTTGAACTAGAAATCTCAGACAAGACTATCTAACAAAACCTTTTTTCTTAATTCATCGAAATTACAAAAGTTATGCAGGTTCGCGGAAAATGTTTATTCAATAGTATTTTTGGAACTGAATAGTTCTGACTATGATGAAAAATGAGATAATATTTAGAGAAATATATTGAATGACTTCTGAGTGACTTCATAGAGCTAGTGAAACATAAAAGTGTAAGATGTTTTAGAAAATATTTTCAAAAAAAAACACAGAAAGAAATTACAGAGAATATTTGTGAATTTCAACATCACTCTCTGAACACATCTTCCTGATTCCAGACACATCCAATGAAAATTCTCGAGGTGCTTTGAAGTGATAAAATTTTCCCATCGGATTCTCTTTGTACATAAACGGCGTTCCCCATTTTGAAAGGTCCAGGAAATTGTGAATAGTATTTGTCTCTGAAAACAGATTACCGTAATGCCTCCCATACACCGTTAAGCTCATTTATCTCAATTTCTTTGAGAGATATCAAAAATATGTCAACTGATAAAATGTTGTTGATATTATGATAAACATTTTATCAGTTGACTATGTTATCTTCTAATGAAACCAAGCTGATTGAGCTCAAAGTAAAAACTGTATACCAAAACAAAAATCCAAAACCAACCTCTCATCCAGATCGTATTCCAGCGGCATTCTGTTCAAATCCCATTGATTTTGTCTATAATTTTCCAAAAGTCCTGGCCAAAATCGTTCTCCATCTTCTTGTTCAATATGAATTAAGTTCAGATTTTCAGAGTATTTTCCATTTAACCATCCATCAACAAATGCATGAATATGATTCGCGTCGGTGGGACCACAGAAATATGCATTAACTCCTTTAAAGTGGGAAATGTAATCCAAGAAACTCTCATTGAAACAGGCGACACGCAAGTTCCGGATGTCGATGATATCAGGAATGTCTCTAAAATGTTTTCCCTCAAGAACCAATAGTTTCAGATCAAGATGATTTCTCATGAAATTGGTGAGATCATTCACTGACACTTCTTCAAATGTAGCGATATTTAGGGAAGGAATTGGAACATAATAACTCATATCCGGTGCACTAATACGAGCACCAAATTTCAAGCTTTGACATTTTTGGAATAATTCCGAAATGTGGTTGTACATCATCATTACTATTTCTTCCCTACTCCTTTTTGTTTTCAAATCGTGAATTTGTTTTGGGTGCCGACAGATTAAACCTTGTCTGAAATTGAGAAGTATTCAGATGAGTTATAATCAACACACTTACGGATATATTTCATACCACCTGAACGTCTTCGGTTTCAATTCTGAAGGAATAGTTGAATTTCCAAAATACATATGAAATCTTATCTTCTCAAACACAAATGCAACTTCGATTGACTTCCAATTGAACTGCTTTAAAAGTTTCAAGAGATTTCGAGAAGTAAGAGAAAGTGTAAATATAGATTCGTACTCCATGTTTCTCAATATTTCTTCTTGTATTACTCTCGGGTATTTTAGTAGACGCATTTCTGAAAACCTAGAAAATCAAACCGGTAATAAGAGAGGCAACTCAATTTATCTCGGTTTCTATGACAAATATCAAAAAGTTATCAACTGACAACATATATTTTAGATTCTGTGGAACGTTTTGTTAGTTGAAAACTTTTTGATACCTTTTACAGAAGTCGAGATAATATGGGTCAAAGTTGGCAGTGATAAGACATTCATAACACATGGTTGAAATTTCAAAAAAAGTTTCTCCTATTGTAGAAAACAGAAATTTTAAATTTTTGAACGAAAAAGTTAATTGAGAAAACAATGTTTTTCGAAATCTGATGAGAACAAAATGTTCCGTATAGGATGTAGAAAGTCTTTGATTTGGGTTCTATCTCATTTGAATGAAGGAAAATTAACGAATTTTCGCTGTTCTTTTATTGATTTTCTATTGATTTTCTATCGAGAAGGCGTAAAATCAATTGAAGGTATTTGAACGTCATTATCTGCGAGTTTGAATAGTTTCCTATGGGAATAGAAGAGGTTTTCTGAAAACCGCATAAAAATAATCGAGCTCCAAGACAAGATATCGAATATTTGCTCAATTATCTCCGTTCTTTTAAGAGGTATAAAAAATCCATCAATTGATAAAAAGTTGATAACTCTCGCGAACATTTTATCAGTTGACCGATTTTCAATATCTCTTTCAGGAATCGAGATAATTGAGCTGAAAAAGAAGTCGTTGTTTTTAAAAAACAATCAGAATTTTTCAATGTTTTAGTATGGCTTTTCTAGAGGGTCTAAAGGAATTCATTGAAATTTCTAGAAGGGCAACGGATATATGGGCATCATTAGAAAAATGTAGATTGTCAAAAATCCCGAATCCTGAGAAAGACGTACGAAAGATATCAAGTTCAGTTTGAAAATTCGACAATCCCCAGTATTCCGTTTCCCCTTTCCAATACGTCTCATAAAGAAATGTTCAAATTTTGGATTAATTTTCAGTATTTGTTAAAGGGGGCGTCCACTAATTCCAAAATTTTTGAGATTTTTATATCAATCGATGCAGAATTTTGGGTCGGGAAGAAAACTCTCTTGGAGGATTGTCCGAAAATCACTCGTTCTTGAGATATATGTCCAAAACAGGTCAAAAAAATCAACGTAGAGGGTGCAGATTAGGGAGCGTGAATTATTTTCCTAAATCTGCACCCTCTACGTTGATTTTTTTGACCAGTTTTTTACAAATATCTTGAGAACGAGCGATTTTCGGACCATCGTCCAAGAGAGTTTTATTACCGACCCAAAATTCTGGATCGATTGATATAAAAATCTCAAAATTTTTGAAATTAGTGGACGCCCCCTTTAAGTAATCAAATTTATTTGTTTTATGCCCGACTTATTCGTGATAGTTATGATATTTTTTAGATGGCAGAAAACTTTATAAATAAGAGAAAAGAGGGTGGAGAGAAAAATAGAAGTTGTGACTCTGTTCAGATTTCAGAGGTTGACGCCCAGTTTTTGATTCGTCATTTTTTTTAGATGTTAGAGAAAAAAGATTACTGTAACAAATGGGTTACGCCCATTTGGTATACGTTGTAGTCGGTTTGACTCCTCCTTTGGCTTATATAAGAGTGTTTGAAGACTTTCAGCAAGACCATGGAGAGAATTTCAACCCCTTTAGGTCTACAGTCATCCGAAAGTTATTTTTGTTAAATTTTTGATTCATCTGCTTTATTTTAAAAAATTTCATTACCAGACAAGATCATTTCAAAACACAGCAAGTTTAGCTTATAGCTTAATTCAGCGTAGTTCAAAAAAGTACTGTACAGTTTCCCTAATCTTTCAATCATATATTTTTTTTTATTGTTAATTTGGGGACCTGACTAATTTTGAGTAAAAATAGAAGAGTGTTATACAGTGTGTTTAAAATGTCGAAAAAACTTTTGAAATATTAAGGAGTGAGAATTTACAGAAATTATTATCCAAAAAAAAAACAACAGGAAATTACAGAAAGTATTATAATTCAAAACATTAGAATTTTATTCTTTGAATACATCTTCGTGATTCCAAACGCATCCAATAAAAACTCTCGAAGTGTTTTGAAGTGATAAAATTTTCCCATCTGATTCTCTTTGTACATAAACGGCATTCTCCATTTTGAAAGGTCCAGGGAATTGTGTATAGTATTTGTCTCTAAAAACAGATTACCGTAATGCTATCTATACACCGTTAAGCTCATTTATCTCAATTTCTTTGAGCGATATCAAAAATATGTCAACTGATAAAATGTTGTTGAAATTATGATAAACATTTTATCAGTTGACTATGTTATCTTCTAATGAAACCAAGCTGATTGAGCTCAAAGTAAAAATTGTTTGCCAAACAAAAATCCAAAACCAACCCCTCATCCAGTTGATATTCCAGTGGCATTTTATTCAAATCCCATTGATTTTGTCTATAATTTTCCAAAAGATCCGGACCAAATCGTTCTCCGTCTTCTTGTTCAATATGAATTAAATTCAAATTTTCAGAGTATTGTCCATTTAGCCATCCATAAACAAAGTTCCGAATCTGGTATGCTTCGGTGGGACCACAGAAATATGCATTGACTCCTTTAAAGTTGCGCATGTAAGCTAAGAAATGTTTCTCGAAACAAACGACACGCAAATTCCGAATGTTGATAATATCAGGAACTTCTCTAAAACGTTTGATAGAACAGATCTTTGTAGGTTGCTCCTCAAGAACCAATAGTTTCAGATCAAGATGATTTTTCATGAAAGTGGTGAGATACTTTGATGTCCATACTTTAAATGTAGCGATATTCAGAGAAGGAATTGGAACATAATAACTCGTATCAGATGCACTAATACGAGCACCAAATGTCAAGCTTTGACATTTTTGGAATAATTCCGAAATGTGGTTGTACATCCTCATTACTATTTCTTCCCTACTTTCTCCTTTTGTTTCCAATTTGTGAACTTGTTGCCCACAAAAAAAGCCATATCTGAAATTATTAATTATCCTGACGAGTAATTATCAACACACTTACGGAAATATATCATACCAATCGAACGTCTTCGATATTAATTCTAAAGGAGCAGTCGAATCTCCAAAATGTATCTGAAACTTTCTCCAGTCAAAAACGAATGCAACTTCGATTGGTTTCCATTTTGACTGCTTCAGAAGTTTCAAGAGATTTCGAGAAGTTAGAGACAATGAAAATATGGTCTCGTATTCCATGTTGCTGAATATTTCTTCTCGTACTAGTCTCGGATATTGTAGTAGACGCATTTCTGGAAAAAAAATGGAAAATAAATTTTGTAATAAAAAGAGTCTGCCCAAATTATCTGGGTTTTGTGATAGATATCAAAACGTTATCAACTGGAAACATATTTTAGATTTTCTGAATTTATAGTTGAGCACTTTTTGATATCTTTTACAGAAATCGAGATAATATGGGTCAAAGTTGAAAGTGTGGGAGGCTTTTCTAAAACAAAGATTTTACAGTAAGCTTGACAAAAAATGAATAAAAACAGTGAAAAAGAAAATCATCGACTGCAATTTTATGTCGTCTTGGAAAACGATCTAATGAAAATTCTCTGCATTTTCTAATGATTTTCTAATGATTTTCTATTGATTTTCTATTGAAAAGACGTCAAATCAATAGAAGGTATTACCACGTCATCATCTCGTTTGAATCGTTTCTTGTGGGAATGGAAGAGATTTTCTCAATATTCTAGGCCACCATGGAGAATTTCCCCTTTTGTAGGACTATAATAATCCATTTCGTTAGTCAAGTACTTTTTGATATATTTTACAGAAATTTAGATAATATGGGTCAAAGTGGAAAATGTGAGAGGTTTCTCCAGAACAAAGTGGAGGGTTAATCAGAGGAACAATAAAGTTAAAAACAGTAAAAAAAGAAATGAAGAAGACATTCATAAAACATGGTTGAATTTAACGAAACATTTGCTCTTATGAAAAAAACACCAATTTTACATTTATAAGTAGACGGTAAAGTGAATTGAAAAAACCCCAAAAACTCTTTCAAAAAGTTCGCGTTTTTGGAATATTCTAGTAATAGGTTAATCAAATCAAATAAACTTTTTTAAGAATCAAAACTAAATTTAAGAATGGGAATGTATAGTTTTTTTATGCACGCTCTAAAAATAAAAAAAACTATAAAAATTTATAAAAACAAAACAATCCGTATAGGATGTAGAAAATCATCGACTGCAGTTCTATGTCGTCTTGGAAAACGATCTAATGAAGATTCCCTGCATTTTCTATTGCTTTTCTATTGATTTTCTATTGATTTTCTATTGCTTTTCTATTGACTTTCTGAGAAGGCGTCAAATCAATTGGAGGTCTTGCCACGTCATCATCTGTATGTTTGAATTGTTTCTTCTGGGAATGGAAGAGATTTTCTGAATATACTAGGCCACTACCAAAATGCATATTCAAGTAATCTGAAACAAAACTTTCTAGAAGTTCCTCGAGGTCAAGGAGTTCTCCTGAAATTTCTAGAAAGTGAAAGGTTTTAAATTCCCATTAAACTCAAAGTATCAGGGTCATCATTAGAAATTTTTGTTTTAGAATGGAAAATAGAATCCGACTGTTTTAATTATCTCCAGTATTTGGTTGTATCGAGTTTTCTTGAAATTAATTACATAGCATTTTGATTTTAAAAATCTGTTCTGCCCATGTTACAAGGTAACAATCTATTGACAAAGACAATTTATCGATTTAAATATAAAAGTTAAAAGAAATGCATTCATAGAAAAAAAAACAGAAAAATTTTCAAAATTGAAAAAAAATTATTTATTGGGGGTCGACCATGCATCTGAGTCCCCAGCAAGAGTTGTCGAAAGTGATACGGAAGTTCTCGCATCCGAAATATCCGGCCTGCAAAATTGTCACTTTTTACTGTTTCTAAATCACTATGACATTCATGGCTGAAACATTTATGAGATCACACTAAAGTCAGATCTTGATTTTAATGGTATTGTAAAAATGGCGTATTTCACCGACGCTTTATCTAGGTCTATGTGTTAGATATCAAAGTGTGGTCAACTGATAAAATGTTTATCATAATATCAAAAATATTTTGTCAGTTGATCATATTTTTATATCTTTTACAGGGACCGAGATAAAATTCCTCAAAGTTGAAAGCATACGGTGTCATTTTATTGGAGTGTTTACGGTATGTTATATTTTCGAAAACTCACTCCAGCTGGTCCACAAGCGTCGTTGTAAGCGTCATTGAGACATACTCCTGTTTGAGCGACGGCTCTGAAAATTTCAATTTTGAAAATTTAGAAAAAAAAAGTGAAATCTTACGGGCAGAAGTTGGCAGCCGAAACAGTCTGATTGAAGTTTCCAATGCAGTTTTGGTAGGCCTTGGTAGTCGGGAATGTTCCGAGGCATGACCATTGAGCAACGACTTCTGAAAAATAAATGCCATGAAATTCTATTTCAAATATGATCCAAAAAAACTAACCGCTGAATCCACCGACACACATCCACTCGAGTCCACGGAAAGTTCTCACATAGTCAAAGGCTGAAAGTACAGTTTTTATCCGAGAATATGAAAGAAAAGTCTTACCATTGGAAAAATCAGGTTGTGGTTTGTTGAGAAGAGTGTAGAGATTCATACATGGATAGTAGGAAGATCCGAGGCATTGGTAGAATTGAGTACGGGTGCTGAAAAAAGTTATGCTTTGAAATTATTATAATTTTTGTTGGTTTCAAAAGCTTTTTAAAGGTTTCATGCGAATTTGTTTGAAGCACTACGAAAAGCAGAAAGCTACGAAAGGCAGATAACTTTTGTCTTGATTTTGAAAATGTCTTGTTTGTTATAACACATAACGCTACTGTCAGATTGTTTTGAAGTTTTCAATAACAGGAACAATTGAAAAAAAATTTGCTGTGCAATATCCTTCACATAAGAAGTTTTGACCCAATATATCTCGCTTCTGGTAAAAGATATCAAAAAAGTTATAAACTGAAGAAAAACATTCATGATAATGCTACAAATATTCTGTTAGTTGAATACTTTCTGATATCTTTGAGAAGAACCGAGATTAATTTGGTTAATGTTAGGGGGTCCTTATAATACAAGTTTTATGTACAATTTTGATTGGGTTCTGAAGATTTCAAGGCTTGTAGACAAATATCCCATTTTCTAAAAACGTGAATACTTGTTAAATATCACGACAGTCCTTAACCCAAACAGTAGATCTATCCTCCAAAAAATGCGTACCAAGCAATATTAGAATTTTGAAACTGCAAAAAAGTCGTAAAAATTTCGCAACTCACTTGCAAACCTTCACCAACTCGGTGACATTCATCATCAAATAGTTCTGAACAGTGTTGAAAATGTAGCTTCCATTACGCCACGAGATGGAATCGTCCATTCCGAAGAATTGATTGAAGTGGGTCTGCAAATGGAAAAGTTTGTCTAAACCCTTGTACGTTATGCTCATTAATCTCGGTTCTTTTGAGAGATTTCAAAAATCTGTCAATTGATAAAATCATTGTGATAATTTCACCGACATTTTATCAGTTGAAAAACGTTCAATATCTCCTTCTGGAATCAATATGATGGAGCTAAATGGGAAGTCGTTGTTTCTTTAAAAATAGTTAGAAAATTTCAATGTTGCACGATAACCGTTTATAAAGTACATTATTTATTTTTCAGTGATTCTTCGCAATTGTCAGTTATTCATACATTGTCAGGGATTCATGTTTCGTAAAACTCAAAATTCGTTTTTTTTTTTGGAAGACAAATTTTGAATTTTTCTAAAAACCATTTTGAAGCCAATTTTGAAGCCCGCGAGACCAATTTACCTGACAATAGTTGAATTGAATATCATTACAAACAGAGATTGCTGCATTTTGTGGTTGCTCACGGAATGCCATCAATTGGATGAGCTCATCTGGCATTTGATATGGAAGAAGGATGTTTGCCTGAGCGGCTCCGAGGAGCACAAGAAGAGAAAGTGCCACCGAACGCATTCTGAAGAATAAACTGATTGTGGAACAACGGATGAAGTTCAGCGAAGGATTAGGGTATATAAAGTGATTTATACATAGTGAACCCGTATTTTCTGGGAGAAGCAACTAAGTTAGTCATTGTGAAATTCTATGAATTTCAATTCAAGCTATCCAAAAAAAAAAACTTAGAGAAGCACCACACACTGTTAAGTTTGATCTAATTTTCCTCGTTACCTGTGAATTTGATCGACAAGTTGTCAATTAATAAAATGCGTGTGATAGTATTCGAAGTATTTTGTTCGTTGAACATTTCTTGATACCTATCACAGCGAACAAGATTAGGTCAAAGTTGAAGGAGCTTTTAGTACAGCTTTCAGGTTTAAGGTAGATGAAAAGCCAATGAAAAGAGTACATGGTTTTGAAAAGTACTTCTATGAAAATTTTTATTCATGCATCGATTTGGGTAGTTATAATATTTTTGAGGTTTGAAATTCAAATAAGGCAAGTTTATTTTTGCTTGCACACGGAAAAACGGAAACTTCAGTCCTACAATTTCTTGAGAAGATTATGAAACAGAAAAAGTAAGATTTGGTGAAAAAGAAAGTTGACATGTTTAGAAACCACTGAAAAAATTGCACTTGTAAATGTCTGTATTTTCACTAATCCCATGAAAAAATGACCAGATATACTGAAGGATGTTTTTCAACATGTGGAATTAGAGAGAAGTCTACAGTACTCCCTTGAACAATTCAAGTAATTCTTCACTAAGATCTGCTGGTTTTCCCATTCTATTCAAAATATTCTGAATTAATTAGAAAAAAGTTACAGTTTCAAGGGGTATATTTATTGAACTCCAAAATTACCGGGGAATGTTCGGTCTCTCCCCGGATCTATAAAAGTTTGATCGAAATGTGAAAACAAAAATTTCCTTTTTTCTAGATTGTTTTAAAAGATTCTTCAAGTTTTTACTCTTTAAGTTAGACTTTAACTTTCATTTTTCTAGTCAGTACGAATTTGATCAATAGGATCCGATCATTCTATTCAAAATGTTACAGTTTCAAAGTATTTATATCACAGATTCAAAATTTAGCTTGGGAATGTTTTTCCTGTATCGGAACCTATAAAAACTTGATCGAAATATGAAAAATCAAGCAATTTCAATTAGTTTTTTGAAAATCTATTTTTTATGAGTTTGCTTCAACTTTTTTCTCCTTAATTTTCATTTTTTTCCGTCAGAAAAAATAATTATTCATCAGAAATCTAACCTAGTTTTCATTAAAAAGGCAAAAATATGTTTATTGATGTTCAAATAGCTAGTATCCAATTAGCTAATGAATGCTTCTAGAAAAATATGTTCCCTCTAACACACCGGCATCCTTATTTATTCGTAAATATCTAAAAACTCTGGCGAGGAAATGATAAATTAAGCTCGAGAAACCAAATGGATCATTTTTTGGAGTTTCGTATCTGTAATATGGGCTCTTCAAAACTGTAAAATTTCAAACTTGTAATATTTTTGATAGATATACAAAAAAAACACTAAAATTGCTCGCATCTAAATCAATGATCACCAAAGTTTGTCGAAAGGGATTACTGTAGATTTTCTTAAACTTTCAAACTTGAAAGTTTATCATTTCGGTTAGAGTATCTCGGATAGGACTAATGGTTCCAGATCAGAAAATAAACCAAAAAGGCAGAAACAGTAAAATAGTTATGTTCAGTGACTTATTCTGATTTTGAAACTTATAAATTCTGAATTTGTCAACTTCACTAAAAATTAATGTCATTCCAAGGATTACTGTAGATTTTCCCCAAATTTGACATTTAAAAATTGATCATTCAGGTTAGAGTATCTCGGATAGGGAGGGTGATCTTGGATCAGAAAAACGTAAAGTCAGAAACTGCGTTTTCCTACTATTTGACTAATCAGAGCTGTGGAAGAGAATCGTCGGTGTTCGTGGTCGGAGGCCCTACAACAAAAACTACAGTAACCTAAAACTTGTTGGATTTTCGATTTTATTTTTCTCGATTTTTGTGCGTTTTCAGTTCATTTTTCTGTCGAACATCGAGAAAATGAATTCCGGAAACAAATATAATTTTAGGTTACGGTAATTGTCGTTGCGAGACCTTCGGTCGCGGCCGTCGGTGTTTTTTTTCTACAACTCCGATATTTTTGTGAAAAAAAGTTCCAGAATTTAGGTAAAAACGGAACGGAAAATCGCGAAATTCGTGGAAAAAATGACGTTTTTGAAGGGTGTTGTGATGAAAATGAGTCAAAAAAGGACAGAGAGGGCGTCGTCGTCGGTTGTGCACACAGTCGTGGCAAAAATTATATGGCGTCGGCGAATCATTGATATCACTCTGTTGGCACTGATGGGTTATCAAATCGAATTACGTCGTGGAGAGAGGGAGACACAGTCGTTTTGCGCCTTCCTTTTAACTGGATGATATTAAAAGCACACCTCGTAAAATGGGAGAAACCGTAAAAGGTGTTGAGAGGAAGGAGGGGTTGTGGAATTTCTGTGTCTTCTAGAATAGATTCATGTGAATAAAAAACAACAAGTAAAGTTAACAAAATCTAACTAATACGACAAAAATGGAAAGCGATGAAAGAAATCAGAAATAACAGATGGCTGATCGGCAAAAGGAATCAACTTGTTCTTGGAGCGACTGTCGTGAGCACGGAATACAGATGACGTGGCGGATTCTGGAGAAGAGAAGACCTCTTTGTTGGAGTTGAGTGAAGAGAGAACTGAATCGATCTGAAATAAAAATTAAACTTCTGCATTAATTTCCCTAAAAATTACATCATTTTGCTTCAATTTCCCAGCTAGAACTTGCTCTTCTCCTTCAATTTTCTTCAACTTTTTCTCCAATTTCTCCTTTACAAAACCTCTCGAACGATCGATTTCGTAGTGCAACACCTTCTTCATTTTCATCTTCAACCCATACAATTCGACGTCGTTGAAAAACTTGGCACCAGATTCGAAAAGTTGCCAATTATCGAACGATCCGCATAACTGGCACAGGAGAGCCATGGTATGTCGAAACTCAATATTTTTGTCGGATTTAGCAAGGATTAAGGCTTTGGTGCGAAGAAATTGAACTTGATCACCGAAATCAACAAGCAGAGATTCGTATTCAGAGAGGAGACGCAGACAGTAATCATTTTCAGATTTTGAGAGCTGAAAACTCAGTTTTTGAGATTTCAGAAAGAATAAAAACCGCACTTCTCCTTCTTTAGATACTGAGCATTGAAGAAGCGAATCGATCAGCATGATTTCATGGGTACGGTTGTTTTTAGTGTTTTCACAGAGATCAGTGAGGATCTGAAATGAGATAGAGGTCAGTATTATTCTGGTGGAAGAGTTGGCTGTGGCCGGAGTCCCACAACGAAAACTACCGTAAGCTTAAAATAAGCTTATTTTCAGGATTTATCTTCTCGTTTTCCACTACTTTTCGTCAAATTGTTGAAAAAAAAAATTTCAGCGAACAAAGTGAAAATTTCGCTGCTTTTCGCGAATTTCGGTAAATTTTTTCTAGATTTTTTTTTCGAAAAATTGTTTTAACTACCGTATTTTTCTCTCAAATTTTCACTGCATTTCTGTTATTTTTTCCCAAAAAAAAAGTGGAAGAATGAAAATCTGAATACTGAAAAATTGGCTGAAAAAAACGCACTAAAATCGACAAAAATAAACCAGAAAAATAAAAATATTTTTAGGTTACTGTAGTTGTCGTTGTGGGACCATCAGCTTCTATTATTTTTTGTACCTCTTTTGCCGCTTCGAAATCGCCGCTGCTATGAAAATCTGCTACCCGGAACAAGTCGATTTCTCTGAAAATTTCAATTTTTTCACTTTTTAGTACTTTTCCATTACGTTATAGCCGTTGCCGTTTGATTCTCTTTCGAAACATCGCGATACCAGAATTTGTCATTTAGATTAGGAGAGAAAATTGGATAACTTGGACTTTTATGTGTGGAAATAGTCGATTCATCGTCAGAAGACGGATCGAATTCGTTTAGAAAATCCATTATTTCTTTTCTTCGGCGTCTTTCGGTGGTTCACCAACTTGTACACTTTGCACACAGGTACGGAACTCCTTCACGACGTCTTGACACTTTCTCCAGTCCCGATGCTCTCCCATACAATCGGAAACTTTCAGATGGAGATCCCAGCACCCGGATTTTCTAAAAAAAGCAAAAAAAAATTATGATTTATTTTAAAAATTGCATCACTTGATCAATGTCTCAACCCTATCCTCTTGATCGGCGTTTCCAGTCCAAATATGCGGAGATTGTGGTGGTTTTGTAGCTGGAGCAGCAGCAGTTGACATTACCCCGTGTTCTTTGGAATTTGAAATTGTTTTGGGACGGAAGAAAATGATAGAGAAAAGCGAAAAAAAGAAAAGAAAAGCAACAGGAGAATAAGTGTAATGGGACAAGAGACACAGACAGATAGACAGAGACCCAGCGACTCCCGTTAGTTCGCACTCTTCAAAATTTTTGTCTTTTTTTCGATTTTTCCCCACAGAGAGTTGGATGAAATAATAATTAAAATTGTCTTTTTAATAAAGAGTCTTTATATTTTCGATTCAATTTTTGTTGCCAATTTCTTTATGTCAATGCTATCTCTTTTTTTGATAATCGGACAACTTTTCGCACGCAACCTTGATTGCTGCAGCAACAAAGTTTACCGCGACACATATTTTCGATTAAATCGAGAGAGGAAAAAGGCGTCGTTCCCGAGGTAGAACTTTTTAATGTCGTTTCTCGCCAGAATCACGTGTTGAGAGTAGTTATTGCAACTTTCACGTGTTGGTTGTTGAGCTAGATAGCTTATTCTTTCGTTTTTGCAAACTTTTTTCCGTGGAAAATAGCGTTTTTTTGTGAATTCGGCTGAAAATTGAGTGAAAAATAAAAGAAATTTGAGAGCGCACACCGTACACCAACTTAAAGGAGCATGTCAAAACTTATAAAGTCGCTTTGAAGCCCAATTAACAAATTTTGGTAATGCTCCTTTAAAGTTATACTGTGTTTTGTTAGAATATTTCACTCTTTGTGTGACTGATTCTTTTTAAGGTCAGAAATTGCAAAAATTTTAAGTTTAAAAAAATTAAAATTATTTTATCAACAAATTCTCATTTGACTTCTAGTAAAATTCGCAGAAAAAAGGGAAACATCGCCAGAAAAACAGTCTAAAAACCGTAATTGTAGGAACATGTGAAAATATGTAAATTCGTTGTGAGACCCCGTTAAATGTTTCGATTGTTGTTCCTTTAAAAAATTAACGATTTTTGACCGGAATTTCGGTCATGTTTGTTTGTTTGTTTTTAAATAGAGTTTTTAACGGACTATTGATCAAGAAAAATAAGAAAATA
Source organism: Caenorhabditis nigoni (assembly GCA_027920645.1). Taxonomy (NCBI): domain Eukaryota; kingdom Metazoa; phylum Nematoda; class Chromadorea; order Rhabditida; family Rhabditidae; genus Caenorhabditis; species Caenorhabditis nigoni. The sequence goes on along the minus strand of CP115868.1, from coordinate 8,056,299 downwards.
ATCACCTCATTCCCTATGTGAAATTCTCTCGAACGTTTTCTGAATTTTTCCGCCCATTTTTTCGTCTCAAAACTTTTTTTTTTGCATTTCAGGTAATCAAGCCTCGAGTTCCGAGCAAAACCCAAGCTGGAGAGCAGTCGGGAGTCGTTAGCTCCGGCTCCACAAATACCCACTCGAAATCATCTGGATTTCATCGCGGGATGGGGAGCCGGATGCATCGAAACGTGTATTCTGTATCCGTCGAACAAGATCATCTTCCGACAACAGCTACACGGATTCCACGTCAAGGATGCAATTCAACAAATTAAGCTAGAAGGCGTTGGAAAGCTCTACAGAGGTCTTCTGCCTCCACTGATCATGCGAACGACGAGTCGAGCGTTGATGTATGGACTGTACGACGAATTTCAGATCTCCCTTAAATGCCCGCATGCACCGCCCAACTCTTCATTCTCAATTTGCCACGCACAAGCCGCCTTTCTGTGTGAGTGCCTGGCTTAAAATTCTTATTGAACTTCATCATTTCCAGCAGGAGTATGCGAAGCAATGTTATGCCCGCTGGAACGGGTTCAAGTCCTCCTTCAAACGACGAAATTCCACGATAAATTCAAGAATACACTGCACGCATTCAGCCGATTAAAAGAGTATGGATATCGAGAATATTATAGAGGATTTTCGGTGATTTTGGTTAGAAATAGTCTGTCGAATACGCTATTCTTCACGCTGAGGGATCCGCTGAAACAGAGGGTAAGCACATTTTTAGAGCAATTTTCAGGAAAATAATGGAATTTCAGATAATGGACCTTCCCCAGGCCAGCCGTCTTCCATGTTCTCTTCAACACTGGATAGGCGATTTTATAGCTGGATCGTTGTTAGGTGCAACGATATCAACGGCCTTTTTCCCGTTAGGAGTTGTTAAGAATCATATGCAAGCGAAGGTAATTTTGGGGAAATTTTTTGAGTTTGACGCCATTTTTTAGATGTTTCAAACCTCTAATAGAAGAGCCCCTTGACTTCTAACTTTGAGCCAATTTTTCTCGCTTCCTGTGAAAGATATCAGAAAAGTGTCAACTGATTAATTGTTTATCATAATATCACAAACATTTTATCAGTTGACATAATTTCGATATCTCTCATAGAAGCCGAGGTAACTGAGCTCAAACTTGACAGTGCGAGGGCCCTTCTAATACAGGTTTTACGGTAAGCATAAGCCTTTAATTTTTTAATGAAAAACTGCTTTGTTTCCCTTCCACTGAGACACTCGAAAAGTGGCGCCAATTTCAAAAATTTTGACCCAATTAGCCTGAATTGGGCCATCTCGAAAAATCCACGCGGCTTCTTCCAGGTCGGCGTAAACTACGACAGCGGTCTCCGCGTATTCCGAGACGTTTGGCAACTCCGAAATCGTTCGCTTCGAAATCTCTACCTGGGTGTCCATCTGAACTTCACACGATCCCTCGTCGCGTGGGGAATCATCAATTCAATGTACGGAATTCTTCGAAGAGCGTTGGCTCCGTTTGAATAATTGGAAAATTTTTAGTTTTTGTCTATCATATTGTGTGCCTTTTCTCCCTCAAGCCTCTTTCACTTTTGTTTTGAATTCTAGGAATTCGTATACCTTTTATTGTTTTTTTATCTGTTAACGAGATTTTAGGCTAAATTTAGATCATTATTATTATAGTCCCTCTCCCATCCGCTCACTGTTCTTTCTGGTCATCTCGGCGCGGCGGTGCCACGTGTTTTTGTTTCCTGTGTAAATAATATAAAAGCCATATATTTACAGGTCAACGATTCTAAAAGCTACTAAACGAACAAAAATTCTCATGGAGAACAACAAAAAACGAGAACAAACAGCTAATTTAATGATTATTCTGAACTGCAGGTGGGGGTGTCAGTGAGACAACGTTGGCTTGTCCTTTGCCTGGCGCACGAAGAGCCGCTTCTGTAGGTGCTCCGATTCCGAACATCACGGCTCCACCGACGAGAGCAGCCACTGTGAGACCTTGAGCAACGACACGCCCACGCATGAAAAGTTGGGCGTCGCGGGAGCTTCGACGCAACGTGGCAACCATCATACCTAAAAAATTTCAGAGATTTTCGAATTTTCTAGGTGAAATTTGAATACCAATGAGACATCCAGTGGTTGCGAGCATTCCAAGGGGTACAAGTGGATTGTTGAGTGCCTTCTGGAGCACCGTCGTCGCTTGTGTCTGTCCTCGAGAGCCACTGGACATGTCTTGTGGAATCATGGGAATATTCGCACGATACGCCTCTTTTTCTTGCTGAAAATTGGAAAATTTAGGTCGAAAATTGAAGAAACAATGACTTACAGTCCATTTCATGTGCGCTTTGTGATCACGGAAGTCGTGTGGCTCGGCGTTCATTTTTGTCTGGAATTTTTAATCTTTCTTTGTTCGAAATTCCGAAATTTCCGGATTTTCTTCCTAAATTTGAGCATTTTCAACTACAGTACGCCAAAGGCGCAGGCGAAAATTTTCCTTGCAGGTTTCGAGCGGAATTAATTTCTTACGGTAGGTCAAAGGGGCAAGCGAAAAAGTTTGTGCGGGTCTCGAGTGGAAATTGTTTAGTCATAATTTTTAGAAGTTTTCGGAATCGTTTTTTGTCAATTTTCACCGATTTTTCGCATTGTTTCGATGGAAAAGTGAGATTTCCACATCAAAATTTGAATTTGGAGAAATTCCGAAATTTTGCAAATTCAAAAAATTCAAATATTCACCAATTTTGTTTTTTTATTATGCTTGTCTGAGAAAAAAAAAGGTTAGAGAGTATTCTTTGCAGTCTGAATACGGTAGCGAAATCGAAGCGAAGAGCCTAAATAGCACATATTAAGGGGAGACGCAGACACTATCTGTCTGCGTCTCCACCTTTTTTTTCTCAGACAAGCATAATAATGAGAAAAATTTTGAAATTCTGAGTTTTAAAAATTTCGAAACTCGAAATATTCCGTAAAAATTCCGAAAATCCTTTAAGATTCCCTAAAACTCAGATAACTGGAGATGGCGAATTTCCAACTCGAAAAATCGATCTCGAGCACAAGATAAAACGTTCTTTACTGTGTTGGGGCATAGAAAATTTACAAAGTTTACGAATGGGAGTCAACTGGCTGCTGGGATGCAATATAAATTATGGTTTTTTGGGACGAAATTTGATTGAGAAGGGGAAAAATAAATAAATAATTGAGGAGGACATAGAAATTTTGTTTGACGAAGGGGGGTAATCACAGAGTAGGCAATTTTTTGAAACGGATTTTTGATGAGAAGGGAACGGCGAAACTTTGAAAAAGGCAAAAATCAATCAATAATTTATGAAGAATCAGAATTATCATCAGGACTCGTGGATCCACTCTTTGGATCGGATCTCGGCGACTCTGGCTTCGGATGTTCGATAGAAGGAGCCGTGAACTTTTGGGTTCCCGGGATACTTGTCTGTGGCTCTTCATCGTCGGATCCTGGACGACGCATCACTTTGTCTGCTTTCCGCCAGAGAGTCACTTCCTACAAATATAATTTTTAGAATAAAAAATTCCAAATTTTCGATAATTACCTGCTGCTTGAAATATCTGCGATCCTCCTCATCGATCAGCACCAAATTCAAGAAGTACTTGACTGAAAACTTCTTTCCAACGTCTCTCATCGATGGTGCCAAATCGTATCCAGCCAGGAACAACCGAATCGGAATGGATTCTCCACGAACTGGAGCTCCATCCATAATCTCGAATTTCGCTACTGTCTCCGACTCTTTGAAGGTGTTGGGTCCGGATCCGACGATTTCCGTTTTGAGAATCGCAATCTCCATGTACTTGATCTTGATACGAACCAGAAGGAAATAGATTTTTCCAACGATCACATCCTGAAGATGGTATTTGTTCTTGTTGTACTCGAATTCGATGTGAAGGCAATCCTCGATTCCAACTTCCATTTTAATCGATTTATCATTGTCTGGATAGCTGCTAAGGGCATGGACAACCAAGTCGATTTCCTTGGTCAAATCTGTGAGCCTTCGAATTACAGTAACCCGCAGGAAGTATCTGGAAGAAATCGATTTTCTTGCGTCAGGTCACTAAACAAACCTCAGCTTGACATTGGTGCCCATATACGTCTCAAACGGCTTCTCCACATTATTGAACTCAAATGGAAACTGTGCATTCTGAGTGAGATCTCCGGGACGAGCCAGCTCACGAGTCAGCGAAATGAAGTCTTGCTGATTTCCACGATCATAGTACACCTCTGAAACTGAAACTTTAAATTGGGCGTAGAGAGAAAATGGGCGGGGCCGGTGCGCCGCGCATATGTTGCCAGGAGGCTGTGTCTCGGGTCCCGCCGCGAAAGCCGCCATAGGAATAGCTGCGGTGTGTCGCAGTTATGCATTCGTTTCGTGGATAATTTAGGCAGTGTTTATGATTTTCGAGAGATTTCACTGTAATTTTTCTGGATTTTCCGTTTTTCTGTGTTCTCGCATTCTCAAATTTAGGTATCGACACGGTTTTCGTTATAAACCATTCACATGTTCCCAATTTCTCAGAAAACCATTATGGTTGAACCATGGCTCCGCGTCATTTCGAAACCGTGGTAATGCAGGAGAACGGATTAACTTTAGACTATAAAACAACTTTAGGGTTTTCAAATATGCCTTTTCTGATAGAACACATTCTGAAAATCGAAAAAATCCAAAATTTGATTTTCACAAAAATAGAAAAAAATATTTAATTTTTCGATTTTCAGAATGTGTTCTATCAGAAAAAGCATATTCAAAAACCCCAAAGTTGTTTTTGTAGTGTGACATTTATCCATTGGCCTGCATTACCACGATTTCGAAGTGACGCAGAGCCAAAACCATAATTCCAAAAAAAAATTTTCGGAAAAATGGGTTATTCTCTAATTTCTCGTGCTGCAAACGTTCTAAATGCATCATTTCTTGCTTTTAGAACGGCAAAATCCGGTAAAAATAATAAATTTGAATTTCCAGGTTAATTTTTCTTTTGAAAATCTTTTTTTTCGACTTTCTCCTTATTAAAACTTACCGATTTGCCCAATAAACTCAATTCTGATCCCCTGATGCTCGAATTTGTGATTCGCCTTCTTCAAATTAATATGCACTGTTCCTGTCACCGATTCACCATCGTAGTACAGAAAATTGTCATGTAGATTGCCATCGTCGCCGCGCGCCTTCACCACCTACAAATTTCAATTTATTTTCCATTTATTTCAGCGTTTTCCCACTGAAAGTGATGTAATCTAACCCATTTTTCGCTTACCTTCCGACTATCCTCGTTTGAGAGCCGAATCTGGATTTCAGCTGATTGTCCGAAGCCAAATAGCATCGCCATCGTGTCGGAATTGGTTTATACTAAAATATTTTATTTGAAAATTCATGAAAATCTCGTTTTATTGAACAAAAAGCGGCTAGAATGAGTCAGTATTGTGGTCGGCGATTGAAAATTTTCTTCGGATTCCCCGTGGAGCGCTTTTGCTGACACCGCCTCCAAATGCGATCAAAGTTTATTTAATTGTTTATTTGTTGAATTCCGAATCAAGAAAAGTATCAAATTCACACAAATTCAAATAAATAATTATCTTTATTTCAATTTATCGATTTAATCGGGACCGCTTCATCCCACGGTCCATGAATTGTGCATTTACCTGTTTGCTTCAAAATAAGAATTAGGGGACACACGAAAAGAATGAAGACATGAAGTAAAGCCCAAAAAACGGAAAGTTCAATGGAAAACGAAGAGATGCAATATACAGAAAACGAGGATAAAACGGTGAAAATTAGCGAGGAGGCGACAGGATACACGTGGAACATCCGATTCCGGAATTCGGCTCCGTATGCGTGGAGAGTGAATGCAATGACGAGTAGAAGGAGGGTTGGAGTGTCTTCTTCGAGGCGGGAAAGCAAGAATATTGCAGAGCTCAGACCACTGCTAACTGATGTTGGATAGGAGACACTGAAACGATTGATTTTATGGAAATTGATGGGGGAGCTCTGACCAAAATTTTTTTTGATACATCAAAATGTGTAGAAAAATATGTAAATTTCCATAGAAACAAAGAAAAAGTTCGAAAAAATTAGAAAAAAAACTTCGAGAAATTGCTTCAAGTACATTTCTGAAAACTTCTGGAAGTTTCTGAAATTGTTTTTTTGAACTCCCGCCAAATCTGAAAACTTCGAAAATATAGCGATTTTTCAATTTTTCTTCGATTTTTTTGCAAAACTTTTCGACCTTTTCAGGATTTTCAGCTATTTTCAAAGATTATTTTTCGATTTTTCTGGTTTTTTCGTCTGAAATTTTACGGGACGGTGTTCATGAAGATTACTGTAGGTTACTGTAGAAGACTTATTTCCTTTTGTAGTTTTTTTCAAGTTTTATCTGCATTTTGACGTGATTATGTTTGCAACAAAAGAAACTACAAAAGGAAATAAAATTCCTACAGTAATCTACAGTAATCTCCACGAACACCGTCCCGTCAAATATCAGTCAAGAAAAATCGAAATAGCTAGAAAATCTATAAAGGTCTGAAAATTCTGCGAAAAAACTAAGGAAAATCGAAAAACCGCTATTCGGAGATTTCAGTTTTGGCGGGAATTCAAAAATACTTCGAGAACCTTCTAAAAGTTTCTAGAAAGACCTGAAGCAATTTTTCGAGGTTTTCCAATTTTTAGAAACTTTTCTAATTTTCGAATCTACACATTTTTCTCCACATTTTGATGCAAAAAAAGCAAAGTATTACACTGGCGCTTTGACTCCATAGTCATGAAATAGGCAACTGAGAATGGCGGTGATAATTGATGTCGAGTAGATTGTATCCGTACTGATTGAAGTTGTCAAGGTTCTGAAATTTTTGATAAGTACCCAAATCCGGCATTTCTGGTTCCAAAACTTCAACGAAAAAAATTTTAAAAATTTTGCTGATTTTCGAGAAATTCAGTACTTTTTAAACCGGATTTTTTTTCGAAATTCTCAGTTTTTTGTTTCAGATTATTGGCTTAGGCTTAAAGGCTTCGTTTCCCTTTCAATGGGAAATCCGATAAAAAAGCGCCAAATTCAAAACATTTTGTTATTCTTCTTCAAAAAAAAATCCAAACCGTATCACAGGAGTAAACGCGTAGGCAAAAAGAAACAAAGTGACGATGGTTCTGGCATGTTCTTTGGAATTTGCCACGACGACAGCCAGAAATTTACAGAAAAACAGATAAAGAGCGATAGTGGAAACGAAGACGGTGTAGAGAATGTTCGGCGACCAATTGGAATGTAAAATCTGAAATTTTTTAAAATTTTGTTGCGAAAATATTTTTTTAAAAGACACTTACATTCAAAAAAAGCACGAAATACATTGTTAGAGTGTCCAGATGGGTGAGAAAATTCATGCATCCGTAAACCGCACTTTTATAGTCATAATGGACGACAGATACTGGAAATTCGGAATTTTTGAGCTAAAAATAAGTTCTAAGAATTTTCCAGCTACCATTTTTCCTCAATTCTTTCAAAAATTGCGCGTCTCCGCCGGAATAATTGTCTGGAAACGCCTGTTTTCGATAGAGAATCTTCTGCCATCCTATTGTTGTTCGTGATGACGTCATCAGATGGACGCATACCCTGTGTAAGCCTGTATTATTGATTTTTTTGTGTCGTTGTTGGCAAAAGGAAAAAAGTCTGTTTGTTTAGTCAGTTGATGAACTGATTTCGATTTAAAAAATGGAAATTCCGTGTTTTTCTGTCAGAAATGCAAGTTCGCTCTAATGAACAGTCGGAATTTTAGCAAATTTTGGTGCGAAATTCAAAAAGGGAAATCAACCATTTATTATATTTGTCGTGTGTCACAGTACAGAATGGGGAAAAGTTAACAAGAATTAAAAAAAAAGGGAAAAATGGAAATGAAAACGAAGAAAGAACCCGAAAAAGGAAAGAGGAGAGCAGGAGGAGGGGGAGAAAAGAATCTAACAATACATTGAAAATATAAAAAAATATATATTTTTGAAACATTTTGTGTGACCATATAGATGAGTCAGGAAAGAGAGAACTCGTAGGGTACCAGAGAAAAAAAAGAAAAAGAAAAACAAAATTGAATACTTTTTGGTCTTTTTGTGGGGGAGGTGAGATAGAAAAGAAAGGGGAATAAAAATTTGAAAAACCGTTCGTTTTACAAAGGGAAAACTTGATAAATATAAAAATATAGATGAAAATGAGCCTATTCCTGTTTCTTCTTGCTCATTCGTGTCCATTCGATGAGTGTCGCTGGCGATCGGAATAGGAAGATCAGTTTGGCGAAGAGATCCTGAAATTGGAATTTTGAGAAAATTGAAAAATTCTGAATTTTTCGAATCTAAAGTTTAGATTGTTTGAAATTTTTTGGATCTTCAAAAATCGTGAAAATCAGAAATTCTTACCTGTTCCAACATGAAATCCTTGGCTTCTCTGACTAGATAAATATCGAGACAAATCTTGAGAAGATGATCCGCATTCGGCAGTTCCGTGAACATTACCGTACTCGGAGACGTTGTGAACACTCCACGTACGATTCCTCTTCCGACGACTAGAATGACAGAAAGATACACTGCAATCACTCCTCCCTTGAACACTTTCGCCAGTAGTGATGGGAATGCTCTGTCGATGAATCCAACGGTTTGGAGGTACGGTCGTTTTGAGTATGTTGTATTTTCACTTGGAACCCACACATCTGATGGTACCGGATGTTCTGACGACGCTATCCAGATCTTCTCATTCATCCCGTTTCCTTGCTCCAAATTCAGTGTCAATGTGTCAAACCATGCCTGTGAAACTTGAGTTGGTGTCATTCCTGTTGTATTCACTGTGACTTTTCCATCCCTGGTGATTGAGGTCCCAATTGATGTTGGAAGAATCAATTCTCCTTGGTTGGGTACTTGGATGAATGCTGGCATAGAAGCACGGATTAGAATCGGGTGACCTGGTTCACCGCGAAGAGCTGCTCGAATTTCGGAACGAACTTTATCATCTTGATCAATTGGGACAAGCCAGGACTTGGAATGTTTGAGGGCAGTATTCTCGTTTGGATCGTAGGGACGAGTGAATTCAAGGGACACTTCGAAGTTGACAGAAGTGGTGGTGGAATTCAGTTTGTCACTGAAAAATAATTGATTTTTAAAATTGAATGTGATTTTCGGAACAAAATTTCAGAATTCAGAAAAAGTCTTGGAAAGCAGAATTTTCCGTAATTCCGGAACTTCCAGAAACATGATTTTCCGAAATACTGGAATATCTTAATTTCAGAACTGCAATTTTCTGGAGTTCGGAATTTTCCGGAATTCCGGAAAACCAAAGTTTTCCAAACCGGAAATTTCCGGATTTACAGATTGATAAAATGTTTTGGTGTTCCGGAAATCCGGAAACGTGAAATTGATTTTTCTGGAAATTTGAATTTTTTAAGGTGATTTTTCCGAAGTTCCGGAATACCGTAATTTTTAAACCCAGAATTTTCCGGAATTCCAGAAAAATTTTAATATTGAAAATTTCCGGATTTTCGGAATTTCGACATTTAAAAAACGCTTATTTCCGGAATTCCGGATTACCGTAATTTTCGAAAACCGGAAAATTCCGGAATTCCGGAGATTTCAGAACTGCATTTTTGCGGAATTATGAAAGTTTGGTAATCGGAATATTTGGAAATACCGGAAATCTGACATTTTTAAAATTAGGTTTTCCGGAATTCCGGAAGTTTTCAAAATTGAAATATTCCGGAACTCCCGAATACCAAAAAATTTTTAAATCAGAGTTTTCTGGAATCCCGGAATTTCCGGAAATGCGAAATTTTTAAATTGATTTTTCCGGAATTCCGGAATACTAATTTTTTTAAAAATCAGAATTTTCCGGAGACCTGAAATTGAAAAGAAAAACCTACATCATAGCATCTCTTGAATCCTGCGAAATGGGCCAGTAGATTTCCGATTCTGGACGGAATCTGACAATGAGAATATCCTCAAAAGTGTATCCTTTCAAATATGAAACCGATTGTCTTGATCTTGTAACTGAATCCTCTTCTGTTGGCTTATACATCACCGTTAATGCATTATTCATTTCACCCAACTGATTATTTGTTATCAGCGAGAGCTCCTTGTTATCATGATTTCTTCCCTGTGCTTCCATCTCGTAAAGTGGCGGATATCCTTCGATGGAAATCTTCAAATTCACCTTTTCAGGCATACTGATCGTTCCAATTTGATTGAGAAGAGACCAAAGAAGAAGTGGAGAGAATATAAAGACAACGACTCCAATGATAATCGGGAATCCCATCATATACTTCACCAGTTTTCCTTTGGCTATCCCACGTGGCGCTGGATAGGCCGCTTCGAATTGACGAGCACATTTGATGTTGAAGATGTGGGCGTAGAAGTTTTCCATGTTGAAGAAGTCGAAAAGTGGCATTGAGGTGTCTGTCCATGTCCAATCGATTGCTGTACGAAGTTCGAATAGGAATGGAATGTTCATGAATACTTTGAATGCAATCATATTGGTCATTCCGTAAGAGTGAGTCAGGAGATTTCCGATGCACAATTCTGGGTAGCCATTTCGAATTTGCCAAGCTGACACCAAGAAATAGCAAGACTTGATGACATACAATGCCTGAGCAACTTTGTTAGCAACTGCAGATCGACGAGTCATATTCGGAAGAACCAGGAAGATCCAGATGTGAAGGAAAGCAATCATGAAGAATTGATAGATTAATTTTCCGACGACCGATTTCCGAAGATAGAGAGCACGATCCACAATGATGGCGAGAGTCATTCCAACGAGCATAACCACTAAAGTAACTGGAATTCTGGATGCTTTGACGTCATCAAGAACGTTTCCAGATCCTCCTTCTCCGAATGATGAGTATCCGAAAGTCATGATCAGGAAGCAGACGACATCGATTGCGAACATAATGGGGTACAAGTCACGGATGTAGCGGAATTTCGGATGGAACAGTTGGTGGATGAATCTTCCGATTGGTCCACGTGGTGCTTCTGGTGGACTTCCTTCCATATTGTCAACGATTTCTTCCAAGACAATAGCATCTGGATCGGATGGTATCACAACTGGAAATTGATATTTTCTTTTGGTTTCATTTATAAACTCACTCTCTCCTCCACTGGTTCCCTCTTGTGGATCTGCTTGAGTCACCACCACCTTCGGCTCTGCCTTCTTCTTTCTCGGTGTTCCAGCATCGGATCCTGCGGGCGATCTCGACTCAGTTGTATCATCCTTGGCAAACGTCTCTGTCAGATTCGCATCCTTCCACAATCCCAACTTTCTGAGCATATAACGATGGAAGAAAAGCGAGAAGAGCAATATGATATCCCATACGGCGAAGTTGGTTATTTGAGATACTCCGAATAGTTTCTCCATGGACATTGGGTTCATTTGATGTTCCGTAACCCATGATTTCGAATTGAATGGCATGAATTGGAACTGGCAGATGAACTTGACAACGATCACAATCTCAGTGTAGGTGATCATCGTGACCCAGAAGAATTTCGACGGACGTGGATTCGATAAATTTCCCCAGAACAGAGACATCAGTGGAAGGGGCATAGTGATAAGACCACCAGTGACTGCTTGTGTCATAACTGCACAGAAGTAGCAAAGGATGTCAGTATGGGCTCCAATACAGTTGACAACTGCGTTCAGTAGTCGAGTGGCTGATGATTTCTGTTGCCAATCAATGCTAACCGCGTTTTCCATTTTCTCAACATCATTTTCAGAATGAACCAGTTGAAGACTCGGAAGATCAACATCCGTTCGAATCTCAGTGAGTTTTCTAGACGTGTTCGAGAGAGATTCCGAGTGTCCAGCCTTCAATTTCTGTTTCTCCTTGCTCAGCACAAAACCAACGTAACGATGTTCACGGCACAGTTTATTGAGAGTCACACTACATAAATCCAAAGCGGATGCTATCATTTTCTGGACGAATTTTGCAGTGGATTCCACCTTTGAGTCTTTGTTATCCTCATCGTCTTGCTTGTTGTCTCCATCTGGTTGATCCGTTCCTCCCTTCTTTCGTGCTTCTGGCTCGGATACTGCAGTTAGGGCACGATCATCAGCATCTTTGATTGTGTCTCCCTTCTTCACTTGTTGTACCGTCTTGGCTAGATCCAGGTCGTGTGCAGTGGCCGCGTACATTATCTGAAAATGATTTTTAGTGAGATTGAAAAAATGACACTAGGGATTTCTGGTCAAATCTTCTTTGGTTCTAGTAGGACCATACATGACCAGAATTGGTGTAATTGCCCTAAAAAACTTCTTTCTGTGTTACTATTCGTTTACTTGCTCGGCAACCGATACTATCAGATCCCTCTCATGATTTTACGTATAATTCGCCTAGCTGCCGTGCTGGCTTTCTAAAATTAAGCCGTGTAAGAGCCTCGGAAAAATCTTCCAAGCTGCCGTCAAACAGTTTCTGCCTATGAACCCACGTATGGCTTTACTGTAGGACCAAAGAAGGTTTGCCAAAGAAGATTTTTTAGATAGGACCGTCCTACCTGTCCAGGATCCAATCTGTCATAAGCTGTTGCTTTGGGATCCATTTCTGGTACAAAACTGTCCACTGGCTCCACAAGATCATCATTCTCCGGGTCGTATTTGAACATGTAATAGTCGCCGGCACGTTTGGCTGAAAATAGAAAAAGGTCATTAGGGAAAAGATGGTTTTATAAATAATCATGCTCTTGTAAATTTCAGAATAGTGATTAGTGATTTGTTGATTGTTTTAAAGTTGTAGGTTGGTTGGTAAGTGAGCAACTAAACCAAACAGTTTTTACCGTAAAACCTGTATTAGAGGTGCCGGGTAAGGGGACTGTTCTATTTTTTTAAGCTCCTCTCGGAGTGCCCTTTTATTAGAGGGTCCTCCCATTAAATGGGCCCTTCTAGGCCATGTCTTACGGTACTTTGTGAGTTGGTTGGTATGAAAATTGAACTGAAAATAAGAAGAAAAAAGAGAACTGAAAATGATGAGAGAAAAAAGCAGCGAAGGAAAACTTGAGTTATAGTTTTTTTTAGAGAACTCAACAATAGACAATAACTGGGGGAATAAGATGAGCAGCGACAAAGGGAAAATCGGCAGCAAAGCGTTTCTCGGAGCTCCCTGGGAAACAAACCAACCCGTATCAGACGATTCTTGCAAACGCAAATCATAGTAAGGAAACGGATCGTCCTCGTCGAGACGTATAGATTCTGTGGAGAATGTAGAAGACAATATAAAGACATGAAAAAGTGAGCCCCAGAGTAGAATAAAGACAGACAAAAATGGGTAAGGATTCGGACTAGAATTAGGATATTTGAAATGAAAATCTGAAAATAGAAGTAAGAAGCTCTGAAAGGACTACACAACATCTAGATACCCGAAACCACCAAAAAACCACTACTAGAAGTGTAACTAGAAGACATTCACAAAAAATTAGAGAACCTAGAACCTTTTTTCGAATTCCTACTGTAGGAATCCCACTGAATACTTCCCAAAAAGAGACCTACCTTGTCCATAAGTCTTCGGTTCGAAATCTCGTTCAGCCGATCCACGTTCGATTTGTTTTTGGTATCTGGAAAATAGTTTTTCGAACTTCTTGGGATTTTTTGAGGTCGGATACAATTTTTTTCAATATTTCACTGGTTTTCACTAATGGATGTTTGGAGATGACATCTAAAATGATAAATCTAACCAAAATTCAAAATTTCAGGTTTTCATGATATCAGAATTTTCAAATTCTCAGTTTTCCAAATTTTCAGACTTTCAAAGACTTTGAATCAAAACTTCGAAAACTCAGAATTCCAAAATTTCAGAATTTCATATTTCGAATTTTCCAAATCTCCCACCTCTCACGAATCGCCTCCGTCCTTCTCTGAATATCGATGAATTTCGCTTTCTGCTGCTCGTTTTGCTCTTTCATCTCCTTCTCGATGAGTTGATTTTTAAGAACAGCTCCTCTGAAATAATTCCACTTTTTCTTGAAAAAATTCATGTGTTCCCGAAAAATTAGCTGATGAGGGAATTATCAGTAATAAGATACCGTAAAACCTGTAATAGAAGGGCCCCACAAAGTGTCAAGTTTGGGTTCGAGTATCTGAATTCCCATGCAAGATATCGAAATTGTGTCAACTGATAAAACACATCTGATATTATGATTAGCATTTTATCAGTTGACAACTTTTTGATATCTTTGACAGTAACCGAGATAAACTGACTTAAAATTAGAGAGCTTCTATTACAGCGGTAACATCTAGCCCACGCACACAAACCGAATAAGTTCTGGAAAATCCGGGGGAAAAGAGAAATAAAATAGAACATTTTTAGAAAAACTTCTGAACGAATGGGGAAGGATAGAACTCTTCCACACATCACAAAACTCACCTTGACATTCCATTAGGACCACTATAACGTCGTTAGAAAAAACAAGAAATATGATAAGAAGTGGGTAGAGAGAATTAAAGAAGTTTTAAGCAAAGAAAAGGAAGACTCACCTATTCGCTAAAATTACTTCACTTCGATACTCGACCATGCAGTGTTGGAAGTACCTGAAAAAACGATTTTTCGGAATAAATATTCTTTGGAGTTCTCTTACCATGAGTGCAAAATTCGAATCTGGAATAAAATGAATCCCAACGCAACGATATCGTATCCAATCTTTGATTCTTTTTGATCCACCTCGCATTTCATTGTAAAATCAGTAAGACCTGGAATCTCTTTGCATTCCGAGTTTACACACGAAACGCTGAATAGTTGACGAAGAATGCAAAGTGTTTTTCCAGCAGCACCGGCTTTGTTGAACCATTGCAAGAACACACATCCGAATATCTGCAAATTTTTGAGTTTTTCTTCTGAGCACGACCTGATTAATAGCCTACCTGGACGCAAACTTTCAAGGTAATCGTTAGGAGATTGTATCCGAGAAGAATATTCCATCGCTTCAATGTCTGTTCAAACGATCGTAACCGCGCATTCATCACATATAAATTGTTTCCAGACCATAGCATTGTCAGTGTGAAAATGATGTATCCTAGAGCGAATAGCGATGTTCCAGCGATTCCAGCAGCCAGCGTAGCCATCAGAGTGATCCAGTGTCCATAGTGGAAAATGAACGATTTGAAGTAATCCACGTAGCTCTTCTTTGTATCTATGAAGTCGTGATGGGGGTTCTCATGTTTGATAACAAAGTGGCCATCGGAATAAATCGACTCATTGTCCTGTCCTTCTTTTCGGAACACTGCCAATTGGCAAGATGCCAAAAGAAGAAGGAAGAAGTCCCAGATGAGTAATGCCGGTCTCCATTTTTCTCCGTAAATTGGCAGATTCAAAATGATTAAAAGATTATGATTGACTGCTGCTGGATACGAAGAAAGCCAATTGTACCATGGATACTCGATACAACTGTCTGGTGGCAATCCAACGTAGAGAATGTATTGCAGAGGGTATAGAATCGACATGTAGATCACATAGAAGATCCATACTCGACGGTTGAATACTCTGAAATTTGAAAGCTTGAAAAAACAAGAAAATTTGAAATTTATGAGACACTTTGAGTCAAACTTTCTGACTCAAACTTTTGAGGAAGTCGTTTTCCATCAAAACATGTTTTTTTCTCAAAAACAAACCTCTTATTCAGCGCAAACAACATTATCCATACACACTGAATAGCTGCGAGTGCGTCCATTCTAACCCATACATCAATTGACATTGCAATCAGAGTGATCTCAAATCCAAATTTATAGAATCCATAGTCCACTAAAAACATGATAGCATGTCTCAAAGACCGGTCATAGTGTTGTGGATAAAAATCTGGGAACACTTTTCCACGTAGTGATTCTGGAAGTCCCAATGCCGTCCGATGATGTCGTTGTCTGTAGACGACGATTGATTGGAATGCCAATGCGATAATGGAGCAAATGACACCGAAGAGCATGTAGATCGGTTCACTGTGTCCCTCCTTCATCAATCCAAACCAATCAGCCATTGACTTGTTACCGAACGAACAGTTATCCGCACCAATTCCTCTGTCGATTTTCGAAAGTTCTGGAACCACATCCAGCTGGTAGATCATCTTGCTAAGTGCCACTAGGAACAGATATGCACACATGAATAGGGAGAAGATGCCATCGGCTGCTGATGGAAGACAAATCGCTAGCGAGAGGAGGATAACCAGAGGGATGTAGATTGCATTGATCTGAAAATAAGTTATGTGTAGCTGGAAAATGTCATTTTTGAGAAATAGATTCTGTTATACTCTTTTAGGATCTATATTTTCTGACCAACTAAATCAGATACAGTAGAACTCGACGAGTACTACCAAATGATACTACTTGGATTACTGTATCTTGTCTTCGAACAAAGTTACAAGCCAAACCGACTGACAAGGGAACTATCTGGAGTCGTCACCAAGTTATATCATTAAAAAGCCCATAATGTTCTGATTCGGAAAATGTTTTCTGTTTTTACTAAACGGCGGGGACCTGCATTGAAAGCCGATTTTCAATGAAAAATTAACAGGTTAAACTGGCACTAAATTGTCTTGTGACCCAATTTTCTCAATTCTCGCAGCCGTTTCGCAAAAACAGACAACATATTCCGAATCAGGATTTTATGGGCTTTCTAAGGATATGGGTCATGAAGTGCAACTTGGCGACGACTCTAGATAGTTCCCTAGTGAGCTACGCAGTCACATCTTTCTGGCCTTGTAACTCTGTTCATAGACAAGATACAGTATTCCAATCTGTATCATTTTGTAGTACTCATCGAGTTCTACTGTATCTGATTTAGTAGGTCCAAAAATGTTGATCCTAAAAGTGACTGGCTCGTTTTCTAATCTGAAGAATCTAGAAAATTCTTACATTCCACGCGATAAAACATCCAATAATGATAAATACAATTTTCGAGATGTGCACTTCGAAGAACCTCCATAACAGTTCGATCGTCTGATTGGCAAGGGTGTGGAGCTTCTTGACAAGTGTATCGCCTGCAAATTCCTTTTTGAAGGGGAACCCATTTATCAATTTTAGGACAATTCACACTTTCCTCTCTCCCGGGTGGTCTCTTGGGATTCTTGACCAATGATTTCTATAGAATTGATGGGGATAGACAACTTTTTTTTTTTGCTATTTTTTCATTCTTCAGCTAATTTATTCTATAGGGGGTAGGGTGGTAACAATAAACTCAAAGATCGCACCGCGCGTCTCAAAGATTAAAATTGCTATAAAATTGGGTAATTAAAAAAGACCCTTCTGAAGGGTCGTCCTTTGCAATCTATCTATAATTACAACTGCAAAAATTGTGAAAACCATTTATAAATAGTACAAAAAGTACTACTAATTTCCCTCATCACTTGTCATGTAGTTGTCACTTTTCTTGATTTTTAACATCATTTTTTCTTGCGGTTGAAAGTTGAAAAAGAGAGAAATTTGAGCTCTGTCACCTATTTTCTAGTTTTTCTTTTTTTTTTTCGAACGGCAGACGTAAAATTGTTATTAGCTGTGAAGAGAATTTTTGGCACCAGTTGTTGCCGTTTCTCGTATTTTTATTTTGAGTAGGGGTGAGAGCTCAAAGAGCATTGTTTTGATAAAATCGAATGAGTGATAATGGGACCCAGGATAAATAGGGTCATAAAAAGTGAGAAAAGATGTGTTTTGTCAGAAAAATACAGATTAAAGATTCTGTCAACTTTAGCCTATTTTGAAAATTTGAAGAACTTTTGGAGAATTTTTTTGAAAAAGATTCGATTTTTTTTGGAAGATTTTTTTTGAATTTTAAACATTTTCTTTCAAAAACTCCGTATTTTGAAAATTTTTGGATTTTTCCGAAATTTCGATTTTTCAATTTTCGGAAAACTTTGAATTTTTTGCAATTTCAAGATTTTTGTTTCCAGAAGTAGAAGTTTTTGCAATTTTTGAAATTTCATTTGTTTCAAAAATTTGGATTTTCACAATTTCAGAATTTTTGCAATTTTCAGAAAAATTGGATTTTTCCCCGAAATTTCGATTTTCTCCAATGTTTGGAAATTTTTTCCAGTAATCCGATGTTTGCAATTTTTAGATTTTTTGAAAATGTTTAGATTTTTGCAATTTTTAGATTAAAAAAACTTATCAAAAATTTCGATTTTTTGAATTTATAGGAAAATTTAGGGTTTGCATTAAAAATTTTTTTTTTGCAATTTTTAGCTTTTTTCAAAAATTTTGAGTTTTAGCAATTTTCTGTCAGGAGTTTTTTAAATGAAATTAGGGTAAAAAGAGCAAAGAGTTCCTTTAGGAAAGTTCTCAAAAAAAGGGAACAAAGTGTAATTTCCAATTCAGGCTAATCAACTTTTCTAGGTCAAACCCCAAAAAGGACTAGAAGACTATTGTCTCCACATTTCCGTCATATATTATTCGTGGTGAGAAAAAAAGAAGGTGAGGAGCAGGAAACAATTTTATGCCTATTTTTTTGTTGGACCCGCCGGGTGTGTTTGAAAAAAAAGAGAAAAAAAAGATGACACGAAAAGATGACAGAAAGTGTTTTGTTTTATGATGCACTTTGTGTAAAAAAAATACTAAAAATCCAGACGAAAAAGAGAGATAATTAGCATAGGACAACTCACTCCACCAATTAGTGATATACTGCCTTGGCGATCTGTGCCAACCATTTCTTCCATGCGAGTATCCAGAACCTATCGGAGGTCGTGCCACAATAATAGGGGTTAAATCATCGTCATCATCGATATAGGGCATCATGCCAGCACCACCGTAGTCTCCAGAAATTCCCGAATCTCCACTACTACTCACTATTGACTTTGTTAGCATATTACGGTCTGCTGGCGACGGGAGAAGTTTATGCAGGAGCAACTGCTCCCAGTACTTCTCGACGTCTACTTTGTACAACGAACGTCGATGGTCCGAATAGGTGGAAGTGCTCAAATAGTTAGATGGAGCACCGGAGGAGGAAGAGAGAGTCGTATCCGGATAGTTATGAATATGAGAGGATGGGGGATTGGAAGAGGTAGAGGGAAGACAATCATCGAAATGGATAGGAAGTCTTAGAACGTCATCTGGATGGCTGGATGTGCTATTTTTCACCCCAAACCATTGCCTCGGTGACCAACTACTCCGCCTTCTCTCAGGATCCGCTTGGCGTTCGATTTGAGCCTGTCGAGAATATTCGCGCAGCTGGCGAAAGTAGTAGTCGAGAATATGGACGAATTCTCCGTACACCATTTTGGTGGGCTTTTAGGATTCTTTAGGAATCCTGGTTCGGAAAGGAATGGTATGAATATAAATAGCTCAGTACCTTCTCATGGTTTTTGGTAGAAGAAAAAGAAGGCTCAAGTGGCTTGAGGAGAGGGTGGGGCCTCTATTTTTCACAACACAGAGAGCAGAGGATTAGAGAGAAAGAGGGAGGGTCCCACAGACAGGAGGAGCCGAAAGAGAGCTGCTGAGAGTTCAAATTTATCGGTTCTTGATCCATTTTTTTCTGTCAGATACAACCTGAGTGTGTGGAAGAAGAGCAAGAGCATGACGAAATGTACTCATTCAATTGGATTGGTGGTTTTATGTTGTTTCGGGATGCTCTCTTTTCTCTTGTGGGAATTTGATTTTGAATTTTATTTTTTCGGAAACGGAGATTTCAGTGTATTCTGTATAGGCTTTTCAAGTAGATGGCTACGCTATTGTAGCTAAATGTTTTCTAGATTTTTTTAAAGTTGGAACTACCGTATTCGCTCTAATAGGAGCCCACCCAAACCGTTAACTTCAAGCTCAATTATCTCGGTTCCTATGATAAGAATTAATAATTTTCCAACTGATAAATTGCCTATCATAATATCAGCAACATTTTATCAGTTGACAGATCTCCGATATCTTTTATAGGAATCAAGATAATTGAGTTCAAAGTTGACGGTGTAAGTGGGATCCTATTAAAGCGTATACCTAGCTATCGTGAGCACTCTAATAGAAGTTCACCCAACCGGCCGACTTTGAGCCTATTTATCTCGACTCCTGTGAAAGATATCAAGAATAAGTCAACTGATAAAATGTTTATCAAAATAACATCAATTTTTATCAGTTGACACAACTTTAATATCTCTTATAGGAACCGAGATAATTGAGCTCAAAGTGAACGGTATGAATGGGCTTCTATTGGAGGAAATACCATATCCCTGAGTTCTCTCAATCAGAAATTTCCATGTTCTCTGTATCAATTTTTCTCTATTTTCGGACCCTAGGTGTCTCAAAGACTCATTTCTCCATATTTCCCATCCTGTGATTCCTGCTCTCTAATCCCTCCTGTCTCCTCCAAAAACGTGCAATTTATCAAGATGTCATGTCTTCATGTCTTCCACCAAAAAAGTACCCTATACTTTGGCGCGGTGTTCAAAAAGATTCTCCAGTTTTTCGGTTGTACAACACATCCATGAATCATCGAGCCAGGCTCGAAATCTCTGTACTTTTCTTCATCTCTCTGCGTCTCTCTCCGATTTGACTAATGATATCAGAGGAGCAGTGTGTGGCCATATCATCTTATCATCAACAACAGAAAAACAGATGCACCGAGGGGAAGATCGAGAATTGACAAAAGTTGCATTTATCATGCAGGTCCACAGGATTTTTTCTCTGATTACGAAAGCACGGGGAGCAGTGAAGAGAAACAAAAACCGAAAGGAAAGGGGTCATTTGTTGTTTTTATTTACAGTGGAAAGGTAGAAAAATGATAAGGATGAGGGACATTGGAGTTAAAAGTCGAAAATGCAGATATTCCGAAAATTTGAAAATTCAAAAAAAAAAGGAATTTCGAAAGAATCGAATGGTTAAGAAATCCGGTAATCCAAAACTTTCAGACTTCAAAAAAGACATACCGTAAAACCTGTAATAGAAGCCCCCCCCCCCGCACAGTCAAGTTTGAGTTCAATTATCTCGGTTACTGTAAGAGATATCGAAAATGTGCCAACTGATAAAATATTGTTAATAATGTGATAAACATTTTATCAGTTGACCACTTTTTGATATATCTTACAGTAACCGAGATAACTGAACTCAAAATTGACTATGCGGGGATCTATTACAGATTTTACGGTATTTCTAAATATCGTATTCCTTCTATTAGAAACAAATTCAACCTATCGATTTTGAGCTCAATTAGCTCGATTCCTTTAATAGATATCAAGAATCTGTCAATTGATAAAATGTTTATCAAAATATCACCAATATTTTATCAGTTGACAAATTTTTTGAATCATTCACAGAATTCGAGATAATTGAGCTCAAAATTGACAGTTTGGGCAGGCTTTAATTCGAGAAATACGGTAATTCCAGGTGTTCTAGATTTTCATTTTTCTAAATAACGCAGACTCTGGAAACCTGGATTTTCTAATACACCTCATCCTTCTGACTCATTGCTAAACATCTAATTTCGTCAATAATGATGTCTGGGGTTTGAAAAGTTCAAGTGTTTTCTTTCGAAATTCGAAAAAAAACCAATTTCACTGTCTGAACTGTGTTCTGTGTGCTTCCTTTCCACTTGTTCACAAATCGGGATTAGGGAGTTTCCCCCCGAGAGATGAGCAATAATGATGGCGGGGAGCAACAAACGGTGAGAACAAGGAAACAAGGGAAACAACACAAACATTGACTCATTTTGACTGAGAGACAAAAAAGATTGAGCATAATTTTAGGAGTCAGAGGGCTCCATAAATTTTTTAAAACTTCAGAATCCAGGAACTTCAAAAAAGGGAATATAAGGAACCAGGGTACAGTAAGAAAGTATCCAGGAGACTCTATATGAGAAATTACAAAGAATTTAGTACTCCAGGAATCTATAGATCGAAATTTCTAGAATACAGGCTGGGAGCCTTCCGACTAGGAGCATAAAGAAGTCTCCAGACATTTGAATTCTAGAAAAGTGAATATGAAAAATCCTTCGTAGGGAGACAACCCTAAAGAATAACAATAACCTGAGATAGGTTGGGAAAGTTTCGAATGACGTCAACGAGAGAGTATCGAAGGAGGAGAGACGCAGACAACACAACCATTTTGCTACAAAAACAAATCGTCTCGCATCCTGAACTAAACAGGCCAAGAAGGAGGAGGCAGACCGCGGAAATGTTTAGATTTGAGCCAATTTTTGTTGCCTATAATCGTTGTTTGGGGGTTTCAGTGTTTTTCGGTGTGGGTCACCGTGGGTGTAGTCGAAAAAAAGAGCGTTCTATTCATATTTGATCAGATTTCTCAAGAAGAATAAAGGGCAGGTGGAGAAGTACTAAAAGTGTGTTGGAACGGATAGAGCAAAAATGGGAATGAATAGAAGAGAGGAGGAGAAACAATGTATATGATGATGATTCACATATGGAACGAAGAAGGAATGAGAAAAAATAGGGAAAAAATTGAATAATTCAAACGGTCAAAAGTTGTCAAAAATGGTCCCTAAACGGACCTAGAGGGGTCTTGCCATAGTTCCTTTTAGATTGGAAAATTTCAGGACCAACGGAATCAGATATGATAGAACTCAAGAAGCACTACAAAATGATACAGTTTGGATTACTGCATCTAGTCTATGACCAAAGTTACAAGCGAAAAAGTTAAGACCGCATAGCTCAGACGGTTTTCGGCTTGTAACTTTGTCCATGGACAAGATACAGGATTCTAATTAGCATCATTTTGGAGTTCTTGAGTTTTCTTATCATATCAGATGCAGTTGGTCAATAAAATTTGATCATAAAAGGAACTATGGTAAGGTCCGCTAGGCCCCACTTTGAACCAGTTTTCAGCCATAGTTCCTTTCAGATTCGAAATTTTCAGGACTAACTGAATCAGATACGGTAGCTCTCAACGAGCACTACAAAATGATACAATTTGGAATACTGTATTTTGTCTATGAACAAAGTTACAAGCCAAAAACTATGTGACCTATGTGGTTGCAGTTTTATTTTTTGTGACTTTGTCCATGGACAAGATATAGGATTCTAATTAGTATCATTTTGTAGTTCTCGTCGAGTTCTATCATATCTAACTTATTCGATAATGAAAATTGATTCTAAAGAAAACTATGGCAGGTCCTGCCAGGAACCGTTTTGGGTCTATTTTCAAGCTTGTCAAAAATGGCTTTAAAATAAGCAAAGCCAACCACAAAAAGCAAAGTATCGACAATCGTGGGAATCTCAGCGAAACATGTAGATTAAAAGTGATAACCAGAGAGAGAAAGAAAATAACAGTACATATTCTTCTTTTTCTTTCGCTTCGACCGATATCCGATTTGTCTCCATGACGCGGATGAAAAGTAATAGAAGCGGAGGAAGCGAGAGATTATGTGAATCGAGGAGACGAGATACATGAAGCTGTCACTTGTTTCGGATCATCGATTGATGGATCCAGACGATGTCAGAGGATGATGACTTGGAACAGTGCCAAGTTCTAATCGTTATCATTTTGAATTCAGGTTAATGACGTTGACGTTGAACCCAAAGAAGAGGAAGAAGACGTTGAACGGAGAAGGAGAGGGAAAAATAGATTTCCGTTTCGTTTTCTGTTTTTAATTAAGAAACAAAACAAAATGAGGAAACACTTTTAGAAGTAATGGATTTCCTCTGGCTGAAAATAGTGGGAAGGAAACCAGTTAACGACTAATCAATACGTCAGTTGACTTGTTTGGATATATAAACAAGGAAACTATTTCTTCAAAGAGAAAGTGTGTGATTTTTTAGCGATTAGACTTTGAGATAATGCGCGAAACTCCGTTTTTGGTGACCTCAAAGAACGAGGAAAGTGTGAATTTCCCTTTTTTTAAGGCCACCCACAATGTCCACTTTGAGCTCAATTATCTCGGTTCCTGTGAAAGATATGAGAGTATTGTCAACTGATAAAATGTTATTGATATCATGGTAAATGATTTATCAGTTGACAGTTTTTCGATATCTCTTGCAGGAGCCGAGATATTTTGCCTCAAAGTTCAAAGTTAGGGTAGCCTTCGAAGTCCCTAAAAATCAAAAAATAAAACTAACGTCCTGCATCGGCTCTTCCTGATTCTGAAGTTGACGCCACTGCCGACTCGGTTGGTGGATTGTCTTCTGCGCGTCTTGGAGACGTCGCACGGCTCCATGGTCCGTGGAAGAATTTGAGTTGAAGCATTGTGACGACGAACAGGGCGATTGGCGCGAATAGTTGTAGGAATAGGGCGCTGAAATGAGATATTTTTGGATTTCAAATTCGACTGTTTTTCAGGCTTTTACTTGTACTCGAAACTTTCGGAAAAAATTCGGAAACTTCAAAAAACTCTTACCCAGATTCTCCAATCGCTGAGTAGTCGACAAGTCCGATTGCATCAAGCCACTTTTTAGACAGACTCGTATTTTCAATAATCCATTGAGATACCTGCAAAAAAGTAGCATTTTTAGTTGGGTAAAGCATTGTAGAATTTGAGGAAACATTCAAGAAAAAACCATAACACATTAGGGGTTAATTGGCTTTCTCAACATTTTGAAGCTCTCGAAAAGACTTTGTGCTAATTCAGCTCGCCAGAAATGCTCATTTATCCATTTTGGGTCATTTTTTTAAATACCGTAAACACTCTAATAGAACGCCACCCGAACCGTCAAATTTGAGCCCATGTATTTCTGTGAGAGATATCAAAAAGTCGTCAACCTATAAAATGTTGTTGAAATCAGGATAAACATTTTATCAGTTGACAACTTTTCGATATCTTTCAAACGAAGTGCGATATTTAGGCTCAAAGTGGACGGTCCGGATGGCGTTCTAATAGAGTGTTTACGGTATTTTATGAGTCATTCAAAACCTAATTTGGATTATTTTGCATTGTCTTGGGTCATTTTTCAATAAGTTTCAGATTATTTCGAACCTATTCTCATTTATTTTCCACGAGTTTTGGACCATTTCAATTAGATTTTAGGTCATTTTTAGATGATTTTTGGGTGTTTTTGGGTGTTTTCCCAACCAATTTGGTTGGAAATTTCGATTTCTTATCTTTAAAATTTGAAAATTCGATCTCAAAATGGGCAATTTTTAGGCGAAATTTT
This sequence comes from Caenorhabditis nigoni, assembly GCA_027920645.1. NCBI lineage: Eukaryota > Metazoa > Nematoda > Chromadorea > Rhabditida > Rhabditidae > Caenorhabditis > Caenorhabditis nigoni. Next base: position 8,031,288 of record CP115868.1, on the reverse strand, counting down.
GACGATTTTTTTTTGGGATTTGAGATTTAATTTAGTCCACTTTTTATGAAAATTTATAGATTTTCAAGGTATTTTCAGCATGGTTCAAGGCAGTTTTCAGACAGTTGGTTTTCGAATTTGTAAGTTTAAAATTTCGGAAAAAAAGGCTCAAATTCGAAAAAAATATAGCTAGAATTCAGTTTAAACATACCTAGCTATGTCTATGAAACACTATATTCAAGGTCAGAGAAATGAAAAGAATCGAATCGGTGTGGGGGATGTTTTATGTTATAATCTTCAAGAGAATATAAGTACATTTTTGTTACGCATAGTTTGTCTTTTTGAATGGATAGACTGACAGGAAAATACTATTTTTATGATTCATGGGGAATTAAAATTGATTCTCTAGTAGCTAAAAGAAAAAAATCTTGAGAGAAGACGTTAATTGTTCTAATCAGAGGAGTTGAAGAGGTTTGGAAATTTCTTTAAAAAATTGTTTCAATTTTTCCCCTTACCAAAATTCTCTGTAGAGTTTTGGAAAGGCTATTTTTTTCAATATTTTAAGGATTCTCACTTTTTATGATTCCACTTTTTTCCAATAAAATAAAAACTCACCCCTGGGAACTGATAGATGTAGAGTGCGATGATCACAATCGATGTGTAGAATGTGAGTGTTAGCCAGAAGGCGTATGCCAATCCACGATACAACCGGAACGAGAACTGAAATTAGAATTTCAGAAAAATTGGGAAAAAACGGAAATCAATCTTATTTCCAACACAAAGAGGTACATTTTATGAGGGAGAACCGGTATTTTCTATTAGACAAAAAGATGAAAGTTATAATTTTGTCTGCTGCGCAAAAAAAAACATAAACGGGTGAGGAGTACTATAAAAACAGTCTCCACATAATAACACAATAATCAGACAGGTAGTTTATGATTTATAACCGTTTTTGTGTTGTTTATTTACAGACAAAAAGTGATGTTCCACTCTTTTTTGGTTTGTTGAAAAGCTGAGAAAAGGGGAGCAAAGAGGATTTTTTGAAAGTGTTCGAGAAAAGTTTTTTTGATTGTTTTTCAAAGAGCATGTGATCTCTGGGTTACTGTAGAGGAGGTTTTGGGTCATGTGCAAAAGTGCAAATTTGAGGAACGACCATTCGCGAATATTAAACATTTCGAAAATTGGAATTTTAAAGAATTCAGAATTTTAAATTTCTAAGCTTTGAAAACCTGAAAGTGTCAAATTTTGGTATTCTGAAATTATACCGTATTTCCTCTGATAAAAAAGGGGAATTCCAGTATCTCATAGCTTCAGATTCTAGATGCCGTAAAACCTGTATTAGAAGGGCCTCCGAGAGGAGTTTAGAAAAATAGAAGCGCCCCTGTAATAGAAGGGCCTCCGTAATAAAAGGACCCTCCAAATGTGTCTTGAAATTAAACAATTTCTGTAAGTTTTTAGTGAAAACAATGTTCCGGGAATTCCACAAGTTAATAGAAATTTGTTGAAGAACTACTTTTTGTTTGAATACTAGCTCAATTTTGGTGATATTGGCAGATTTTCATGAATTTTGAACAAAAATTTCTCGAATTTTTCTTTAAAAATTTCGGAAAAAGTGGCCGGAAAAATATAAGGACCCCCTCTTATTGAATGGCCCCTGTAATAGAAGGTCCGGCCCTTCTAATACAGGTTTTACGGTATCCTTAATTTTCAAGAATCGAAAAAAAAGAACATTAGAATTTCCGGATATCAAATAATACCATTTGAACACCTTGCTACTACTGTAAAACTGATTTTTTTTCTAAATAAAAATGAGTCAGAGACTAGATCGGGTGCCAAACTTTTTGCTCTATTTCCTCCTCTGTTTGTTCTCCATTTCGTCCTTTTTTTCCAATGAAAAACGGGGTCTGTTAAAAACACATGCAAACATAAAGGAAGTCTAAGGTTTTGCAACTTGTGCTTTTTGCTTTTTGAGTCATCAAACCATAACCGGTAACTTCATAAATGTGTGATTGCTGCGTAAATTGAGTGTTTTGAGGCTCAAAATAGCTCGCAGAGTGATATTTTTGATCAGAAACATGAGAAAACGATAAACTTACCTTGAGATAAATCAAGTTCAATGCCCATAGTGCGAAGAAGAAAATGTTGTAGAGATTGGGTTTGAAGTGGGTGGCTACCATAAGCAGTACAAATGAGACGAGGAATATAAAGTAGATGGAGACTTTGTTCGAGAGGTATTCCACGAATGCAGCGAATTTTCGACTTTTCGGATCCTGAAACTTAGAAATATTATACGGAAGTGATACAGTATCACTGATACTTCAAAATTTAGCTTTTTAAACTTTTCTGAAAATATAAGAAACTCAGAAATCTTAAATTTTTATTTAGAACTCCAGATCTAGTATGGGCTAAACATAGTCTACATTCTTGAAAATAAACCTAAAAATGGTCTACAAAATAAAAAAAAAAGTGTTGCCATTAGGTGGAATCGAACCCGGATCGTGAAATTGGTAGTTGAAACTTCAAAAATCCCACTGAGCCATTCGAACATTTCTTGTAAAACCGCTCAAAATTGGCTTTTTTTCGGCGGATTTTTGGCACTAAAAATATCGTTTGAATGCTCAAAAAGCGAACCTTCTCATAATACAAATTCAACGAATTCTTCGCAAGGGTATCGTGAATTCGAATACATTTTCCATTGCTTATGGATACAGTGATCACATGATGCGGAATTTGAGACAGAGAAAGTCGGGGAAACTTCATATTTCCGAATAAAGAGTTGACTAGACTTTTCAACATATTTTCAGTCGACTTTTGGGGAAAAGAATGCAAAAAATCCCGAGACAAATCAACATAAAAACGACACGACTCCCTCGAGAGATAGATTCCAAAAAAGCAAAAATGAGTTATGTGTTCGCTTTTTTTCTTCTTACCACTTCCTCATCCTCCTCCTCTTCTGGATCTTTCTTGTCTCCCAATTCAGATAATTCTAGAATCATATTTTAGTATCGATCCGTCGATTCAGAAAAAAAAATCATGAAATATAGAGGGGGACAGCAGGCGAACAGTTTTGTGCGTGGACAGCTGCTGAGGGATGCTTCTCACACAAAAAAGGGGAAACGGAGGCATCGCTTTCCTCTTTTTACTATTGTTGTTTTTGTCGTTGTTGGGCAACAAAAAGAGAGGAACATTTTCCCCCTTTTTTTGAGCATTCATAAAAGTTTCGGAAGCAATATGAAAATGTGTCTACATCATTAAATATTTTGGTAAATATTTTGGCATTAATGATCAATAAACACCGTACCTTAGCCACTGCAACACCTCCTGCTCCAGTCTTTGATGCTCCAAACGTTCCATACGAGTTGATTCTTCGCTGTCGTTCGAAATCCGTCAACGATTCGTAGTACTTTTCACGACGAGCCAGTCGGAGGAGTAGGAAGACTGGCAAGCTGAGAAGGGTCTGGAAAAATGAGGATTGCAAAGGATTTCAAGAGATTTTCAGATATTTTCAGACAACATTTTTTGTAGTTTTTTGGTCATATAAAAATCATGTATATTCACATAAAAATAAAGAATTAATTCAAAAAATCCTAAAATCGAATTTTTTCGATTTTCTGGGGTTTTTTTCCAAATTTTTTAAAGATTTTTCGAGGTTTTCTCTAATCTTCCTCCCAGAATTTACTTGAAACATCTGAAAAAAAAACACTGAAAATCGAGAAACCAGATTTTATAGCGCTGGCAGCGATCGTTTAGAGCTCAATTTTGATTTTTTTTTCAAATTTTCCCGATTACTGTAGTTTCGAAAGTACGCAAACACCTAATAAGCTTTCAATTCCCAGTTTTTTCTCATTTTTATGTGAATAGCAATAAAAAATTTCAGATATTTTCAGACACTCACTGGAAAAATGACAAGTCCATAGAAATATAGCTGCGTTACAAATAGCATTCGTTAATTCGTTAATTCGCAAAATTTTCGGTGGTTTTCGCTCGTTTTTTTAAAGAATTTTCAATTCAAAATGCTCCGGCGAGTCATAGGTGACAAGAGCTGCTCCCTGGTAACCTGATATACACATCATATGCTGAGCAAAAAAGAGCCGCCCTTTGGTTTTTTGAGGAGATTCCTGCTCTCTGAAGGTGCAAAGAAATGCTCACCTGAACAGATAGAATGATAAGTGCATGCACTGGAATTGTGGCCCATTTAATCCCGACGAAATCCATCCACGCTGGATCCCCAATCTCTTGATGAATATCCATACTTAGGAAGTATTGAAGAACAAGGAGGAATTCACAGTAGATCAGAATCAAAGGAGCCATGGTGAAGGAGGACTTTCGAGTGTCCCGGAAGATCCATAGAATGCAGGTGAGAATCAGAAGGACTAATCCGAAGATCGAGTGATATAGAAGCGCCCATGTCATCATGGCAGCTAGAGCGATGGAATAGGCATGGAAGATCACAAACGTCATCACTGCTATCATTCCCTTCGATGCTGCCGATTCTTGTTCTCCAGGTTCTGAATCTTGTTAGGCATTGCTCAGTTATTAAAAGGAATATCTTACTATTGAAAATATTGCTCAGCTTGTTACGATCCACTACTTGAGATGTCACTTTTCGCAGTGGAATTGAGTTCTGTCCCTCGCCATTCCGTTGTGAAGACCTCGATCGGGCCTCATCTTCGTTTTGAGAGGAGGCATCGGATAGTAGCTGGAACTTATGGGAGTGTGAAGGAGGGTTGGGACCGTGGTTAGAAGATGTGGAAAAGCAGGGGAAGAAGCGGAAAGGAGAGAACGGACAAGGATAGATAAAGGATGGGTTGGTTGATAACGAATCACTGAACAACATAGAAAACCTACCGTAACGTTAGATTCGTCAGGGAATGGCTGGAAAAGCTTAGTTTTCAAGCAGCTAATAACTCAATGAGAACTAGATGTTGGCGATTCTAAAAACTTAACTTGAAACTCAATTTTCTCGATTTACAGCTTTTTTAAAATATATTTTCCAAAAATAGAGAGAAATGAGTTCATACTGTCGAAATGAGCAAGCCAAAACTCAAAAACAGAACCACTTTTTTTCTTTTCCCCATACTGTATTTGCACTAATCGAAGCCCACTCAAATCGTCAACTTTGAGCTCACTTATCTCGGTTCCTATGAGAGATTTCAAAAATTTGTCAACTGATAAGATATTGAGCACATTAAGAGGAATAATTTATCAGTTGACAGATTCTCAATATCTCTCACAGGAACCGAGCTAATTGAACTCAAATTTCAAGTATCGAATGTGCTTTTATTAGGGCAACTACAGTATACAAACTTAGGGATTTTGGAATTTTTTCAACACACAAAAGGGAAAAATTAGAGGCATGCCAATTAAAAAAACGAATCAGTGCTGCTATTAGATCCCTATACAATTACACACGCACCAAAGTATTGCCACGTCCTCTGCCTGAAGGAGCCGCAGAGCTCTCAGAAATCGAAATGAGCTGCCCGACGATGCCGTCGTCCACGTTCGTTTCGACAGTACCGGAAGAGGAGACAAAACGCTGAACCGAGAAAGAAAACCACATAAAATTGTTGTTTTTTCGAGTTCTAATCTAGACTATTCTGAACATTCGTGCCTACTGTAACCATCGCCCATATTAGGAAGAGAGGAAGGATGATGGGACAAGATGATTAGATGAGAAAAGGACGGCGATAGAGAGGCGACACGAAGAGAAATAATTCAGGAAAATATCACTAACTTCTTCATGTACTGATGACCCATAATCGTTGTCATCGATGTACTGGCGAGATCCGTTTCGAGTGAATTTGTACTGGGCGACAGTTATGTAGTAGAATATCTGAAAATTGTTTTTCAAGTTTTTGGAATTTATGAAAGTGATGAAAATTTTTATTGCTGTTTCGTTCAGAAAATCATGTAGATTCCCATAAAAATAAATGAAAAATCTCTGATTGAGAGAAAACGAATATCGAAAAACAATATTTTTCAGAAGTTGAGATTTTTTCATCTACCGAGAAGGTCTCCAAATTTAGCCAAATTCCGTAAGTTCAAAATTTTGAGATTTTGCCGATTTTTCTCACAGAATATCTCTAAAACCTTTGAAAAGCCTGAAAATAGACTAAAAATCAACAAGAATATTCAAATTTTTCGATGCGTTTTTCTTATTTTTGAGTTTTTTTTTTAAATTTATCTCAATTTTATGTGAATTTACATGGTTTTTAGCACTAAAAGAAGCTATAAAAACACCATCTTTCGACACCGGAAAGTGGAAATTTTCGAGAAAAATTCGCTGCTTTTAGCGAATTTTCGAGAAAAAAAATGATTTTTCTCAAAAAATTGTTCGAAATTTTTAGACCTTTTGTGGTTTTTCATCTATTTTTGAACATTTTTTCCCGTTTTTCTGTTTGTCTGAAAATTGATTATTGTAGATTACTGTAGAAGCCAATTTCCTTTTTGCAGTTTTTTTCCGCATTTTGGCGTGATTGTGTTTGCAAAAAAAGCTTCTACAGTAATCTTCGCGAACATCGTTCCGTCAAATTGCAGACAAAAAACCGAAAAAATTGCTGAAAAACCTAAAAAGGTCTGAAAATTATGCAGAGGGAACAAGAAAATTCAAGCTTGCCAACTTCGTTTTTCAATGTTTTTTTCTCTTTGAAGGAATTTTTTGAGTTTTTTTTTCCAATTATTTTTATGAGATTCTACATGATTTTTTGCACAAAATTAAGCAATTTAAAATTTCACAGTACACTGCTTTCAAAGCAATTTCGGTTAATTTTTGACCATTTCCGATGATTTTCAGCCAAGTTTAATCCATGAATGGCTAAAAAGTGTCCGAAATTAGTCATTTTCACTAATTTTTCGCTCTTTTTTCCAAAAAAAAGAGGTCTTAAATCTCACCAAAACGATAATTGGGTTCGCATACACCGGCCACTTCATAATCACATCGTCATCGTTGAAATCCGGAGCAACAAACGGGAACTTCCACCAATCTGGACATGTAGAATCCATAAGAGTTGTCAAACCGAACAGACGGGAGATGAAGGATCCAGTCGGAAGCCAATCATTATGAACAATCGGAATCTGATAGGTATAGAGAGCTAAAAAGTGAATGGCAGAGTAGAAGATGAGGAATTTCTTGATCTGATTGTAGACTCCATGTCGTAGAGGGGTGTAGGTGGCCCACCAAGTGGAAATGAAGAGGAAGGCGACGAAATAGGTGAAATTGGTGGCTGATGGTTTGACGATTCCAACATAGGCGGTGAAGAGGAAAAGGACAAAGTTTGTGAGTCTTCGTAACGAATTTCCAATTGCACTCCACATGATAGCTGCCATTTTTCGCTGACGACGTTGCTCGCGACCCCTGAGTCAGGAAAAATTGGATTCTTTTCAATGAAAATTGAAAATTGCTGACTTACGATTCACTTCTAACTGTCACCACATCCCCAACAACGTCTAATTGCTCATCTCGGTGGGATAAGAACATGACGAGGATAAATGTGAGAAGAGAAGCAGATAAAGCAATGATTTCGGGAAGGAATGCACGAGTGGAATCGAAAGTTCCAGTTGGATGGAAACGAACAAGACCGATGCTTCGGAAAAGAGTCGTGTCGGATCGATTACAGATGTAGGTACGGTCATTTTTGTGCACAAATTGCTCAGAGATTTGATAAGATCCGATTCCTAATGCGACTGCCAGGCAGAATAAGAAGTTGATAGTGACGAAGGTTCCGATTACCTCTGGAAGAAAATAAGGGATTTTTCAGGAGGAAACAGGCCAAAAATGATGCAAATTATGTTTAAAAATCGTAAAAACTGCTCGGAAAGTCGGTGATTGAGATTTTTCGCAGTTTTTTTACTCACTTGGAAGTGCTAAACTCTTGCGAACTGGAGGCAGAACTGCACTGAGCAGCGCGAAGACCACATATCCGATGGATAGAAAACTCGGACGGATTATTGCAGCTAAAAAATTGAAATTTTTATAATTATCCTAAATTTTTTGAACCTGATAACAGTGCCGCTGGAAGCACAAGCTTGACAGTACAAGACTTTACGAACGGCGGTACCGTCATTTTTGTGTTTTTAGATACAATTTTACCGCATGTGATTCTGAAAAATGTGTGATTTTTTGAGATAAAATACCGAAAAAAGAAGAGAAAATGGATGAAAAAGGATTTGAAACAGCAATTTTTCCATTAAAATCAAGTTTCCGCCTGGAATTACGGTAGATTTCGCATTTGCGGACATGACATTATATTTTACGACAGTTGTAGGAAAACTAATGTTTATTTTTAAAAACGAGATTTTCACAAAAATAAACGATTTTTCAGGTCTAAAACAGAAACATTGCCAGAAATTGAGAAAAAAAATAGATGGAAAACGCCATGAAACAGAAGTTTTTCGGTTAAAAATCAAGTTTCCGCCTGTGATTGCTGTAGGAATCGTATTTGCGGACGTTACATTATATTTTACGACAATTGAGGGAAACAGATTTTTCTATTAAAAAAAGATTCCTAAAAAAGTAGAAGGATTTTCGGGTTAGAAAAATAAACTGAAATTTAATAGAAATCGTTTTAAAAAACTACGAAAAATCCGTTTTTCTCCCTTTCGAAAATTAAGTTTTCTAGGATTACTGTAGTTGCGGACTTTGCATCCGATTTTACGCCACTAATTTTTTCAGATTGATCTGATCAGATTTTTTGCAATTTTGAGACCGCACATGACCCGAAAAAGTAAATACAAAAAGCATAATGTAAACAAAATTGTTTTTGACTAGCTTCGAGCAGTCAAAACGGCCAAAAAGCCGGGAAATTTCTGGAATTTAGTGTGAGAAAAGTAGAAAAATAAATTCTCACTTTTTTACTTTCGAATAAAAAAGCGGTTTGATAACAACGACGGTCGATGAGTAATAAAAGGCGAACAGACCAAAAAGAGTATGGGAATGTATGGGTGTTGTTTGTTCAGGTGTAGGTGTGCCCAAAGATTTCAAAACTTTTTTGGTTTCTCTCACATCAGGAAAATGAACATTATCTATAAGACTCTTCTAGATTCGAAGAACATAGAAAAAATCGAAATCTTGAGATTTCAATTTTTCAAAAAAAACTTCAAAGAATGTTCAGACATAAACAAAGAATCAAAACAGTAAACCAAACATTAGCGGAAGTTTCGTTCTCTCTTCTCTCTTTTTCAAGTTCTCTCGGACAGCACAATAAACGGTTAACCACCGCCCGTCGAGCTGTCTGACACTCTTCAATCAGCACACTCTCTCGCCGGGGCGCCAATTGTGGTAAAGGCAATTTTGAAAAGAATTCTCTAGAAGAGAAGGCATGATTCATGCCCTCCGATCAATAATCAAAGTTTACTGATAAGTTCGAGTAGTACGCTATGCGCATGTTGTTTGCACTGAGCTGGGTTCCCTCTGGGTCATCATATCAATCTAGTTGGTGTCAGTTTATCACTGATTGGTAGGAGCAGAGAGATATGGCTGCCACACTTTTCTTTACACTTTTGTTGAAGAGAGTTCATCTGATCGGAAGGATTTTTGATTGAAAAGAGAGAAGGAGCAGATATTTAGAGAAACCAAGAGAACATGGGGGACACTTTGATTGAACCCTGCTGTGTTGAAATGAAAAATCTCAATTCATTTTTTTAAATTGAATTCCCGCTAAACTGAAAATTCGAAGCCAAAAAGTTTCTAACATTTGAATTTTCTTGTCCTTGAACTTGAGAGGGGAGATAGTAGTGAAACAAAAATGAACAGAGAAAGAGGCAACACAGATTTTTTATGGTTTTTCGGACACAAGGACAATGCGGCTCTGGTAATGGGTATTTGAAAGAGGGGTAATGAGAAGAGACAATACACAATTTATGAAGGGGTAGAAGGAAAGGGAAATTTGAATCTGAATGGAGGAAGGGAGAGGAGACGCAGAGAATATACAGTTATGAAAAACTTGAAACAGAACAAGCTTCTAGAAGTTATGATGAAAGTTTTAAGAGCTTTTTTTATTTCCCGCCTAACCTATAAATCTAGGACACTATCGGAAAATTTTGAAATTCGAGAAGTTAATAAACTCAAAAATTCGAAATTTAAAAATTAAAGTTCAAAAATTCAAAGATAATAAAAAACATTTAAATATTCGAAAACTCCTTAATTTTCGAATTTTGAAAAATTCCCAATGGAAATCAGAAAGTCTTAAAAATGGGAAAATCATAAGTTCCGAAAACTCTAAAAAATTGAAAATTAAAGAGTTTCAGAATCCACAAAAATTTTTTAAAAATTGGAAAACTCGAAACTTCCGAAACTCCAAAAAACCGAAAATTACAAAAATTTCGAAGTTTCAAAAATTCGAAAACTCGAAAATTCGAAAATCCATTAAATTCAAGATTCAGAAACTTGAAAATTTTCCAAATTTTCGAAATTCGAAAATTCGAAAATTCTTACAATTTTTGAAGTTCAGAAAATTCGAAGGCTCAAAATTTAAAAACTTCAAAAAATTCCGAAAATTCCAAAAAAATCAAACAATCCCAAAAATTCTAAATTTCTGAAATTCTAAAAATTCAAAATTCAAAAATCATATTTTTTTGAAATTCCATGATTTTTTTTCAATTTATTGAGGAGTTTCAGTTTATCTGAAAAAACGGAAAGAAGATTGTTTATTTTTCAAAACGTTTTTTTTTCACAATTTATAAGAAAGAAAATTTTTCAGGTGCAAAAAAGCGTTCTTTGGTGTATAACATTTTTATGATAATAAAAATACGACATTCTAAAAACAATAAAAAGAGGTAGATCACATAAAAACAATCTGAAAAATGTGTACGAAAGGAGGAGACACGTGGCACCTTTCTACAAAGTACCTAGGAAGAGGAACACACAAAAAAAGATATGTTGAGTGGTCAGTAGAAAAAATATCTCCTTCGTTTTTCTTCTCCGTTTTCAAATACTTTTTCTTCTTCTTCTTGTTTACTCGTTCAAAACTTCGTCTAACCTTCTGTGTCTCTTCTTCTGAAAAGCTCTGCTTTGGTGTTGTAAATAATTTCCTGTCTCTGCGCCTTACTATCTCTCGTTTTGTTCCGATGACCACAACAAAGATGGAGAAAGAGCTGGAATGCTTTGATATGGAAATGTTGATATTGGAAACATTGTTGAATACATGTTTTTCCCCTATTGAAAATTTTCAGATTGAAAAAATTGATGGCCTGGAAATTTCAGTTTTGGCAGGATTTCAAAAACATTCTCCTCTTTCAGCAAACAAATAAGCAAGAGTCCTCCTTCAGTAACCTTTTTCCGAAATTCTGGACTTTCGAATCTGATAACTTTTCTAATGATGAGAAATTTACTAATTGTAAGCATTTTCAGTTGTGTCGGAAACCCGTAACTATGGACATTCTGGAAAATTCTAGAGGTTCCTGTTTCAGATTATATCTCTACAAAATGACCTATTGTATTCAGAAACCTCTTCCATTCCCACAAGAAACGATTCGGCAGATGGCGACGTGGCAATGCCTTCAATTGATTTGACGCCTTCTTAATAGGAAGTCATTAGAGAATCAATAGAAAGTCAATAGTAATGTCAGGGGAATTCCAATACTTTTTTTTCTAATGTGAACCGGAATTGTTTATTTTCACAACCAATTCAGATTTTTGTTTTCAATTTTTCAATTTTTTAAATTCAAAAATACAATTAATCTAGAAACTAGTTCATATCCTCCTAAATGATCATTTTGCTAATTAACCGATTTCTAGAATTTTTAGTTTTTCAATTGACTTTTTGTTCATAAAAATAGACATGTTCTTTCCTGAAATAGGGGAAGATTGAAATTTCAACCGTGTTTTACGAATTTCCTCTCCATTTTCTTTATACTTTCCTAACTTTATTTTCCTTCTGATTAACCGTAAAATCTTTGTTTAGAAAAACCTCCTACAAAAGATATCAGAAAGTTTACCATGTTTTCAGAAATGCGCCTAATGAAATATCCGATACTAGTACAGGAAGAAATATTCAGAAACATGGAATACGAGACTATATTTCCACTATCTCTCACTTCTCGAAACCTCATGAGAATCTTAAGGCAGACACGTTGGAAACCAATGGAAGTTACATTTGTCTTCGATTCGAGAAAGTTTCAGATATGTTTTGGAGATTCGACTGCTCCTTCAAAGTCGATTATGAAGACGTTTGCATGGTATCACATTTTGCCGTAAGTGTGGTGGCTATCAGTGATGGGAGGAAACGCATTTTTCCGAATTACGGAAAACGGAAACGGAAACGGAAATATAATTTCACTTTTACGGAAACGGAAACGGAAAAGGAAACGGAAACGTAATTTTTTTTCCGCGGAAACGGAAACGGAAAAAATATTCAAACATCGGGCGGAAAACGGGAAACTGAAAATTAAAACGGAAACGGAAACGGAAATTTCTATTTTTCGTCTATTTTTCAGGATTTTTTCCCTTCAAACATAAAAATATACACTTTTAACGTTTAAAGCTCATATTTGCATCACTTTCTATGCTTTTTTTCAAGCCAATTTCAGTTTGATGTTTTCGTTGTTTGTTACAGTTTTTTCCGTTTCCGCTGTAAAAAAATGGTGGTTTTCACGGAAACCGGAAACGGAAACGGAAACGTAAATTTTTTTTCCGCTGAAACGGAAACGGAAAAAAATCTCTGAAAACCGGGCGGAAGACGGAAAACGGTAACGGAAACGGAAATTCCTCCCATCACTGGTGGCTATGACATCAGAATAATTCTAAATTTCAGAGAATTTTTGTATTACATGGAAGACTACGGAACAAAACCAGTTTACAATTTTGAAATAAGGACTGGGAGTGGAAAAAGAATAGTAACAAGGATGTACAAACACATTTTGGAACGAACTGACGATTCTCACTGTTTCCCTCTTCCCTTATATGCAAAAAATCTAGAGATCTTATCTCTGTGCTCCATTTTTTCACTTTTAAAAAAAGTTTTTTTTTCAAAACGTGAAATTTTTCTTCAAATATTTTTGATTTTTTGAAAAAAATGATTTTGATTATTTTCACGCGAGCTATTATAATCGCTTTTGACTCTTTTTTTTTGAAAATGCACAGTTGGTCTAGTGGTATACACTGTTGGCCATTGAGCGAAAGGTTTTTGGTTCAACCCTCGGCTAGTGATTTCTTTTTTTTTTTGTCGATTTTCGTTTTTTGAGCTTGAATTTTTAGCTTTCTTTTTTAGGTCACCATCCAATTGTTGGTTTCTGCACACTTTTCAAGGTTTTTTCTCCAGAAAAATCACAAAAAAGTGTTGAAAACGTCTTATCTTGAATTTATACAACGAAAAAAAAAGAGAACCTAACATGAAAAATTGATTCAAGGAGCGAAAAGAAAAAACGAACAGGGAGGAATTTTAATGAATTTTGGCAAAAAAGGAACAAATTAGGATTTTGGGATATATAATCTGAGCAACTGGTCGTGGGGGTTAGAGAGGGAAAATAACGGTCACATATATACTAGAAGCTAGTATTTACACAGTTTCAATAGAAATTTCTTTTCAATGGGATTTTGGATTTTTTTGCCTATAACAAGGCACATTGGGGTGAAAATGATAAGTTACAGGGCCAAAAAACGGATGAGTTTTGAAAAAAAAATAACATGGAAAATTTGGGAGCACAAGGAATAAGTTACAATTCGAGAAAAATGGAAAATTTTAGAATTTTCCCTCAACATTAGCGTCTTGAGTGGTATCGTAGGTTCCTGTGAGTCCTGGAGTCTTCGAACCGAACACGGCGACGGTTTTGTCACTGTAGCCAACTACGGTGAGCAATCTGAAACAAAAATATTATTACAGTAATTCCAAGGGGGCTTCTAGGCTATTTCAATATTTTGACCTAACTTTCTCAACATGACTTTTCTAGACCACCATTGTAAATGACCTAGAAAAGCCTGACATTCATCTCATGTGTTTTTATACGATTTTCACTTGGTGGCCTAACTTTTGCATGTTGAATTTTTTAGGCCACCATAGTTGATGGTTCAAATATGACCTGACCTGCACCTGATATGTGTTCTAGGCTATTCACTATAGTGGCCTAGAAAACCCTACTTGCAAAAGTTAGGCCACCTTCGTAAGCGACCTAGAAATGACCTGAAATTCACCAGGTAAGTTTTCAATCCCATTTTAACCTGGTGGCCTAACTTTCGAAAATTGAATTTTCTAGACCATCATGATAAATTACCTAGAAATAGCCTGATGTTCATTTGGTGAGTTTTAGTTCATAAGCTTTTGTGGCCTAGAAAACTCCAACAGGTTTTTTGAACACGATGGACTAGAAAACTCAAATTGCTAAAGTTAGACCACCATCTATCATTACCTTAAAATTGCCTGATATTCACCTAGTTTGTTTTCTAGGTCATTTTAACATGACGGCCTATCTTTTTCTAGTTGAGTTTTCTAGGACACCAACTTTTACGGTTCTAACACTAACCTCATTTGATGCATTGTCAACGAGATAACACTTGGAGGATTTTCCGATTGTTTCCGCCTATCTTGTACCGCCCTTGAATTCATTTCAGTCATCCTTGAATCAGACTGCGTTGAGAAAATCGATGAAAGCTTTCTCTGATGTTTCGGTGCTGCTTGCTGTGGTGTACGAACCACGTCGGCCGCGGTCGGCGGTTGGAAGTACGAGATCTTTTTGTTCTTCGCCACATCATAAATAGCAACGTGCTGTCGGGAAGCTGAAGCGAGGATTCTGGAGTCATCGTGGACCCACATGTGTGAATGCTCTCCAGGTGTCCATGGAGTGACGATGGATGGCGTGGCTTCTTTGAACATTCGAAGCTGAAGCTTATAAATTGATCCATCCTGACTTCCAGCAAACAACTCAGTCGCATATCCAGTTCGATTCACTCTCAAATGCATGATTCCAGGTGGTTTGGATTCGAAATTCGTGTGACCGTTGACTGGAGCCAAATTGCATTTCGCCGCTTTTGGATTCGCCATTCTCATATCGAAATAGTCGACACGGCCGTCTCCATACCCGACTGCCACCATATTTCCTTCTTCGTCTAGATTTCCAGACATGGCTGTTGGAAGGGTGTTCTTGTCGAGTTTCACGCCGAGACCTCCTTGTTGTTTGCTGCCTGGGGAGTACATTACGTCTTGACACACTTTCTCGCAATGAGCATCCCAGATACGTACACTTCGGGTGCCGGTGCAGAGGAGTTTTCCGTTTTGTTGATTCCAGCTGAAAAAAAACAAGAACTTTGTGTTTAGCGTGTTTTTTGACCTAGCTTTTGCAAGCTGAGTTTTCTAGGCCATGATGGTAAACGCCCTTGTAATGGTCTGATGATGGCCTAACTCTCTAAACATTATATTTCTAGGCCACCATGGTAAATGACTTAGAAACGACCTGCTACTGACCTGTCATGCTTTCTAGGTTATTTCAACATGGTGACCTAACTCACTCAATATGGTTTTCTAGGCCACTGTAGTTGATGGAATGATCTAATAAACACCTGGTGGCAATTGTATATAATGCATACTTGTAAAATTCCGGGCCGGGCCAGGGCCGGGCCGGGCCGGGCCGAGCCGGGCCTGAGGAAATTTTCAAGGCCCGGGCCCGGCCCGGAGGGCCCGGTAGAAAAAAAACCTGTATTTTTGAGCCAAATTTTGAGCCAAAATATATTTTTCTCCATTTTTTTCGTTTTTTGGATTGTTTGTATGTCTGATCACAAAAGATAGAAAAAAACTCGAAAAAAATTTTTGATCGAAAAAAATCACATAAGGGTCCCCCCTTATGTGTTTTTTTGAAAATTTCAAAACTAGTGAAATGACGGGCCCGCCGGGCCGGGCCGGGCTCGGGCCGGGCCCGGGCCGGGCCCGGGCCGGGCCCGGGCCTTGAAATTCCGAAAAAAGCCCGGCCCGGCCCGGCCCGGCCCGTTACAAGTATGATATAATGGCTTTACTTTCAAAAGTTCGTGTTTCTAGGCCATTTTATGGTAGCTGACCTAGAAATGGCCTTGTATGTTTTCTAGGTCATTTCCACATAACGACCTAGAAAACTTAACTTGCAAAAGTTAGGCCACTATATTAAAATGGTCTAGAAAAGACACAAGGTGAATTCGAGATCATTTCTAGGCCATTTTAACATGGTGGCCTACCTTTTACGCAGTGAGTTTTTTAGGCCACCAACATTTGTGACCTAGAAACGATCTGATATTTACACGGTGCGTTTTCTAGGTTACTTTAACATGGTGGCCTAGATTACGCAACTTGCAAAAGTTAGGCCATCATGATAAATGACCGAGAAAAAGGTTTAGATTCACCTGGTATGTTTTCTAGGCTATACTAACATTGTGGCCAAACTTTTTCAAGTTGAGATTTCTAGGCCACCATGGTGAACGAAATTTCAGAAACTTACTCAAAAAGACATCGATTCGTATCGTCACTCAATTTCATTTGCGATTCCAATGGGAACGACGCCGAAACCAACTCAGCCGGCTTCTCATAATCATCACACCACGCCAAAAAACATGGATCCCAGATGCGAACGACACCATTCGAGCTACAAGCAATCACCATTTCCCTCGACATATCATTGATAAGAATCAGTTGAGAAATAAAGGATGGACAGAATGGATTGTTGTCAGTTAGTTCGAAGCGTCGGAACAGTTTTGGATTGTGATCCTGGCGAATGATTGTCATCCATTGTCCATCCGTAGCATACATACATCTTCTCAACTTCGAAGTAACCACTGATCGTGCTTGATGTGGCAATTTGACTCTCCACAGACACTCATCATAGCGATTGTTATCAAAATCTCTTCCCTCTACTTCAGCACTTTGAAGCATTCCTTCCATCGCATGAATCGCCCAATCACTAATCGTCGTCGTCGTCAGAACCACGTCTTCTTGACTCTTCTCCTTCTTTCCCTCCTTTTTATCTCTTGCTCTCTTCTGATCACTCTTCTCCTTATCCTGCTTCTGTATCTCTTTAATCTTGTCTCTATACTCGTCAGGCATGAATTCATCCTCATCCTCGTGCTCCATTTCCAACGCCTTCTCCTCGTCTAGAGTGATGACGTGGAGAATCGGTTCGACGAACACTTTACTGCACCACGCGACGAAATGCGTCGTGACGATTGGATTTTCTATAACGGCTCGAAGGGTTTTCGATTCCTCTTTCAGTGCGAAGTCTCCGGGTACAGCCTTGGATCGTCGTGGAGTGAATTCCATTGTAGCGGCGTCAATGAAGTCTGATTTTCCTGGAAAAAAGGGATTTCACCTTCTGAAATTCATAGCTTCGTTAACTCACTGAATACACCTTTGACAGTCTTTCCAGACGCCGTCGTTGCCACGTCACGCTCTTCTGTAGCCGATCTCGCGACGGCTACACCGTTCTCCTCTTCTTCGCTTTCCTCATCCTTCGAGAACAGTTCGCTGCTTTGGGTGTCGTCGGTGAATGAGCTGCCAGGTGACATTGGATTTCCTGAAACTTCGAGTCGTCGATTATAGGTCTTTTTAGACCCTATGGCTTTGTGGCCTAACTTTCCCTATAGGAATTTTCTAGGCCATCAACTTTCGGCTTAGAAACGGCGTAACATTCACCTGGTATGTATTCTAGCCCATTTTAACATTGTGGCCTAACTTTCCCAAAACGAATTTTCTAGGCCACCGCTTTTTTTGACTAGAAATAGCATAATATTCACCTGGTGTGTTTTCTAGGCCCTTACCATGGTGACCTAGAAATCTCAAACTGCGAAAGTTAGGTTACTAAGTTAAAATGGCCAAGACAACATCCCAGATGATCGTGAGGCAATTTCTAGGCTAGTCAGGTTATCTACCATGGTGGCCTAGAAAACATGAAGAAGTTAGGCCACCATGTTAAAATGGCCTAGAGAACACAATATGTGAATATCATACCTCTTTTAGGCCAGAAAAAATTAGGTGGCCTAGAAAAAACCACTAGCAAAAGTTAGGCCACCAATCTACCCTAGTCCCCAACTCACTCGGATGTTGCTGATGTGGATCCGCGGGACTTCCCACTTGAAACTTGACTTTCGACTCGTCCTGCAACTTATTCAACTGACTCTTTCCCTTCCTCTGCTCCTTATCCTTCTGCGCATTCATCAGTGTGAAATCAATGCCCTGCGAGCCAACACCAGTTTCTGGAATCGTTGGAAGCGCTTTTAATAGAAATCTTTAGTTCTTTTTATGCTTTTCTTACCTCGTTCAACTTCTAGATTTCGTTTGATTCGATCCGCCAGATTGCTGACCTCCTCGTTTGGTCCGACGGGTCGACGTGGCATTTCGACAGTAGCTCGGGACGTTTTACGAGCGATCATCTTGCGGTTTAGGACTGCCATTGTGTTATCAATGTTGGCTATCATCTCTGGTATTCCAGCTTCAACACGGTGGACTATTTTCTGAGCCATTCGAGCGACCTAAAAGATTAAAAATTGAGAAACATGTTTTTCACCATTTTGGCCTAGAAATCTCAACTTGCAAAAGTTAGGCCATTATGCTAAAATGTCCAAGAAGACACACTCGGCCAATGTCAGTATATTTATAGGGCATTCACCATGGTGGCCTAGAAAACTCAGCTTGTGAAAGTTAGGCCATCATGGTACATGGCCTTGAAAACGCACTCGGACAATATCAGTATGTTTCTAGTCCATTTAGCCATAATGACCTAGAAAACCAAATTAGCGAAAGTTAGGCCACGATGCTAAAATGGCCTAGAAAACGGATTTTAGACCATTTCCGGGTCATCAACAATTCTAAAACTCACTCTTTCAATAGGATCCAAAGACAATCTGAGCAATGATAGCCAAGTTCTAGCGACGGCTTCATTGAACGTCTTCGCTTCGAGATGTTTGATTTGAAGACGTGCGCGTTCTCTGTATTGTATGATACTATTTCGTTAGAAAGTCTTGTTCGACTAGAGACACTTACCGATACTCAACGTCTCCGGATTCTCGTTCCACGTAGTTCTCGTTTTCGTGTCCCATCAGAATCAGATTCCCTTCTAGGTCATAGGTGAAGGATTCTTCTACCGCCGTGTTGAATACACTTGTCGACGCCTTCTTTCTGATGAACGATGTTTGAGTAAACTCGTTGACAGGTGGGGTTTTGGCGTGTGGACGTCGGCTGGAAGGCATCTCAGAAGCGATATCCAGCCCTTCTTCGTTGATATCATCCTCATCGGTGATGGAATCCGAATTTCGTCTTCGCGGAACTTTAAACTTGACTTGATTCGACAGATCCAGCAGGAATTTGATAAATCTCTTCTCGAAATCAAAGACGAACCACTGGAGAGCAACGATCAGCTCCTCTCTGACCAGTACCGAACTATCAAAAACACACTGCATACAAAGTTCATCAGCTAGATTCTCCTCCACTGCAGATGCATGTTCATTGGATCTCGACGAATTCCGGAGCAAACTTCCAAGGGCGAACACTGCAGCAGCTCTGACTTCTGCCGAGTCGTCACTCAGTTCCAGAATCATTTTGTCATGAGCCATCAGACGAATTCCTTGCCATCTAGCTACATCATAATCCGACCAGAGACGTCCAAGACCAATTAGAATCCAAAGCTTGAGCAGTTTCACAGATCTCGCCGTGTCGTCAACCATCAGCTCTGTGCAGATTGCCATGTATCCTTTGCTAGTGAGCTCTTTTTGTGCCAATTTGAAGTTGTTGGAAGTGAGTTGAGCTAGAACGAATGCCGCTACAGTTTTCTGCTTGGGTTTGATATCTGGGTCAGCGAGAAGTTGAAGGAAATACTGGAATCGCAGCATCGTCTTCTTCTCTTGAGCTTGGGTAGTGGTGCCTTGCTGTTGCTGTTGTTGCTGCTGTGGTTGCTGATTATTCTGTTTTTGCTGACCATTCTGTTGCTGATTGTTCTGCTGTTGCTGGCCCTGTTGACCTTGCTGCTGCCTCTGTGGGTTCGGTGACTGTTGACCTCCATTTTGCCTCTGTTGAGCTTGCTGCTGAGCATACTGTAGTTGCATATCCAACGCCTGATTTTGGTTATTCTGGAATCTTCCACCAGTCTGCGTGTTGATCTGAAGAGCACGCTTATCCATCTGAAGTTGTGGTGGTGGTGGATGATTGACGAACATTGACGACTGCTTCAGAGAAACAGATTCCTGGATTTCATTTCATTTCATTTCATTTCATTTCATTTCATTTCATTTCATTTCATTTCATTTCATTTCATTTCATTTCATTTCATTTCATTTCATTTCATTTCATTTCATTTCATTTCATTTCATTTCATTTCATTTCATTTCATTTCATTTCATTTCATTTCATTTCATTTCATTTCATTTCATTTCATTTCATTTCATTTCATTTTTTCATTTCATTTCATTTCATTTCATTTCATTTCATTTCATTTCATTTCATTTCATTTCATTTCATTTCATTTCATTTCATTTCATTTCATTTCATTTCATTTCATTTCATTTCATTTCATTTCATTTCATTTCATTTCATTTCATTTCATTTCATTTTTCATTTCATTTCATTTCATTTCATTTCATTTCATTTCATTTCATTTCATTTCATTTCATTTCATTTCATTTCATTTTTCATTTCATTTCATTTCATTTCATTTCATTTCATTTCATTTCATTTCATTTCATTTCATTTCATTTCATTTCATTTCATTTCATTTCATTTCATTTCATTTCATTTCATTTCATTTCATTTCATTTCATTTCATTTCATTTCATTTCATTTCATTTCATTTCATTTCATTTCATTTCATTTCATTTCATTTCATTTCATTTCATTTCATTTCATTTCATTTCATTTCATTTCATTTCATTTCATTTCATTTCATTTCATTTCATTTCATTTCATTTCATTTCATTTCATTTCATTTCATTTCATTTCATTTCATTTCATTTCATTTCATTTCATTTCATTTCATTTCATTTCATTTCATTTCATTTCATTTCATTTCATTTCATTTCATTTCATTTCATTTCATTTCATTTCATTTCATTTCATTTCATTTCATTTCATTTCATTTCATTTCATTTCATTTCATTTCATTTCATTTCATTTCATTTCATTTCATTTCATTTCATTTCATTTCATTTCATTTCATTTCATTTCATTTCATTTCATTTCATTTCATTTCATTTCATTTCATTTCATTTCATTTCATTTCATTTCATTTCATTTCATTTCATTTCATTTCATTTCATTTCATTTCATTTCATTTCATTTCATTTCATTTCATTTCATTTCATTTCATTTCATTTCATTTCATTTCATTTCATTTCATTTCATTTCATTTCATTTCATTTCATTTCATTTCATTTCATTTCATTTCATTTCATTTCATTTCATTTCATTTCATTTCATTTCATTTCATTTCATTTCATTTCATTTCATTTCATTTCATTTCATTTCATTTCATTTCATTTCATTTCATTTCATTTCATTTCATTTCATTTCATTTCATTTCATTTCATTTCATTTCATTTCATTTCATTTCATTTCATTTCATTTCATTTCATTTTTCATTTCATTTCATTTCATTTCATTTCATTTCATTTCATTTTTCATTTCATTTCATTTCATTTCATTTCATTTCATTTCATTTCATTTCATTTCATTTCATTTCATTTCATTTCATTTCATTTCATTTCATTTCATTTCATTTCATTTCATTTCATTTCATTTCATTTCATTTCATTTCATTTCATTTCATTTCATTTCATTTCATTTCATTTCATTTCATTTCATTTCATTTCATTTCATTTCATTTCATTTCATTTCATTTCATTTCATTTCATTTCATTTCATTTCATTTCATTTCATTTCATTTCATTTCATTTCATTTCATTTCATTTCATTTCATTTCATTTCATTTCATTTCATTTCATTTCATTTCATTTCATTTCATTTCATTTCATTTCATTTCATTTCATTTCATTTCATTTCATTTCATTTCATTTCATTTCATTTCATTTCATTTCATTTCATTTCATTTCATTTCATTTCATTTCATTTCATTTCATTTCATTTCATTTCATTTCATTTCATTTCATTTCATTTCATTTCATTTCATTTCATTTCATTTCATTTCATTTCATTTCATTTCATTTCATTTCATTTCATTTCATTTCATTTCATTTCATTTCATTTCATTTCATTTCATTTCATTTCATTTTTCATTTCATTTCATTTCATTTCATTTCATTTCATTTCATTTCATTTTCATTTCATTTCATTTCATTTCATTTCATTTCATTTCATTTTTCATTTCATTTCATTTCATTTCATTTCATTTCATTTCATTTCATTTCATTTCATTTCATTTCATTTCATTTCATTTCATTTCATTTCATTTCATTTCATTTCATTTCATTTCATTTCATTTCATTTCATTTCATTTCATTTCATTTCATTTCATTTCATTTCATTTCATTTCATTTCATTTCATTTCATTTCATTTCATTTCATTTCATTTCATTTCATTTCATTTCATTTCATTTCATTTCATTTCATTTCATTTCATTTCATTTCATTTCATTTCATTTCATTTCATTTCATTTCATTTCATTTCATTTCATTTCATTTCATTTCATTTCATTTCATTTCATTTCATTTCATTTCATTTCATTTCATTTCATTTCATTTCATTTCATTTCATTTCATTTCATTTCATTTCATTTCATTTCATTTCATTTCATTTCATTTCATTTCATTTCATTTCATTTCATTTCATTTCATTTCATTTCATTTCATTTCATTTCATTTCATTTCATTTCATTTCATTTCATTTCATTTCATTTCATTTCATTTCATTTCATTTCATTTCATTTCATTTCATTTCATTTCATTTCATTTCATTTCATTTCATTTCATTTCATTTCATTTCATTTCATTTCATTTCATTTCATTTCATTTCATTTCATTTCATTTCATTTCATTTCATTTCATTTCATTTCATTTCATTTCATTTCATTTCATTTCATTTCATTTCATTTCATTTCATTTCATTTCATTTCATTTCATTTCATTTCATTTCATTTCATTTCATTTCATTTCATTTCATTTCATTTCATTTCATTTCATTTCATTTCATTTCATTTCATTTCATTTCATTTCATTTCATTTCATTTCATTTCATTTCATTTCATTTCATTTCATTTCATTTCATTTCATTTCATTTCATTTCATTTCATTTCATTTTTCATTTCATTTCATTTCATTTCATTTCATTTCATTTCATTTCATTTCATTTCATTTCATTTCATTTCATTTCATTTCATTTCATTTCATTTCATTTCATTTCATTTCATTTCATTTCATTTCATTTCATTTCATTTCATTTCATTTCATTTCATTTCATTTCATTTCATTTCATTTCATTTCATTTCATTTCATTTCATTTCATTTCATTTCATTTCATTTCATTTCATTTCATTTCATTTCATTTCATTTCATTTCATTTCATTTCATTTCATTTCATTTCATTTCATTTCATTTCATTTCATTTCATTTCATTTCATTTCATTTCATTTCATTTCATTTCATTTCATTTCATTTCATTTCATTTCATTTCATTTCATTTCATTTCATTTCATTTCATTTTTCATTTCATTTCATTTCATTTCATTTCATTTCATTTCATTTCATTTCATTTCATTTCATTTCATTTCATTTCATTTCATTTCATTTCATTTCATTTCATTTCATTTCATTTCATTTCATTTCATTTCATTTCATTTCATTTCATTTCATTTCATTTCATTTCATTTCATTTCATTTCATTTCATTTCATTTCATTTCATTTCATTTCATTTCATTTCATTTCATTTCATTTCATTTCATTTCATTTCATTTCATTTCATTTCATTTCATTTCATTTCATTTCATTTCATTTCATTTCATTTCATTTCATTTCATTTCATTTCATTTCATTTCATTTCATTTCATTTCATTTCATTTCATTTCATTTCATTTCATTTCATTTCATTTCATTTCATTTCATTTCATTTCATTTCATTTCATTTCATTTCATTTCATTTCATTTCATTTCATTTCATTTCATTTCATTTCATTTCATTTCATTTCATTTCATTTCATTTCATTTCATTTCATTTCATTTCATTTCATTTCATTTCATTTCATTTCATTTCATTTCATTTCATTTCATTTCATTTCATTTCATTTCATTTCATTTCATTTCATTTCATTTCATTTCATTTCATTTCATTTCATTTCATTTCATTTCATTTCATTTCATTTCATTTCATTTCATTTCATTTCATTTCATTTCATTTCATTTCATTTCATTTCATTTCATTTCATTTCATTTCATTTCATTTCATTTCATTTCATTTCATTTCATTTCATTTCATTTCATTTCATTTCATTTCATTTCATTTCATTTCATTTCATTTCATTTCATTTCATTTCATTTCATTTCATTTCATTTCATTTCATTTCATTTCATTTCATTTCATTTCATTTCATTTCATTTCATTTCATTTCATTTCATTTCATTTCATTTCATTTCATTTCATTTCATTTCATTTCATTTCATTTCATTTCATTTCATTTCATTTCATTTCATTTCATTTCATTTCATTTCATTTCATTTCATTTCATTTCATTTCATTTCATTTCATTTCATTTCATTTCATTTCATTTCATTTCATTTCATTTCATTTCATTTCATTTCATTTCATTTCATTTCATTTCATTTCATTTCATTTCATTTCATTTCATTTCATTTCATTTCATTTCATTTCATTTCATTTCATTTCATTTCATTTCATTTCATTTCATTTCATTTCATTTCATTTCATTTCATTTCATTTCATTTCATTTCATTTCATTTCATTTCATTTCATTTCATTTCATTTCATTTCATTTCATTTCATTTCATTTCATTTCATTTCATTTCATTTCATTTCATTTCATTTCATTTCATTTCATTTCATTTCATTTCATTTCATTTCATTTCATTTCATTTCATTTCATTTCATTTCATTTCATTTCATTTCATTTCATTTCATTTCATTTCATTTCATTTCATTTCATTTCATTTCATTTCATTTCATTTCATTTCATTTCATTTCATTTCATTTCATTTCATTTCATTTCATTTCATTTCATTTCATTTCATTTCATTTCATTTCATTTCATTTCATTTCATTTCATTTCATTTCATTTCATTTCATTTCATTTCATTTCATTTCATTTCATTTCATTTCATTTCATTTCATTTCATTTCATTTCATTTTTCATTTCATTTCATTTCATTTCATTTCATTTCATTTCATTTCATTTCATTTCATTTCATTTCATTTCATTTCATTTCATTTCATTTCATTTCATTTCATTTCATTTCATTTCATTTCATTTCATTTCATTTCATTTCATTTCATTTCATTTCATTTCATTTCATTTCATTTCATTTCATTTCATTTCATTTCATTTCATTTCATTTCATTTCATTTCATTTTTCATTTCATTTCATTTCATTTCATTTCATTTCATTTCATTTCATTTCATTTCATTTCATTTCATTTCATTTCATTTCATTTCATTTCATTTCATTTCATTTCATTTCATTTCATTTCATTTCATTTCATTTCATTTCATTTCATTTCATTTCATTTCATTTCATTTCATTTCATTTCATTTCATTTCATTTCATTTCATTTCATTTCATTTCATTTCATTTCATTTCATTTCAATTGTATGGATACAAAAAAATTGTATGGATACAAAAAAATTGTATGGATACAAAAAAATTGTATGGATACAAAAAAATTGTATCGATACAAAAAAATTGTATGGATACAAAAAAATTGTATGGATACAAAAAAATTGTATAGATACAAAAAAATTGTATGGATACAAAAAATTGTATGGATACAAAAAAATTGTATGGATAAAAAAAAATTGTATGGATAAAAAAAATTGTATGGATAAAAAAAATTGTATGGATACAAAAAAATTGTATCAATACAAAAAAAAAATTGTATGGATAAAAAAAATTGTATGGATACAAAAAAATGGTATCAATACAAAAAAATTGTATGGATAAAAAAAATTGTATGGATAAAAAAAATTGTATGGGTACAAAAAAATTGTATCAATACAAAAAAAAAATTGTATGGATACAAAAAAATTGTATGGATAAAAAAAATTGTATAGATACAAAAAAATTGTATGGATAAAAAAATTGTATGGATACAAAAAAATGGTATCGATACAAAAAAATTGTATGGATAAAAAAAAATTGTATGGATACAAAAAAATTGTATGGATACAAAAAAATTGTATGGATAAAAAAAAATTGTATGGATACAAAAAAATTGTATGGATAAAAAAAATTGTATGGATACAAAAAATTGTATCGATACAAAAAAATTGTATGGATACAAAAAAATTGTATCGATACAAAAAAATTGTATCGATACAAAAAAATTGTATGGATACAAAAAAATTGTATGGATACAAAAAAATTGTATAGATACAAAAAAATTGTATGGATACAAAAAAATTGTATGGATAAAAAAAAATTGTATGGATACAAAAAAATTGTATGGATAAAAAAAATTGTATGGATAAAAAAAATTGTATGGA
This sequence comes from Caenorhabditis nigoni, assembly GCA_027920645.1. Lineage (NCBI taxonomy): Eukaryota > Metazoa > Nematoda > Chromadorea > Rhabditida > Rhabditidae > Caenorhabditis > Caenorhabditis nigoni. The sequence goes on along the minus strand of CP115868.1, from coordinate 8,004,712 downwards.
TACAAAAAAATTGTATCAATACAAAAAAAAAATTGTATGGATAAAAAAAATTGTATGGATACAAAAAAATGGTATCGATACAAAAAAATTGTATGGATAAAAAAATTGTATGGATACAAAAAAATGGTATCGATACAAAAAAATTGTATGGATAAAAAAAAATTGTATGGATACAAAAAAATTGTATGGATACAAAAAAATTGTATGGATAAAAAAAAATTGTATGGATACAAAAAAATTGTATGGATAAAAAAAATTGTATGGATACAAAAAATTGTATCGATACAAAAAAATTGTATGGATACAAAAAAATTGTATCGATACAAAAAATTGTATCGATACAAAAAAATTGTATGGATACAAAAAAATTGTATGGATACAAAAAAATTGTATAGATACAAAAAAATTGTATGGATACAAAAAAATTGTATGGATACAAAAAAATTGTATGGATACAAAAAAATTGTATGGATACAAAAAAATTGTATAGATACAAAAAAATTGTATGGATACAAAAAAATTGTATAGATACAAAAAAATTGTATGGATACAAAAAAATTGTATCGATACAAAAAAATTGTATGGATACAAAAAAATTGTATGGATACAAAAAAATTGTATGGATAAAAAAAATTGTATGGATACAAAAAAATGGTATCGATACAAAAAAATTGTATGGATAAAAAAAAATTAAATGGATACAAAAAAATTGTATGGATAAAAAAAATTGTATGGATACAAAAAAATTGTATGGATAAAAAAAATTGTATGGATACAAAAAAATTGTATCGATACAAAAAAATTGTATGAATAAAAAAAATTGTATGGATACAAAAAAATTGTATCGATACAAAAAAATTGTATGGATAAAAAAAATTGTATGGATACAAAAAAATTGTATCGATACAAAAAAATTGTATGGATAAAAAAAATTGTATGGATACAAAAAAATTGTATCGATACAAAAAAATTGTATGGATAAAAAAAATTGTATGGATACAAAAAATGGTATCGATACAAAAAAATTGTATGGATAAAAAAAATTGTATGGATACAAAAAAATTGTATGGATAAAAAAAATTGTATGGATACAAAAAAATTGTATCGATACAAAAAAATTGTATGGATAAAAAAAAATTGTATGGATAAAAAAAATTGTATCGATACAAAAAAATTGTATGGATAAAAAAAATTGTATGGATACAAAAAAATTGTATGGATACAAAAAAATTGTATGGATAAAAAAAATTGTATGGATAAAAAAAATTGTATCGATACAAAAAAATTGTATGGATAAAAAAAAATTGTATGGATAAAAAAAATTGTATCGATACAAAAAAATTGTATGGATAAAAAAAATTGTATGGATACAAAAAAATTGTATGGATAAAAAAAAATTGTATGGATACAAAAAAATTGTATGGATACAAAAAAATTGTATGGATAAAAAAAATTGTATGGATACAAAAAAATTGTATGGATACAAAAAAATTGTATGGATAAAAAAATTGTATGGATACAAAAAAATGGTATCGATACAAAAAAATTGTATGGATAAAAAAAAATTGTATGGATACAAAAAAATTGTATGGATAAAAAAAATTGTATAGATACAAAAAAATTGTATGGATAAAAAAATTGTATGGATACAAAAAAATGGTATCGATACAAAAAAATTGTATGGATAAAAAAAAATTGTATGGATACAAAAAAATTGTATGGATAAAAAAAATTGTATGGATAAAAAAAAATTGTATGGATACAAAAAAATTGTATGGATACAAAAAAATTGTATGGATACAAAAAAATTGTATGGATAAAAAAAATTGTATGGATACAAAAAAATTGTATGGATAAAAAAAGTTGTATAGATACAAAAAAATTGTATGGATAAAAAAATTGTATGGATACAAAAAAATGGTATCGATACAAAAAAATTGTATGGATAAAAAAAAATTGTATGGATACAAAAAAATTGTATGGATAAAAAAAAATTGTATGGATAAAAAAAAATTGTATGGATACAAAAAAATTGTATGGATACAAAAAAATTGTATGGATACAAAATAATTGTATGGATAAAAAAAATTGTATGGATACAAAAAAATGGTATCGATACAAAAAAATTGTATGGATAAAAAAAATTGTATGGATACAAAAAAATGGTATCGATACAAAAAAATTGTATGGATAAAAAAAAATTGTATGGATACAAAAAAATTGTATGGATAAAAAAAATTGTATGGATACAAAAAAATTGTATGGATAAAAAAAATTGTATAGATACAAAAAAATTGTATGGATAAAAAAATTGTATGGATACAAAAAAATGGTATCGATACAAAAAAATTGTATGGATAAAAAAAATTGTATGGATACAAAAAAATTGTATGGATACAAAAAAATTGTATGGATAAAAAAAATTGTATGGATACAAAAAAATGGTATCGATACAAAAAAATTGTATGGATAAAAAAAATTGTATGGATACAAAAAAATTGTATGGATACAAAAAAATTGTATGGATAAAAAAAAATTGTATGGATACAAAAAAATTGTATGGATAAAAAAAATTGTATGGATACAAAAAAATTGTATGGATACAAAAAAATTGTATGGATAAAAAAATTGTATGGATACAAAAAAATGGTATCGATACAAAAAAATTGTATGGATAAAAAAAATTGTATGGATAAAAAAAATTGTATCGATACAAAAAAATTGTATGGATAAAAAAAATTGTATGGATACAAAAAAATGGTATCGATACAAAAAAATTGTATGGATAAAAAAATTGTATGGATACAAAAAAATTGTATCGATACAAAAAAATTGTATGGATAAAAAAAAATTGTATGGATAAAAAAAATTGTATCGATACAAAAAAATTGTATGGATAAAAAAAATTGTATGGATACAAAAAAATTGTATGGATAAAAAAAATTGTATGGATACAAAAAAATGGTATCGATACAAAAAAATTGTATGGATAAAAAAAATTGTATGGATACAAAAAAATTGTATGGATAAAAAAAATTGTATGGATAAAAAAAATTGTATGGATACAAAAAAATTGTATGGATACAAAAAAATGTATGGATACAAAAAAATTGTATCGATACAAAAAAATTGTATGGATAAAAAAAATTGTATCGATACAAAAAAATTGTATGGATAAAAAAAATTGTATGGATACAAAAAAATTGTATGGATACAAAAAAATTGTATGGATAAAAAAAATTGTATGGATACAAAAAAATTGTATGGATAAAAAAAATTGTATGGATACAAAAAAATTGTATGGATAAAAAAAATTGTATGGATAAAAAAAATTGTATAGATACAAAAAAATTGTATGGATAAAAAAAATTGTATGGATACAAAAAAATGGTATCGATACAAAAAAATTGTATGGATAAAAAAAAATTGTATGGATACAAAAAAATTGTATGGATAAAAAAAAATTGTATGGATACAAAAAAATTGTATGGATAAAAAAAATTGTATGGATACAAAAAAATTGTATCGATACAAAAAAATTGTATGGATAAAAAAAATTGTATGGATACAAAAAAATTGTATGGATACAAAAAAATTGTATCGATACAAAAAAATTGTATGGATAAAAAAAATTGTATGGATACAAAAAAATTGTATCGATACAAAAAAATTGTATGGATAAAAAAAATTGTATGGATACAAAAAAATGGTATCGATACAAAAAAATTGTATGGATAAAAAAATTGTATGGATACAAAAAAATTGTATGGATAAAAAAATTGTATGGATACAATAAAATGGTATCGATACAAAAAAATTGTATGGATAAAAAAAAATTGTATGGATACAAAAAAATTGTATGGATAAAAAAAAATTGTATGGATACAAAAAAATTGTATGGATAAAAAAAATTGTATCGATACAAAAAAATTGTATGGATAAAAAAAATTGTATGGATACAAAAAAATTGTATGGATACAAAAAAATTGTATGGATAAAAAAATTGTATGGATACAAAAAAATTGTATGGATAAAAAAAATTGTATGGATACAAAAAAATTGTATGGATAAAAAAAATTGTATGGATAAAAAAAATTGTATAGATACAAAAAAATTGTATGGATAAAAAAATTGTATGGATACAAAAAAATGGTATCGATACAAAAAAATTGTATGGATAAAAAAAAATTGTATGGATACAAAAAAATTGTATGGATAAAAAAAAATTGTATGGATACAAAAAAATTGTATGGATAAAAAAAATTGTATGGATACAAAAAAATTGTATCGATACAAAAAAATTGTATGGATAAAAAAAATTGTATGGATACAAAAAAATTGTATGGATACAAAAAAATTGTATGGATACAAAAAAATTGTATCGATACAAAAAAATTGTATGGATAAAAAAAATTGTATGGATACAAAAAAATTGTATGGATACAAAAAAATTGTATCGATACAAAAAAATTGTATGGATAAAAAAATTGTATGGATACAAAAAAATTGTATCGATACAAAAAAATTGTATGGATAAAAAAAATTGTATGGATACAAAAAAATGGTATCGATACAAAAAAATTGTATGGATAAAAAAATTGTATGGATACAAAAAAATTGTATGGATAAAAAAAAATTGTATGGATACAAAAAAATTGTATGGATAAAAAAAATTGTATGGATACAAAAAAATTGTATCGATACAAAAAAATTGTATGGATAAAAAAAATTGTATGGATACAAAAAAATTGTATGGATACAAAAAAATTGTATCGATACAAAAAAATTGTATGGATAAAAAAATTGTATGGATACAAAAAAATTGTATCGATACAAAAAAATTGTATGGATAAAAAAAATTGTATGGATACAAAAAAATTGTATGGATAAAAAAAATTGTATGGATACAAAAAAATTGTATCGATACAAAAAAATTGTATGGATAAAAAAAATTGTATGGATACAAAAAAATTGTATGGATACAAAAAAATTGTATGGATACAAAAAAATTGTATGGATACAAAAAAATTGTATGGATACAAAAAAATTGTATGGATACAAAAAAATTGTATGGATAAAAAAAATTGTATGGATACAAAAAAATGGTATCGATACAAAAAAATTGTATGGATAAAAAAAATTGTATGGATACAAAAAAATTGTATGGATAAAAAAAATTGTATGGATACAAAAAAATTGTATCGATACAAAAAAATTGTATGGATAAAAAAATTGTATGGATACAAAAAAATTGTATGGATAAAAAAAAATTGTATGGATACAAAAAAATTGTATGGATAAAAAAAATTGTATGGATACAAAAAAATTGTATCGATACAAAAAAATTGTATGGATAAAAAAAATTGTATGGATACAAAAAAATTGTATGGATACAAAAAAATTGTATCGATACAAAAAAATTGTATGGATAAAAAAAATTGTATGGATACAAAAAAATTGTATCGATACAAAAAAATTGTATGGATACAAAAAAATTGTATGGATACAAAAAAATTGTATGGATAAAAAAAATTGTATGGATACAAAAAAATTGTATCGATACAAAAAAATTGTATGGATAAAAAAAATTGTATGGATAAAAAAAATTGTATGGATACAAAAAAATGGTATCGATACAAAAAAATTGTATGGATAAAAAAAATTGTATGGATACAAAAAAATTGTATGGATAAAAAAAATTGTATGGATACAAAAAAATGGTATCGATACAAAAAAATTGTATGGATAAAAAAAATTGTATGGATACAAAAAAATTGTATGGATACAAAAAAATTGTATGGATACAAAAAAATTGTATGGATACAAAAAAATTGTATGGATACAAAAAAATTGTATGGATACAAAAAAATTGTATGGATAAAAAAATTGTATGGATACAAAAAAATTGTATGGATACAAAAAAATTGTATGGATACAAAAAAATTGTATGGATACAAAAAATTGTATGGATACAAAAAAATTGTATGGATACAAAAAAATTGTATGGATACAAAAAAATTGTATGGATACAAAAAAATTGTATGGATACAAAAAAATTGTATGGATACAAAAAAATTGTATGGATACAAAAAAATTGTATGGATACAAAAAAATTGTATGGATACAAAAAATTGTATGGATACAAAAAAATTGTATGGATACAAAAAAATTGTATGGATAAAAAAAATTGTATGGATACAAAAAAATTGTATCGATACAAAAAAATTGTATGGATAAAAAAAATTGTATGGATACAAAAAAATTGTATGGATACAAAAAAATTGTATGGATAAAAAAATTGTATGGATACAAAAAAATTGTATCGATACAAAAAAATTGTATGGATAAAAAAAATTGTATGGATACAAAAAAATTGTATGGATACAAAAAAATTGTATGGATACAAAAAAATTGTATGGATACAAAAAAATTGTATGGATACAAAAAAATTGTATGGATACAAAAAAATTGTATGGATACAAAAAAATTGTATGGATACAAAAAAATTGTATGGATACAAAAAAATTGTATGGATACAAAAAAATTGTATGGATACAAAAAAATTGTATGGATACAAAAAAATTGTATAGATACAAAAAAATTGTATGGATACAAAAAAATTGTATCGATACAAAAAAATTGTATGGATACAAAAAAATTGTATCGATACAAAAAAATTGTATGGATACAAAAAAATTGTATGGATACAAAAAAATTGTATGGATAAAAAAAATTGTATGGATACAAAAAAATGGTATCGATACAAAAAAATTGTATGGATAAAAAAAAATTGTATGGATACAAAAAAATTGTATGGATAAAAAAAATTGTATGGATACAAAAAAATTGTATGGATACAAAAAAAATTGTATGGATACAAAAAAATTGTATCGATACAAAAAAATTGTATGGATACAAAAAAAAATTGTATGGATACAAAAAAATTGTATCGATACAAAAAAATTGTATGGATACAAAAAAATTGTATGGATACAAAAAAATTGTATCGATACAAAAAAATTGTATGGATAAAAAAAATTGTATGGATACAAAAAAATTGTATCGATACAAAAAAATTGTATGGATAAAAAAAATTGTATGGATACAAAAAAATGGTATCGATACAAAAAAATTGTATGGATAAAAAAAATTGTATGGATACAAAAAAATTGTATGGATAAAAAAAATTGTATGGATACAAAAAAATTGTATCGATACAAAAAAATTGTATGGATAAAAAAAATTGTATGGATACAAAAAAATTGTATCGATACAAAAAAATTGTATGGATACAAAAAAATTGTATGGATACAAAAAAATTGTATGGATACAAAAAAATTGTATGGATACAAAAAAATTGTATGGATACAAAAAAATTGTATCGATACAAAAAAATTGTATGGATACAAAAAAATTGTATGGATAAAAAAAATTGTATCGATACAAAAAAATTGTATGGATAAAAAAAATTGTATGGATACAAAAAAATTGTATGGATAAAAAAAATTGTATGGATACAAAAAAATTGTATGGATACAAAAAAATTGTATGGATAAAAAAAATTGTATGGATACAAAAAAATTGTATGGATACAAAAAAATTGTATGGATAAAAAAAATTGTATGGATACAAAAAAATTGTATCGATACAAAAAAATTGTATGGATAAAAAAAATTGTATGGATACAAAAAAATTGTATGGATAAAAAAAATTGTATAGATACAAAAAAATTGTATGGATAAAAAAATTGTATGGATACAAAAAAATGGTATCGATACAAAAAAATTGTATGGATAAAAAAAAATTGTATGGATACAAAAAAATTGTATGGATAAAAAAAATTGTATGGATAAAAAAAATTGTATGGATACAAAAAAATTGTATGGATACAAAAAAATTGTATGGATACAAAAAAATTGTATGGATACAAAAAAATTGTATGGATACAAAAAAATTGTATGGATAAAAAAAATTGTATGGATACAAAAAAATTGTATGGATAAAAAAATTGTATGGATACAAAAAAATGGTATCGATACAAAAAAATTGTATGGATAAAAAAAAATTGTATGGATACAAAAAAATTGTATGGATAAAAAAATTGTATGGATAAAAAAAAATTGTATGGATAAAAAAAAATTGTATGGATACAAAAAAATTGTATGGATACAAAAAAATTGTATGGATAAAAAAAATTGTATGGATACAAAAAAATGGTATCGATACAAAAAAATTGTATGGATAAAAAAAAATTGTATGGATACAAAAAAATTGTATCGATACAAAAAAATTGTATGGATAAAAAAAAATTGTATGGATACAAAAAAATTGTATGGATAAAAAAAAATTGTATGGATAAAAAAAAATTGTATGGATAAAAAAAATTGTATAGATACAAAAAAATTGTATGGATAAAAAAATTGTATGGATACAAAAAAATGGTATCGATACAAAAAAATTGTATGGATAAAAAAAATTGTATGGATACAAAAAAATTGTATGGATACAAAAAAATTGTATGGATAAAAAAAAATTGTATGGATACAAAAAATGGTATCGATACAAAAAAATTGTATGGATAAAAAAAAATTGTATGGATACAAAAAAATTGTATGGATACAAAAAAATTGTATGGATAAAAAAAATTGTATGGATACAAAAAAATTGTATGGATAAAAAAAATTGTATGGATACAAAAAAATTGTATGGATACAAAAAAATTGTATGGATAAAAAAATTGTATGGATACAAAAAAATGGTATCGATACAAAAAAATTGTATGGATAAAAAAAATTGTATGGATACAAAAAAATTGTATCGATACAAAAAAATTGTATGGATACAAAAAAATTGTATCGATACAAAAAAATTGTATCGATACAAAAAAATTGTATGGATACAAAAAATTGTATGGATACAAAAAAATTGTATCGATACAAAAAAATTGTATGGATAAAAAAAAATTGTATGGATAAAAAAAATTGTATCGATACAAAAAAATTGTATGGATAAAAAAAATTGTATGGATACAAAAAAATTGTATGGATAAAAAAAATTGTATGGATACAAAAAAATGGTATCGATACAAAAAAATTGTATGGATACAAAAAAATTGTATGGATACAAAAAAATTGTATGGATACAAAAAATTGTATGGATACAAAAAAATTGTATGGATACAAAAAAATTGTATGGATACAAAAAAATTGTATGGATACAAAAAAATTGTATCGATACAAAAAATTGTATGGATACAAAAAATTGTATCGATACAAAAAAATTGTATGGATACAAAAAATTGTATCGATACAAAAAAATTGTATGGATACAAAAAAATTGTATGGATACAAAAAAATTGTATCGATACAAAAAAATTGTATGGATAAAAAAAATTGTATGGATAAAAAAAATTGTATGGATAAAAAAAATTGTATGGATACAAAAAAATTGTATAGATACAAAAAAATTGTATGGATAAAAAAATTGTATGGATACAAAAAAATTGTATCGATACAAAAAAATTGTATGGATAAAAAAAATTGTATGGATACAAATAAATTGTATGGATAAAAAAAAATTGTATGGATACAAAAAAATTGTATGGATAAAAAAAATTGTATGGATACAAAAAAATTGTATCGATACAAAAAAATTGTATGGATAAAAAAAATTGTATGGATACAAAAAAATTGTATGGATACAAAAAAATTGTATCGATACAAAAAAATTGTATGGATAAAAAAAATTGTATGGATACAAAAAAATTGTATCGATACAAAAAAATTGTATGGATAAAAAAAATTGTATGGATACAAAAAAATTGTATGGATAAAAAAAATTGTATGGATACAAAAAAATTGTATGGATACAAAAAAATTGTATGGATACAAAAAAATTGTATGGATACAAAAAAATTGTATGGATAAAAAAAATTGTATGGATACAAAAAAATTGTATGGATACAAAAAAATTGTATGGATAAAAAAAATTGTATGGATACAAAAAAATTGTATCGATACAAAAAAATTGTATGGATAAAAAAAATTGTATGGATACAAAAAAATTGTATGGATACAAAAAAATTGTATGGATACAAAAAAATTGTATCGATACAAAAAAATTGTATGGATACAAAAAAATTGTATGGATACAAAAAAATTGTATGGATAAAAAAAATTGTATGGATACAAAAAAATGGTATCGATACAAAAAAATTGTATGGATAAAAAAAAATTGTATGGATACAAAAAAATTGTATGGATACAAAAAAATTGTATGGATACAAAAAAATTGTATGGATAAAAAAAATTGTATGGATACAAAAAAATTGTATCGATACAAAAAAATTGTATGGATACAAAAAAATTGTATGGATACAAAAAAATTGTATGGATACAAAAAATTGTATCGATACAAAAAAATTGTATGGATAAAAAAAATTGTATGGATACAAAAAAATTGTATCGATACAAAAAAATTGTATGGATAAAAAAAATTGTATGGATACAAAAAAATTGTATGGATACAAAAAAATTGTATCGATACAAAAAAATTGTATGGATAAAAAAATTGTATGGATACAAAAAAATTGTATGGATACAAAAAAATTGTATGGATACAAAAAAATTGTATGGATACAAAAAAATTGTATGGATACAAAAAAATTGTATCGATACAAAAAAATTGTATGGATAAAAAAAATTGTATGGATACAAAAAAATTGTATCGATACAAAAAAATTGTATGGATAAAAAAAATTGTATGGATACAAAAAAATTGTATCGATACAAAAAAATTGTATGGATACAAAAAAATTGTATCGATACAAAAAAATTGTATGGATAAAAAAAATTGTATGGATAAAAAAAATTGTATGGATAAAAAAAATTGTATAGATACAAAAAAATTGTATGGATAAAAAAAATTGTATGGATACAAAAAAATGGTATCGATACAAAAAAATTGTATGGATAAAAAAAATTGTATGGATACAAAAAAATTGTATGGATACAAAAAAATTGTATGGATACAAAAAAATTGTATGGATACAAAAAAATTGTATGGATACAAAAAAATTGTATCGATACAAAAAAATTGTATGGATAAAAAAAATTGTATGGATACAAAAAAATTGTATGGATACAAAAAATTGTATGGATACAAAAAAATTGTATGGATACAAAAAAATTGTATGGATACAAAAAAATTGTATGGATAAAAAAAATTGTATGGATACAAAAAAATTGTATGGATAAAAAAAATTGTATGGATACAAAAAAATGGTATCGATACAAAAAAATTGTATGGATAAAAAAAAATTGTATGGATACAAAAAAATTGTATGGATACAAAAAAATTGTATGGATACAAAAAAATTGTATGGATACAAAAAAATTGTATGGATACAAAAAAATTGTATGGATACAAAAAAATTGTATGGATACAAAAAAATTGTATGGATACAAAAAAATTGTATGGATACAAAAAAATTGTATGGATACAAAAAAATTGTATGGATAAAAAAAATTGTATGGATACAAAAAAATTGTATCGATACAAAAAAATTGTATGGATAAAAAAAATTGTATGGATACAAAAAAATTGTATGGATACAAAAAAATTGTATGGATACAAAAAAATTGTATGGATACAAAAAAATTGTATGGATACAAAAAAATTGTATGGATACAAAAAAATTGTATGGATAAAAAAAATTGTATGGATACAAAAAAATTGTATCGATACAAAAAAATTGTATGGATACAAAAAAATTGTATGGATACAAAAAAATTGTATGGATACAAAAAAATTGTATGGATACAAAAAAATTGTATGGATAAAAAAAATTGTATGGATACAAAAAAATTGTATCGATACAAAAAAATTGTATGGATAAAAAAAATTGTATGGATACAAAAAAATTGTATGGATACAAAAAAATTGTATGGATAAAAAAAATTGTATGGATACAAAAAAATTGTATGGATACAAAAAAATTGTATGGATACAAAAAAATTGTATGGATACAAAAAAATTGTATGGATAAAAAAAATTGTATGGATACAAAAAAATTGTATCGATACAAAAAAATTGTATGGATACAAAAAAATTGTATGGATACAAAAAAATTGTATGGATACAAAAAAATTGTATGGATACAAAAAAATTGTATGGATACAAAAAAATTGTATGGATAAAAAAAATTGTATGGATACAAAAAAATTGTATCGATACAAAAAAATTGTATGGATACAAAAAAATTGTATGGATACAAAAAAATTGTATGGATACAAAAAAATTGTATGGATACAAAAAAATTGTATGGATAAAAAAATTGTATGGATACAAAAAAATTGTATGGATACAAAAAAATTGTATGGATACAAAAAAATTGTATGGATACAAAAAAATTGTATGGATACAAAAAAATTGTATGGATACAAAAAAATTGTATGGATACAAAAAAATTGTATGGATACAAAAAAATTGTATGGATACAAAAAAATTGTATGAGATAAAAAAATTGTATGGATACAAAAAAATTGTATGGATACAAAAAAATTGTATGGATAAAAAAAATTGTATGGATACAAAAAAATTGTATGGATACAAAAAAATTGTATGGATACAAAAAAATTGTATGGATACAAAAAAATTGTATGGATACAAAAAAATTGTATGGATACAAAAAAATTGTATGGATAAAAAAAATTGTATGGATACAAAAAAATGGTATCGATACAAAAAAATTGTATGGATAAAAAAAAATTGTATGGATACAAAAAAATTGTATGGATACAAAAAAATTGTATGGATACAAAAAAATTGTATGGATAAAAAAAATTGTATGGATACAAAAAAATTGTATCGATACAAAAAAATTGTATGGATAAAAAAAATTGTATGGATACAAAAAAATTGTATGGATACAAAAAAATTGTATCGATACAAAAAAATTGTATGGATAAAAAAAATTGTATGGATACAAAAAAATTGTATCGATACAAAAAAATTGTATGGATAAAAAAAATTGTATGGATACAAAAAAATTGTATGGATAAAAAAAAATTGTATGGATACAAAAAAATGGTATCGATACAAAAAAATTGTATGGATAAAAAAATTGTATGGATACAAAAAATTGTATGGATACAAAAAAATGGTATCGATACAAAAAAATTGTATGGATAAAAAAATTGTATGGATAAAAAAAAATTGTATGGATAAAAAAAATTGTATGGATACAAAAAAATGGTATCGATACAAAAAAATTGTATGGATAAAAAAAATTGTATGGATACAAAAAAATTGTATGGATAAAAAAAATTGTATGGATACAAAAAAATTGTATGGATACAAAAAAATTGTATGGATACAAAAAAATTGTATGGATACAAAAAAATTGTATGGATACAAAAAAATTGTATGAGATACAAAAAAATTGTATGGATACAAAAAATTGTATGGATACAAAAAAATTGTATGGATAAAAAAAATTGTATGGATACAAAAAAATTGTATCGATACAAAAAAATTGTATGGATAAAAAAAATTGTATGGATACAAAAAAATTGTATGGATAAAAAAAATTGTATGGATACAAAAAAATTGTATGGATACAAAAAAATTGTATGGATACAAAAAAATTGTATGGATACAAAAAAATTGTATGGATAAAAAAAATTGTATGGATACAAAAAAATTGTATCGATACAAAAAAATTGTATGGATAAAAAAAAATTGTATGGATACAAAAAAATTGTATGGATACAAAAAAATTGTATGGATAAAAAAAAATTGTATGGATAAAAAAATTGTATGGATACAAAAAAATGGTATCGATACAAAAAAATTGTATGGATAAAAAAAAATTGTATGGATACAAAAAAATTGTATGGATACAAAAAAATTGTATGGATAAAAAAAAATTGTATGGATAAAAAAAATTGTATGGATACAAAAAAATTGTATGGATACAAAAAAATTGTATGGATACAAAAAAATTGTATGGATAAAAAAAATTGTATGGATACAAAAAAATTGTATCGATACAAAAAAATTGTATGGATACAAAAAAATTGTATGGATACAAAAAAATTGTATAGATACAAAAAAATTGTATGGATACAAAAAAATTGTATGGATACAAAAAAATTGTATGGATAAAAAAAAATTGTATGGATACAAAAAAATTGTATCGATACAAAAAAATTGTATGGATACAAAAAAATTGTATGGATAAAAAAAATTGTATGGATACAAAAAAATTGTATGGATACAAAAAAATTGTATGGATAAAAAAAAATTGTATGGATACAAAAAAATTGTATGGATAAAAAAAATTGTATGGATACAAAAAATTGTATAGATACAAAAAAATTGTATGGATACAAAAAAATTGTATGGATAAAAAAAAATTGTATGAATAAAAAAAAATTGTATGGATACAAAAAAATTGTATGGATAAAAAAAAATTGTATGGATAAAAAAATTGTATGGATACAAAAAAATGGTATCGATACAAAAAAATTGTATGGATAAAAAAAAATTGTATGGATACAAAAAAATTGTATGGATAAAAAAAAATTGTATGGATAAAAAAAAATTGTATGGATACAAAAAAATTGTATGGATACAAAAAAATTGTATGGATACAAAAAAATTGTATGGATAAAAAAAATTGTATGGATACAAAAAAATGGTATCGATACAAAAAAATTGTATGGATAAAAAAAAATTGTATGGATACAAAAAAATTGTATGGATACAAAAAAATTGTATGGATACAAAAAAATTGTATGGATAAAAAAAATTGTATGGATACAAAAAAATTGTATCGATACAAAAAAATTGTATGGATAAAAAAAAATTGTATGGATACAAAAAAATTGTATGGATACAAAAAAATTGTATGGATAAAAAAAAATTGTATGGATAAAAAAATTGTATGGATACAAAAAAATGGTATCGATACAAAAAAATTGTATGGATAAAAAAAAATTGTATGGATACAAAAAAATTGTATGGATAAAAAAAATTGTATGGATAAAAAAAAATTGTATGGATACAAAAAAATTGTATGGATACAAAAAAATTGTATGGATAAAAAAAATTGTATGGATACAAAAAAATTGTATGGATAAAAAAAAATTGTATGGATAAAAAAAAATTGTATGGATACAAAAAAATTGTATGGATAAAAAAAATTGTATGGATACAAAAAAATTGTATGGATAAAAAAAATTGTATGGATACAAAAAAATGGTATCGATACAAAAAAATTGTATGGATAAAAAAAAATTGTATGGATACAAAAAAATTGTATGGATAAAAAAAAATTGTATGGATAAAAAAAAATTGTATGGATACAAAAAAATTGTATGGATACAAAAAAATTGTATGGATACAAAAAAATTGTATGGATAAAAAAAATTGTATGGATACAAAAAAATGGTATCGATACAAAAAAATTGTATGGATAAAAAAAATTGTATGGATACAAAAAAATGGTATCGATACAAAAAAATTGTATGGATAAAAAAAAATTGTATGGATACAAAAAAATTGTATGGATACAAAAAAATTGTATGGATAAAAAAAAATTGTATGGATACAAAAAAATTGTATGGATAAAAAAAATTGTATGGATACAAAAAATTGTATCGATACAAAAAAATTGTATGGATACAAAAAAATTGTATCGATACAAAAAAATTGTATGGATACAAAAAAATTGTATGGATACAAAAAAATTGTATAGATACAAAAAAATTGTATGGATACAAAAAAATTGTATGGATAAAAAAAATTGTATGGATACAAAAAAATTGTATGGATAAAAAAAATTGTATGGATACAAAAAAATTGTATCAATACAAAAAAAAATTGTATGGATACAAAAAATTGTATGGATAAAAAAAATTGTATAGATACAAAAAAATTGTATGGATAAAAAAAATTGTATGGATACAAAAAAATGGTATCGATACAAAAAAATTGTATGGATAAAAAAAAATTGTATGGATACAAAAAAATTGTATGGATAAAAAAAAATTGTATGGATACAAAAAAATTGTATGGATAAAAAAAATTGTATGGATACAAAAAAATTGTATCGATACAAAAAAATTGTATGGATAAAAAAAATTGTATGGATACAAAAAAATTGTATGGATACAAAAAATTGTATCGATACAAAAAAATTGTATGGATAAAAAAAATTGTATGGATACAAAAAAATTGTATCGATACAAAAAAATTGTATGGATAAAAAAAATTGTATGGATACAAAAAAATGGTATCGATACAAAAAAATTGTATGGATAAAAAAAAATTGTATGGATACAAAAAAATGGTATCGATACAAAAAAATTGTATGGATAAAAAAAAATTGTATGGATACAAAAAAATTGTATGGATACAAAAAAATTGTATGGATAAAAAAAAATTGTATGGATACAAAAAAATTGTATGGATAAAAAAAATTGTATGGATACAAAAAATTGTATCGATACAAAAAAATTGTATGGATACAAAAAAATTGTATCGATACAAAAAAATTGTATGGATACAAAAAAATTGTATGGATACAAAAAAATTGTATAGATACAAAAAAATTGTATGGATAAAAAAAATTGTATGGATAAAAAAAAATTGTATGGATACAAAAAAATTGTATGGATAAAAAAAATTGTATGGATACAAAAAAATTGTATCAATACAAAAAAAAATTGTATGGATACAAAAAAATTGTATGGATAAAAAAAATTGTATAGATACAAAAAAATTGTATGGATAAAAAAAATTGTATGGATACAAAAAAATGGTATCGATACAAAAAAATTGTATGGATAAAAAAAAATTGTATGGATACAAAAAAATTGTATGGATAAAAAAAAATTGTATGGATACAAAAAAATTGTATGGATAAAAAAAATTGTATGGATACAAAAAAATTGTATCGATACAAAAAAATTGTATGGATAAAAAAAATTGTATGGATACAAAAAAATTGTATGGATACAAAAAATTGTATCGATACAAAAAAATTGTATGGATAAAAAAAATTGTATGGATACAAAAAAATTGTATCGATACAAAAAAATTGTATGGATAAAAAAAATTGTATGGATACAAAAAAATGGTATCGATACAAAAAAATTGTATGGATAAAAAAAATTGTATGGATACAAAAAAATTGTATGGATAAAAAAAATTGTATGGATACAATAAAATGGTATCGATACAAAAAAATTGTATGGATAAAAAAAAATTGTATGGATACAAAAAAATTGTATGGATAAAAAAAAATTGTATGGATACAAAAAAATTGTATGGATAAAAAAAATTGTATGGATACAAAAAAATGGTATCGATACAAAAAAAATGTATCTAAAATGGTATCGATACAAAAAAATTGTATGGATAAAAAAAAATTGTATGGATAAAAAAAATTGTATGGATACAAAAAAATGGTATCGATACAAAAAAATTGTATGGATAAAAAAAATTGTATGGATACAAAAAAATTGTATCGATAAAAAAAATTGTATGGATACAAAAAAATGGTATCGATACAAAAAAATTGTATGGATAAAAAAAAATTGTATGGATACAAAAAAATTGTATGGATAAAAAAAAATTGTATGGATAAAAAAAAATTGTATGGATACAAAAAAATTGTATGGATACAAAAAAATTGTATGGATACAAAAAAATTGTATGGATAAAAAAAATTGTATGGATACAAAAAAATTGTATGGATAAAAAAAATTGTATAGATACAAAAAAATTGTATGGATAAAAAAATTGTATGGATACAAAAAAATGGTATCGATACAAAAAAATTGTATGGATAAAAAAAAATTGTATGGATACAAAAAAATTGTATGGATAAAAAAAAATTGTATGGATAAAAAAAAATTGTATGGATACAAAAAAATTGTATGGATACAAAAAAATTGTATGGATAAAAAAAATTGTATGGATACAAAAAAATGGTATCGATACAAAAAAATTGTATGGATAAAAAAAAATTGTATGGATACAAATAAATTGTATGGATACAAAAAAATTGTATGGATACAAAAAAATTGTATGGATACAAAAAAATTGTATGGATAAAAAAAATTGTATGGATACAAAAAAATTGTATGGATAAAAAAAATTGTATAGATACAAAAAAATTGTATGGATAAAAAAATTGTATGGATACAAAAAAATGGTATCGATACAAAAAAATTGTATGGATAAAAAAAAATTGTATGGATACAAAAAAATTGTATGGATAAAAAAAATTGTATGGATAAAAAAAAATTGTATGGATAAAAAAAATTGTATAGATACAAAAAAATTGTATGGATAAAAAAAATTGTATGGATACAAAAAAATGGTATCGATACAAAAAAATTGTATGGATAAAAAAAATTGTATGGATACAAATAAATTGTATGGATAAAAAAAAATTGTATGGATACAAAAAAATTGTATGGATAAAAAAAATTGTATGGATACAAAAAAATTGTATCGATACAAAAAAATTGTATGGATAAAAAAAATTGTATGGATACAAAAAAATTGTATGGATACAAAAAAATTGTATCGATACAAAAAAATTGTATGGATAAAAAAAATTGTATGGATACAAAAAAATTGTATCGATACAAAAAAATTGTATGGATAAAAAAAATTGTATGGATACAAAAAAATTGTATGGATACAAAAAAATTGTATCGATACAAAAAAATTGTATGGATAAAAAAAATTGTATGGATACAAAAAAATTGTATCGATACAAAAAAATTGTATGGATAAAAAAAATTGTATGGATAAAAAAAATTGTATAGATACAAAAAAATTGTATGGATACAAAAAAATTGTATAGATACAAAAAAATTGTATGGATACAAAAAAATTGTATGGATACAAAAAAATTGTATGGGTAAAAAAAAATTGTATGGATACAAAAAAATTGTATGGATAAAAAAAATTGTATGGATACAAAAAAATTGTATCAATACAAAAAAAAATTGTATGGATACAAAAAAATTGTATGGATAAAAAAAATTGTATAGATACAAAAAAAATTGTATGGATAAAAAAAATTGTATGGATACAAAAAAATGGTATCGATACAAAAAAATTGTATGGATAAAAAAAAATTGTATGGATACAAAAAAATTGTATGGATAAAAAAAAATTGTATGGATACAAAAAAATTGTATGGATAAAAAAAATTGTATGGATACAAAAAATTGTATCGATACAAAAAAATTGTATGGATAAAAAAAATTGTATGGATACAAAAAAATTGTATGGATACAAAAAAATTGTATCGATACAAAAAAATTGTATGGATAAAAAAAATTGTATGGATACAAAAAAATTGTATCGATACAAAAAAATTGTATGGATAAAAAAAATTGTATGGATACAAAAAAATGGTATCGATACAAAAAAATTGTATGGATAAAAAAAATTGTATGGATACAAAAAAATTGTATGGATAAAAAAAATTGTATGGATACAATAAAATGGTATCGATACAAAAAAATTGTATGGATAAAAAAAAATTAAATGGATACAAAAAAATTGTATGGATAAAAAAAATTGTATGGATACAAAAAAATGGTATCGATACAAAAAAATTGTATGGATAAAAAAAATTGTATGGATACAAAAAAATTGTATGGATAAAAAAAATTGTATGGATACAATAAAATGGTATCGATACAAAAAAATTGTATGGATAAAAAAAAATTGTATGGATACAAAAAAAATGTATGGATAAAAAAAAATTGTATGGATACAAAAAAATTGTATGGATAAAAAAAATTGTATGGATACAAAAAAATTGTATCGATACAAAAAAATTGTATGGATAAAAAAAATTGTATGGATACAAAAAAATTGTATGGATACAAAAAAATTGTATCGATACAAAAAAATTGTATGGATAAAAAAAATTGTATGGATACAAAAAAATTGTATGGATACAAAAAAATTGTATGGATAAAAAAAATTGTATGGATACAAAAAAATTGTATCGATACAAAAAAATTGTATGGATAAAAAAAATTGTATGGATAAAAAAAATTGTATAGATACAAAAAAATTGTATGGATACAAAAAAATTGTATAGATACAAAAAAATTGTATGGATACAAAAAAATTGTATGGATACAAAAAAATTGTATGGATAAAAAAAAATTGTATGGATACAAAAAAATTGTATGGATAAAAAAATTGTATGGATACAAAAAAATTGTATCAATACAAAAAAAAATTGTATGGATACAAAAAAATTGTATGGATAAAAAAAATTGTATAGATACAAAAAAATTGTATGGATAAAAAAAATTGTATGGATACAAAAAAATGGTATCGATACAAAAAAATTGTATGGATAAAAAAAAATTGTATGGATACAAAAAAATTGTATGGATAAAAAAAATTGTATGGATACAAAAAAATTGTATGGATAAAAAAAATTGTATGGATACAAAAAATTGTATCGATACAAAAAAATTGTATGGATAAAAAAAATTGTATGGATACAAAAAAATTGTATGGATACAAAAAAATTGTATCGATACAAAAAAATTGTATGGATAAAAAAAATTGTATGGATACAAAAAAATTGTATCGATACAAAAAAATTGTATGGATAAAAAAATTGTATGGATACAAAAAAATGGTATCGATACAAAAAAATTGTATGGATAAAAAAAATTGTATGGATACAAAAAAATTGTATGGATAAAAAAAATTGTATGGATACAAAAAAATTGTATCGATACAAAAAAATTGTATGGATAAAAAAAAATTAAATGGATACAAAAAAATTGTATGGATACAAAAAAATTGTATGGATAAAAAAAATTGTATGGATACAAAAAAATTGTATCGATACAAAAAAATTGTATGGATAAAAAAAAATTGTATGGATAAAAAAAATTGTATGGATACAATAAAATGGTATCGATACAAAAAAATTGTATGGATAAAAAAAAATTGTATGGATACAAAAAAATTGTATGGATAAAAAAAAATTGTATGGATACAAAAAAATTGTATGGATAAAAAAAATTGTATGGATACAAAAAAATTGTATCGATACAAAAAAATTGTATGGATAAAAAAAATTGTATGGATACAAAAAAATTGTATGGATACAAAAAAATTGTATCGATACAAAAAAATTGTATGGATAAAAAAAATTGTATGGATACAAAAAAATTGTATCGATACAAAAAAATTGTATGGATAAAAAAAATTGTATGGATACAAAAAAATTGTATGGATAAAAAAAATTGTATGGATACAATAAAATGGTATCGATACAAAAAAATTGTATGGATAAAAAAAAATTGTATGGATAAAAAAAATTGTATGGATACAAAAAAATGGTATCGATACAAAAAAATTGTATGGATAAAAAAAATTGTATGGATACAAAAAAATTGTATCGATAAAAAAAATTGTATGGATACAAAAAAATTGTATGGATAAAAAAAATTGTATAGATACAAAAAAATTGTATGGATAAAAAAAATTGTATGGATACAAAAAAATGGTATCGATACAAAAAAATTGTATGGATAAAAAAAAATTGTATGGATACAAAAAAATTGTATGGATAAAAAAAAATTGTATGGATACAAAAAAATTGTATGGATAAAAAAAATTGTATGGATACAAAAAAATTGTATCGATACAAAAAAATTGTATGGATAAAAAAAATTGTATGGATACAAAAAAATTGTATGGATACAAAAAAATTGTATCGATACAAAAAAATTGTATGGATAAAAAAAATTGTATGGATACAAAAAAATTGTATCGATACAAAAAAATTGTATGGATAAAAAAAATTGTATGGATACAAAAAAATGGTATCGATACAAAAAAATTGTATGGATAAAAAAAATTGTATGGATACAAAAAAATTGTATGGATAAAAAAAATTGTATGGATACAATAAAATGGTATCGATACAAAAAAATTGTATGGATAAAAAAAAATTGTATGGATACAAAAAAATTGTATGGATAAAAAAAAATTGTATGGATACAAAAAAATTGTATGGATAAAAAAAATTGTATGGATACAAAAAAATGGTATCGATACAAAAAAATTGTATCGATACAAAAAAATTGTATGGATACAAAAAAATTGTATGGATAAAAAAAATTGTATGGATACAAAAAAATTGTATGGATACAAAAAAATTGTATGGATAAAAAAAAATTGTATGGATACAAAAAAATTGTATGGATAAAAAAAATTGTATGGATACAAAAAATTGTATAGATACAAAAAAATTGTATGGATACAAAAAAATTGTATGGATAAAAAAAATTGTATGGATAAAAAAAAATTGTATGGATACAAAAAAATTGTATCGATACAAAAAATTGTATGGATACAAAAAAATTGTATGGATACAAAAAATTGTATGGATACAAAAAAATTGTATGGATAAAAAAAATTGTATGGATACAATAAAATGGTATCGATACAAAAAAATTGTATGGATAAAAAAAAATTGTATGGATAAAAAAAATTGTATGGATACAAAAAAATGGTATCGATACAAAAAAATTGTATGGATAAAAAAAATTGTATGGATACAAAAAAATTGTATCGATAAAAAAAATTGTATGGATACAAAAAAATGGTATCGATACAAAAAAATTGTATGGATAAAAAAAAATTGTATGGATACAAAAAAATTGTATGGATAAAAAAAAATTGTATGGATAAAAAAAAATTGTATGGATACAAAAAAATTGTATGGATACAAAAAAATTGTATGGATACAAAAAAATTGTATGGATAAAAAAAATTGTATGGATACAAAAAAATTGTATGGATAAAAAAAATTGTATAGATACAAAAAAATTGTATGGATAAAAAAATTGTATGGATACAAAAAAATGGTATCGATACAAAAAAATTGTATGGATAAAAAAATTGTATGGATACAAAAAAATTGTATGGATAAAAAAAAATTGTATGGATAAAAAAAAATTGTATGGATACAAAAAAATTGTATGGATACAAAAAAATTGTATGGATAAAAAAAATTGTATGGATACAAAAAAATGGTATCGATACAAAAAAATTGTATGGATAAAAAAAATTGTATGGATACAAATAAATTGTATGGATAAAAAAAATTGTATGGATACAAAAAAATTGTATGGATACAAAAAAATTGTATGGATAAAAAAAATTGTATGGATACAAAAAAATTGTATGGATAAAAAAAATTGTATAGATACAAAATTATTGTATGGATAAAAAAATTGTATGGATACAAAAAAATGGTATCGATACAAAAAAATTGTATGGATAAAAAAAAATTGTATGGATACAAAAAAATTGTATGGATAAAAAAAAATTGTATGGATAAAAAAAAATTGTATGGATAAAAAAAAATGTATAGATACAAAAAAATTGTATGGATAAAAAAAATTGTATGGATACAAAAAAATGGTATCGATACAAAAAAATTGTATGGATAAAAAAAAATTGTATGGATACAAATAAATTGTATGGATAAAAAAAAATTGTATGGATACAAAAAAATTGTATGGATACAAAAAAATTGTATCGATACAAAAAAATTGTATGGATACAAAAAAATTGTATCGATACAAAAAAATTGTATGGATAAAAAAAATTGTATGGATACAAAAAAATGGTATCGATACAAAAAAATTGTATGGATAAAAAAAATTGTATGGATACAAAAAAATTGTATGGATAAAAAAAATTGTATGGATACAATAAAATGGTATCGATACAAAAAAATTGTATGGATAAAAAAAAATTGTATGGATACAAAAAAATTGTATGGATAAAAAAAATTGTATGGATACAAAAAAATTGTATGGATAAAAAAAATTGTATGGATACAAAAAAATTGTATCGATACAAAAAAATTGTATGGATAAAAAAAATTGTATGGATACAAAAAAATTGTATGGATACAAAAAAATTGTATCGATACAAAAAAATTGTATGGATAAAAAAAATTGTATGGATACAAAAAAATTGTATCGATACAAAAAAATTGTATGGATAAAAAAAATTGTATGGATACAAAAAAATGGTATCGATACAAAAA